>CAVLGL010000013.1:35194509-36394509 GCA_963668995.1 Parnassius mnemosyne | reverse complement strand
TAATTTTTAATAGGCTGTCTGTCATGTATGATGTCGTTCGTACTGAACTGAACTGATTTCATCTAGCTTTTTATAAGAAAAGTATGATAGTGTGATACCAAATGTTTCATTTTCAATAGTGTGTGGTGTGTATGTAGATATCTGTGGTATATACTTAATGTGAAGTTAAAAGTAGAATACAGCTTGCTTAAAATGCAAACCTAAAAATTTTATGAATTACGATTTAATTTCGACCACTACAGGCGACTATTTTAGTTTCCATTAATGCTGTAGAAAGGAGCTAGCAAATAGTCCCTCTAACTTAACTAACCCTTTGTTTCTAAGGTATTATGTATAACATAGGTACTCCCAAAAAAACAAAAATTGTAAGTAACATTTAAAGCGAATCTACAACGAATATATTTGTCTCCTTAGCTTCCATGTTTGTCTCAATGACTTACATAGTCAAAATAATCAGTTACAATCAGTTATATATGGTTCTGGATTAGGTACTGAGACTTTTTTCATAAATGTTTACACCACTACTTATTTTAAATTAAACACTGCACATAAAACTTTTGTAATATTTTATTTGTTGAAAACGTCACATTGCTTTTTCTACATATTTCTACATCATAAAACATTCTAAATTAAAAACTCTTTCCACTCGTGGTGGCAACTGTCGTTCGTCATAAAAATTAAACTTAATCGTCTAAACATGTAAATATATATATATATATGTACGTGTCTGTAATAAACTGTAGGTAGTCAATACACAATGAGGTGAACTGTGCAGTTTATCTCAATTGTGCTACATCAGCTATTGTTATATGCTTTCTACTTATCTTTATGCCTTTTAGTTGTATGTTTTCTCCATTGTTTAATTTTTTTGAAAAAGTGATTTTTAATTTTAACTAAGACTGCTATTGACACTTCACATGTGAATATGATGAAGCTCAACACTAGAAACAAAATGTAGCATTTGTAAATTCCTTCAACGTCTTCCCAACCCATTGGTCTTACCGGAGCCTCTTCCTTGATGTCATTGTATCTATATTGTTCCCATTTTGTAACTAAGCCTGCTTCAACGATTGCCAAAACATATTTGTTGTAAATCTCCGTGATTGCGGAGTTCTTTTGCAAAATCATGTTTAGATAATGGCTGTGAGCCCTGTCTTTAGCAACATGCAGGAACTGTTGTCCCTTCTCGTTCATTTTATTCCTTTCCAAATATTTTGAGACCGCGCAATCGAGCAAACAAAATCTACGGGTATCATTATTCATTTTATTAACGCAACCAAACAAATCTTTATTAGGTACCATTCTGGAGTTTATCGTACGAAAAACTTCTTTATCATCAGGCAGAATCACATCAGGGGATGCCATACCTTCAACTAAATAACCCTTTTGAACAATGTCATCATACGTATCCACTTCTTTGCCTCGCTTAGACGCAGAGAAAAACGATATTATGGCTGCTTGAGTAGAGAAATTTAAAACAAAAAAACACCATAATGATATAGACAAATAAATGCGGAATGAATTTCGTTTTGGCGGATTGTACAAGCCTATGGATAGAATCAATCTTACTGTATTAACGAAATCTTTACCAGCTTGATCGAAGCTAATACTGCCACGTTGTTCCATGTTAAATATAAAGAATACGAACCAAGAGCAAAGTAGGCATAACAAGAATTGAACTACTAAGTTTATATTATTAAGTAATAATTTTACATCGAAAAGTATAGTTTCAAAATCAGCTCGATGTGCTAAAAAGCACACGCCACTTTCTTTATACGGAAATGTGTAATCTACATGCACAATCACTAAATCAAATAGATAAACAGGAAATAGAAATAAATCAAATTTCCTATTTGAAAAATCAAAGTTCATTTGAATGTTTAGATCGTAATCGAAAGGTTTCTTAATTTTTCCTTCTGCAGGTGACAAATTAATTGTGAAATTCATAATCTCTGACATTGTATTCCAAATCATAGCGTCTCTTTTATGTAGTGTATAAGTTCCATCACTATGGTTTCTTATTTCTAAAAATGGTAATACTTCAACGCCGAACGCTCTAAGCGGATACCCGTGAAAATTCCTAACTTTATTCTCGAACAAATTGACATTCCGCAATACTGCAGTATCATTATAATAAAACGAAAAGGTGTCATATCCCAGACAGGTACCAAAAAAATTTGTCCGAATTTTAGAATAAATAGGTAATTTCTCGCAACCCTCTTCACAGCTGAAACCCGTTTCGAAATTATCAAATGGCATACCAATTTTTTTAGTCATTCTACATCCGTAGACGTATTTGAGTTGATAATGTTCGCTAATGTAAGGATTATAGTATGACACCAAAAACAAATCTTCAAGGTCATTGTACTGAATAATAATTGCATTGATTGCTTTATAATACCATAGGATATAAAACAGTTTTGCTGTCATTTTTTTGTCTTCGATCGTGTGATAATATAAGATAACATGTGAAAGAGGATGCCAATACGGTAAAGAGACAACTTTAGTCATGACATCTTCAAACTGCTCGAAGTTTAAACAATCGATGATTACTACATTTGAGTGATAGGGCACAGCATCTTCCACGTAGTAATCATCATCTACGTCGATGTTCGAAATAGAAAAAGTAAGGTTGAGATTTTTAACTTTCTTGTAGAAATTATCAGGTAAATGTCCAAAACAAAGAATGTTGTTCCACCCGTTTGTTTTTAAATTTTCTCCAACTATGTCGGCCTGTAAACGTTAATTTTAAAATAAATTGTTTATCAGCATATAAAAATTTCCTACGGAATATTTATAAGAGTTGTATTAGTTTGGAATACGCTTACAAGAGCCTTTGCTAAGCGTGAAGACTATGGCAAATATCACCTCTATAAGGGAATCTGTGGGGAAGGTCTATGTTCAGCAGTGTACTTTTGAAAGGCTGTAATGATGATGACGATAATTACTCAGTATAAAATAAAATATGGTTTAAAAAATTCAATAAATTTTTTCTCCGTGTGACCCGAGCAGATACGAAATAACCCTACCAAAATAAGCATAAATGTTATTTGAAGTTGGTTGACCGTTAGCTCGTTTGTCGCTTCTGTTTTATAAATATTGCGCTTTCTAAGGAACCTTGGGCTCTGTTTTGGTAATTTGAGGAAATCCTGTGAGGAGGTCCACACAGGTCATTAAAATATATGTAAAAGGTACTTACAATTATTTCTATTCTTTGATCTTCCTTATCTCGCAAAACCATCATGTTATCAAATGCAAGGGCCGAAAACATTATTAAATGCAAAACCATATATATCAGTGGCCAAGTCATAACGTCGGTGATGTCCTTTTTTTAATAACTGACGTCGATTATGTATGGTTAAGTTCCAGTAACCAAAATAAAGTCGAAAGTGGAGGTTGTCGAATTGCGGTCTGCGTATTTATATACTTAATAGGTACGTAATAATGTAAAAATACAATCTTGCTAATAGACACAAAATTGTCCCGACACTTTAGATAATGCTATGTGATATTGTATTCAATCACATCATGGTGTATTAATGAGGTACGCTATCTCATAAATTATTTCAAAAGGAAAGAAAATAATGGCATATTTTTTTCTAATTTCTATTATCACTAAGCCTCAAGTTGTTTTACAAATGGGTAGATAATTCTTAAACCAGAGCAAAAAATTTTAACGACATCCTTTCATATCGGAAAAAGTAGTGAAAGAAATCCTTACCCCTAACTTCTGTTTACATCTTCTGTAATGGGTAGAGCAAAGGAGTGGAATAATTTGCCGGCAGTGGCGTAGCTACCCAGGGGCTAGCCGGGGCAGTGCCCCGGGGCCCCCAAGCTAAAGGGGCCCCTCCGCCTCCAAGAACGACATTCGAAAAATTATGTACTATCCTAGTTGTATAAAGAATTTTCTAGTTTTAACTTTTGGCCCCTGACCGCGAACGGCTTGAACTGAAATCACCTACAGACTTACTTGTTAAAGATAATTGTCTACTTCGTTTTATTATCTTTTTATATAAAAGGAAGAGGGGGAAAAACGAGCATGCGGCTCAACTGATGGCAAGTTTCTACCACCGCCTACTAACAAATACAACACCAGGGGAATTGCAGGCATGTTGCCGGCTTTTTAAAAAGGAGTCAGCTCGTTTCTTGAAGGTCCCAAAGTCCTGACTAAGGCCCGACAGTAGTGCACCGCCAAACATCCCGATGATGTGGCTTTGTGCAATGCGTTTATGAAATTTTGTGGCTGGAATTAATTAATCTGGACAATTCCTCTGAGCACACCCCGTGGTAAATGCGATAGAAAATGCAAAGGGATGCAACATCTCTTTATCTCATCTTTCGGCTTCGTCGGTCGTTGACGGTTCGAGCCACTCTGCGATGGATGCGGTCAAATGGAAGGAGCTGGTACTAGGGAACCCCGGCCCAGGGATGAGAACAGTATTCCATGTGAGGCCGGACCTGCCCATTGTAAAGTTGCAAGCAATGTGCCGGCATAAAATACTGTCCCGCTCTGTTGAGCACACCAAGCTTTTTAGAGGCCAGTTCAGCCTTCCCTTCCAGGTGACCACGAAATTTCACGTTATGCGATATGTTAACGCCAAAGATTCCGATACTGGCTGAGGTAACCAGGGGGGTGCCCTGAAATTGAGGAGTTACGACAAAGGGGTTCTTTTTAGTGGTAAACGCGCAAACTTGTGTCTTCTGGGCATTGAATTTAATTATATTTAGTCGCCCCAATCCGAAATCTTATCCAGCAAAGACTCGATTTCAGACACATGCTTGTTCCGGTACTCGGCGACGTTTTCCTGAGAAATATAGGCACAGCCGGTGTATAAAGCATCACCAGTGCAAGTTACTGGTTTGCAACATATTATTGATAAGCAGAAGAAACAGCGTAGGTACGGTCCACGTAGTCTTGTGGAACACCAGCATAAATAGGCTTGTAAACAGAGCATGCACCTTCTACTACGATTTTGTTGCTCCAATCTGCAAGAAAACTGCAGATCCAGTTGCACAGATTCTCTGGTAGCCCTTAAGAAGGGAGCTTCGAAAGTAGCGCTTTGTGCCAAACCCGATAGAAGGCCTTCGCTATGTCATCCCGACGGAAATCGTACTGGGGTCACTTTTAAATAGGTGTTCCTCAACATCATAAGCTAGAAGTTCACAATGATTTTTTTAGAGATCTGGTGCACTAAAGCTTCTTCTTCTTTGAGTTCGGGACTACGCCTAGGGAGAAAGAGTTTTAGAAAAGACTAGTTACGACCGGTGCCAACTAGGGAGCACACGTCTTCAGCACAATGGGAGGAACTCTATCAGGCCTACTCAACTTTACGTCTAAGGAGAGTAGTGCTATGCACACCGAGCGCTGTGTAATCCGTGTTATGCCGACCTGAAGGCGAAATCATACTTATTTTTAACAGCGCTGGCGAAGCTTTTAACAGTGGTAGAGCTACGCGGCAACTTTTGCTGTCGCACGGATGGGCCGGCTCGAACCGGGGTGGTACCACGACCTCACAGAATACCAGCGTGAAGTAGAGGTTTACCTCTGTGTTTCGCTTGGTGAGTGCAGGTGGCCGGAGGCCCTCTTACTGGAAATGAGGCATTCCATCTTAGTCCTCACGGGTAGCAACGCATCTGCATTTTGATTCGCAAACGGGGATAGATGTAGATGTCTATGGGCCACAGCAACCACTTACCATCAGGTGGACTGTGTGCTTGTTTATCACATATAAAAAAAGAAGCACTCCTATTATAGCGCGATGCAATTTTACAGGAGCGATCAAACCAGGCACCACAGATGATATAATAAAGAGTTCCATTCCCTGAAGTACAATATCAGCGACATAATCACGTTGGGATGGCGAGGAGCATACCCGCCCTTGTCCTCAAGGGAAGGATGCCAAAAAAGACCGCTTCCTGTCCCAATCGGCGACCTATAGTGCCAAACACGATCTGCAGAACGTAGCCGCGATGGGAGTGTGAGTGGCACCATAGTCCGGAACGGACAATGGTTCAATGAGCCAAGAGGGGCATCCGTGGAGACCTGATATCCGTCCGGATGAGAGGTCAGCAAAAGGTCCAACAGGCAAGGTGCAAGATCCTCAACATCTAGAATTCGCGTAGGCGAAATAACCATTTGTGTCATAACCTATGCTATGCCAAGGCAAAGTCATAAACAGATCTTCCCGCATGATCGGTTAAACGAGAACCAATCTATTCAGCATGGTGGCCATGGTGGTTAAAATCACCAAGGATCACGATATCTGCAGATGGGGCCTGTTGTAGCACGGAGTCTGTTGCGATTTGGAAGTGGTAGATGAGTTGGTCTGTGTGGGCATTGCCTCGTATAGAGGCACCCGTGGACGCGAGAATGGTTGTCGCTGACCTTAAAGACTACCGAGGCGTCGAGAACAGATGTCCTCTCTGACATATACGCAAACTCCAGCCCGAGGCACAAAGGTGTTCTAATTTGTAACCCAGATAGGAGAGAGGTATCGGAGACTACACTTACGTCTCGGTTAGAAATCTCCCTCCCGAGGATACGCGAGGCAGCCTGAGCAACCGCGCTACGGAAGAGTTCGGTAGTTTGGGCGTGAGCGTGGGTCAGCCAGTGATTCTCCAATACCAGGGGTGCTGGTACCCTCCTGGGATGGTTTCTTATTTAATTACACTACCACGTTAAGGGGGAGAGGGGTTAGGCCTCCAACTTACCAGGCGATGTAAACTTCTATTTCACACTGGTTGTCTGTAAGGTCGTGGTACCTCCTTGGTTTTAGCCGGTCCACCCATTCATTACGTTCATTCATTACCGCTCTTCGTTTCATGTCTGGTCTACCCGTGCGACAGCAAAAGCTGCCGTGTAGCTCTTCCACTGCTATGTTGTCTGCCTATATTATTAACTGTAATCTACTTCGTCATTGTTTATGTGTTACACACAATATTTAGTAGTAAGTAGCTTTGCATTATAGCCTTGCAGTGGGCGACAAGGAGCTGATGATGTAGTAGTTTTGCACCTTTAAAGTATTTAGTTTAGTTTAAATAGGGCCCCAATTTCTTTTTTGCCCCGGGACCATTGGTTACATAGCTACGCTACTATTTGTCGGGGTGTCATCATTCCGTCCGAATACAATCTGGGCGTCTTCAAGGCAAGGGTGAATAGGCTTTTGGCTACGCTAAGACAGTGCGATTTACCATCTAAGGCTGCATCACCACTTTCCAGCAAGTGGGATTGTGGTCAAGCACTGGCTTATAATAAGTAAAAAAATGTAGGGACCGGCAATCAAAATCAAGTTTACGTAAATATTGCCCAGATTAAAAAAAAGTCACTTGTTATTAGAGGCTGGCCTACTACTGGTGAGCGCTAAGCAGATTCGCATATATTGTCTTGTGTTCGCGTTTGATGGGAATGTACGAGTAACTATGTAGTCAGTATTACAGGCTGGAAGACATCAAATCTCGGCAACGCTAAGCAAGGATTCGGCGTGGAAGGCCGAAGCCGCCTTCTGTAAATCTGTTATGGTCCAGAAGGAGGCCGGAGAACAGTGTTGGGAAAGGCGGATCTCGCTCGGAGACGACGTCGCCAAGTTATTCGTCACGATCCTCCCCTTGATGATGGTGTCCCCATACTAGAAACGGGGCCTCTTGGGTTACGCGCGCTCGGGACGGAGGCCTCAAACTCCCGGTAATGTAACCCCTGAGAAGGACAATGACTCGGAAGTGGTTCCGAGATACCGTGATAGCACTGCGAGGGTCCTAGGTGCAGTAAAGACTGCTTCCGGAACGTGCTTTAATAAAGCAAAGCGAAAGAGGGCCCCGAACGGAGATCCCGGGGCCTCTCATATACGATGGGGTGGGGTTTTATTTTAGCCAGTAGGAGTCCGGCATAACCTTTTTCCACCCCCGCAGGCGTAGGTATCCATGAGAATTTTCTCCGGATAAAAAAGGCATGTAATCTCAGCTAAGAACGCAAGTATATAGGCTTCAAATTTACCCGACAACAAAGATGCGCGAAATGTAGTTTATTTACGTGAAGCATACCAATTAGCTGAAAGAATTTTAATAAATGATAACAGCTCATATCGATTCGTCCAAGCTGTATGATGGTTCTAAGCTAGGTTTTTTGTAAAATCAAAATGGCGGCCGTAAAATGCAAAATTGCGGTAGGGACGAAAAAACTTACTTATGTACCATAATATTGTTAGTGTGTAACTAGTGTTGCCATGTACAAGACATTAATAGTGGCGCGCAACAATATTGAGTGACATATCACTAAACAAGGTCTTAAAATCATAATAAAATGTCCTAGACTATTTTACAGCCATAAGCTTCGTTTTAAGTTGCACAACCTGAAAGTTGTGTTGGTAGGATCTCTACATTTTCTTTGATATGAAATACATCTTAAACTAGTTACGTCACAACAATCAGGATTTTTGTTTTAATTATTTATTTGAAGTTAGTTACAGGGTCATGGGGTGGAAAGGTCACTAATAACGTAAACAGCGAGCTTTTGTCACTCCATTAATTCCTATCATGTAACATAGTAAGTACTCTTTGATCAAAATTTTTAATTCTTAAACCGTCCTGGCGACGCGACGCTCATCGAGAACGGAGACCTAAAAAACGCAATTGAAGTTTTCGAAATACAAGGAGCGTTGACCACTCACCAGACTTAACACTGTCCCACGGGAGATCTCCACTTTTCCTTCCAAGGCCAAAGTAGTCACCACCGTGATGTGACCACACAAATTACAATCTTCAAAAACTTCAACTTCAAGTTTTCATCATGTTCCTTAAGAACCCCTTTTATTCGCTCTAGTACAAATATTTGTCTGCAGTCTTCTCCTTACGAATAACGCTTCCTGCTCCTTCAAGCTACTCTCTGCGCTACAGCAATCGTCACGGCTCTCAGCCTTACTGCTTGCCTCTAATTGACGGCACTCTCGGAGATCACTTGCCTTCTTCGACTCACAGCAGACTACAAGGCAACTCCGGGGACTTCCGGCACCTTTGTCGACAATTGAACTGAACCATCGACCTACGGTCTGAGCAAAAGGGGGTGATGTGGTAGCGCTGCAACATTGTGCTACGGCTAAACACGGTATGGAAGCTTTTGAACTACTTTGGTATAGGTATATAGCTCCGACTTACACTCGGAACGTTGGCTACTCCCCGAGTTAAATACTGCCTGGCGGGAGATCTTCCCTTTTCCTCCTACGTCCAAGCCGTCCTTTGTATAACAGTTTATATTCAAGAGTGCAATTAACTTTAACGATCTGCTACAATGATAAGATGGAGAAATTCTATACGTGGTAGAGCCATGCTGCAGCTATATTAGTAATATAGTTGTAGCACGAATGGGTCGACTCGACCGGGGAAGTACCACGCTCTCACAGAATACCAGCGTAAAATGGCAACTTGACACTGCTGTTTCGTATGGTGGGTGTAGAGAACCAGAGACCTATTTTACTGGAAAAGAGGCATTCCATCTTAGTCCTCATGGATGACGACGCATCTGCATTTTTATTCTTTATTGAGGATAAATGTAAATGTCTATGGGTCACAGCAACTACTTACCATCAGGTGGGCTGGGTGCTCGTTTGTCACCCTATCCTATAAAAAAAATTATATGAAGCCGAATAGCTAGTATATCTATTCTTTGATTATTTTTGTGCTGTACAGTGACATTACAATTCACTATGCTTGAATATCCTATTTTCAAGCATTGTACAGTTCATATAATTATTTTTAGGAGAGCGTTGACCGAAGCTAACTATGACAAAAGTGGTAGACGTTTGAAAAATGAAATATTTGAATGTCAAAAATATTTATTTCAATACATAACACTTACACGATATTTGTAAACAATTCTAGGAAAAATTATAAAACAATTGATAAATCTTATTAAATATAGCTTAAGTAACCATACTTTGGTCATTACATTTGATTCATCTTCTTAAAACGCTGTATAAATTTTAATTATAAAATTATATTACACAAAACATTATTAAACGTAATAATTTCCCGTCGAACTCCATATTGCGCAGGACCGGACCTCATGTTAGATACTCAGTCGGGGCTAACGCGTTCCAGGCAAATGAATTTTATCTTATTTTTAACACTGTTTACGTAATTAGTTTTTATTAAATACTTGTTGAAACAGTTTTTGTTTTTTTAGTATATTTCATTGTAAGATAAAATAGTTGAAAAAGTTTTAATGTACTTTAAAAAAATATGTATATTACCTATCTAAGTATTTGATGAATTATAATGGCAAAACGTAGTTTCTACTTAGTTACATGAAATTATTAATTACTGACATCAGTACTTAATAATTTATATAATATATTATATAATAATCAGCACCTAATAATTTAAATTATTAAGTATTGACATCAGTACTTAAAGTAGTAGGTAGGTATAGTCAACCACGAAATAGTACGGAATGTGTACAAATCTATACATAAACTACTACTATGTATTTCTGTAGCGAAAAAAGAATAAAGTATTTACTTAACTACAGAAGTACCTAACTGCCCAATAATAGAACTTAGTTGAAATTTACTTCACTATCGAAGTACTTACTACCTTACTAAACCTACATACATACCTATACTAACTGTCTTGTATAATTAAAATATTTTAAGTTATAATAACACAAAATACTTTGTTTACAAGATTTTAAACTAAGTAGAATACGATCATATTTCCGTTAAGAATCTATTTCGGGTTTATTTGTTGTATACACTACCTATTCGCGACCAATGGCTTGCAAGTTGCATGCGTTGGGCGTCACAGAACTCGCATAGTAGCGACAATACGGTCAGTCGATTATAGTCAGAATAGGTATGTTACCTAATATATATGTTACTTACCATTTGTCAATGTATTTTTTTACTCTTTATTGTCAGCCATAAGTAACCGCGATCCGTTATGATTAATGACGTAGGAAGGGGAAAAGATGCAAA
Source organism: Parnassius mnemosyne (assembly GCA_963668995.1). Classification (NCBI taxonomy): domain Eukaryota; kingdom Metazoa; phylum Arthropoda; class Insecta; order Lepidoptera; family Papilionidae; genus Parnassius; species Parnassius mnemosyne. The sequence goes on along the minus strand of CAVLGL010000013.1, from coordinate 36,383,545 downwards.
GTAATACGGACACTCGCGCGAAGCGATAGTTTTATTTAGTCTGGACAAGGCCACTAAGATTTTCACTCAACGCAATAATGGAGAAACAGAACTGTAATAAAGTAAAAAATTAAACTAAAAACACAAACAATGTGTATGGCATGCACGTTACGTTGTTTTTGGAACGAAAACATGCGTGCCCGACATTTTTCTTAGGTGTTGCCAATTTATAAACTTAATATTCTACTATAAACGACGAATTATTGTCTATTATTGTCGTTCATACTGCCTATGTCTCAAAGTACCATGAATGGTATTACTCTAAGGTGAGATACTTAATAGTCTGTGGTCAAACAGACGCATACAGTAGAGATTGTCGCCAAAGAATTTTAAATCATATTAAATTATTTGGCAACAATTAATTGCTCACAGATTGACCGAATGAGCTGTGAATTTTGTGTAATTTCAAATGTTCCTTTTTCAATAGTCTGAGAAGTGTATGTTAAGGCAAAAAGCGTTTATTTTATATTTTATGTATTAGATATCTGTGTTAAATATAAATATGCAGTTAAAAGCAAAATACGGCTTGCGTCATATATAGTAAGAGTTTATCTACGTTGTAGAACCCTTTACGAAGATATCCAGAAGAATAACTGACATAGGCCCGCAGATCATTAAACTATATAGTGCATACAAGATCACGTATATCCGAACCGATATATATTTATACATAACCATTACCAGAATCTTTATCTTATTCATAGTAAACTATGCAATATTTACTAAGTAAATATAAAATTTTTGTAATGAAACAAACCCATGAGTGTGTTGCGTTCCTCGACATGAATTTGAATCTTAGAACTGATCTGATTACAATATTGTCTTAAATAAATTCTTTAACATCATTTAGATGTGTCGTTGTAGAGATACTGTTGCAAATGATCCCAGGCCTTATCGATCTGTGACTGTGTGTACTCATAACTCCAATACGGACTGAACACAATGTTGGCTGCGGCCACTTGTTCAAGGTTTGATGGCTGCACTTCTACACGCTTTCTAGCTTCATCTTCCGATAGATTGTTACGTTCTTGAAGTCTCTTGACAGCCTGTCAAAAATGTATGATTTATATTTAAACCTTAGATATATTTATAATCTTTGGGCGACTGTCAGTAATTGTGTAACATCTGAACGACTTCACCAAAGGATTCTGTGCGTGTCGTCTTTACTCGCTCGAGCCGACTATTCGTGCTATGACCATAATATAATTATATAACTACAGCTTGGCTCTACCACATAATTTAATTAAGATTTCGAGGATGATATTTATAGGATCTAATCTAGCTACAGATGATAGGAAAATGAAAAAAATGGGCATAATCAAAGTAATAATGGTTCTTACCTCATTAGGTGGTATTATAACTGACCACAGCTGGTGACAGTATTTATACCACTTGGCCCTCACCATCACAGCCGCTTCCATCACCACAACTTTATAGCCCTCTTCACCTAATGCCTTAATTCGTCTTTGTGCCTCCTCTATTACAGCGGGCCATACTATTTGGTTCAATTTTTCTAATTGATCCTGAAAATTTAGAAACCCATATTCTGTACTGTTTATTATATATAAAATATCATATTATAAGTATAAACCGCCGTGTAGCGGCGGCGTAAGAACATCCATTATCGCATATCATACTGTGGGTGTAGTAAACATAAAACTAAGATAAAATAGAAGATGGGCAGTAGCATCATCCTGATAATAAATCTATCTTTTTTCGTTTTTGTTTAAAATGTTACCCCCACACTAGGATTTTTTCCTGTATCGTGGAGGCAGTTTACAAACATAAATTGCACAAGGACAAACATCCAGACCCGGAACAATTATTTGTAGGCCATACAAATACTTGTTCCGTGCGGGATTCGAACCTGCAGCCCCAAGCGCTGGAACTCATTGCTAAGCCACTGCGCCACGGAGCCGTCACTCTATTATAATATTAAAAAGCCGCAGTTGCCAGCCCGCCTACCAAGCGCGGCAACTATGGCAAATATCCCTCGTATGGGGCTATCTATGGGCGACGCCTATGTTCAGCAGTGGACTTTTGCTAGGCTTCAATGGTAACTGTAATAGATTAACACATGGAATTTTTTCCATGGGGAAATATGTTCTTGTGTGCTTATGTGCTATAATACGTTGCTTCGTACCAAATTTTAAGATTCTGAGTTCACGGGAAGTACCCTGTAGGTTTTGATTCCCTTGCGAATGTCGAAAATTTGCGGCATAAACGGCTGTATCTTTTGATTGCGTTGGCTTAGAAGTTTGATTTTTTCACAGCTCCAAGGGACAGTAGACTTTAGTATTTGATATAAATTTCAGCTTGATACCTCCACGCGTTCCTGAGAAAAAGGGTCTTGACAGATAGACAGACAGACAGACGGACAACAAAGTGATCCTATAACGGTTCCGTTTTTTTCCTTTTGAGGTACGGAACCCTAAAAACTGATATGCCAGTCCAAAAACTACCATAGTTGGCGGGTAATGACCAGTAATGACCGTGAACAGCGTGTGTGTGGGGAATTATCCCAAATTATGAAATTATAAGAGATTGATCTGGTAAAGGACTATATAATGCTAGAGCCGAAGATACAATAAGTAAGCAGGCAGTGACAGAAAAATGGTATAATGAATAGAACATACATAGGATGTTATAATTTAAAAAAATGATCTGAGGCGTATGCAATGTTTGCTAATAAAATACGTCAGTCGCCTTTGCGAAAAGATCGTATGGTCTATAGATATATAGTGTAAGACGTTTAATTGTTTTGAGAGTATTATATTGATGAGGAAAATGGTTAGCGGATCCAAAAGAACTTCTTCACCTTATCACTAAAGACGATCTGCCCCAATTTCCTTCTATCGACTTCGCCATTGTCCGTTATAATATGTCCGCCGAAAACTTCGGACAGAGTTTGGTTGAGCGGTAGTCCGGGCTTGTACAGTTCGTGTGCGATTATATCACAATTTACAATTGCTGCGCCTTTTGATCTGTAAGAATATTTGATAAATTTTGGGGTGTTACCATAAAAATCTACTTAGAGATATGTCAATCTACAGCAATTACTGAATTCAAACATTGGACTATAATGTACTTACGTACTAGAACAGCTCTTTCAAAAAATAAACGTGCGTCACTCTGTCATGCGATAAAAACAATATTTGAAAATTTTGATTGTATAATATATCAGTACTTACTTTAATTTCTCAGCTATATTACTCTTTCCGCTTGCAATTCCACCAGCTAATCCTATCACATATGGGCGACGGGGAATATTGGGATTTGGCTGTAAGAATATATATTTACTAAAAAAAAGTCAGAACGTAAGAAAATTGTATAAAAAACTGCTACAACCAATAACTATAGTCCTATTCACTTCTTAAAATCGAACATGGAATAACAAAGAATTTTTTTCTTTAATATGGAGTGCATTTTTATAATGCAAGACATAAAGAGAGAGAGAGAGAGAGATTTTTAAAGAGATTGAGAAAGAGAGAGAAAGATACTTCTTATATTAATGTTTTATAACATTTTACTTACCACGGGTTCCCGCAGCACAGTTCCAAGCAATCTCATTCTTTGATTACTGGAGCTGATCTTACTTTCTTCTTCTGCTGATCGTTGGGGAGTGACATCTGCTGCCAATCCTATTACATACACATCAAGTGGTCGCAATCCGTTCTTTTCGCGTTCCTCATTAATCTTTATTGCTCCTCGCTTTGTTTCTTCACTTACTATTATTAACTAAAATTTTAATTATTATGCGAAATATTTCTTCCTTATATTAAAACAGAAATATATATGGCAATAATTACAGTCCAATTAAAATAGATGTGATATATAATAAATAGATATGGCTTAAGGATGATTCACGCTACAACGTGTCGCCACCGGGCCGTGCCCGGCCGGGACACGTCCACCGTGCGCTGGCCGGGCCAGTCATTCATGTTACACCGGGCTGTTTGCACGACCGTGGCTTATGCACGACTCTGTGTTATGTGGTTTTTGTCAGCTAGTGATTTCATCTGTCGATAGACTTCACGCTTACATAAATATGCAATTTTCACAATTTGAATTGGCAGCTATTGCAATTGCCATCGATGATGAAGTATTGGAAAAACGAAGCGAAACTACTAAAAGAAGATGGGGTGTACATCCAACCTGGAGAAAGCGAGAAGCAGAAGGAGAATTTGCTTTACTTTACAAAGAATTAATAGATGATGAGAGCAAGTTTTATGGTTATTTTAGAATGTCTAAAGAATGCTTTACTTTTTTACTTGAAAAAGTAAAACCAGACCTAACCAAAAAAATTACAAGATTTCAAAAGCCTATATCTCCCATCGAACGATTAGCAGTCTGCATCAGGTAAATAATAAATTGATATGCACTAAATCACATAGTATTTAAAAATGTAGTATTACAAATTGACCCGTCTCACAGCCATCTATCAGAGCTGGTTGTAAGAGTTTTTCTAAATACTTCATTTTCAATTTTTCAATAATCAAAATTGCATTGTGAATGAAAAAAAGTAAAAATTTAAATAATTCGCATAGTATTTATTCATTTCATTAGTCTGCCGTGAACTCTGAAAATAAAGTAGACAAATTATTAGATTCCAAAGGCGTAAGTTCCGAAGGCGAAGGTTCCGAAGGCGTAGGTTCCGTAGGCGTTGATTCCGGTGTTGGCGTTGGTGTAGTCATCGGAACCGGTGCATACACCGACCTTGAATTAGTAGACGACGCTGACGTTGTTCCACTCATTGGAGATGTGTAAGAAGAAGGCTCTGATGACAATTGCTCCCACTCCAAATCTTGTACTACTGCAAATATTCTTCCTTTTGCAAAATGCTGATAGTAAGGGGAAAAAGATTTTATGGTGGCTGCCAAACCGTTGAAGAAAGCATCAATAGGATGAATGTCTTGTGTGTTGGACTTTTCTTTATTTTTTAGAATGTATTCCATTAATGCGCTTGACGCAGAGGACTGGGATTGTGGCACTATACGACGGCGATTGTGTGCAGTTGCAACGGTTGCATTGCGATTGCGGTTGCCGGAACGAGTGAATTGTGCAGTTGACGGGGGATATGGATTCGGATCAGCAGGTGGCGTAAAATTTGGTTCACTAATAGCTGGTGAGCGATCTTCCTGCTGCTGCTGTTCATCGGTGTTAATTGTTTCGTTGGGCGTAGTAACCGTTTCGTTTTGCGTCTCTTCGTTCTCAGACTCGATACTTGTTATTGTATTTCGATCCTGTATATGAGGCAGTAAAAAATTCAAGCTCTCTTCATATTTATATTTTTTTATTGCCACAGCACCCTGTCCACTCTTGGTTTTACGTTTGTTTCTATGTTTTTTGAACTGGTCCCGTATGTTTGCCCACCTTTTTTTACATACATCATCTGCAAAAAGATAGTATAGAATGAACAAGTTAAGTAATTTTCTTTACAACCTGTATAAATGGTACTGTTAATACGTAATAGCTCACTGTGGTACACAGATACCGCGAAATTATACCATCATTATTTTTTCAGGTTCCTGGCTACTGGGGATTCGTTTAAAACTATTTCGTACAGTTTTCGATTGGGGCATTCAACTGTGACCGAAATTGTACATAGCACATGTCGATCTATCGTTAAAAGATTTAAGAAAGACGTTATACCAGAACCAACAGAAGAAATGTGACGTAAAATTGCCGAAGATTTTGAAAAGCTTAGAGGTTTTCCAAATTGTATAGGCTCATTGGATGGAAAACATTTTGTTATTGAAGCCCCAGCCAATAGTGGTTCTATATATTTTAATTATAAACACACATTCTCAATTGTTTTATTGGCGTTAGTGGACGCATGCTACAAATTTATTGCAGTTGATGTTGGCGCTTACGGACGAAACAGTGATGGTGGCATTTTTGCACAATGTAATCTTGGAAAACGTTTAGAAAATGGGACGCTTCATGTACCTATTGGTAAAAATTTACCCGGTTCCTCTACGTTTGCACCATATGTAATAGTTGGTGATGAAGCGTTTCCTTTGAAAACATACCTAATGCGACCGTATCCAGGACACCAAGCAACAGGTGACGCTAATAAAACGAATTTCAATCATAGACTGTCTTTGGCCCGGCGACTAGTCGAAAATGCCTTTGGTATTTTGACACAAAGATTTAGAATATTTCAAAGAAGAATGAAACTTGCTCCAGAAAATGTTGATTACATTATTCTATCTACATGCGTACTGCATAATTTTTTATGCGAACAAAAAGATTACACAGGGCTTATCAATCATAGTGCACAAAATGCGCAACCACATTTATTAAATCCATTGAGCGTTCAACCAGGAAGACCGGCTAATGATGCATTTGCGGTAAGAGAAACGTTTAAAGAATATTTAGCGTCAACAGCGGGACGTAATTTTATAGGACAACAGTATCAAGAATAAATACATACTTACACTATAATATACTTCTTATAATTTACCTAACATATTCTAAAATACCTACTAAAAACCGATAATCCCACTCACATGTACTTACATGTTGTCGTAAAGTAATTAGTGACACTTGAATAACTATTATAAATGTAAATTGAAATAAAAGTTACAACTTACCAGATTGTTTTATTTCGTCCGAAATGGTTTTCCAAATAATATTTTTGTATTTGTTATCTAAATACTTAGGATAGCTTATATCGTAAATCACAGGGTACTTGCGCACACATTCTAATAATTTTTCATCGTCCATTTTGCTGTTGAGCTGCTCACTTCACTAAGATTTGACGTTGACTGCTCTCCGGGCGCCCGGGCGCATATGTTCATGTTACAACGTGTCGGGGCCGGACCGTGCCGGAGCCGGGAAACAATACCCACCGACATTTCAACGCCGTGCCCCGGCCGAGTCCCGGCGGCGTACGGCCGGGGCACGGCCGGGCCACGGTCAGGCATGAATCGCTTCATATAAAAAGTATACCATAATGTTTGACCGTGCCCCGGCCGGGGCACAGCCCGGCCGCGCCACGTTGTAGCGTGAATCATCCTTTATCGTCTCTTTCTCTCAAAACATTAAAACAATGTATCTTGATTCGTGAGCACTTGTATCCATCGACTTGCATATTTTTTTTATAGAATAAGGGTGACAAACAAGCACATAGTCCACCTGATGCTAAGTGGCTGCTGTGGCCCATAGACATCTACATCTATCTTCATTTCCGAATTAAAATGCAGATGTGTTGTCAGCCGTGAGGACTAAGACAGAATGCCTCTATTCCAGTAGAAAGGGTCTCTGGTTCTCTACACTCACCATCCGAAGCACAGCAGTGTTAAGCTGCTATTTTACGCTGGTATTTGGTGAAAGCGTGGTACTTCTCCGATCGAGCCGACCAATTCGTGCTACAACCGCAGATTTAGCAAGGATGGTAGATATGATAACGATATAGGACGACGAGTGAACGCATGAAATTGAGTAAATAGGACTCTACACACTATTGTGAAAAGTCAGAATGTGTTCAAAAAGGCTCATATGGGAAGTCACGATGTTGTCGTCTTATATCCATACTTTAATGTATAGTACTGAAAGTTGGGTACGGCAGAAGAAAGACGAGAGTAGAATAAATGCTGTAGAAATGTGGTCATTAAGGACTATGTTAGGGCTGAATCTGAATGACAGGGTGAGAAATTGTGTGTGAAAAGAGAATAGTGGTTCGCAAGATGACGTTGTGACCAGGATTAAGAAAGGAATGCTTCGGTGGTTTGGTCATGTAGAAAGAGTGAATGAGGAAAGAGTGAGAAAGCAAATTTATGTTGCAGAAGTGAAGAGTAGAGTAGGGAAGGGACGCCTTAGGCAAAAGTTTTTCGACCGAATTGGCGATATATTGAAAAAGGGCCGAGCATGTATGCATAGGTATATGAATGAGGAGGAGGCGAGAGAGGTGTGCCAAGATCGCGCCCAAAGGAAGTCTCTGTCTACACCTCTGGGTGACAGACCTGAGTTTTTATGTGTATATGCATGTATAATGGCACTATATCTGCAACGGTTATGTTAAAAATATTAGGTAATTATAAAATATTATTCAAAATAGGAGCAATTTCACTAACATAAATTATACACAGAAACTAAAATTTTAATTTTAAAGTTCTTACCTCATACCTAGGGTCTGATTTAGTTGGCCCATAAAGGTCTTGAATAGGCTCTACGTTATATTCCAGATCAGGATTTATATCTGTTAGAAAATCAAGAATACCCTTTATTCTCTTTTCTACTGGTTCTATTAACTCCCACAGCACCTTTGCTGAAATAGAAACGGAATAATATATACTATAATCTTTATATATAAAGATTACGTGTCACATTGTTTGTCCGCGATGAACTCCTAAACTACTGAACTGATTTCAATGAAATTTTGCACACTGTGCAGTCTGGTCCAACTTGAGAGATCAATCCTGATAAGTAACACTCAATATTTTTTTATTACGAATTTAAGGATTTTTTTATATGAAGGGTCGTCGAAAAGGGCAGAACAACGTCTGCCTGGCCAACTAGTACTAAAATAAAATATACTAATATAAAAATTAATTATATATACCATTTAAGTGGTTTTGTATTATGGAAAACTCATTTCCTTTTTTTAATATAGAATAGGTTGACAAATGACACACATTCCACCTGATGAAAAGTGAATGCTGTGGTACATGGACATCTATATATCGTCGTATCGTCAATTATGAATTAAAAATGCAGATACATTGTCAACCCTGAGGACTAAGACGGAATGCCTCATTTCCTATAAAAAGGGCCTACGGTTCTCTACATTCACCATACGAAACTATGCAACATTAAGTTGCTATTTACGCTATTATCTGTAACATATACGCTGGTATTCTGTGAGAGCATGGTCCCTCCTCGGTCAACCTGACCCATTCATGCTACAACCATAATATAGCTGCCGTATCACGTATGTTCACTCTAATTTCCAGCCTTAACAGCATAATTATTTTACACAGGCACACCACTCTTCCAATTATATATTTTTTTATATGTTACCAATACGAGGGCGGCACTGAAAATTTCGGGAATCAAGGAAGTGACACAACATTACTATTTAAAAATGTATTTATTGCTTTTAGAAGTATTCTCCGCGAAATTTGACACATTTTTCCATACGATTGAACCAATCATTGAAGCAACCATTCCATTCGGAAGTTGGGGTCTCCAAAATGGTCGTTTTGTAGGCGTCCACAGCTTCTTCAGATGATGAAAATCTCTGTCCACGCAATTTATTCTTTATTTTAGGGAAAGTATAGAAATCATTTGGGCTTAGGTCGGGGCTGTACGGCGGATGGTTTAATAATTCTATGTTTTCTTGCTCTAAAAACTCTTTTGTTCTGTGTGCGGTGTGAGAACACGCATTGTCGTGATGGAGGATGATGCGGCGGTTGCAGTTCTCTTTACGGAGTTCAGAAACGACCTGTGGCAAACAAATGCTAGCATACTATTCTGCATTAACCATTCTTTGTCCCTCAAGAGGAATAGTCGTAACATGGCCGGTTTTGTTGACAAACGTGGCTATCATTTTTTTTGCAACACTCCGTGAACGAACAATTTTTGTTGGCTTTAACTCATCTTCGAATACCCAAACTCGTGACTGGTTTTTTGTTTCAGGTTCGTACGCGTATATCCAGGATTCGTCACCTGATACGATGTTGTATACAGCATTTGAGGATCTTGCGTGGAATCTTTCGAGAGTTCTGACGCACCAAGAAACGCGAGCCGCTTTTTGCTCTTCACAGAGTGAATGCGGTATCCATCGGGAAAACAACTTTTTTACACCTAATTGTTCATGCAAGATTATTTGTATTTGACTCATGCTAATGTCTAAAGTTGCCTGAATTTCGCGGTATGTCACATGTCGATCTTCCTCAATCAGCTTACGCACAGCATCAACGTTTTCTTGGGTGACTGCAGTTTTTGGACGACCTTGACGGGGATCATCACTGAGCTTGACACGTCCACGTTGAAATTCAGCAAACCAGCGATAAATTATGGTTTTGGATGGGGCTTCATCACCAAATGCAGAAATCATCCGGTCAACACACTGTTTTTGTGTTAAACCACTTCGAAAGTCATAATAAATCATTGCTCTTGAATTTTCTCGAGTCAATTCCATTTTCTCAACGACTAAACAAGTTTGACAATCCCCAGAAGACACAAGTTTGCGCGTTTACCGCTAAAAAGAACCCCTTTGTCGTATCTCTTCAGTTTCAAGGCACTCCCCTTGCTGCCTCAGCTAGTATCAGAATCCTTGGCGTCGACATATCGAATAGTGTGCAGTTTCGTGGTCACTTGGAAGGGAAGGCCAAACTGGCCTCTAAAAAGCTTGGCGTGCTCAGCAGAGCGAGACAGTATTTCATGCCGGCACATCGCTTGCAACTTTACAAAGCGCAAGTTCGGCCCAACATGGAATACTGTTCTCATCTCTGGGCCGGGGCACCCCAGTGCCAGCTCCTTCCACTTGACCGCATCCAGCGCAGAGCGGTTCGAATCGTCGAAGACCGAGTTCTTTCTGATTGACTCGATACACTGGAACTGCGTAGAGATATTGCATCTCTGCGTATTTTATCGCATCTATCACGGAGAGTGCCCTGAGGAATTGTTCGGACTAATTCCAGCCGCTCAATTTCACCATCGCACATCGCGACAAATCTCGCGTTATCATCCATACCATCTGGATGATTGGCGGTCCACCACTGTGCGATTAAGAAGAAGTTTTCTCCCTCACACAACTTCCTTGTGGAATCAATTACCACCAGCGAATTTTCCGGACTGATACGACTTAGGGACCTTCAAGAAAAGAGCTTACACCTTTCTAAAAGGCCGGCAACGGATCTGCAATTCCCCTGGTGTTGCGGTTGTTCATGGGAGGCGGTAGTCACCATCACGGCACTGCGAAGAGATGTTGCATCTCTTTGCATTTTCTTTCGCATTTACCATGGGGAGTGCTCTGAGGAATTGTTCGGATTAATCCCAGCCGCCAAATTTCACGAACGCATATCGCGGCAGAACTCCCGATACCATCCACACCATCTGGATGATTGGCGGTCAACCACTGTGCGATTTAGAAGATGTTTTCTTCCTCGCACAACTTCCTTGTGGTATAGTTTACTACCAGCGATTTTTCCGGACCGATACGACTTAGGGACCTTCAAGAAAAGAGCTTACACCTTTCTAAAAGGCCGGCAACGCATCTGCAATTCCCCTGGTGTTGCGGTTGTTCATGGGCGGCGGTAGTCACTTACCAGCAGGTGAGCCGAATGCCCGTTTGCCCCATCCCCTATAAAAAAAAAAGCACGTATTTTGTATAGGGGCAGGAATATTGTGATTATTCAAGCCATGAAATCTCCCGAAGAAGATCAACAATCCTTTGATGTTGCGAGCAACTCCAGGTAGTGATTGTGGCATGGCAAGATGTTTAGCCCTGTATGCAGTAACTTCCGGACATGCCAGCAACACGTGGGCCGCCGTTTCTTCCTCCTCCATACTATTAAATATTTCCTTTTTGTCTTTCATTTTTTTATAGTTCTTAAGCACTCTAAGATTGATGTATGCATATTTAATTCACTTTTGTTTATTATGTTTTTGTTTTTAATGTGTTTATCAATTAAATGGTTCTTCCTTTCTTTTTTCATAATACACATAATGTAGATAAATGTAAAAAGTTATAGGCTGACTAATAATTCAGTTTTACATTTACATTTCTTACATTGAATCATATTAACATCAGTTACTCCCACTGTTAAGTGTTTGGTGGATCGTAAGGCTGCTTGTGATAGCAGAATCTTGTGTCCATTGTGCAGTCTGTCAAATGTGCCACCAACTGCTACATATTCATAGGTCTTTACTTTTTCAGCCTCTATTGTTTCCTCATCCTTTTGAGAATCTGTAAGAAATAAAATTAATGATCTTAATTTAAATACATTTTATATATTCATTCCTTGTAATTATCAAAATAGACTTTTGTCTAGCAAATAATACATGATAGGGAAATGTGATTTCTGGATACTATCAGGTCCAATTGTGAATTCAAACCATCCAGGGACCCATTCAAACACACAAAAGAAATCGTCAAAATCCGTCCAGCTGTTTAAGAGTCAAACACATGTACAGAAGAATTATATATGTATAAAAATTTGATTTATTCTATTAACAAAGTTTGTATTACTCTCATTTAACTGAAATAGGTACATTTATAGACGCAATTTTTTTGCCATAAGTTGATACTAACTTCACTTATTAGACACAAAATTAATAATAAAAGAATTGTGTTTCATATCATTGTACTATTTGTGTTAAAAAAATTCACATTCAAATTATTTATGCAGCACAATTTAAGAATACTTTTTCTTACCTACAACTTGCACTTTACATCCTGTTTCAATGTTATTAACAGATTGTTTCAAATCTTCTACTTGTTTAGCCAAATCACTCTCATAAAATATGAGATCTATCATGTGATTTGTTTTAATAATTTCTGCAGGTTGAATAGGCTTCAACATTAGTCTAACGTCTGTATTTTGTAGTATTGCCTGAAAAAAGAAATAAAATTACATTATGTACTTTATTTTACTACTCAATAAAATTAAAAAGTTAAACTGTTCATTTAATATGCAAATAGTAAGAATTCAGAAAAATAATTGTTTTTTCTGTCTTATAAAGCTGTACCCCACTTTAAGAATTTATCCTGTATAGTACAGGTGTTATAGAATAAGAAATTGTTGCACATGGCAAACATCCAGCCCCGAAACAAAGATTGTAGGCCATATAATATTAATATGTTTCGCATGTGAAATAAGCTTCTGGTCCATAGCGCTGCAGCTATTGTACTGGTGATGGTTATAAATAGAAAGGGGAAAAATTAAACATGTGGAAAGAATGAAAAAGGAAAGAGTGACAAAGCAAATTTAAGCTGCAGAAGTTAGTAGAAGAGTCAGCAAGAGAGGGGAGTGGATAACTTGTGATATATTTGCCAAATTATGTAACATAATTAAGTATATAAATGACAAAGAGGAGAGAGAGAAGAGTGTCAGAATTGTGTGGAATGGAAGTTGTGAATTAGAGTTTATGTACTTATTTCAGAATTTATGTATGAAAAATTTAACTTATAATAAAAGGTGTAAGCAGAGTTCAGAAATTTTTAAATAAAATAATTTCCACATAATAGCTTCTGAAGTCAGAGTTTTCTCTATGATACTATTATACCTTAGATTTTGACCTCTATACATAGACTAAGGAATATCACAAGTTCAGGGTAAAAACTAGAATATTATTTAGACATTTACATTGAAACACTATTTTTTTCACCTCTAGGTTTGAAAGAGCAATGGCAGACTTTCATACATAAAATTAGTTGAGAAGAAATGGTAGCGTCTATATATCAAAAATATCTTAAAATGTTAAGCGTCAGTCCCTTAATAAACCTGTCAAAGAATTTCGTACTGAGAAGGCGTCAAAAAAAAGATATTTACATTTGAACCTTTCTAGTTTATGTCCTATGTCACTTGGAAAAAGTCATGCTTCCTGTGGTTGTTTGATGTTAGGTTAATACGTAATACATAATTGAGAGTTTTTAGATTATTGTATCTCTATTATATATTTGCATACTATAAATGTATATTTCTGGCATGGCTCCAGGGCTTTTGTGTCATAGTGACATTCTCAGAAATGCTAGAACCCAGAGCAGTAAAGCCAGTAAAAAAAAAACAGTGCCATTTTATTCTAACTAGTGTTGGCATAACATTAAATGGAATTGTTACATAGTACTATGATTGAGATAATGCATTATTGTTGGAAATTCTTTATAAGAGACTTATTCTCAGCCATATCACTTTTATTTTTATTATTACTGATAGTACAGTTATTACTAATAATAACTTAATATAAAAATATTTTGTGTGTTGTGTTGGTAGTCTTACAAAGTATATACGAAAATAGTATGAATATACTAAATGGCAACATTTGAATAGAGTAAAATGATTTAAGTCATTTGATATTCCCAAAAATGTTTGTTTTTTTCTGTGGCTTTAATTAAAATACATTTTTATTTAAAAAATCATAGAAATATAGTAAAACTCATTTTATATATAACTTATTTCTAGACACTATAATTTTTGTCAACTATTTTTCTGCCATTGCTCTTTATTCTCTAAATCCTCCTGATACATCAAATTCATACACAATTGACAAAGATATCATGTAACATAAAATATACAAAATAAAATTGAGTGGAATTACGAATTCATTCAACATTATCAGTCTGAACCCACAGCTGGATATGGAGCCAATCTGACAATCATCAGCGTCATCATTAAAGCCCACATGTGAACATTGACTTCTCCTATAGATTGTGATATTTGCCATAGTTTCCACACTTGGCAAGCAGAGTTATTTCATATTTGATTTAATTATATTACAAAAATACATACCTAATACTGTATACACAATTCATAAGTACATCGCATAATAAACCTATATTAGATATATCATCATTAAGTTGTTATCAGGAAAATGCTGCTACTCATCTCCTGTATCAGTTTTGGTAGGGCCATGCTGCAGCTATATTAGTAGTAAAGTTGTAGCACAGATGGGTCGGCTCAACCCAGGAAGGACCACACTCTCACAGAATACCGGTGTAAAATAGCAGCTTAACACTGCTGTGTTTTGTGAGTGTAGAGAACCTGAGACCCTTTTTACTGAAAATGAGGTATTCCATCTTAGTCCTCACGGCTGACAACGCATCTGCATTTTGATTCGCAAACAAGGATAGATGTAGATGTCTATGGGCCACAGCAACCACTTACCATCAGGTGGACTGTGTGCTCGTTTGTCTCCCTAACCCTATAAAAAAAAAGTTACTCCCTCCCTTTAGTTCCTTTTTGTTTTTAGGGTTCGGTACCCAAAGGATAACAAATGGGACCCTATTACTAAGTCACTGCTGTACCTCCGTCTGTCTGTCAGTGGGCTGTATCTCGTGATCCGTAATAGGTAGATAGATGAAATTTTCACAGAATATGTATTTCTTTTGCTACAATAACAATAAATAATAAAACTTAAAATAAATTTAAAATTATAAGGGGCTCCCCTACTAGTAACATGTATTACAATTGTACAGAAGACTTCATGCGCATGTTCGATTTGCAATTGGCAGGTTATTTAATTCTGTGATTATTAAAAATACTTATGCATAGTAATTTTAAATGGAATACTTACATTATTGTAAACATTCACAATTTGTTTATTTAAAATTGGTAGTAAATTACCACAACTGTTGTTAATTTTAATGTATAACACATTTTTTACAAACTGATTCACTTTAGTAAATAGGCTATGAGCTTTAGCTGCGTTGGCAACGAAGAGAAGACCATTATTTGGCATTGTTTCGAAATCTGAAAGTATAAATATGTATGAATGTAAAGGCACACATTAAGATTGTTATTTTATAGTTTTAGGAGACCCACCTTGAATGTGTTTATTTCGCAACAAAAATGAAATTATAATTGATAACGATACGACTGTAAAGGATACTAAAAACACGGAATTACACATAATATTATAATACAATAAGAAACATACAATATTACGACGATTACAATGAAACTAAGCAAATTAATTTATTTGTTTGCAATAAAAACATAATGATTATAATACTAAATAAATATTCAATTACCAATTAAATAATACTTGATTATTTATTTAAAAATGTAAATATGTAAGCTAAAAGAAAATATGAGTATGTGTCGACATTATCACTTTATCATAGCTTCTATAATAAAAAAAATCATTACTTATGCTATGTAACAAAATTCTTTATCTTGAAAAGTTTTCAATTTCCATTTGATTTTGAATTGAACATTGAACACCATAGATAATATACTATATAGGGTATTGAACACAATGACAATTGACAACACAGATTCACAGACTAACTAGTAGATTCTACACGAATCAGACTGACATCTTACGAACTAAGGCCCGCCATATACATACGGAATTCCGTTTCGAGATTCCGTTTCGGAATTCCGAACGGTCGGCCACACACAAACGGAATCCCGTAAGGCCGGCCACATACATACGGAATTCCGTTTCAGGATTCCGTTTCGATATTCCGATTCGGAATCCCGAACGCAGCAAGTCCATATAAAATCTACGACTCGCCACACACGTACGGTAGTTTTCCGTTCGATATTTTGCGGGCAGAACGGGATTCCGTTTGTGTGTGGCCGACCGTTCGAAATTCCGAAACGGAATCTCGAAACGGAATTCCGTATGTATATGGCGGGCCTTATGCCCGCAAAATATCGAACGGAAAACTACCGTACGTGTACGTACCGATCCAAACGCACGTCTTCCATAGATTTTGTACGAGTCCCAACACACATACGTAAATTCCGTACGGAATGCGCTCAGTGTTCGTCGCACGACCGAAGCGAGTAGGTGTATTTATGTATGTTTTTAAATTTAATCTTGTAGGTGTATAACTTTTCGTAACCTTTCATCTTATTTTATTTAATAATTCCTCGATAGAATTTACATACATAAATATTTAAAAAAATATCTCTGGATAGATAGATCTTTTTACATAGTATTGACTATATTGCAAGCTTAGGGTGATAAGGGGATGCACTTAGTAAGAATGATACAGCAACAATGGAATTTGCAATTAGAAAATCGTCGTCATTATTCGCTGGCAGAATGTCTAGACTCAATGGCTAACGTCTCTCAACTGACCCTTGTTATTCCGAACGGAAAAAAAACGTGTGTGTGTGATGTATTCACGGAATCCCGATTCGGGAGTCCGAAACGGAATCACGAAACGGAATTCCGTATGTATATGGCGGGCCTAAACTTACCTACTCGACTTAGTTTCTTCATCCTGATTGGTTGTAGCAAAATGACATATGACATTTCTTTTTTTTTAATTTGAAGGAGCTGTATCAGGCAAAGGACGTCCCAAATAAGCTTACTTATTAATTACTTGCAAAATTTATTTTAAAATATTGAAAATAAGGTAAATAAAAATGAAACAATAATGAAATTTAATATTTTTTTATTAGTTATTAATTTTTACTTTACAATAATTTTGTTTACAAATTTAATAATTTATTAATATATACAATATTAAAAATTATATATTTAAAAAAACAAATTAATTACTTAATTATCATACAGTCCTCATTTTAACGTTACAATAATTTTGTTCACAAATTTAATAATTTATTAATATATACAATATTAAAAAATTATAATCTAAACAGATCTCTACAGCACTTAAGTTTTTATATTACATAGCTTCATATTGACTTGGAATGTGCTGTGCCCCGCATCCTTACCTGAAACACAATCATTTACAGCCTTAATAAAAGTATTTTGCTCCATTTGTTCACAATCATGTTTTGTTCCATATTGGTAAAAATTGTATGTAACTACATAAAAATTAAAAATTGTATGTAGTTATTAAGCTTTGGCAGCTGACAACGGCTGATCAAAACTATTTTCCTGTAGAAATGAGTATGTATTGTCTGAAATCAAAAAATTATACCATCAAAAACATAACTTGTAAAAAAACCAAGTCTCGCAGCTCAGTTCTTCTACCGTAAAAAGTTGAGAGATCCATGTAATACCAAGTCGGTTAATCTATTCAGTACCTACTTAAGGGTCCTTCTGTCTTAAGTTATTACGTAGTTAGCTAACCTAACAACATCTTATAGTAACCACATCAATACTAAAAATCTTTTTACATTTTCAATAAATAGATTGACTTGGCAATCGCATGAAAACACAATCTATGTCTCAAGTAATACATATTATATTAACCGATTCGTTGCGGCACCAATTTTCGACAACTTTTAGCTGTGGCGGCGAACAAATATTACACGAAACACTTGGCGTGTCATGCGCCACAGACTTATGACACGCCTATTGTGCCGTCAGCCATGTGTAAAAGTAATGTTCTTTTTTTATGGCTTTTTTTACTTGTTTAGACCTAATTAAGTTTATTTGACATCAAACATCAGTTACAAACGGAAGGATACTTGTTTTTAGTGGGTAACTACGTGTTTTTCTATATGTTTTCTTTGAAATCGAGAGTGACTTTTTTAATGCAGAGATTAAAAATCTTTTGTAGGTACTATTTTTTTGTTTTATAAAAAAATCATTTATATAAGTAGGTACAGCTAAATCACCCTGGAAAACCTTGGTCCTTATTAAATTAAATTTTCACCTAATAATAACATTTGTAAATATGAAACAATCAAGATCCTAAATGTGAAAAAAAAAATAAGGTTCATGATTCATTGATATTTACAAATGTTAAATATTATTTAATGTTATAGAAATGTAAAAGTAAAGTCGATCTGAAAACGTCTAATTAGTAAGAATAGCAAAACAAGTTTTTCAAAAGGAAACAAACGCCGGCGCTATACGGCGGCGGATTGACAAAAGACTATTTATTAGCGAACTTTTTTTATGCATGAACGGTTTCAAACTGTTTCAAGCAAAAATAAACCTTATACCACATCACAAGAGCACATGGTACTTCGTAGGTCTATTCGGTCATATGATAGTAATAAGACGGCAGTTCAACCATTTTAAGCAAAATTAAACAATAAGATAAACGCATTGTTTTTTTTTTAACAGGAGACTTGTTTTCCAGAAATTTATTTACAACCTGAGTTTGTGAGCGATCGCAATGAGTGCTATTATTTATTACTTATTAGACTATTTTCCAACAACATGATTGAAAACCCACAAAGTAAAAAGAGCAATTTGAGCGAGTTATAACGATTTTTGAAAAGACACGACTCGTGTGTCATACTCCACACACAAAATTAACCGATAGCACGCCTGGCGTGCCATTCGCACTGAACCGGTTAAACATAGGTATTTAGTGCGATTGCCAAGTCAATTCATTTATTTAAAACATTAAAAAAAATTAATATTGATATGGTCACTATAACATGTTGTTAGGTTAGCTAACTACGTAATAACTTAATGCTTCCTCTACACTACTCGCGAAGTAACTTCGACGAAGTGCTCGTCGAAGTCGATCGCAGTCCGAAGAACGTGTCCACACACTCGTGCTACTTCGTGAAGAGCTCAGTCGTCTTGAGTCTCCCGCACCGTTAACATGAATGACGTTCAAGAGGCAGCTGCTTTATGTACCTAATTGTGTGAACAGTACGACGTCAATGCGTTAACTAAATAAATAATTATGTAGAAAGCTATATATTTAATATTTATATATTAAAAAAATATTTATAACTGACGTAAGCCGAGTAGTGTAGTGAGACGCTTCGTGTAACTTCGATGTACTTCGCGAAGCCCTTTGACTCTGGCGCAAAAAACCGACAGCGATCGGAAGTCGCCCGAGGCGAAGCGAGGTTGGACGAAGTGAATCGAAGTACCTCTCTACACTATTCGCCTCGTCCAACTTCGATCTACTTCGCGAGTAGTGTAGAGGAGGCATTAGATAGAAGGAACCTTAAGTAGGGACTGAATAAATTAACCGACTTGGTATTACATGGATCTCTCAACTTTTTACGGTAGAAGAACTGAGTTGCGAGACTTGGTTTTTTTACAAGTTATGTTTTTGATGGTATCTTTTCTTTTTGTAGATAGTTATATATACATAACCTATCTACACCTATTATTCCATTATATTATACATATATAGGTACACTGATTCATTCACTGCAAATGTAACTTTGCAATCCTATATATTTATATGGGATTACAAGTTATTTATGCAGTTAATGTATCTTGAAAACTGGACTGAAATTGTAAAATATTTTAATTTTTTTTTTTGATTTATATACTACACAATAATTGTATTCCAAATTTGAAGCTTCTACGTCTGCTAGAAGTGCCTTAGAGTTTTGATGATCCGTCAGTCACTGAGTGACAAAATTAAGAAACTTTGACTAGTTATAATTCTTAAACTACTGGTTCAAATTTAATGAAATTTGAAATATACTGAGTTTATACAATTCCTGATTGGTTACTTAAAATTCAGGCTTCTAGTTTTATTCACAACGAAGTTATAGGGTTCCGAATATGGCCTGAACTGCTTCGAGGAAAGGATGATACGGCCGTGCTCCCAGATTACTATTATAACTGTCTTATATATTTATTGATCTTTTTATTGTAACTATTATATTTTTATTTACATAATTTAATAAAATTTCTTATTAATATAAACAATAAAATACAATATTTAATAGAAGTAAGAGGGTTTTATGAAGTAACCAAAATAACTTTATATTAACTTTTTTATAAAAACAAGTCCAATTTATTTTATTATTATATAAACATTCTAAACAGATTTAGAAAAGTCATTATCATACTCATGTTTATTAAATCTAAGTGGTAGGACTTCTTTTGCTGTCTAAGACTGCTCTAACCTATTTCTGCTGCCAAATAGCAATGCATGCTGTGGTGAAGGGCCATTTCATCTTAGTCCCCAGTGATCAATGCAACACATATGTAGCCTACTTTATTTGATGGTAGATGCAATGGATCACAAATTGCATTAGCCACTTACCACCATGTGAACTGTAAGTTCATTGATTACTTATATACTTGATAGCCGACGTATCATAACGCTATGCGCTAAGACGCCGCCCACAACCGGTAGGGGTGTGCGATGTCCACGGGCAAGTCGTATTGCTACAACAAACCCGCTTACCACCGGCACTAAGATGATATGTCTAGGACACATCGGTTAGTGAGTCCAAGTTTACCTCGGTCTCAGAGGCTGCGAAGCAACCTACACGCCACTATAATAATCCTTTTCAAGTCCCATTTCACTTTGATTTTATAAAAAATATGTTGATTTGAAATAATTCATTATGAACCGATGTATATGACATCATAACTACTTAATATTAATTATAATAAATTTGCTAAAGCTACCAAATAAGATAAAAGTGGTGACAATTTTAATACTATAAGTTTAAAATAGTGTACAACTGCCACCTAGTGCACTATGGGCACACCCACTGATGACTTTTCACTTAACTTGTCAATATTACATAAATGCAAAACCCTACCTACCTTTTTAAAAATAATTAATTATTATTATGTATTATTAAAAAGGTAGGTAATTTTAATTTTAACAATAATTGCTAACCTTTTTCTTGGAAACTTCCTTCAGCTTGAAGGTCCTTGGGTATTGTGAAGTCTATAATCCTTACTTTGGATGTATACGGCTGCATTTCTGCAAAAACAATTTAACATAAATTTATAGATCATAGAATTAAGTATAGACGAGAATATATTATGTTCATTATATCCATCATTTATACAAAATAAAAATACTTTCTAATGGTTATTGGTTGCAAAGTAACAACTAAAAAAATTAATGGTTTTTTTAAGCAAATTACCTGTGTTTATTGGCATCATGTGTGGGTATGGTTCTAACACTTCTGTTTTAAAATAGATGTGGTCATAATGCCTTTTCATCGCGTTCATGGTCATCAAGAGCATTCACATTTTCTGGTAAAAAAAGAATAGATTTTGTTAAATTTCAAAACAAAAATTAAAGTTCATAGTACATACATAGCATAGTTTTATTTTGTATAGAAAAGCTATTAATTAAAATAATATCAACTTACAAATGCCCTCCGAACGGTTTCGTGGAATGCATTGCATTACGTATAGATTGCTGTTCATTGTTTACTCACGCGTGTAGGTAGGGCCGCGCGGCCTGCTTCCGCGCAGGCTTACCCGTAGCACTTGCGAGTATAAACGAAAATGACGGACGAAAATTAAGAATTTAACAATAATATTATATATAACCAAGACGATATTACAGAATTAGAAGTGGAAGAGCGGGATAGTATTGATATAAATACGCCTAGGATTATAAAAAGAATCAGAGAAACGGAGGAGAGTGATGAGGAGTGGAGTATTGTGAAGGGAAAGGGGAAGAAAAAACGACTGCTCGAGGATGAGAACTTACGTAGAGAGACGGATATCGAGGTATATATTACATGCATTGAAAAGCTGCCCAAGCAATTTGCTTTGGCACGGTTATTCAAAGAAAACGGAATAACTGATATTATTAGAGTTAAATATTTAAATCCTTTTAAAGTAAGGTTGCAATTGCCGAACGAGGAAAGCGTTAAGAAATTAAGTACCTGTGCGACATTTATTTCTATGGGATGGAGAATTCAAAAGGCAATGGAGGTTAACTACTCTTATGGAATTATAAGAGACGTGGAGTTAGAAATATCTGAAGAAGAAATTATGAAAAATATATCTTGCTCAGATTCTACAGAATTAATATCCGTAAAAAGGCTTAAGCGACGAAGTAACACGAAACAGGAAGGTTGGTGTCCAAGTGAAACAGGCTTTGTTTCAAAGGGTCTTCCCTACCTTCATACGTATATATTTTCGATATGAAAATAATTGTTCAGCCTTATGTATATCCTGTTACACAATGCTCACAATGTTGGAGGTTGGGTCACATTCGCAAGTTATGCCCATTCAAGAAAACAATCTGCCCCAAGTGTGGGGGGGGGGGGACACGAGAATTGTGATACCAAAACATTCAAATGTATCAATTGCTCTGGTGCTCACATGGCTTTAGCTAGGTCTTGCCCTGCTTATCTTAAAGAAAGGAAGTTGCGAGAACTAATGGCCGAGTTCAATTGCACATACAGGAGGGTTTTAACAATCTATGTTGCGCCAACACCACATAGAGATATGGACGTAAAACTTACAGGACATAATAACATCCAGCAGGAGATGTATAATTATAACACACCGAAGAGGGAAGCGGCTACAACCCAGAATGTTCCTACTTTTGCAGAAGTGACAGCCAATGTTATTATGCATAACGAAGATAATATTAGTCAATGTGAAAGTAATGTATCTTCGTCCCGCCGACACCAAACAAAAAAGGAGAAAAGAAATACAGAGCGTGACACGTCATTACAAAGTAATAGATTTGAACCTAATACTAGCTATAGTGAGGAAAATAACAACAAATCTTCTGGTAAAATATCTTTTAGTGAGCTACTTGTGAGGTTAAAGGAAGTAATATTTTTTAATAATTTTAGTTTGCAAGAGAAAGTTTACAAAGTGATAAAATTAGGTGTTGAGTGGTTAATTTTGGTAAATGTAGACAATATCTCGGAATGGCCAATGTTGAAAACTGTTTTAAACTTATTTAATGGATAGAAACCTTAAATGTAATACAGTAAACCTTAATATCTTACAGTGGAATGCTCAAAGTGTTAAGCCTAAACTAATGTCTTTAGAGCCTTTGTTAATTCAGGAAAAAATACATATCGTAGCCTTAAGCGAAACATGGTTAAATTCTGAAACTTATATTAAAATTAAAGATTATAATATTTACCGTAATGATAGAAATGACTCTTATGGGGGTGTTGCTGTTTTAGCACACAAATCTATTAAAACGGTTAGGGGACATTTGCAATTAAGTAATGATGGCATAGAAGCTATTTACGTAAAAATTTTTAACTGTCAGGATTTAGAAAATATTCTTTCTATTTATTGTCCATCGTCGGTGCGTACCTGCCAAAGAGATTGGGATGAATTATTTTCGACATTTAGTTGTAAAACCTTGATCATTGGGAATTTCAACGCTCATCACTCAAGCTGGTCGTACAAGACTGATAACAGAGGTTCACAAATATTTGATGCTCTTTTAGATGCTAACTTTGCTGTATTAAATAATGGAGAAAGCACTCGAATTAGAGTTGTGAATGGAGTCTTACAAGCGTCATCCCCTGATTTATCGCTCATTACGTCTGATATCGTCTATAAATTTAATTGGAAGGTACTTCGAGAGACTTTAGGTAGTGATCATCTTATGATTAAAATATCAGCTCTATTTCAAAAGCGGTTAGCGTATGATCTTAAAAGAAATTTTAAAAAAGCAAATTGGGACGGATACATGAATACTCTTGAAAAACTTTTTCACCAATTCCCAATATATATGCTACTGACCTTCAAAAATGTTACAATATATTTTTAGAATATTTGAATTTAGCAGCTGACATTCATATCCCTTTTATTAAAATAAATCAAAACCCAGAGTCTAAATTTGTACCTAAGCCTTACTGGGATGTAGAAATATCGAAGTCAGTAGCCATTCGTAGACAAGCTCTGGCCAGGTTTAGACGTAACTCAACACCTCAGAATTTAGCTATACTCCAAGACAAAATTAGAGACACACAGAGGTTAATCGTCAGGCTAAATTACGTAATTGGGAGAGGTTTTGTGATTCGTTTAATGAAACAACAACTATTAGGGATATGTGGCAAAAGATGAGATGGATGAAAGGTTTTAGATCACATAATAGCCACCATATAGATAGAGAAAAAGCGGAAATACTTCTTCGCAGTCTAACGCCAGATTTTGCTTCACCAGAACCGGCTAGTTTTAGTTCTAGTAACATGTTACTAGAGGAAGAGGTCTCAATTCAGGAGCTTGATACATGTATTAAATTAAAGGGTACATCTCCTGGATGCGATGGCATACCGTATTCAATGTTGAAACACCTTTCATTTAATGGCAAATGCATTTTAATCAAGCTGTATAATGCTTTTCTCGAAAACAGTTTCGTACCGTCACAATGGAGAGATATTGGTATTATAGCGATCCCAAAGTCAGGAAGAGACATTAATGATGTATCGTCCTTGCGCCCGATATCACTTATGTCTTGCTTATGCAAAATCTTTCATTTAATAATTAAAGGGAGACTAGAGTGGTTTCTGAAAAAAAACAAAGTCTTTTCTCCTAATACGTTCGGTTTTAGGAGAACCCGATCCTGCTTAGATAGTCTTAGTAGTTTGGTATCAAGGATACAAATAGGTTTTACAGAGAGTCAGTCCACGATAGGATGCTTCTTAGATTTAGACAATGCGTATAATAATGTTGACATAAATGCATTACTGCACACCTTAGATCAACTTAATGTAGGAACGAAAATTTGTCAATATCTTAGTAGTTTCCTTAATGAACGACATCTTAAAATATATGTGGATAACATGTGTATCAGTAGATTTACAGGGCGAGGTCTAGCCCAAGGAGATCCGTTATCTCCTCTTTTGTTTAATGTAGCTACTCTTAATATATGTAAAACCGTGAAGAACGTTTATATCTCTCAATATGCGGATGATTTTGTTATATATAAGAATTGTGATAGTATTAGTAACGGAGTTATTGATATACAGTTAACTCTGAATATTCTTAATAGTTTATTTTTCAAGTTAGGACTAGAAATATCTTCATCAAAGAGTAAAGTATGCATATTTAGGAATGGACGCGTAAAAGAACACATAAATATAACGGTTAACAAAAGAAGCCTTAAAATCGTTGAAAGCATTAAATATTTAGGGTTATGGTTAGATCGATCTCTTCGATGGGCCAAGCACATAAACGAAATAAAAGAGAAAGCCCTTAAGTTTGTAAATATTTTAAAAGTTTTAACAGGACCAGGGTGGGGAGTACATCCAGTTCAGTTGCGTCGCTTATATATAGCTATTATACGTAGTAGATTGGATTATGCTAGCTTTTTATTTGATAATAGCCACAAAACACATTTAACAAAACTAGATATAATACAAAATCAGTGTATGCGGATAATTGGTGGGTTTGTCAAGAGTACTCCTATCCATGTAATGGAATCGGAACTGCTTTTACAGCCATTGTTTATTCGAAGAAGATATTTAGCAGGTAAATTTTGGTTAAAGTGTAAGTCTATTGATGAAAATATTGTTACAAATTTATTATGTATCCTTGATGAACGTAAAGAAAGCTTCTATTGGCGACGTAGGAAAACCCCACTGCTAGTTACAACCCATAGATTATTTAAAGAAACTCGTATATTTTCAAGTCCTTACTTAGAAATGTTTTCACTCAATTCGTGGATTAGCAAGTTGGATTTATCTGATTCTATAATCCCTCAAATAGAATTTGTTAACGCACCTAAACATAAGTACAATCCCCTTTACTTACAAACTTTATGTCGAAAACATTTAACTGAAAACTTTACAAATTACTATAAAATATATACCGATGGCTCTAAAGATAAAGAAGGAACGGGTGCTGCATTTTTAGACATTCAAACCAAAGAATACATTAAGCTTTGCTTAGGTAAGGAAATTTCAGTTATGCATGCGGAACTCATTGCAATTGCGGAAGCCTTATCTTATGTCAAGTCACTTAAATATGATAAATTGTTGATATTAACTGATTCTCGCAGTGCCCTTCAACATTTAAAAAGATGTACTTTACTGTGTCGCGGTTTTCCATTGGCTTACGACATATTAAGTAATATTTTAACATTAAAATCGAACCATAAAAGGATAGTCTTACAATGGGTGCCTTCCCTTATTGGTTTAGAGGGAAATGAGGCGGTAGACATTCTTGCTAAAGAGGCGATAAGTGATGGGGATAATTTAGATTGTGTTCCTTATTTCTCCGAACTCTTATCTCATCATTACAGCCCTTCACAAGTCCACTGCTGAACATAGGCCTCCCCCAAAGAATGCCACAATGCACGGTCCTGAGCCACCTGCATCCATCGACTTCCTGCATATCTTACCAGGTCGTCACTCCATCTAGTGGGGGGACGCCCTACACTTCGCCTGCCGATACGAGGCTGCCACTCGAGAACCTTTCTTCCTCATCGGTTGTCGGTTCTTCGAGCTATATGGCCGGCCCATTGCCACTTCAGCTTACTAATCCGTTGGGCTATGTCGGTCACTCTAGTTCTACTGCGGATATCCTCGTTTCTGAGTTTATCACGCAGAGAAACTCCGAGCATAGCCCTCTCCATAGCTCGCTGAGCGACCTTGAGCTTCCTCATCCGGCCAGCAGTGAAGGACCACGACGAACTCTTATCTAAAGTCCGAGAAAACTGTACAGAAAAGTGGTCCGAATACTTTGATGAAAGGTCACTGTCAAAAGGTATTTGGTACAAGACGATACAACCGCATCTTTCCCGCTTCCTTTGGTTTGAAGGATGCAATATGGGAAGGCAAGACATTATTACAGCAATGAGGCTTCGTTCTGGACATATTCCATTAAACAAATTTGGGTTTATGATGAAAAAAGTGAATTCACCAAATTGTGTCAAATGTGGAGTTCTGGAAGATACTATCATTATTATGATGGAATGTGAACGGAACGAAGCATATAGACAACTAAAGTTTTTGACAAAAATAGTGTTGGATTGTGTAATAGTATTTTGGCTTTTCCATTGTCGGATAAGGCTAGAAAACTATATAAACTAGTATTGTTAGGTATTAAGAACAGATAATTTTTTATTATTGTTTACGTGAATTTATCATTGTTGATTATATGTATTTGATTGTGTACTTATGAGGGTGACATGATCTAGTAGATCAAACCCTCTATAATCAATAAAGATTTAAAAAAAAAACGAGATTCAAAATGTTTGTGACAGACTTGCAGGTGGGCAAGATCACTAACACTTTTCTTCTGTAACAAATTACAAGGAATCAATTCAATCCACTTCTTGAGCATTTTCGCATTGGGGGGAAATTTGTGTAAATTAGCGTCCTGTCGCGAACTTGTACAACCTGGTACACAACACTTATAATACATATCGAGATATATAAAATACAAGTAAATGCAAAGAAAAATGCAAACTAAGGGCGGAAATAAATAAACGCAACCAAACGGAATTTTTTTATCAGTAAATCAGTAATGTCACACAGTGACACTATGATTACGGACAAAAGAGCAATATGGCTGCCACCCAGTGTTACCAGATGAGACAAATGATATTACAGTGTTTCATGCTCAAATTTACAGTGTTTACGACAAAATTACAGTAAAATTAAAAAAAAAATACAGTGAATTTTACAGTAGATTTCAAGAAACTTTTAATATCTTTTATAAACTAAAATACTGTTTTAATTTCACCTTTTGTAATTTAGAATAAGCATAATACCTATATATAATTATACATTAATCAATCACTGTCACTATCATGTAGCCCGATATTCGCTTCTTTTTTGTAGATCCCAGAATTAAATGATTTTATCATTTTCTCAGTTGGTTTAAAGTTAACGCAACTGGTGCTGTGACGACGAATGGTTTGTTGCGCTAACATGTTGCCTCTTATTGTCCTGGTTATTAATCTATTTCGTTTCTTGGTTTTGGTGTCATTAATTTGACTGAAAATTCTCTCGCATTCCGCATTAGAGTTAGGAAGAGCCAAGATGTTGAGCATATATTTTCCAATCAAGCGGAACTCGTCCAACTGTTTCACCTGAAAAGCAACATTAGTATTAAAAATATTGTATTTTGCAAACGAAAGAAATATATTTCTAAAATAAAATATAGAGTCTTAGTTACTAACCTTGTGCCAGAATTCATCAGGCCGTATTGCAGCATCGAAATTTCCTTTTAACTTTGGCAATTTTCTCCATTGGTCATCCAAAGCTTGTTGTTCTATCATAGAAGTTGGTGTCAATCTTGGCATTAAACTTAGTATATTTTGAATTGATTCGTCGCGATCTGAGATATAGAGACATGTTTCAGGATCCAATTTGGATATCCCAACCAATACTGGATCATTTAGCGCGAATCTTTTGCGGATGCCTACGCACGATTTAATCAAAAAATTTCGGCATTTCTTTTTGAAATCCTTTTTTTTCTCTGCTGCTATTTCATTTGTTGAAAACTGTTTAGATACTCCCAAGCCCAGGTAGATGTCATCCAAATTTTTGAAATTGTTTTCGTCAGTTGGGTCAATTTTTTCTAGTTCAGTGTTTGCAATATGTGCCGTTGTCATATATGTCGATAAAAGTTCGTGAAAGAGATCGTTCATTTTAGTGTTAAGTTTTGTGATCATTGGAGTCTCACTCTGAAATAGCGTGTTAGTTTCAGTAAATTTAGGTAACATCCAGTTTAAAAAGAAAAAGTATGATTTTGTTATGGGATCATTCAACTGCATATGGATTTCAGAACATTCGTTGTCTTCAAGCCATCTTCCATCAAAAAACAATGTTAGTGCATTCCACTGTTCTAAAATTCTTTGCACTACAGCACTTAGTGATAACCATCTCGTTTGAGCCGGTTTCAAGTAAGAGATATTCGTTCTTATTACAATAGAAACAAGGGTTGTGACATATGCAGAGAGGTGGCGCGGGCTCTAGTAGCCAGTTGCGTTTTGTTATGTTCATGTTATTTTTTCTTTTCACAAAAGCTGCGTTCAGTTTACATTAAACTATTTTGATTTTTGCCTGTAAAAAATTACAGTGCTCTCCATACACTGTAATTTTAGTATTACAGTAGACAGTAGATCGTGTGAAAATACAGTAAATCTGCTGTAATTACAGTGTATCTGGCAACGCTGCTGCCACCACAGAACACTAATACCCTTAGGCTGCCACAGACTAATCATAGATAAATAAATATGTAGAGACTAATTAGTAGATTTTACCCGAAATGGCTGCGAGCTGCGACCGATCTCCTAGTTATTCTGTACTTAGAAGATTCGTGCAGAATCTACTACTTAATCTGCGCTTAGAAGGGATGTCGAGGGGCGAGGGGGGGTGTTAACTGTCATATATCATTTTGCTATGACATTTCCTATGTCCAATATTTTCTCTATGAAGATTACTGCCCGTGCACAGCAAGTGCACAGATTGACCAAGATTGACATTGATGACCGAAATCCGATCCGATATGACTTTTAAATTTTTTGACTTGGATACTTATCTTTTAAGCCATGTCTTCATTTTATTCGGGATCATCGTTTTATATAGATTTTCTATTGTGGATTTAATGTAGGTATTTATAAATAGTCAGAAAATGTTTCATATTCTTCAAAAACACAGTCAAATGGTGGGGGTCATTATTTGTGATGGGTTCACTTTCACTGTCACACACTTCGCTAGGTAATAAAAGCCGTTGAAAGTTAAATTAGCCGCATATCAATTAGTAGTTTGTGGCCGCATTCAAACAACAGGTGATGAATAGTTCCAACTTGATCACAATGTAATTACAAGCTTGAGGACAATATCTCGACTTAACGATCTATAATTATGGTGGCCGAACCGCAGTCAATTTACTGTTGTAATATAGGCACGACGTGCTTCTTTCAACTTAGCGTACCACGGCTTTACAAGTATTTCGTCCTGGATACTTCCATACCACTTGCTTTTGTTTCCTTGGTCTTTCTTCCACATATATTTCCATAATAAACGGATATTCTTTCTTATTTCAGTACAAGGTAAAGGTAAAATATGACTTACATCGAGTGGATTTATTCCTTCACATGCAGTCTTATCTTCGATGTAATTTCTAGTAATACCTTCATCTGACGGAATCCACATAAAGGAAACTGAAACACCCTTTTTGACAAGTAAATTATTAGTTCTCTAATAATATACACAATGTTGTTAGTTTTAAAATGAACTGAGTAATTTTTTATACATGAATCGGTTAATATAAGGAAATATTTATAACTATCTATACTATTAAAGCTCGGCGTTTCTCTGCGTGATAGACTTAATAAAAGGATATCCACAGTAGAACCAGAGTAACCGACATAGCCCAAAGAATTAGTATGCTGAAGTGGCAATGGGCCGGCCATATAGCTCAACGACAACCGATGGGGAAGAAAGGTTCTCGAGTGGCAGCCTCGTACCGGCAGGCGAATTGTAGGGTGTCCCACCACTAGACGGAGTAACGACCTGGTAAGACATGCAGGAAGTCGATGGATGCAGGTGGCTCAGGACCGTGCTTTGTGGTATTCCTTGGGGGAGGCCTATGTTCAGCAGTGGACTTGTGAAGGGCTGTAATGATGATGATACTATTATAATAAAGAGGGGTTTTTTTGTGTTATTTTGTTTATTTAAACACGTTTTTAAACATGTTTGTTTAACATGTTTTGTTTGTCTAATCTCTGAAACTACCAGTTCAATTGGAAAAATTCTTATTGTACATTATAGCCATATTTATGGGGAATAGTATAGGCTATCTAGCATTAGGCTACACCTCTCAGCTAGCTATAAATATTAATTTTTGTTAATCAAGTCAGAAGAAAAACCGCTCCCGAAATGATTTATCCGCGTGCGCTGGCAACAAATCAACACAACAAATTAACACTCGCCTCGACGCACTAACTACGCATAAACCCCAGCCGCCCGATGAGAACCGAGAGAAAAGAGTCCAAATATGAACCGTATACAAAGGTTCTAAATGTGCTTCCTCATTTAAATTGAGATAACACGTGTCAGCATAATCGAGAATCGATAAAAGGAGTGATAGTGCAAGCGCAATTTTGCTTGTCATGGGTAGGAAATTGCTGAATCTACGTAGAGATCCGACCGACACAAATACCTCGCTTGCATGTGGAGCTCAAGAAAAATTTTGTCAAAAGTAACACCTACATTTTTAACGGTGTGTGTGTGGTTACACGGATGTCCCGTCGAAAATAATACCAGGTAGAGTAGGTAAATCTATAAGAGTAAGCAATTTTTGACAGTTTATTATTGATTTAGTTTTTGATGGATTTACTTTAAGACCATAATATGACTTATTCCGATCCACAGTTATGTCAAGATCTTTGTTGAATAAACCTATATAGTTTTGAGTAAATCCACCAATTTGGCATGCACATATACTTGGAGATCATTTGCATAAAGGTGGCAGCGAGAAGATAATTGGAACGTAATCAAATTTATGAAGATTGGAAAGAGGAGAGAAGATAACACGCCACCTTGCGGTATACCGGCATCGATCGTACACCAGGTGGAGAACGAATCATCAACACGTGTCTATTGCCGGCGACCAAACAAGAAACTATGAAATCAGCCAATCACGTAAAGAGATGTGTTAGGAGAAGCTAAGATAGCTAACAGGAGATCGATATCGACATTGTTAAATGCATTGCTAAAGTCAAGTAAGGTCGACACTGTTGTTTGCACACTTGCTGTTTATCGCTACAATATTTTTTTTCGTGGGGAAATCCTCATGGATATCTTCCGCTGCGGGGGCAACGAAAAGGTTATGCCGGACTCCTACCGGCTAAAACCCCACGATGGTCACCATCAGCGTATACGAGGGGTCCTGGGATCTCCGTACGGAACGCAACCAGGGCCCCTCCATCGCTTTGCTACATTAATAGCACGTCCCAAGAGCAGCACTTGTTGTCCCCAGCACCCTCGCGGTGCTACCACTATTTCTAGAGACCACTTTCGAGTCATCGTCCTCCTCGTTACATAACTAGGCGTTCGCGGTCTCCGCCCCGAGCGTCTGCAACCCCGGAAGCCCCGGTTCTGGTAGGGTAACACTGTTTTCAAGAGGAGGAGTTTCTTGCTGGTTCTTCCCAGGACAGAGGTATTTTCCGAACCAGTGGTAAATTAAAAAATGATTTTCAATAAGTATTATGTAATAATCAATATTGAATAAAAAGCATTCTATTCTATACTATTCATCAGGTGGGCTGTGTGCCCGTTTGTCACCCTATCCTATAAAAAAAAAGTTGTAGAGAATTTATATTCATTGTATCAGATAAAGACTACGCATGTATGTGCTGATCCTGGGCTTGACCATTATTTGTGTCAGATGCAATAATTGTGGCCATCTGTAGACGTTAACTTTATTGATTAATTTTCGTCTTGGGTATCAAATTTTCTTGACAAACTAGCAGTACACGCATGCACGTCATCACTAATACTCTCAATTCTGGCTTTATTTTTTCCTTATGCAAGCTTTGAAACCATGTACAAATATTTCTTTTTGTGGTTCAGTTTAAGGTTTTTACGAGTAGGTAAGGCTAATTTCAATATTTGAAATATTGAAATTAGTTGAAAACGAATTATATTATCGTGAGTTTCTTTTCCGTTTAAATAATGTAATTAGCGGGCATCTGAAAAAAGTTATATAAGTACCTGTTTATTTATTATACTGTCTATTTACTTTACATAGTAAGCAAAAAGAGGCACTACATTATGAAAAATGAAACATCAAGCTGCTTATTTCTAATTTATCCTGAAGCCCAATTTTCAAATGGGGTAATTGCGGACGTCCGGATTTACCCTACCTCCTTCGTCCGCTATTAACCAAATCATAGTTTTTCTACATCTGAAATATTTTTGAAATTATTTTAGCACATGTGATTTATTCATTGCTATAATTTAAATTATGTATTCCATATGCTTTTGTACCAAAAGTAATGTTTCGGTAATTCACTAATGACTGCATAGTTATACACGATAATAAAAGTAACCAAAAATTATAAGACAAGCCATAGAAAAGTTGTTCAGTACTTACCTTGAAGTGCGTGCTCAGTCTTCTTTCCTAACTACTGTCCGTACAATAAAATAGCGTATGTAACTAAATCATTAAAATTGCGGGACGAGAACAGGAGCTAGATTACTAGAAACAGCTGTGTCCGGAATAACCCGATGTCCGCTGTTAGCCCACTCTCCCTTGCACTCTGCCTCCATATAATCAATAACAATGCCAAATAGCCAAATCTCACACTCCTCCGTGCGCGCAATATGCTTAAAAAGGAGTACAAAGTTTTCTCTTCATTTATTATTTTGTAGAAGATTTGAATTGAAGCAGTAACTATACCCTAACCCTAATCACATCACATTACATTACCAGACTTTTTAAGTCCACTGCTGAACTTAGGCCTAACCAAAATGCGAACCACAATAATATTGCATTCACCAGCGTGGTGATTGTGGTTCGCATTTCAGACCTCAATCACCACGCACACACTCAGACCGGTAGAAGAGCGCAGTGCCATCCATTGATTAATAATAAACTAAAATTACGTGACCTGAAAATACACTAAAATTACGGACGAGGTGCCGACATCCTTTCTCCAGAAATGTCGTTCTCCATCACAACTTAAATTAGCGGTTCTGAACGAATACGTCACCATTAATTATTCTGCATGCAAGTGAGTGACCTTTGTCACTTCTATCTAATCTAGGGCTGAGATCTATAGACCGTACTTTGACTTTGCTCAGACTTTTCTTTCGAGCTAAGACAATGTCGGTATTTATAGAACTAACTTCGAAGTCGTGCTAAGTATGCGCTTAGCAAAGCCTACGTCAACGATATCGACGACTTACGTAAAACTCAGGATATTATTCAAAACCACCGTATTAATTTTAAATTGTTGTTTTTATGTTACTCTAATTAATTATAACAATAAATAGGTAGTTTTAGGCCGTCTTCTAGTTTTAAATAGCATAATTCCATTTTATATTTAGTTTTCCTATTTACATTTCGAATTTCTTAAAATCTTATTAATTTCTTTTTTTTTTTTGATTTTGCACTTATCTCATCCGTTCCCTTTCTCATATGCCTGTTTTCTATTTCATGTAATAATAACTTATTTATGAAATACAATTTGGACTGTTTTCGATTTTAAATATATATATATATTTTAATTTTATGGGGTAATTTGGATTTTAAATATATATATATATATATATATTTTAATTTTATACAGTAAAGTCAAAAACAATCATTAATATTTGGACTGTCTGGGCCTTAGCATAAGCTTAGCTTAAGCTTAGCTCGATACAACCAGTGGCGTAGTTTAATCAAGGGCCCCGGGGCAAAAACTAGGGCCCTATTTAAACTAAACTAAATACTTTAAAGGTGCAAAATTACTTCATCATCAGCTCCTTGTCGCCCACTGCAGGGCATAATAAAGCAAAGCTACTTACTACTAAGTGTAACGCATAAAAAATTACGAAGTAGATTACAGTCAATAATATAGGCACACAACATAACAGTGGAAGAGCCACATGGCAGCTTTTGCTGTCGCACGGGTGAGCCAGACTAGATGGAGTGACGACCTGATATTACATGAAATAAAGAGCTGTAATTAATGAGTGGGCCGGCTCGAACCGAGGAGACCCACGACCTTACAAATAAATAGCCTGAAGTAGAAGCTTACTTCGCCTGTTAAGTGCAGGTGGTCGGAGGCCTAACACCTCTTACCCTTAACATGGTAGTGTAATTAAATAAGAAACCATCCCAAGAGGGTACCAAGCTACCCTACTCTTCCTTGGCGCAGGTGCGCAGGCTGCCTAGTGGGGGCGAGGGGGGGGGGGCTAAATTCCGCTTAAAACTAATACTACTCGTGGCAAGTCGAACAATAAGACAAAGGTGGCCCCTGCTACGCTATCCGTGAATTTATGCAACATCACGGGATTTCATTCGAACGTTAACGAAGTCTACTAGGTACCATCTAAAGACGGTGAAGCCGACCTTGCTAACCGAGACGCAGGTGTCCTCTCCGGTCGATACTATCCGGGGTACAAATTATAACACCTTTATACCTCGGGCTGGAGTTTGCGTATACGACAGAGAGGATATCTTTTCTCGACGCTTCGGCAGTCTTGAAGGTCAACGACAACCATCCCGTCTACGAGTGCCTCTATAGGTAATGCGGACACAGACCAACTCATCGAGCACGTCCAAATCAATCTGCAGACATCGTGATCTTTGGTGATTTTAACGACTACCATGCTGAATGGCTTGGTTCTCGTTTAACCGATCTTGCGGGAAGATCTGTTTATGACTTTGCCTTGGCATATATTGGCATATATTGGTCTGACACAAATGGTTACTTCACCTACGCGGATTCTAGATGTGGAGGAACGTGCGTCTTCCCATGTCGGACCTCCTGCTGACCTCTCATTCGGACGGATATCAGGTCTCCACGGATGCCCCTCTTGGCTCAATGAACCATTGTCTAATCCGGACTATGGTGCCACTCACACTCCCTTTGCGGTTGCGTTCTGCAGATCGCCGCCGTGTTTGGCACTATAGGTCGGCCGATTGGGAGAGGATGCGGTCTTTTTCGCATCCTTCACTTGAGGACAGGGGCGGGTATGCTTCTCGCCGGATGATCCCAACGCGATTATGTTGCTGATGTGCTACTTCAGGGAATGGAACTCTAGTCTATCATTTGTGGTGCCTGGTTTGGTCGCTCCTGTAAAATTGCATCGCGCTATAATAGGAGTGCTTTACCAGCGCTGTTAAAAAGAAGTATAATTTCGCCTTCAGGTCGGTATAATATGGTTTACACAGCGCTCGGTGCGTATAGCACTACTCTCCCTAGACGTCAAGTCGAGTGAGCCTGATGGAGTTCTTCCTATTGTACTGAAGACGTGTGCTCCCTAGTTGGCACCGGTTATAACGTGTCTTTTCTAAAACTCTTTCTCCCTACACCAGAGTCCTAAAAAATAACCGAAAATCAACCGCTCAGACCTATCCAACTTGTTATCCAAAATAATGAAAACCATTGTGAACTGCCAGCTCCCAATTGGATCACCAACTGAAAAGTGACCGCTAGTACGATTTTTGTCGGGGTTGCTCAGGTGGTGATCTTCTGCCTGACCTGACTCATAAATCGGCGGAGGCAGAGAGGGAGACCCTGGCCGTTAGTTTGAATATAGCGAAGGCCTTCAATCAGGTTTGGCACAAAGCGCTTCTTTCGAAACTCCCTTCCTATGGGCTTCCCAACAATGTGCAACTGGATCAGCAGTTTTCTTGCAGATTGGAGCAACAAAGTAGTAGTAGAAGGTGCATGGTCCATTTACAAGCCTATTTATGCTGGTGTTCAAGAAGGCCACGTGCTATCACTTACGCTGTTTCTTCTGCTTATCAATATCATGTTGCAAACCACTAATGTGCACTGGTGGTTCTTTATACATCGTTTGTGTCTTTGTTTCTCGGGAAAACTTCGCCAAGTACTGGAACAAACTTGTGTCTAAAGTCGAGTTTTTGCCGGATAAGGTCTCGGATTGAGGCGGCTAAATCTAATTAAGTTCAATGCCCAGAAGACACAAGTTTGCGCGTTTACCACTAAAAAGAACCCCTTTGTCATAACTTCCTTAATTTCAGGTCACTCCCCTTGTTACCTCAGCCAGTACCGGAATCTTCGGAGTTGACATATCGAATAACGTGCAGTTTCGTGGTCACTTGGAAGGGAAGGCTGAATTGGCCTCTAAAAAGCTTTGCGTGCTCAGCAGAGCAGGACAGTATTTTATGCCGTCACACTACTTGCAACTTTACAAGGGGCAGGTTCGGCCTAACATGGAATACTGTTCTCATCCCTGGGCCGAGGCTCCCTAGTACCAGCTCCTTCCACTTGACCGCATCCACCACAGAGCGGCTCGAATCGTCGACGACCGACGAAGACGAACGAGACGAAGAGATGTTGCATCCCTTTGCATTTTCTATCACATTTACCATGGGGAGTGTTCAGAGGAATTCTTCGGATTAATTTCAGTCACAAAATTTCATCAACGTATTTAACAAATCCACGTCATCGGGATGTTTGGTGGTCCACTACTGTCGGACCGATACGACTTAGGGATCTTCAAGAAACGAACTTACTCCTTTTTAATAAGCCGGCGACGTGCCTGCATTTCCCCTGGTGTTGTATTTGTTAATAGGCGGTGGTCGACAGTTGCTTGTCCCACTCTTCTATATAAAAAAGACAATAAAACGAAGTAGACAATTATCTTTAATAATGTTATATTTATGTACTGAAGTGGGAGTAATTTTTGTGATTTCAGTTCGAGCCGTTCGCGGTCAGGGCCAAAAAGTTAAAACTCGAAAATTCTTTATAAAACTGGGATAGTACATAATTTTTCAAACGTTGTTCTTGGAGGCCGAGGGGACCCTTTAGCTTGGGGGCCCCGGGGCACTGCCCCGCCTAGCCCCTGGGTAGCTACGCCACTGGATACAACTACAAATACAGAATCATAGTTTATGCTTAGCATATACTCAGCTAAGGTTTTGGTAAACTAAGTCTGAGCAAAGTCAAAGTACGATCTATAGATCTCAGCCTATGTGTGTCTAATGTAATAGGGTGTAAGAAAGGTGTCAGAAATAAAAGTTACATATGACTTAATTTATATTTATTTTAAGAAGTAAAATTTACCCATGTTTTATGAGTGTTTATTAAATTCTACAAAGGTGAATGTACTCGTATTAATCTATATAATGTATAAAAAGAATAAGCATTCATATCTTGTGTCTCGCTCGCTTTTTAAATCAAATAGTTCGGTGGTATATTTTATTATGAACTGTCGCACTTATTTAAATAACAACACACTTACTTGAAAAACATTATTTATAATTTTACATTATTCAATAATGGGCTTTGTAACATTCATCACAATAGTCGTTAATATACTTTTTCTTTTAATTATCACTGTCGCGGCTACTGCCAGGGTTTCCTTTTCTACTCATGCCACTACACTTTGCCCGGTCTGTAGCATCATCGGTACTCAGTATTATAATGTCAGTAGTGAATCAAATATATAATGAACTATGCTTTTATCATAATGCAACGTCAATATATGCATTTATACATCAATAATATGTAAAACGGTATATATTTGGTTCTCGCTTAGAGAGTTCTCGATATAATATTATACTTAGGTACTAGCTTATGAAATAACGTTTTTATCTTACTTTTTACGGATAAATATTTTAAATTAATAATTATGCATGAACTTAAAATATTTTTGTCGTTGACAAAGTTATTTGACTGAAGAATACTTTTTTTGCAGAAGTTCGCCTTTGTATCGGTATTGTATAAAGTATTTTTGTGCAATATTTTCTTTATTAAAGTTATACTTCTCTTGGGGCGTTTGGGAAAAATGATGAGAGTGAATTTTTACGATACGCGCGCACACCAACACCTTAAAACGACACCATGAAGTTGTTAAGATGCGCACGCACACTGACTGACACCTAAAAGCAACAACTTAATGGGTAATTGTCTCTCAAGTTTTTTTGTTTTGTTCCGCTAAAGAAGTATAGCCCGTACGTACATAAGTACACACACACACACAACAAACACACACACACACACACACACACACACACACACACACACACACACACACACACACACACACACTTTTTTATTTATTTAGTTTAACCTACAAGGATAATAGCGTAATATTACATTCGCTCAAAAAGAAATCAATTTCAATGTATCTTTGTATGATTATTTTTATATGGGAAATTATTAAACGAATGGAAAATATATTGTGACAATGGCATTCTACAATAGTTTGGAAAATCCAAAAGTGCACGCCTCATATGGATTTCATTTAATTTTGATTAAAAAAAAATTGTATTCCCGACTTTTACAATATATTATTTACTTGTATTATATTTAGCACCCTGTTATTTTAACAGGTAGTGTCATCTACAGGGAAAAAATGTTTACCAAAATAAATCGATTACACAAAGTATAAAATCGATATAGACTGAGCGTGGATGCGTAAATATATGGATGTACAGGAGGCGAGAGAGGTGTGTCAGGATCGCGCCAAATGGAAGTCCGTAGTCTCTGCCTACTCCTCTGGGTGACAGGCGTGAGTGTTTGTATTTGTATAAAAAAAAAACCTGGTCTCAATACGTCAATTTTTTGTTATCGTGACCACGTACAAAATCAACATCCGGATATATACAGTAATCTATGCATCCGGACGTCCACGTAAATTTTTTTGAAACCGTTTTTTTTTTCAAAATATAAAAAGTATATTAGTAAGTAAAATATATAAGTATATTGGTATAGAATGAGTTTTGGAAAATATAAAATGGATTAATTAGTGTTTACTTGATATCCGGTTCCGTGCGGGTGACACGCCAGGCGTGCCATCGATTACTTTTGTGTGTGGCGTATGACACACGACTCGTGTCTTTTTAAA
Organism: Parnassius mnemosyne; assembly: GCA_963668995.1. Classification (NCBI taxonomy): domain Eukaryota; kingdom Metazoa; phylum Arthropoda; class Insecta; order Lepidoptera; family Papilionidae; genus Parnassius; species Parnassius mnemosyne. Next base: position 36,343,751 of record CAVLGL010000013.1, on the reverse strand, counting down.
AATCGTTATAACTCGCTCAAATTGCGTTTTTGGAAAATTTATCCAAAACAAAATATTCATTATTTTGCAAGTAGTTCATGCCTGCAGCTTCGTTTCTGGATATTTTGAAAATTTGTTAGGGGTTGACAACCTTTTTTTAACTTGTACATGGTACTCTTATTACTTTGTGGGTTTTCAATCATGTTGTGGAAAAATAGTCTAATAAGTAACAAATAATAGCACTCATTGCGATCGCTCACAAACCCAAGTTGTAAATAAATTTCTGGAAAACAAGTCTCCTGTTAAAAAAAACAATGCGTTTGTCTTATTGTTGAATTTTGCTTAAAATGGTTGAACTGCCGTCTTATTACTATCATATGGCCGAATAGACCTACGAAGTACCATGTGCTCTTGTGATATGGTATAAGGTTTATGTTTGCTTGAAACCGTTCATGCATAAAAAAGTTCGCTAATAAATAGTCTTTCGTCAATCCGCCGCCGTATAGCGCCGGCGTTTGTTTCCTTTTGAAAACACTTGTTTTGCTATTCTTACTAATTAGACGTTTTGAAATCGACTTTACTTTTACATTTGTATAACATTAAATAATATTTAACATTTGTAAATATTATTGAATCATAAACCTCATTTTTTTCCAATTTAAGGTTCTTGATTGTTTGATATTTACAAATATTATTGGGGTGATTTAGCTGTACCTACTTATATCATTTTTTTTATAAAACAAAAAATAGCTGCTATGACGATTGACACGACAGGCGTGTCATGAAATATTTGTTCGCCGCCACAACTAAAAGTTGTCCAAAATCGGCGCTGCAACGAATCGTATTTACGGTTACTCATATTATTGTATAAGTCCAATATGGTTATGATAGAGGCATTTTAAAAACACAAAATTGCTTGACCTTGACATGTCGAGAGTAGAATACACCCAAACACAGCTATAACGCGAAGCGTTATGGGGCGTGCAATACTAACTTGAGCAACATTTTTGAAGAAGGTAAGTAGAAAATGTTTGAAAAACGACTGTAAAAGTCACATATTTCTTATTCAAATAAATAGGTAATAAATGAGCAACTAAAATACTGAGCTAACGACAAGTAATAATATTGACTTTGTAATAAATAGTAATATTGACTAGCTACCTACATACAACTGAATGTGATTGCCAGTGGTTACGGTTAAACTTAATCTTTACATATAATAAAACTGTAAATAGCAGATGTCTGTACATTTTATATTTTTGTAATAAAAGTGATTGAGGGGTACTAAAAATAAGTAATTAAATACATTTCTACCATTTTTAGAATTTTCTGTCTGTCTGTCTGTCTGTCTGTCTGTCTGTTTGTTTGTTAACGTATCACGTTTAAAGTACTAATTTATATCATAAGAATTGTTAAGGAAATTATAAAGTGTATCTTCGGGTTACATTTAGTCTTTATTTCATTAAAATCGGTTCATTCCATCAAAAGTTATGATAAATATTCTGAAGTATGGGTAGGGAATTTGCTCAACGGTGGCTTTGTTTGAGTCATCAAGTTGATGTTAGCAGCGCCATCTCTCTTCAATTAAATATATACATATAATAAAAATGATGATAACATGTTGTGTCTCTTTCTATACATTGTATATTTATTTTGGTGACTAAAATCATTATGGGGAACTAAAAATAATTAAATAAGTACATTTTTATAATTTTTAGAATTGTCTGTCTGTCTGTTTGTCTGTTTTTATATGAATGCATCACGTCTAAAATAAACATCTTTTTTTTTCAAAGAAATCGTTAAGAAAATCATAAAGCGTATCTTCAAGTTACATTTAATCTTTGTTTTATTAAAATTGGTTAATTCTATCGAAAGTAATGATTATTATTTTAAAATGTAGGTTCGAATTTGTTCAATGGCGCCATAAAAATCACAAAAATAGTAATAAAAAGATTTGTGTGTAAAAAAACGTTCCATAATAATTAATATATTTATACTTAAAACATAAAAAGAGATTTAAAAAAGGATGTTTTCTCACACAAAGGACGTAATAGATGGAGTTATACAAATTACAAACTTTTCTGATTTGCTGTGTTGAGAGTTTTCGCCGATGAATCGTATTGAGACTTACTGAAGAAATTAGTATCTATCGAAGCCATACAACGGAACCCGAACAAAAATAACAAAATTGCAACGAAATGTCGTGATATTGTATTTATAATATACGCAAAATCAGTACTGCCATTTTAGCGCTTTGGGAACTAGATTTAGCGCTTTTTTGGAATGTATAGCGCGCATTTCGAAATTTTAGCACCTAGCACTTAATCCAGCGCTTTTTGGTGTATTTAGCACAAATTTCAAAATTGTAGCGACTAGCGGGTTATTAACTCTTTTATAGCAGCACTGTTAGTCCACATTACCGATAATAATAATAATGACCTTTATTATTTTTTTCCACAAATAGTACATTGCAGTTTATCTTTTTCAAACATATTTTTTCCACAAAACAAAGAGCATGGGAGACGAGTCCAAACTAGGATACCCTGTGCTATGGATCTCCCGGCGTCCCCTTTAGGATGATCAACTTGATTTTTTTTATCGACGACTATAAGCGGGGAAATCCCCTTCATTAAAGTTTTCGTTCATGGTTTTGGCAACGCATTTATTTTGCTTTATTCAGTTTTAGTCAGTTGTTTAGAGCACAACTAAGTTAACAGTTACTTAGAGTAGTACTAACTACTGTTGACAGCAATTGCCATAATTATAAGTCGATGTCCTGCGAAGTATTGATACATCAAAAAATATTGCCAGAAAAAAACTTAATGTTGTTTTCTTTATTATGATTATATTTTCTTGAATTATAAATTATAATAAAAAACACAAACTTTGTTTGTAGTTAATTTAGCGCAAAATCTAGGGCTTTTTTAAAGCGCTGTTTTCATGAAATCTAGCGCTTTTTGTGTTGTCCTAGCGCTGAATGAGTTTTTTTGATCTGGCAGCACTGCCAAAAAACCCTCTATTAAGAAGTAACTTCCCTTCAGTTTTAAGCGTGTTCAGTTACCAGTTACAGTCAGCGTGTGTTATGCGATGACCGTAAATAAAGTGCAAGGTCAAAATTTACGCGTTGTAAGAGTGGACCTCAGTACTGACTGTTTTACACATGGCCAACTCTATGTTGCTTTTTCCCGCGTTAGTAGCCCCCGTAACCTTTTTGTGCACACCCCGGCTAAGCCTACTTCTAACGTCGTGTACACCGAAGCTCTATCATAAACTACTTAGAACTTTGATGATAATGATTTATTTGTTACCACTTATTGATACAGTAATGATATAAATCGTTTAATATTCTCTTACCTAAACGATAAATTCTTTTTGTAAAATCTATATACGCGAGCTACGCCGCGGGCACAGCTAGTTTAAAAATAAAAGCCAACATTTTATGTATGAGATATTTGTAATACATTTTTTTTAAGTTAAATAAAATGCTTCTTTCAATTACTACTTTCCTTTACTACTATTTTGCGATACGCTTTTAAAAGTGCCGCAATTTTGTTTATTTTGTATAATAACACCTGAGAAAGACTCGAAAGTACCTAGTGTTAAAGACAACATAACAATCACAAATTACAAGTAATCATTTTGTTATTTACATTATAGTTTCAAGTGTGGTTCGAACACAGTATCTTATAGTATATTTAAGGATTAAGGATTAGCAACGATTATATTTATAATGCGCGTTGTTCTGATCTACTCTTAGATAATATTATATTATTTTGACAGAACCAAATACAATAGGTATGTACGTTCCATAGACTTAGAATATACTGGGGTACGTTCTATTTTTATAATCAATACATCGTATTTCATATATTATATAACTAAACGCAAAACATAATCAGTAAAACTGACTAGCAATTAATAAAATGTTTATAATACTTATAATAAACGTTAACAATTTGGATTTTTAGAGTTCAAGTATCGTATCGTCAGATTGAGGTCAGCTGGTGAGGTTATTGGTGAAATCTGGAAAAAATTATTAATTGTTAATTATCAACTGCTATAAGTTCATTGTGGTACCAGTGATTCCATCATATCATATCATATAAAGGCATTTATAAATTGAAATTTTACCTTTAAAGAGTTCTTTCGTAAGGAGACGACCCTGGCTACAGCATCAGTTCGTAACTGAATACTGTGAGGAAAACTATTCAAATAAATTAACACTTCTTAGTAAGCCGTGGTACGTGTTTACGTGGTAAAGCCATGCTGCAGCTATTTTATTTCTTGTACTATAATTTATTCTGTGGTTGTAGCATGAATGGGTCGGCTCAGCCGGGGAAAGACCACGCTATTACAGAATAACAGCGTCAAATAGCAGCTAAATGCTGCTGTGCTCCGTATGGTGAGTGTAGAGAACCGGATACCGTTTTTATTGTAAACGAGGCATTCCATTATAGTCCTCAGGGGTGACAACGCATCTGCATTTCGATTCATGATCGAGGATAGATGTAGGTGTCCTGAGATGGACCTCAGCATCCTCTCTTAAGTATACTGTGTGCTAGTTTGTCACCAGATTGGAAAGGCAAACGTATTGTTACGACTGAGGGTAAAAGACTAGCAAACGTTAAAACTCCCTCGTTTCCAGTAAAAAGAGTCTCCGGTTCTCGTCACTTATCATACGAAACACAGCAGCTACATTATGCTTTAGATTCCAAGCGTGAAACGTATTGTACGAGCGTATTCCTTCGACCCATTCGCATAATAATACTATAATAATACCCATAATCTACCACATAAAAAATAATAATCAAATCACTCCTACCAATAATCTGGTAGTCTTTACGTGGTACGACGTCTCTTTGATAGTTTGTGGATGTACTTACCATTCATACGGTTCTCAATGTAAGTCTTTAAGACGCAGCGCGGTCTCGTCGTTGGAGATGCGCGTATCTTCAGTAGGTGCGGAGCTGGAACGGGTTACCCATTGTGCAGCTCCGTCGGATGCGCGCACGCCACGCACACTACGCCATCTGCAGCAATATATTAGAGCAATATGTTACAAAATTAACATTCAATGTATTTAAAAAAATATAATTGTAAATATCCGAGTTAAATTTCTACTCTGTGAAGGATTTTCTTGAATATAAAGAAAAATGACAAGAAGAAGTTGACAACCGTATTGCATGTCTGTAATATTCACTACACCAGTATATTCTAAGTCTATGATATACATATTTATTACGTCGTGTGTTATTTGTTACGATTGTTTGCTAGTTTGTCACTCGTATTCTATACAGAAGAAAAACACTATACGTGACACTATTATATATATATATATATATATATATATATATATATATATATATATATATATATTTATATATATTTATATATTGCTGTCCGTTAGTCTCGCTAAAATTCAAAAACAGCTCGACTGATTTTATTGAAATTTGTGTTCCTGGACGTCTCATGTCCGATTCAAAATTGGCCCCGGTAGGTGGCGCTGTTGTCGAGATATAGAAACCATCGGTGTGAAGCCGGGGCGGATCGGTAGTTTAAAATAATTATAAACAATCATCTGCGCAAAAGTTTTTCTGTTTCACTAGCTTATAATAGATCGGGCTGAAGATGGATCTGTCATCGCATTGAGGAGTAAGCGCAATCATGACGCTGTGCAGGCGGATTCTCACACCGCTGACGCAGCTGCAAGTCAGCGGCATGTTTAACATTTATAGTAAATTACGTGAGAGATGGTTAAGAAACCTTTTATTAGAGGCCATGAGATTATTCTAGCATTACCCAGCATTCTGCTGATACAGGATGAAATCAGCACGTGGCCTTAAAAACGCGAGCCCTGAGTCAGATACAGCTGTAAAAAGCAGATGGCTAACAGCACTAACGTCACAGAAGATAAGTAGATATTATTTTCTGTGTAATTAAATGCAAATAATGTGCAATTTTTTTTTTATAGGATAAGGTGACAAACGTGCACGCAGGCCACCTGATGGTAAGTGGTTGCTGTAACCCATAGACATCTACATTTAATCTTAATAAAGTATCAAAATGTCTCCCGTGAGGACTAAGATGGAATGCCTCTTTTCCAGTAAAATGGGTCTCCGGCACTCACCATACGAAACACAGCAGTATGAAGCTGCTAATTTACGTTAGTATTCTGTGAGAGCGTGGTCCCTTCCAGGTCGAGCCAACCCATTCGTGCTACAACTATACAACTAATTTAGCTGCAGCATGGCGCTACCACGTTAATTGGTAGAGTCATGTATGAAATGATCATCACTCGAGTACAGCTGGATGGATTTTAATAATTTTTTGTGTGTGTTTGAGTGTGGGGAATCCTAGATGGTTTAGATTCACAATTGGACCCGGTAGGTTGTGCTGTTGTCAAGACGCAGAAATCACGTGTGCGAAGCCGGGGCGAATTACTAATTGTTTACCACCGGCGATTTTTCCGGACCGATACGACTTAGGGATCTTCAAGAAAAGAGCTTACACCTTTCTAAAAGGCCGGCAACGCATCTGCAATTCCCCTGGTGTTGTGGTTGTTCATGGGCGGCGGTAGTCACTTACCATCAGGTGAGCCGCATGCTCGTTTGCCCCCTCTTCTATATAAAAAAAATACTAGTATTTAATACATAAGAAATATCAATTGGAACATTTGTTCCTCAATTTGATATTCTAATTACACATAGCAGTAGAATTTCTTTTCTGCCTAGAACTCCATCTGGATAGATACCATTCCCATACCCATGTCTGCGGGCAAATAGCAGTGCCTTCACTGCTGTGTTTCGTTATTAAAATAGCGAGGCATTCAAACTGATTCCTCAGAGGTGACAACGCATCTGTAACCTTCTTTATTTGAAGTTGATTACTGCACGGGCCATAGTAGTCACTTACCATCAGGTGGGTTGTTAGTTTTTCTACCGACTTCAAAAAAGAGACGGTACTCAATTCGACTGTATGTTTTTTTCTATGTATGTTACCTCATAACTTTTTACTGGGTGAACCGATTTCGAAGATTCCTTGTTTTATTTAAAAGCTGGTGCTTCACATGTGGTCCCATATAAATTTGTTCAAGGTTTGACCAATAGTTTTTGAGTTATTCTTAATAATTTATATTGAAGACGGTTGTACAAAATTTTTAATTTTTAATTATTGTAACTTCAGTTCCAACTGCAAAGGTATTGGTGATCTAGAGATGCTATATGGTCTAAACAATTATATACTTACTTTTTAGCCACCAAATTGCGTACTTTTCTCTTCCAAACGAAAATAAGAAAGATGAAAAGGCCGAGTACAATGTTAGAAATGTCAATCAAGATCCAGTACCAGTTGGAGCCGCCCACAGAGAAACTGATTATCTCCACCGTCCAGTTCACACCCATTACTACGAAAAGCTTCAGGTAGAGGGCGTATCTGTGCAAATTATATAAAAAGGTTATTTTTCATTTTAAAACTTTATCGTTTTAAAAGGAAAATAACCTTTTTTTATTTTAATTATATTCGTATTAGAATTTATTTATTTAATTAGGTACATGTTAAAAACAGATTAGCATAGCAACATATTAAAAACAGATTAACATAGAATAGCAACATAAATAAAAAAAGCTCACAAGAAGTTTGTGTTAAAAAAAAAAGATCGTGATCATGTAAAAAAATACGGCTGACCCTACCCTAGAACTTCTGTAAACTTGCAGAGCAAACGTGTTTGGCAAAATATATATCAATAAGAAGATTAGAATGGGACAATGACGTGTTGGGGTAGCCAGTAATTACCTCTGCTTATCCTTTGTAAGTTTGTCACTCCTTGCTGATTCGGCTCCCTTCAAAATAGCGGTTTCCTGTTTAATTGAACGTATGCGATGCGCCGTAACCGAAAACAACACAACATTGCACACCACGAGCACCAGTACAGGTGTAAAAAAGTACACCAGTTCGCTTAACCAGTCTGAAAAATTAAATACATAACACTTAATAATGTTTCTAATAAGTAGACCTTTATTGGACCAATAAATAAATAAAAAATCATCATCATCAAAGCCCGTCACAAGTCCACTGCTGATCACCACCGCAAATGGCCACAATTACCGAATATTATCAGACTACTGCGGATAATAGGACTAGTTCCCGGTTTGTTACTCTTACTTGTGTCTAGATCTCACTAAAATTCTCCGTTATCCCAAAATAATGCTCAATCGCTTCTTAATCACGATTTGTATTAAAGTTGTTTAAGTGCCGCCGTATTTATTTCAATGGCCTATACACTGACGTATATCAGTTGATGTCTGCAACCTTATTTAGTTTTTTTTTTAAATGTAATTAATAGAAGAGCTTTTGGTCGACAGGAGTTGCAATATTTTGTTCCGACCGCACTTATGTATCAGTAAAAACAATCATCCACCCCCGATTGCAATAAGCATTATCCATTCAAACAAATGAAATTGAAGTGTCTGTTTGTTATTTAGAAATAACTGCTTTTTACTGAATGCAAAATATGGAAGTATATACGGTACTTATAACAATCTTTTTTTTTATTTTTACGAGACATCCACTGGCAAATAGCTGATGTTATAAGTATTAACTTCAGCTACTTTTATTTTACAAAAAGAATTAGTGTTCCGTGAAAAAATTCCAAGCGGAGGAAGTTGCGGGTAACAGCTAGTTGTAAATAAGAATGCTTTAAACTACTCGCAAATTAAAAAAAAATAATAGGAGAAAATCTTACTGTCAAACCAACATCTCCGATAAGCGAAGCCAGGTGTAATAATATTATCTGGGACATCTGCGAATTGCATGGCTATAGTAGCAACAGTGAGGATCACTGGCACACCCCATGCGTACATGCCATAGAGAGCAAATCGTTTTTTTTCGCGTCGCTTGTTGCTGCTCCCGCGGTAGCCACTGAAGATAATAGGAGAAAACATTTCAGTTGATTTTATGACCATATAAAATAAATAACTAAGAAAAAATAAAACCTACACCAAAGAACTAAAAATAATATATATCATTGAAATCGGTTGATGTGGTAAAAACTATTCGCCTGTATTTCGTGCAAATGCCTTTGCAAATGGAAGTGTTTAATGATTTTTTCATACATTCCATCATCAATCAGTCTTCGACCAATTTTCCTGGGAACATTCATAAGAACCATTGAAATCACTGAATATACTGAAAAATATTCCGACAAATTAAGAACCTCATACTTTCTTTATAAGTTGGTTAAAAAGACTATGATGATGCAATAATATTTAGACTAACGCAATATATTTTTTTTTACTCGTTTTTATAAACATAAACCGACTTTAATTTTAATAGCATCGGATTGAAATTTATATCGTACCACTATAACGGTAAACTATCAGTAAATTTAAAAAAATCTGCTAATTCGGTTAAGTAACCTCGGAAAACATGTTACCATACATTAAAAAGCATACAGTCGAATTGTGATTTTGCATTCGTCTTTATTCATTGGTTCTATGCGATATCTACTCGTATCAGTACATATGTAGTAGCGAAATTAACATTTTATTATTTAGTAGTCATGCTGCTATTGCTTAAAGTAAGTACCTATTTAACTAAAATAACTTATTCTTAATTCTTAAGAATAGTGCCATATTGGTCAGAGACTTATAGGTCCCATGTTCGTGGCACTTTTGCCAGGTGATTGTGTAGGCGTTGGACAAACCACCTATTACTTCTTTCACAATTTCTCGTCTAAACCCATATTTTGGCACGTGGTCCAAGTAACTAGCTGCTCTTTGAACTCTTCCTATGCCTTCCTATCTTTAGAGGATTACAGGCGTGACGCTATAAATACCGTAAGTACTACTCCTAGAAAGGAACACATTGATACTTGATTGATACATTTAAAAACTGTACAAACAATTGGTAATTTATTTATATATTTTTTTATCCCAGATACATACTTAGATATTAGCACAGAATAGATAATAATATAAGGTATTAGGTACACCAAGTGGACTTTTTATAAAAAGGTTTTTATAATTCTAATTATTTAAATCAGTCATTTACTAAAATTTCGAAAAAGTTATAAATTAGCTTATTATTTATTAAATAGCTTACTCCTTTCTAAAAGGCCGGCAAGTCACCTGCAATTCCCCTGGTGTTGCAGTTGTTCATGGGCGGCGGTAGTCACCATAATTTACCATCAGGTGAACTGCATGCTCGTTTGCCCCCTATTCTATAAAAATATATTTATTTAATTCATCGATATAAACTTACGTATATAGAACTATATTTATACTTTATTTTCCTAATACTAAAGCTGCAATTTGAAACATCTTATAGCTATTTATTTGATAGTGATTTTGACTTTTATCGATCATTTTATTGTCTTACCATTTTGATTGTTGTGATGAGGCTAATCCTCCAGTCCTTCTTTCAGTGGTTTGCATTAAAAAGTGTATGAAAATCCTAAATTATTTTATTTAAAAACACACATATTATAACATACAATCAAATGCTTAATAGTTGTATGCAATACATTGTTATTTACGACAAATTATTCATGCTATGTTCAGTTCAGGTAGGTAAGGTATTTTTATATTATAATATATAATTATAAACAAAATATTGTTTTTTCAGTTTATCGTCTAAGAATAAATGATTCTTATTTAAAATTTTATCTATTTTTATTTTATCTGAGTATACAACGACATCCATTCACGTAGTAGGTATGAAAATGCATACAGTGTAGTGCGCAGCAACATCGCTATAAAATTGCGTGGAAAATAACATGCATATAAATGCATTACTAGTAATTAAAAACAATATAAAGCAAGGTTCATTGTTTTTTTAGCGTAAAAAGTGAGAAATTATGTACCTATACTAATCTTTATAAAATTTTGATACGTAATTAAGATAATGTTATTGATAAATAATGTTCATAACAATATATGTAATTCTTATACTAATATTGCTATGAATATGCTAATCCTAATCAACTATCATCGTCATGCACCTAAACATGAATATTTGTAGATAATAATATTGGTACAGTCGTAATAGCGCAATATTTCGAAGTTGAAACAGTTAAGTCATCATTACAGCCCTTCACAAGTCCACTGCTGAACATAGGCCTCCCCCAAAGAATACCACAAAGCACGGTCCTGAGCCACCTGCATCCATCGACTTCCTGCATATCTTACCAGGTCGTCACTCCATCTAGTGGGGGGACGCCCTACACTTGGCCTGCCGGTACGAGGCTGCCACTCGAGAACCTTTCTTCCCCATCAGTTGTCGGTTCTTCGAGCTATATGGCCGGCCCATTGCCACTTCAGCTTACTAATCGGTTGGGCTATGTCGGTCACTCTGGTTCTACTGCGGATATCCTCATTTCTGAGTTTATCACGCAGAGAAACTCCGAGCATAACCCTCTCCATAGCTCGCTGAGCGACCTTGAGCTTCCTCATCCGGCCAGCAGTGAAGGACCACGTCTCAGTTCCGTATGTCATCACTGGCAACACGCACTGGGTGTACAGTCTCGTTTTCAAGTTTTGAGGTATACCTGACGAGAAGATGTGCCGTAATTTCCCGAACGCTGCCCAACCGAGTTGAATCCGTCGATTGACCTCTCGGTCGAAGTTGGACTTACCTAGTCGGACTATTTGTCCCAGGTAAACATACTCGTCAACAACTTCGAGCTTAGTGTTCCCAACAACTACCGGCATAGGTGTGACATGGACATTAAACATGATCTTTGTTTTGTCCATGTTCATCTTAAGACCTATCCGTTGGGAAACACTATTGAGGTCATTGAGCATAGTGCTTAGGTCCTCCAGCGATTCTGCCATAAGGACTATATCGTCGGCAAATCGAAGGTGAGTGATGTACTCGCCATTGATGTTGATACCGTATCCTATCCAGTCCAGAAGCTTGAAAACATCTTCCAATGCAGCGGTAAAGAGTTTCGGGGATATGACGTCACCCTGTCTTACACCTCTCTGCAATTGGATAGGTTTCGTACTCTGGTTCTGTACTCGGATAGCCATCGTAGCCCTACTGTACAAGCACTTCAACACTTCGATATACCGACAGTCAACTTGGCATCGCTGAAGGGACTGCAGCACCGCCCAAATTTCGACGGAATCAAAGGCTTTCTCATAGTCCACATACGCGAGACATAGTGGCAAATTGTACTCCTCGGACTTCTGTACAATTTGCCGAAGGGTATGTATGTGGTCTATGGTGCTAAAGCCTTTTCGGAAACCGGCTTGTTCGGGAGGCTGGAAGTCGTCAAGTCTGAGTCAAGAAACAGTTAAGTGTTCCTGGCGAACTTTTAGGCGTTGGAGAAAAAAGGCTTTTATTATGACAATAAATGTAAAACAAACATCAAAATAATCAATTATTTTCTGCATAAAAGTAAGTTTTAAGGTGTTGTAACTTTTAGTGTTATATTCTTTTTAATCTTTATTAATTTAATAATTATAAACACGGTCCTGAGCCACCTGCATTCAACTTCCTGCATTTCTTACTTTATCTAGTGTCTACATCCCGCTTACGGGTATGCTCACTTGAAAATATTTCTTGTCAATTGTTTGTCGCAAGAATGCTTTTATTGGCATTTCAGCTGATGATCCGTTGGACTATCTCTCTGGTTACGAGGGTGGCACTGAAAGTTCTTAGAAAATCAAAAATTGAACAAACTAGCAAGTTATTAGTTTTATTATATTTTTTTCAAAATAATGTCCATTTACATCAATACATCCACTGAGAAAAGCACTTTGCCCATTCGTCCTGAGTGCTCTCTTCGACGGCATTTTAAAACGCAGCTCTACTTCTTCGGCGTCTATAAAACGTTTTCCTCGAAGTTTTTCTTTTATTTTAAGAAATAATTAAAAATCGCAAGGTGCAAGGTCGGGGTTATAGGGCGGGTAACCCAGTCAATTCCACGTCTGACGTTGCCAAGTGGTCGATTGTTTGCTTGGCGAGGTGCGAGGCGTTGTCGTGGTGAAGGAGGATCCTACTATGAGGTTGTTTCTCCCGAACTTTTTCCAAGACAAGTGGCAAACGATTGTTAGTGTACCACGCTGCAGTAAGTGTTTTTCAATTCTCTAAAATAATTGTTGCGTAATGACCTGTCCTTGCGAAGAACGAGGCCACCATCTTTTTTCCCCACGCTTCAACTTCTTTTCACTTTAGTTGGCAACTCCTCGGAAGAAAACACCCAGACAGCAGACTGTCTCTTAGTTTCAGGATAATAACAATAAATCCAGCTTTCGTCACCGGTAAGTATATCGAATAAAGCATTTGAGTCACCTCCGTTAAATCTTTGAACCATTTCACGACGCCAAACAACACGACGGTTTTTGGGTCTCTGTCAAATTATGAGCTATCCACCGAGCACAAAGCTTCCTGACCGCTAAATGTTCATGGAAAATTTTGTGCACTTGACTCATACCGATGCCTAAGCTTGTCCGAATCTGCTGATAAGTCACTCTTTTGTCAGTTTCTATCATACGCCGCACAACACTGATGCTATCTTCAGTCGTCGCCGTAGAAGGCCGTCCCTCACGCAGATCATCGGTGAGATTAGTGCGACCACGTTTAAACTCATTAAACCAGTTGTAAACAGTGGCACGAGATGGGGCTTCATCTTGAAAGGCCAATCGAAGTCTATCATAACCTTCTTGTTGACTTAAATGACATCGAAATTCATAAAAAATCATTGTACGAATATTTTCTCGCGTTAAATTCATGCTGACGTGACACAGACAATTTTCAATTTGCCGTCAAATTATATCGTAAAGAAACGAAAAATTAATAAAATACATACACAATAATATTGGCAAAGAGTTCCATTTTCAAAATTTGAACTTATTTTTTTTATTATTATCCTTTACAGGTGGCCAGTTCTAAACACTTTCAGTGTCGCCCTTGTACTATGGATGTCATTGCTATGGATTCTACAACGCAGAGTAACTCCGAGCCAAGCACTTTCCATAGCTCGATTAGCAACCTTTTAGCATCATTTATAATCATTTTTTAAAGACTGAGAGATTAAGATAATTTATATTTTATTTTCGTTTTAATATATTATATTTTCATGTTTAAGCATAAACAGCTAAGAGAGCTAACTGGACAATATCTAACAACAGTACGTAAACATGACCAGCATGCTGATTATAGACATCGACCTGGAAACTAGTCAAGTGAAGACCTACAGTGGTGCGATGCTGCCAGGAGGTAACGGCGTAGCTGTTCTGTAATTTGTTCATAATTAAAAACATTGTAAGTACATTATAAATATCGGAAAGATGTTACTTCGATATATTTAAAAAAAATATATAAATATTATAAAATACGACTCTAATAAGTGATACGAGTCCAAAACATCTATACAAATAAATCTATACAAATAAATAAAATTGAAGTGTCTGTTTGTAATGTCAAAATTACAGCTTTTTACTAAATACATATGAAAGTATATACGGTACTAATAACAAAAATACAATTTTTAAAGTTTTTGTCTGTCTGTCCGTCTGTCTGCCTGTCCGCCTGTCTATCTGTTTGTTCCGGCTAATCTCCGAAACGGCTGGACCGATTTTGACGGGATAGCTGATGTCACAAGGAGTAACTTAGGCTACTTTTGTTTTAGAAAAAGAATTAGGGTGCCGCGCAAAAAAAATTAAAACCTCAAATAACACGCGGGCGAAGTCGCGGGGAACAGCTAGTTGTAAATGTATTCAATAAATATAAGCGCCTACACAGTGGCAGCAAACCCTACTGCCTACGCCACGGCGCGCCGACGGTTAGGTCTACGTAAATTATCTAATTCTAATAAATAAAATTTCAAAATAAGAGTTTCTTTAAAAATTTTTAAATATTTACAATTACAAATTAAATGACAAATGAAGCTACGTTTTACATACCTATTTTATGTGTGAATAATATGTTTATAAAAACAAAGAAATAACAAATAACGTTTTTTAAACGGTGCGTTTTTAACAATCGCCATTTTCACATAATATTTTGAATGCCAAAAATATTATTATACAATTATAATAATGCAATTGAAGAATAAAACATCTTACTTAAATATATTTGATATCATTAAATAAATAATGATATTTATTATTAATCAGTAAATAAAGATTGTTTAATGTAATTTTATCGTCTAATTTGCAAATGCTGCATTGCTGAAAATAATTTAAATATTATTTTTATGTTATAAAATAAATCTGTTAATAATTACCTGAACGTCCTCCATATGTCGAAACACATTACATTGAGCCAGAAAAAACTTGTTTGAAATGCGTAGTAAACAATGAATGCTGAAAAAAACGTATACCAGTTGAAAGTAATATTTAAAGTTAAAGTTACATCTTATATACGTCCTACTGCCAGTCACAAGCCTTCTCTCGTTTCTGAAAGGGTTTTAGGGCAAGGAAATGCCCGCGCTGCCCCAATACGTGTTCACGAACTTCACATTTCTTCGAAATATTTTTTCTCATTTCTCAGACGTGTAGGATTATATTAAAGTAATATTTAAATAATAATATTCATAAATATTGTTCAGGGCTGTATATTATCAGATTGAACCTTTAAGTCAAGGGTAGGTCTAGGCCAGCAGTAGAACATGTTAGTTAGTAGATCGGAATGAGAGCATTCACGATCTGCCACCAGGGCGGCGCCAATATGGATGAGGTGAAATATTTGACAGATTTCATAGCGGGGGAAGTAAATTTAATAGAAAAGTGGAAATATTAATGTTTCTTTCTGAAAGATTAATTATATTTTATTTTAATTAGATTAAAAATGAATAAACCAAATTAGGGATATCCCTAAAACGAAGAATTAAATATGTTAAAAATGTATAAAAATTAAAGAACACAAAGCTGAGACATTGTTTTGTGTATTTATTTATACACTAGAAACCGATTTAAAAAAAAATTAAAACACAAGTTTTCAATGGTAATGACGCTGTGTGACTATCTGGGTAACATATAAGTTCACCTTAGTCACAACTAGCGATATCTGATGATCATAAGAATATTAGTTCTCATTAATAATAATAACAATGTTTTAACGAATTACGGTCACGGCGGCCAGCCTCAACGGAGACTAGCCATCGGCACAGGACAGGATTATATCTCTAACAGTGGTAGAGCCACGCGGCAGCTTTTGCTGGGCTGGCTTTGCTTTTCGCACGGATGGGCCGGCTCGAACCTGGGTAGTACCACGACCTCACAGAAAACCAGCGTGAAGTAGAGGTTTACCTTTGCGTTTCGCTTGGTGAGTGCAGGTGGCCGGAGGCCCTTTTTACTGGAAATGAGGCATTCCATCTTAGTCCTCACGGGTGACAACGCATCTACATTTTGATTTGTAACAGAGGATAGATGTAGATGTCTATGGGCCGCAGCAACCACTTACCATCAGGTGGACTGTGTGCTCGTTTGTCACCCTCATCCTATAAAAAAAATGGTGCCCAAGTGTATGCGCTAGCACAGGTGCACTCTCTATTCCTTCACTCTCATAGTCTGATGGCACGGTAAACCGACACAACTGTAGCACATGAGTAAAGAAATGTAGTGAGATTAGGCGCAGGACCAACGGTTTTACGTGCTTTACGAGGCACGGGGCGAGACATCGCCAACTTCCTGAATCCGGGCAGCTACTGACAGTTTCTTGATGGAAAAGCTCAATAACTGATTTTTTTGGTACAACCCGGGGTTCGAACCCGGATCCTAATGATCAGCAGTCGCACTACTACAACTACTAAACCAACGAGGCAGTTATCGCTTAAGTTATATAGTTATTACATTAGAATAAAAGAGCCATGCTGCAGCTATATTACAGTATAGCTGTAGCACGAATGGGTCGGCTTGACCGGGGAAGAACCACGCTCTCACAGAATACCAGCGTCAAATAGCAGCTTAACACTGCTGTGTTTCGTATGGTGAGTGTAGAGAACCGGAGACCTATTTTACTGGAAAAGAGGCATTCCATCTTAGTCCTCACGGGTGACAACGCATCTGCATTTTGATTCGCAAACGAGGATAAATGTAGATGTCTATGGGCCACAGCAACCACTTACCATCAGGCGGACTGTGTGCTCGTTTGTCACCCTATCCTATAAAAAAAAGAAAAAAAGTGCCAATCCTTTATTTGAAATCGTAGATAGCTTTGGTAGCTACAATTTCACAATCGACGTAGAATTGTCTACATTTCTCATGACGCAGGACAGGCAGTGGATTTATATGAGAGAAAAAAACCAATATTTGAGAGACGAATAGTGAAATACATATATTTCCTTACGCGGTAACCACCTATAACCGCTATAATGAGTGGTGTGCTATAATTTTACGTTGAGTGCTCATACTCATAAAGAAATAAATGTTATTTTAATAAACATTTTAATAGTGAAATAAGTTCTATCACTTGCGGATATCTCGCAATACTTCAGCGCCTTTCATCTTCTTGGCCTATTTGCAATGTTTATAAAATCAATATAATTTTTAAATTATGTGAACGTGTTGAATACGTAAGGTTTTCATTAATTGTTTATTTTTATACTCGTATGTTCTCGATCAGAGATTCCGAGGTTATTCTGCTGCGAAATAAATTATTATAAACAATACAATTGGTACCTATTGCTTAACGTTCTAATTTAATATTATGAGGCTTTGTTAGATATTTTATTTCACCAAATCACCTATTTCTAATCGTTACAAATATAGTATCATCATCATCATCATCATTGCAATTGATGGTTGTCAACTTTTCTTCTCGCTGTTTATTTATTTAGGGATTTTTGTTTGTTAACACGTCAATCCCATTTTAAATAGGTTAAAATTTTCTAATCGTTACAAATATAGTATCATCATCATCATTGCAATTGATGGTTGTCAACTTTTCTTCTCTCTGTTTATTTATTTAGGGATTTTTGTTTGTTAACACGTCAATCCCATTATAAATAAGTTAAAATCTATACATTTACTATTAATCTGCACATACTCATTGCAATATCCAAAGTGTGAGTATCCTTACGTGGTAGAGCCATACTGCAGCTATATTACTGGTATAGTTGTAACACGAATGGGTCGCCTCGACCGGGGAAGAACCACGCTCTCACAGAATACTAGCGTAAAATAGCAGCATAACGCTGCTGTGTTCCGTATGGTGAGTGTAGAGAAGAGTATACGAGGGTTAACTAGCATAACCCCACAGGTTGCCCGCCGAAGATCTCCCAATGTTAAAAAAATTAGGAACCCCTGTCTATTCTTTGTTTAAAACCAGTGGGTCTGTAAGACACAGAATGAAGATGAAAGAACAAAACACCTATAAATCAAAGGCCACTGAAATATTTTAAAAGTAGATGTTACGGCCAACAGCTGCCCTGCCTAAACAGGAGTTGGATCCTTCGCGGCCCATAGACGAAGGAGCCACGGGCAGATGCAGGTCGGGCGTTCCTACGCCGAGGGTCAAAGGTTTCTAATGAACACGCGAGGGGAAAGGTCACTAGAAGAAATGCACTTACCTGCCTCAGGAGCGCAGACGGTTCTCCTAGACCGGCCCGGCTGATGGAAGTTGTGCTTGGTGTATGCGGTGTTGTGAGTGTAGGTGTAATTGTGTGAGCTGGTATGTTGACGGGAACCGATCTGGATGACTCGACGACGTCCGGGAGAAGGCACGCGCTGGTATCCCCGGAACTTCACCCTTCTGGAGGCACTCGTAAGGGGTTGTCACCAAATGGGACGGCTACTCTGGTAGTCCTTCAGATGTAAATCACTTTGATAGTTGCGCGCGAATTTCACCGAGTTAGTACGTTCTAATAACGATACCGTTATTGCAACGATTTACGCGGATTGTTTCTTTAGCAAGTTTAGGCGCGAAAAAATACGTCCGTATAGTTCGCAAGAAAAATCCTACTACCTCGCGAGAAGAGCCACACCGACTCGTTGGGCGGCCGGGGGGGCGGGGGAGAGGGAAGGTGTCCTTGATATCGAGGCCAAAAGCGCGCGTTAAATCCTGCGTTTTTATTGCAAATTTTCCTGCCTAGACAACCCCCCGCCCCGGACATAAGGCATTAAGTCCGCGAGTAGATTGGCAAACGGGACAAGGTCGCGACGGCCCGTTGCAAGACCGAATCTCCGACCAAAACCTCGGCCACTCTAGGCACCCCATCCGTTCCATACGACAATTTAACAATGCGCCCACGGCGCCAATACAAAGGTAGCGCGTTTGGTTCTTTAATCAACACGAGGTCTCCCACCCGAGGAGGCTCCGTCTTGTCAGACCACTTAACGCGCTGCTGCAAAAGATGTAGGTACTCCAGAGACCATCGGTGCCAAAAGCGTTGAGTCATCTGTTGCAGCAGGGCAAACCTGCTAAGCCGTGAAGCACTCGTTTCCCTGAAGGGATACTCGGGCAGAGCGTTAAGAGGCTGGCCAATCAGGAAGTGTCCCGGGGTTAGAACCTCCAAATCATTCGGGTCAGAGGAGAGGGGACAGAGGGGCCGAGAGTTGAGTACCGCCTCAATTTTACAGAATACAGTGGCGAGCTCCTCAAACGTCAAAATGGCCTCACCAATAACGCGACGGAGATGCGTTTTGGCAACCTTAACCACCGCCTCGAAAATACCGCCCCAGTGGGGACACGCCGGAGGGTCGAATTTCCACTGGATGCCCCTTTTCGACATAGCATTTCCTAAATAAGTCCGGTGGCTGGACAGAAATTCGACAACCTCCTTGAGATACCTATCCGTGCCCTTATAATTCGTCCCGCAGTCAGACCGGATCAAGTCCGGCAAGCCGCGCCGCGACACGAAACGGCCAAGCGTGGCCAAGAAGGCTTCCGTGCTGAGGGCGCTCACCAGTTCCAAGTGAACGGCTTTAGTGGAGAGGCACACGAAGACGCAAAGATAGGCCTTACATGAACGCGCGTTACGAAGGTTAGAGGACTTGACGAGGAAGGGGCCAGCGAAGTCTGTTCCGACCCCAGCGAATGGTCGGATGGCCCTGACGCGGTCGGGCGGCAAGTCACCCATAAGAGGCTGCGATATGGGGGCCTTCAGTTTATAACAGGGGATGCACTTAAAGATGACGCTCCGAATGGTGCGACGACCAGACAAAATCCAAAACTCCCGCTGCAAAATAGCCGACAGGGCGTTACACCCAGCGTGGGCATTCCTAACATGGTGGTGGGTTACCAGCAACCGGACAAGGGCGCCGTCCTTAGGGAGCAGCAACGGGTGTCGAGCCCCGCACGGCAGTTGAGAGTTTTTCAAACGTCCGCCCACGCGCAGCATCCCAGCGTCGTCCAGAAAGAGGTTCAGGCGGGCCAGAGCGCCCTTGATAACGGAGCCACGCTTCAAGTGTTCGATAACGGGCTCAAAATGCTCCGTCTGGACCATACGGATCCAATGCATCAGGGCTTCCCGACGCTCGCTAGGGGACAAAACGCAATCAGAGAGTCGGTTGGACGGATCTCTCGAATTGTGGACAAAGCGGCGCAGCCAAGCAGTCACTCCTAAGAGCTTATCGAGAGAGCTGTACCGTTCCAGAAGGGAGAGATCCCGAGTGGGCTTATCCTTGCCCACTCCTACTCGGGCCCGTAGGCCCGGCAACTCAGTAGGTTCGGAGTAATTACCCTGGGGCCAGAAGGATTGAGGATCAGATAACCAACTGGGACCCCACCACAATGAGTGGGCAACCAGCGCGGGGGCCTCACAGCCGCGGGAAGCGCAGTCGGCGGGATTCAATTCCCCGGGGACATGTCTCCAGTGGAGAGAAGTCTCAGAACTCTGGATTTGAGACACGCGGTTCGCCACAAAGACCTCAAGATTGTGAGGTGCGGCTCGGAGCCAACAAAGTACTATCTCACTGTCCGACCATGCGTAGACGTCCGTAATGTCGATTACAGGCTTCAAGGACGAGTGAACGTGGTTGAGGAGCCGCGTGAGAAGAGCGGCTCCGGACAGTTCCAATTTAGGGATAGTTAAACGGGATCTAATGGGAGCAACCTTGCTTTTGGCGAGTACGAGATGAACTGCAGTATGCCCAGAGGAACTCACAGTCCGCAAATATACGACAGCAGCATAGCCCTTCTCAGAGGCGTCGCAAAACCCATGTAGGGTAGCCCTGCATTTCCCTGGAGGTAGGAAGCACCTTGGCATGGAAACCCGGTTGATGTCCGGAAGGGAGGAGAGCATGGAGAGCCACTCTCGCAAGAGGACCCCGCTAATAGGCTCGTCCCAACCCAACCCCGACATCCAGAGCTTTTGAAGAAAGCACTTAGCCAAAAAGATGACCGGGGTGATCCATCCATTTGGGTCGAAGGTGCGAGCTACTGTAGACAGCACGGAGCGCTTGGTCCATGCTTTGGGAGGTGGGTCAAGTTTTACTCTATACGTGAAGGTGTCCTGAACAGGCTGATATTGAATGCCCAGCACAGTCAGCAAATTAGGATTCTCAGGGTGCTCGAACAGATGAGGATCTTGTTGATCCTCTCCTGGGAGGTCCCTCAAAATGTGTGGGGAGTTCGACAGCCACTTGCGCAACTCATAGCCTCCAGACTTCAGGATGGCAATTAATTCGTCTCGCAAGACCAGAGCCTCCTCGACGGTGGAAGCGCCCGTACAAATGTCGTCCATGTAGACCGAAGTCTCTAAGATAGAAGCTCCCCGAGCGTATCTCAGGCGCTCTCTCTCAGCGAGTTCAAGGAGGGTTCGCATGGCGATATACGGGCTGGACCGGAGTCCATAAGTGGTGGTGTTCAACTCAAATATCTGTATGGGATCGCTGGGCTTCTCGCGCCACAATATCAGCTGATATCGGCGGTCATCACGATGTACCACCGATTGGCGAAACATCATCCGAATGTCCGCGACAAAAACCACTTGGTGTCGACGGAATTGGGTCAGGATGTCGGATATGTCCTTGATCAGTTTAGGACCCGAGTGAAGACACTGATTCAGGGACACACCGTTTGATGTGGGGGCGGAACCGTCAAAGACTACCCGAATCTTACTCTCAGGGGTCCTCAAGACCGCATGGTGAGGGAGGAAGTAGTGCTCATGTGAACGCCATTCGAAGTTGGACGGTGACATGTGACCCAGCTCCTGATACTCGCGCATGAACTTGACATATTTGTCGCGAAAGGCTGGGTCACGCCGCATGCGGCGCTCCATGGAAAGCAACCTCTTCTCGGCCAGAGCACGGGATTGACCCAAAGAGGGGCGGGAGTCCAGAAAGGGTAAGCGAGTGACGAACCGACCGTCAACCCGCCGGCCGGTATTGTTCTGGTAGAACAACTCACACTCACGGTCCAGAGGGTCGACTCGAGCTGCATGGGGTGGTTCCTCAATGTCCCAGAATCGCTGGACAGCGTCCGATAGGGACACGCCCACGACGGAGAGAGGGTCGGCCGTCGGAGAGGGAGGAGACCACATAACCGGTCCAAAAAAGCTGTGCCCAAATATCGTGGAAATGGCTGCCAGGCCATTGGGCTGCAGAGCTCGTATCTCACCTAACAAGAGGGCACCCAGCGTGTCGGCCCCCAGTAACAAATCTATCGGCCCCGGTTGGGCCCACCGAGGGTCTGCCGGTCTCAAAGCCGACGCACAGCGCACAGCGCTGTCATTTATACGAACGTTAGGGAGGAACCCTACAATGTCGTCGAGGACATTTACCTTGACTAAAATACGAAGGTGTTCGCTGTCAGGGCTGAACACCAACTCCGATTGTCCCCTAGGAGCAGGAGGCTCGGCACCTCCGATACCTACCATCGGACGTGATTCAGAGCTCCAGGGGAGCCCCAGTCTTCCCACCAACCGAGTAGAGGCCACACTACGCTGGGAACCCGAGTCCAATAGAGCTCGAACCGTTAAGTGGTCGCCGCTCGGGTTGTAAACCTTCACTGAGGCTGTCGGCAATAGAACAGTTTGACAGGTGGACTGCTGACGACTTATAGGCTCAGTGGAGGCGGCCATGGCGGGAGCTAGGGCGGCAGCCTCCTATCTGGAGCTGCCTCTGTTAGGCCGGCACCCGAACCGGGGGGCCCGAGCGCGGCACTCCGACGGCGTCTCGATGACCCCCGACTGGAATTCCCCGAACGGGCCGACCGAGGGAAACTCGGGGATCCTCGGCTCCAAGGCTCGGGGCCGATACGCAGTCTCCGGAACCCGGTAGTACCGGCACCGGCCAAAGGGGGGCGGGCGGCGTTCCAGTCGCGGCCACTCAGCCAACGGGGGTGAGAAAGGTCTAGCTGACCGCTGAGTGGCCGCGAATCCACTATCAACTCGGGGAGGGGGGGTGAAGACCCCCCCGCCCCTGGGGGAACGACTCCCCGACCGATCGGGGGAGGGGCTCCCTTCAGAAGGAGGGGCGCTGCGGTCCGCCGGTGAGCGCCGAGCGTCGCCCGACAGTGGGCGTGGCTGGGCGCCCCCGCCCGTGGGAGTCGGGGGGCTGGCAGGGCCCTGCGAGGACGAGCCGCGCGCACCCAGGCACAAGAGGACGTTGTGGTTGCCCTGGCAGTGCGTGCAGGGCCGCTGGTGCGGGCAGTCTCGTTGTAAATGCCTCTCCAGGCACGAGAAGCACCAGCGGCGCTCCCTGGCGATGGTTCGCCTCGCCTTAGCCGGCTTGCGCAACAACTTCGGGCACGACGCCGTCCGGTGGTCGGATGCTCGACAATAGGAGCAGGGAGGCGCCTCCCGGGCCGCTAGGCCACTATAGGAGGGTACGGGGGGGCGCCCTCCCGCGGGGGCTACACTCGGCCTCAGGGGGGTGGGCGCCGCCTTGGCCGGCTGACTCCGCCTTTCCCTGGGCACCGCTCGGGAGGAGGCCGGGGGGCCCTCGACGGCGCCTGCTGCGTTCTCCAGCAGCCTGCACTGCTCTTCCAGGAACCGCAGCAGGTCCCTAAAGGGGGGCATATAAGAGGCGCCATCCCCTCCGAACCTCTCCTCAAAATGGAGCCGAAGGTCGAGGGGCAGGCGGGACAGCACTATATGAAGGAGCAGAAAAGACCACTCGTCCACAGGTAAATCCAGCCGCCGCAACGAGTTGCACGCTACGACGACTGGATTCACTATGTCTTCACGTAGTCTAGTCCGGTCCTTCAGCAGCGGGAGGTTCAGCAGCCTCCGAACATGATCGTCCGCAATCCGCCGGACGTTGGCGTACCTTCCAGCGAGGAGGTCCCTGGCGTTTTGGTAGGCGTCGTCCGACAACTTAAGGTGGCCGACGACGCTCAGGGCCTCCCCCTCTAGTGAAGCCAGGAGGTACCCCATTTTTTGGCAGGGGGTCAGGTCCCTCCGGGCGTCCACCAGGCTGTCAAACAGGCCGACGAAGGTCATCCACTCCGAGAGGACCCCGGAGAACCTTGGCAGGTCCAGCGTCGGAAGTCGTCCTAGCAGCTCTGGCTGGGCAGACGGCTTCCGCGGGGACTCGAGAAGGCTACTCAGCCGAGCTTCGCGCTCCCTCTCCGCATCCTTGGCCCCCGCCTCGATCAGGTCGTCCGTCAGCGCGAGGAACTGCTCGTAGTCCGCGCGGCAAGATTCCAGGACTCCCTTTTCCACCTCCAAGTCCTCGAGCTCAGAGTAAGCCTCCTCCACGGCCGCCCTTCGAGCATCGACCTGCTCAAGCCTCTTCCTCAGATTGTAGACCCTGTCCGGTCGGCCTATCAACGCGTGTGCGCTGGTAGCCCAGCGCAGCTCAGTCCGCAGGCAACGGATTAGCATCTTGGGCGAGGACATCACTACTAAATTCAAATTACGACGCGGCTCGAGCACAATTACAACAATAACAAATAAAAAATACAAAAAAATTAACAGCTAACTAATGCAGTTCCTATCAAATCGAGTTGGATAGAATGTACACAAATAAGAACAGCTATTATTAAATCAAACACAAGTTAGTACAAAGGAAAAGGTAAATCAAATCAACAATAACAAATACTAGTACGATCAAATCAAGTTCATTTAAATTACGTAAATACAAATTACCACTCTTTAGTTCAAATACAATTTACAATACGAAAGATATGTAACGAAGATACACATCAACAAAAATGCCTTGCTCGGAAATCAACCCTTCGATAAGTAACACACTACCATCCGACAACGACAATTAACCGATTACGTAAAAATAACCATCTACCTACATGACGCAATCTCCCGCTTGCGCGCGAACCGGGTGTGACCTTTCAATTTTACCCGCTAACAGTAAAGCAAGCTAACAAAGGAAGGAATTTTATTATTACGTATAATAATAAAAAGGTATTTTACGTATTACGGACGGGCGTGATTGTAGCCACAAATCCACCCAACGCTCCTGCCACCAAATTATTTAATTTTTATCCAATACTATGGTCGGTGGATCGACCGGGAATCGATCCCAGAACCACGCTCTGCTACCAAATGTTACGGCCAACAGCTGCCCTGCCTAAACAGGAGTTGGATCCTTCGCGGCCCATAGACGAAGGAGCCACGGGCAGATGCAGGTCGGGCGTTCCTACGCCGAGGGTCAAAGGTTTCTAATGAACACGCGAGGGGAAAGGTCACTAGAAGAAATGCACTTACCTGCCTCAGGAGCGCAGACGGTTCTCCTAGACCGGCCCGGCTGATGGAAGTTGTGCTTGGTGTATGCGGTGTTGTGAGTGTAGGTGTAATTGTGTGAGCTGGTATGTTGACGGGAACCGATCTGGATGACTCGACGACGTCCGGGAGAAGGCACGCGCTGGTATCCCCGGAACTTCACCCTTCTGGAGGCACTCGTAAGGGGTTGTCACCAAATGGGACGGCTACTCTGGTAGTCCTTCAGATGTAAATCACTTTGATAGTTGCGCGCGAATTTCACCGAGTTAGTACGTTCTAATAACGATACCGTTATTGCAACGATTTACGCGGATTGTTTCTTTAGCAAGTTTAGGCGCGAAAAAATACGTCCGTATAGTTCGCAAGAAAAATCCTACTACCTCGCGAGAAGAGCCACACCGACTCGTTGGGCGGCCGGGGGGGCGGGGGAGAGGGAAGGTGTCCTTGATATCGAGGCCAAAAGCGCGCGTTAAATCCTGCGTTTTTATTGCAAATTTTCCTGCCTAGACATATATAATATGTCTATAAAGCAGAGTTTAATTTATTATTTTAATATGGTTAGCTACAGAACGTAATAATAATCATTAAGGTAATGGTATATTGAAGTAAACACACCTTGTGACTGCGTACGATACTCGTAATTGGTGAGTGTTAATGAACTATTTCCCCGAAGTTTGTTTATGTAATGGCAACCCTAACAAAGTTTAGTAAGCCAGGAAATGTAGTCAAATGCAAACAGACATAAAAACTATTCAGGGTGAGCGATAGGGCGCAGCTGTGTCTGTACTGTCGGGAAAAAAGTAACAAAAGGTCTGCTCGAATTAAAAAATAAATTCTTTATGAATTTTGACTGGCTTTTCTGAAACAGGTATTTTCCCAACAAAACGAAAAGCATTTAATAAAAAAAAAAAAACATAGCTGCAACGATTAATATTCACCGAAATCTATCTACAACTTCTATTGTATACTTAGAAACTTCAAGACCTAAGACAATAAATTTAAGTGTTTTTCTTAAAATATTAATTCCCTCTATTCCTTATATCCCGCTGTTCCACTACGTACAGGACATCCGGTATACAAAGACAATATGTATTTAGTGTTTTGAAAAAAACAGAGGTTTTATTTAGTTACGGTTTGCTTAATTTTTTAATTTTCAAAAATATGTTATAGTGTGTTCTTTTTGAAAAGTAAGACATACGCACTTTGTCCCTTAGCTTTAACTTAGGTTTGATCTGGTATCCCCTATATCGTATCCATTGATATACTAAAAAACAGACTTTTTTAAGTCTACTGCTGGATACCGGCCATTCTAAGAATACGCCAGCCAAATTACTATTAAGACAGTACGCTTGGCAAGAGGTATGGTGAATGTAGATAACAATGTCTCGCATTGGTAATGCTTCTGCAGATCACCACTCTGTTGAGTTTACATTCTACAGCATATGGCGTGATGCGTGAGGATCTTTTAATTATTTAACACATATTATCCTACTAATATTGTAAACGTGAAAGTTTAGAAGTCCCCGGAAAAACTACTGAATGTATTTCAATGAAACTTTACAATAATATGGCTCATACATCAGAACAACACACAGGCTATAAGAGCAAGTGCAAAAACTGTAAAAGTTAGGAATTATGAAAGTGCGATTATTGATTGATCACCTATGGTTTTAAGTATAATATGTTTAGTAAAGTATGGTTTAAAGTATGTATTTAACGGTGGTAGAGCCACGCAGCAGCTTTTGCTGTTGCACGTATGGGCCGGCTCGAGCCTGGTTGGTACCACGACCTCACAGAATACCGGCGTGAAGTGGAAGCTCTGCTTCTGCTTTTCGTCTGGTGAGTGCAGGTGACTGGAGGCCCAATTCCCCTCCCCCCCCAACCAACATGGTAGCGGCATTAAATCATAGACTACCTACCAGCAGTACCAGCACCCCTGGAGAATCCCTCGCTGAGCATCAACGACCATGCTGCCCCGCGTATTCCGGGGGGGAGGGGGGCAAAATTCCGCTCAACACAATAACTGCTCGGGGCAAACTGAGCAACAAGACTAAGACGACGTGTTTGGTCAGCGGATTGGGATGGAATGCGGTCTTTCTTTGCATCCTACCCATGGGGGCGGGTTTGTTTCTCGCCGGATGATCCCAGTGCTGTTGCTGACTCTGTCACTGATGTGGTGCTACAGTGAATGGAACTATTTATTCCATCATATGTGGTACCCAACGGAGGCAGATCTCAGCCTTGATTTGGTCGCTCCTGTAAGAATGCATTACGCAGTAAGCAGGAGTGCTATCAGGCCTGGGCTGAGGCTTCGGCGGCTCGGCACGTAAATATCAGTATGCTAAAAAAGAAGTATAACTTCGCCTCCAGGTCTTTCAAAAGAGTTATTGCCAAGGCAAAGTCAGAGCACATAGGCAGAATTGGCGAGAAACTTGTTCGCCTTCCTTTGGTAACCCGTGCATTCTGGTCTCTCGCCAAAGCTGTCCAAGGGAATTTCTGTAAGCCATCACTACCATCTCTGGAGGGACTACCATCTCAGGGAGGACGACTCACTGGCCCACGCCGCAAAAGAGAAAGCCGACCTTTTAGGCTCCATTTTTGCGTCCAACTCTACTCTTGATGACGGGGGGAACACACCGCCGACCATCCTGCGGTGTGAGTGCTCCATGCCGGATGTGCGGTTCTCACAGCGCTCGGTTCGCAAAGCACTCCTCTCCTTGGACATCCACAAGTCAAGTGGGACTGATGGAATCCCCCCAATTGTGCTGAGGACGTGTGCTCCGAGGTTGGCACCGGTTCTATCGCGTCTTTTCCGGTACTCCTACTCCGTAGGCGTAGTCCCGAAATCATGGAAGACGGCTTTTGTCCACCCGATCCCTAAAAAAGGCGACTGCTCAGACCCGTCCAACTACAGGCTTATCGCCATCACCCCCTTGTTCTCCAAAATAATGGATTCCGTTATAAACTGCCACATCATGCGGTAACTGGAGGATCACCAGCTGATTAGTGACCCCCAATACGATTTTCGTCGGGTTCGATCAGCTGGTGATCTTCTGGTCTACTTGACTCATAGATGGGCGGTGGCAGTAGAGTCCAAGGGGGAGGCATTGGCCGTTAGTTTGGACATTGCGAAGGCCTTCGATCCAGTCTGGCACAAAGCGCTTCTTTCGAAGCTCCTTTCCTATGGGCTTCCCGAGAAATTGTGCAATTGGATCACCAGCTTCCTTGCAGATCGGAGCATCAAGGTCGTTGTAGACGGTGCATGCTCCGACTACAAGCCTATTAATGCTGGTGTTCCACAAGGCTGCGTGCTATCACCAACGCTGTTTCTTCTGCATATCAATGATATGTTGCAAACCGGTAGCATTCATTGCTATGCGGATGACAGCACTGGTGATGCTCTATACACTGGCCGTGCCAATATTTCTCGGGAAAGCGTCTCCGAGTACCGGAACAAACTTGTGTCTGAAGTCGAGTCTTTGTTGAACAAAGTCTCGGATTGGGGGCGACTAAACCTAGTCCAGTTTAATCCTCAGAAGACACAAGTTTGCATGTTTACCGCTAAAAAGAACCCCTTTGTCGTATCTCCTCAGTTTCAAGGCACTCCCCTTGTTGCCTCAGCCATTATCGGAATCCTCGGCGTCGACATATCGAGTGACGTGCAGTTTCGTGGTCACTTGGAAGAGAAGGCCAAATTGGCCTCTAAAATGCTTGGCGTGCTCAGAAGAGCGGGACAATATTTCATGCCGGTACAACGCCTGCAACTTTACAAGGCGCCGGTTTGGCCTCACATGGAATACTGTTCCCATCTCTGCGCTGGGGCTCCTCAGTGCCAGCTCCTTCCACTTGACCGCATTTAGCGCAGAGTGGCTCGAATCGTCGACGACCGAGTCCTTTCTGATCGGCTCGATTCATTAGCGCTGCGAAGAGATCTTGCATCTCTTTGCATTTTCTTTCGCATTTACCACGGGGATTGCTCTGAGGAATTGTTCGGATCAATCCCAGCCGCCAAATTTCACGAACGCACATCGCGGCAGAACTGCCGATACCATCCACACCATCTGGATGGTTGGCGGTCCACCACTATGCGATTTAGAAGATGTTTTCTTCCTCGCACAACTTCCTTGTGGAATAGTTTACCACCAGCGATTTTCCGGACCGATACGACTTAGGGACCTTCAAGAAAGGAGCCTACTCCTTTTTAAAAGGCCGGCAACGCATCTGCAATTCCCCTGGTTCCCCTGGTGTTGTGGTTGTTCATGGGCGGCGGTAGTCACTTACCATCAGGTGAGCTGCATGCTCGTTTGACCCCTCTCCTTAAAAAAATGTACGCGGACGATGTCGCCGGCATCGCACGTGTGTTTTTTGGATATCGAAAACAGCGACAATATATCCAACTATAGCTAAGAACCATTCAGGTGACCCCATAAATACCCCATAGAAATTTCATCAAAGTCGGTCAAACTATTTAGGAGAAAAAGAATTACGAACAAATGTTCACTGGAATTTTACGTTAATAAAGCGGATCTACTTTACACAAGCATTTGTGGAAATTTACAACTTAAAATTTTCGTTTTGTTATAAGACTTATTCTATTGTCCTTATTTACAAGTTGTAAAAGTGAACCTATTTCCCGTGTTATACAGGATTATTTTGCAATAAATTTACAGAGAAGGTTCAGAATAAGTAATATTAGGCAAATGTGAAAAAAAATTAATTAAAAGAATCTCAAACATTCTGTCCTTTTTATCTTTTAAATTCAAAATGCGTGGTAATGTATTATTGTAACTAATTTTACTGCGTAAGCACACATTCGTAAGGGTCGATCGGTAGGCAAAAACGTTGTTCCCCATAAATTACATTCAATTTGGAATGATTTCAAATGAAAGTAGAATCATTATTTACTCGTATTTTCAAAAACTGCAATACCGGTATATCGTTATTTATATTTATTTGAACATAAGTTTAAAATTTGGCTACTCTTTGATAAATAGCCATGTATGTTTGAAATGATAGTAATTTAA
Source organism: Parnassius mnemosyne (assembly GCA_963668995.1). Taxonomy (NCBI): domain Eukaryota; kingdom Metazoa; phylum Arthropoda; class Insecta; order Lepidoptera; family Papilionidae; genus Parnassius; species Parnassius mnemosyne. The sequence goes on along the minus strand of CAVLGL010000013.1, from coordinate 36,313,181 downwards.
TAGCATTACTTCGTCTAAGTTGCGAAACGTCTAGAACTGCAATGATCAATTCGCCTGGAACTGGAAGCGTAACGATTAAGGCAAATCAATACCTACGGGAAAGACCAGCCACCAGTGGTCAGTGACGGGTTAACAAAGAAGTGATTTATAATAGCTATAAATGTATACAATAGAATATTTACAATACAATTTTTAAATAGTGGTTAAAGAAACAATATTAAATTAAAAATCTGGCCGGTATTGCCACGAAAAATTACAAGTATAAAAAAAGAAAAAAATGAGTTTATTCATCGCTCTCACTCGTCCCTTCCTACGCGCGCAGAAAATGCTATTTAATTTAATTAAAAAAGTGCTACCATTAATGAAGTCGTGAAATATGCAGTTGATATAAATTAGCCTCATTTTAATAGAGGTGCGGTCCTAAGGTAATTATGTAGTGATTACTTGTTGGTAACGTGATTTGCGTGATGTTTGGTCGCGTGTTCTCAAGTTAATAATATACGTAAACTGTAAATTTACCTGACCTGTATATATTTTCTTTCTAGCTTGTTAGGGACTTTTAAATTTTTTTTAAAATAAAAAGCTTACCCACACATAAGTATATAAATATGTATCCTGGAGGAAGTTTACATACATAAATTGCAGAAGAACATACATCCATACCCCGAAGAAACATTTGATTATTGTTCAGTGCGGGATCCGAAGTCCGGGTCCTTTAGAGACATTACTTTCGTAATTCTCTGTAAGGCCTTTTATGCATATAAAAATGTCTTCGTCACAGGATATGTCAGTGGTTAGGACAATCTCCCGCCATTTTCGTCCAGCGTAGTAAAGATATAATCGTTATATATAAAAATTACGTGTCACGTTGTTTGTCCGCGATGGACTCCTAAACTACTGAACTGATTTCAATAAAATTTTGCACACTGTGTGCAGTTTGGTTACTTGAGATATAGGATAGTTTTTATCCCGCTAAATGACCCTCAAAATTTTTTATTGCGAATTTAAGGATTTTTATAGGAATGGTCGTTGGAAAAGGCAGAACAACGGCTGCCTGGCGAGCTAGTATATAATAAAATCTCTCGGAGGACAACTCTAAGTAATGTTTGCCAGCTGGCGAACGCTTCATCTTCGTGCAGTTTTAGGATTAGAAGGGCTGCTCATTTAATGTGAATATTGCAGCAGTAACAGTATGTTCTGTATTGCGCTTACAGCACGAATGGGCCTGCTCGATAGGGAAGGACTACTGTGAAATAGCCGCATAATGATGCTATGTTTCGTATGGTGGGTGAGTATCGGGAAACGAAGACCCTTTATACTGACGACGAGACTATTCATATTAGGTCTCAGAGGTATATATGGAGGTGTCTAAGGGTCACAGCATACACTTACTATTAGATGTTGTGTGTTCTTTTGTCATTCTTACTTATCTTTATATATAAAAATTACGTGTCACGTTGTTTGTCCGCGATGAACTCCTAAACTACTGAACTGATTTCAATGAAATTTTGCACACTGTGTGCAGTTTGGTTCACCTTGAGAGATAGGATAGTTTTTATCCTTATAAGTGACTCAATATTTTTATTAAGAATTTTTATAGGATACAGGGTCGTCGGAGAGGGCAACTTATTTTCTTTCTCGAAGGCTAAGTATTTTAGCCATTCAGAGAGGAAATGCAGGCAACGTTCTTGGCACAATACCACGGGGAGTGGGATTAGGTTTAGTTTTTTCCATATAGTTCTTTAATATTGTATATATTAATATTTTTTTTACAAATTAAATAATTCAAAATTTATCTCACCGATAATGTAGCAACCCATCATTGCTACCCCAACTTTTCCGGTGTGCAGTTTTAAATATGACAGGAATGTGTAAGCGACGATTAAACCGCCACAGTATGCCATCAAGCACATACCATGCAAGTTTCTTAGTTCAGGGATGAAGGCATACACCAAGAATGTTGCTAACAGGAAAGGGATCGACACTATGAGACCTGAAATAGAAAAAGAAATCATTAAAAGGTAAATTATTATGGTAAATTGTTATGATATTTTGTGAATGCTTAAGTGCACTAATGTATGCGGTTTTTAATATCAATGGATTATATATTGATATCGTTCTATTTCAAGATTGGAAGATGTCTACATACGCAAATTTGACTGTGCATAGGGTTGCCAATTTCATTGAGAAAGTGCTCTATTTAATTGGCGATCAATATTTGACATTATTGCTGAAAAATTTATGAAATTACTGAATGCTTGAGGCATTATCTATAATATTCTAAATCGTACTTCATTAACAAGTGATGTTTATTAAAATTTTGTACTAAAAAAATTTAATATAAGTACCACGCTTTTTGTTCATTCAAATTCCTACATTGTCATCCGATTCTGAGGTATGTTTCCAAATTTCAAGTCTCTAGCTCATCGGGAAGTGCTCGAAGTTTGAGTTGCATGATTCAACCCGGAACGACAGACGGACAGACAGACAAACAATAAAGTGACTTAATAAAAACGTAGTAAAATAAACAAATTTTGTTTGATTTGTTGAGCGAGTAGTGGTGTGAACTAGAATTTAAGTTTATATTTGGTCAAATAGCGGACATAATCTGCCATCGATTAATAATTAAATAAATATATTTTGAAAAAAAAATATCATAAAATTTTGATTTAAGTATATATATATTTTTAACTCTATATTATGTAAGTTTTTGAAGATGTATTTATACGTGGTAGAGCCATGCTGCAGCTATATTAGTAGTATAGTTGTAACACGAATGGGTCGGCTCGACCGGGGAAGGACCACGCTCTCACAGAATACCAGCGTAGTGTAAATAAAAAAAAATCAAAAGAAATGTCATCATCATCATCAATATTACAGGCCCTGACAAATCTTCTCAAAAGTCTCCCCAATAGCATCCAATAGATTGCGGTCGATATTTGCCATTGTTGCCACGACAGGCAATAGCAAACACAGTTTTTTAAATTTTTTGTAGTATTTTTTTTATTAGGTAGACCCATTTCCTGGTTTGTTTCTCTCTGTCATCTCTTACAGCACCCACGGGATGATATATGGGATATGCTCACACCGCCAATACATTCTACTACACCACAGTAACTGTAATAATATGTCTATCTGCAGTACAGTATCTATCTGCTCTAATATTTCAAAGCACTGGAACAAAAGTGCTCTCACCGCATATTCATAAATAAAAAGTGTTTGAAATATAGCTGTAATCCATGAGCCTCAAAATATACGAATTTTACACACGCAACCAAAATTTATTGCGTCCGATTTAGATTTCCCAACATTGTGGTAGACATCGAAAGATGAAAAACGTTTGTCTCATGAACAGATGAGAACTAAATGATATATGGTATGAATAGCGTATGTGTTTAATCATGAGGAAAATTTGGATTGTTTTCCTTGCTCGAATAAGAACAAAATGAGTAAGCATATACATATCATACTATATCGAGAGTTAAAAAAGTAAGTCTGTTTTCGGAACAGGGAAAAACCCGCTTCACTGCTCATATGCGTATTGGGGAATTTCACATATTCCCGAAATATTTCTTTTATATCTTGTACAAATAGGCTTTTTCTCACGATGAAAGAGAATTCACTGCTGAGTATATTCAACAAGCGGCTTCTTTGAGCTTTGAACATACACTTTGTCTTTTTGATTGTTGATATATATATATATATACATAATTTTTTTCAATCGACTTCAAAAAGGAAGAGGTAATCAAATCGACATAACTTTCTTTTAGGTGAACCGATTTTAATAATTCTTTTTTTATTTGAAAGCTGGTGCTTCTCATGTGGTCCCATATAAATTGATTGATTGATCAGCAGTTTTTGAGTAATCCGTAATAATTTACATTGAAGTCGTTTGTACAAAATTTTTAATTTTACCACTTGTCATCTATAAAGGCCACATTTAGATGTCTTCCACCAGCGTGTCGGGACAGCAAGCGTTTTGATTTTGATTGATTATGGCAAAATCTTCCTTCGATGGGGGAGGTCCATGATAAGAAATGAATTTTTAGGGAATGGCAAAGAAGAAAATTAAACTAATATGTAATTTTCTTTGCCGTATCAGATTTCTTTAAGTACTTTAAAAAACCTCATCAGCAGTATGAAATTAAGCCTCATAAAACACACCACACACAGGTTGACCGTAAATTTCACAATCTGGTCGCACGTGGCAGAAAACTCTTAGAAAAAAAACGAACGCTGGTGAATTACAGATCATTAAGATATTGTGATTTGGAAGGAATTTTAATTTGTAACGAAGTGTACGATAGTAAAATTTGGCGGCTGGAATTAATCCGAATGTCGAACACTTCCTCCGAACAATTCGTCGGAGCCTCTTGTCATTCTGTTTGATATGGATCATATATAATAGCATATTATTTATTCTGTGATAATACGAATCTTGTGTATAACGGAAACTTAAATTCTTGCTATGTGCCGATTTAATCTCGCCGCATACATACATACTTGCTCGAGCCAAATCGTTAGCAAACATCGTGTTGCTCAAATAAAATAGCGTTGAAATAATAGCCGTTAAAACTAATAGCCTATTAACTTGAGCGAAGGCGTAATATTAGTAGTACATTTAAGTCCGGAGCTTGATGGATCATCAAACATTTAATACTCTCAATACAAAATAGAAAATTTATGACGACAGCCACTTAGTAAATTAAAAAATAAAACGTGAATTAATAATGTCGCTTCCCAACATCTACGGTAAACAAGGCTCTTTGAATAAATAAAACATCTCGGTAGCGCAGCGGCTAATCTATTTGGTTGCGGCGATGCGGGGCCACAGGTTCGATTCCCGCACGATAAAAGTATTTCTTTGTCCATGTGCAATTTCTGTATGTAAAACAAATTTCTAGTGTGTGAGGGCTAAAATTCTAATAAGCTAATCTTGAAGAAACTTAACTTCAAAAGAGGTTTAGTTCTAAGCTCACATCATATTTTTCATCTCTAAATGTGAAAATGCAATGGCATGTGGACTAAAAAGGTTTAAGTGTGATCTCAGAACTTCAGTCATAAAGCAGTCAATTAATCAAGTTATACAATAGGCACTTACATTGTCGACGTTCCTTTAACAGGTGCCATTTAAAATTTAAACGTATAATAAAAAAGTTTTGGGCATTGATAAACTTATAATTAGTCTGTTACCGTATTAGTGACGGTGGCATTAAATGATCGAATATACGTAAACAAAAATCTGAGAGAACTCGACCGATTTATAAACCAAGTCTCAAGACAGAAATTTAAAAAAAACCTGACTGAAAACGAAGATGGTGAATGCTAATCTATACATATAAATTAATTTATAGCCATGCTGCAGCTATATTAATTGTATAGTTGTAGTACGAATGGGTCGGCTCGACCGGGGAAGGTTCATGCTCTCACAGCTTAACGCTGTTGTGTTTCGTATAGTGAGTGTAAGAACACCGGCGACCCTTTTTACTGGAAACGAGGCATTCCATCTTAGTCCGTCACGGGTGACAATGCATCTGCATTTTGATTCCTAATCAAGGATAGATGTAGATGTCTATGGGCCACAGCAACCACTTACCATGCCTGATTGTCACCCTCATCCTATAAAAAAAATTATCTGTCTATAATCTTCAGAATGGCTGAATCGATATTAATAAAACTTCACGAACAGATAAAAAGGAATACCAGAAGTTATCTAGGGTTTAGTTATTCTGAAAAACTTAGAGATTTAAAAAAATAGTCTTTAATTAACTGAAATCTTAATAACGTCACATGAATAGGTCCTATACCCAGGTGAAGCCGAGGCCGGTACGATTAGGGTTACCAGATCCCACAATGAATTTTCCTGGCAATATACCTCACTTTTCAATAAATTTCCTGACATTGACGCAGAGGCAGCAAACAGTTCGAGAGCTGGTAGACATTTTTGGGTAGCTATTTGATAAGTTTTCAGCGCGCCTCAAATACCTACCCAAAAATGTCTTTTTTTATAGGATTGGCTGCCAATATTTAAAAATTTTAACAAAATATTTTATTTAAAAATACCTGACAATTTCAAATTTTTCCTGTTTCCCTGACAGAGAGCTAAAATTCCGGACATGTCAGGAAAATTCCTGTCATCTGGTAACCCTAGGTAAAGCAAAGGGCCTGCTAGTACGAGTTGGAGAACTTGGTCCTTTTATGTGGATGGATTATTTTCTTTGGTGTCGACTTTTACCATGTGACGGCGGTGTAAGATTGTTGTGTCGTGATGTTGTGTGACGTGTCAATTTACCGCTGCCATCTCCGGTCACCGGGCAAACTTTTTTTTAATTTATTCTTAGAAAGTTACATTATTTACATTTTAAATTTTGCCAAACTGTAAGCCAGTTTGTCGGCAACAAACAAACTCAGCCGAGCTTTCAACATGCGCGGCGAATATTGACTATTGGAAGGTTCGTTGAAGGGTTTAGTGATTCATCAAGAATTTTCCGTTCTACGAGTTATATTGAAATATTAGTGGATGGCTATTAAAAAGGATTTCTAAAAAACATTAAAAAGCAAGTATGTAAGAAGATTTTTTTGTTCTTTGACTACTTCTATTTCCTTCAACTATCCTTCAATAGGTCTAGAAATTTAAAATCATAGAATAAGCTGTGCCTTTGTACATAATTATTTTTTTACCATTCTCCTAAGTATGTGTGCACATAAACTGTTAAATAAATAAGTAAACAAGATTACATTTCTTGAAAGAGTAAATTGTATTTCCTGCACTAGGTAGGTAGTTTTTTGAATGAAGGGTTCAGACCGTCACTGTAAGATAGTGAAGGCCTGAGACCGTCACTATGATAATTAACGCACCCACTTACGACGAAGTGGCCGTTGTGCTCGTTATTCTATAAAAACATATAAAAAAATTACAATATATAATATAATGTACAATAATAACACAGGCCCTCTCTCATTATTGAGAAGGTTTTTGAGCAATCAACGCTTAGCCTCTGAGCTACCACGATATCTATACAAATAAATAAAATTGAAGTGTCTGTTTGTAATGTCGAAATAAGAGCTTTTTACTATATGCATATGAAAGTATATACGGTACTTATAACAGAAACACGATTTTTAACATTTTTGTCTGTCTGTCTTTCTATCTGTCTTTCTGTCTGTCTGTCTGTTTGTTCCGGCTAATCTCCGAAACGGCTGGACCGATTTTGACCAGACTTTCACTGGCAGATAGCCGATGTTATAATAAGTAACTAAGGCTACTTTTATTTAAAAAAAGAATTAGGGTTCTGCGCAAAAAATTAAAACCCATGAAATCCAATCGTAATAAATTACGAGCGGGCGAAATCGCGGGGAACAGCTAGTCTATACATATAAATAAAATTGAAGTGTCTGTTTGTAATGTCAAAATTACAGCTTTTACTAAATGCATATGAAAGTATATAGGGTAATAATAACAAAAACACAATTTTTAAAGTATTTGTCTGTCTATCTGTCTGTCCGTCTGTCTGTCCGTCTGTTTATCTATCTGTCTGTCTGTTGATTCCAGCTAATCTCTGAAACGGCTGGACCAATTTTGACGTGATTTTCACTGGCATATAGCTGATGTCACAAGGAGTAACTCAGGCTACTTTTATTTTAGAAAAATAATTAGTCGCGGTGAACAGCTAGTAGGTACTATAAAACTCTAACACCACGTCTGTCTGAACACGCTTCACGCAAAAACCTGTGAACCGATTTAGATAGGACTTTCACTGATGTTACAAGTAATAACTTAGGCAAGGTTAATTTTAGGAAAATAATTAGGATTCCGCGCAAAAAAAATTAAAACCCATGAAATTCAATCGTAATAAATTACGAGCTGGCGAAGTCGCGGGGAACAGCTAGTTAATATATAAATTGACATCGACCGTTAAAATATTTCAAAAGTTTAGTAGTACGACCACTTTGGTCGTATTGTGAAAATAAATAACTGTTGTAAATTATAATGATTAATAGGAATACAATATAACGTATATTGTATTCCTATTAAAAACTTATCAGTGAATTAGACAAACAGCAAATTTATTACTTTGGGCACATAATACATTATTATAACTATTTTCTACCGACTTCAAACAGGAGGAGGACTCAATTCGACTGTTTTTTTATGTGTGTTACCTCATAACTTCTTTCTGGGTGAACTGATTACGATAATTATTTTTTTATTTGAAAGTTGGTGCTTCACATGTGGTCCCATATAAATTTGATCAAGATCCAACCAGTAGCTTTTGAGTTATCCTTAATAATTTATATTGAAGTCGGGTGTACAAAATTTTTAATTGTAAATTATCAAAGATCAGATAGAAGTTATTCTTCAAATAACTATGTATAACCTGATCCACTAAAATAAATAACTATTTTATTTGTACAACTGTGCTTTATTTTTTTTTTATTTTTTTTTTCAGAGCTTAGTAAATTTTTTAGAGAATATGGCAAAAGAACCGACAGCATGGTTTATAGTTCAGCGTCTGGCGTTTGAAAGGTAGAAAACACGAAATTCACGACGAGATATTATTTTTATACAAAATAATGGACAGGTGCAGAGTGAAACGTTAAGTAAATGTTATGCTAGAGATTATTTTTAATCTTCCAGCACAATAAATAAGAAAGCTTTGTTTTGTTTTTCAAAATATTAAATTATTATTATAAATAATAGCAAATTAATGGATATGTAATAATGTTTTTGTTTAGTTGAGTGCCGCATTCCGCATCGCAATTAAAATATCGATAAAAATATTTAAAAAAATCTTATATATCACCATTCAGTACACTTTTTCGTCACCAAGACTCAAATTCGCAACTGCAACAGGTTCAGTAACTAAAACAATTTTTGCGTAATGACCTGTCCTTCCGAAGAACGAGGTCACCATCTTTTTTCCCACGCTTCGACCTCTCTTCACTTTAGTTAGCAACTCCTCGGAAGGAAACACCCAGACAGTAGAGTGTCTATTAGTTTCAGAAATCATAACAATATCCAGCTTTCGTCACCCGTAAATATGTGATACACAGTATTTGAGTCACCTCCGTTAAATCTTTGAACCATTTTACGACGCCAATTAAAACGACGGAGTTTTTGGGCCTCTGTCAAATTATGAGGTATCCACCGAGCTTCCTAACCGCTAAATGTTCATGGAGGATTTTGTGCACTTGACTCATACCGATGCTTAAGCTTGTCCGAATCTGCTGATAAGTCACTCTTGTCTGTCTCTATCATACGCCGCACAACACTGATGCTATCTTCAGTCGTCGCCGTAGAAGGCCGTCCCTCACGCAGATCATCGGTGAGATTAGTGAGACCATGTTTAAACTCATTAAACCAGTTGTAAACAGTGGCACGAGATGGGACCAAATCGTAAACAAATGAAAAATTAATAAAATACAATAATATTGGCAAAGAGTTCCATTTTCAAAATTTGAACTTATTTTTTTATTATTATCCTTTACAGGTGGTTAGTTCTAAAAACTTTCAGTGTCGCCCTCGTATAATCGATATAAGCAAACAATCGTCTCTTTGTTCCGATGACGCTCTTGTGGAATGTGACAATGATTCAAGACTCTCTTTGAGGGCTTTTTAAGACATTAAAAGATGGAAATACCTTTTTTAATTAAAATAATCAAATAATAAGTATGGTGGTGGCGTGAGAGTATCCATTACCCCATTTCTTGTGGATGTCGTAAGAGGCGACTATTGAATATGCCAAAAAGGTCTGATAGCATCTATACAAATAAATAAAATTGAAGTGTCTGTTTGTAATGTCAAAATAACAGCTTTTTACTAAATGCATATGAAAGTATAAACGGTACTTATGACAAAGAAAAATGGTTGTCTGTCTGTTTGTTCCGCTTAATCTCGTAAACGCCTTTCACTGACAGATAGTTGATGTTATAACGAGTAACTTAGGCTTGGAACAAGAATTAGGGTTCCGTGCAAAAAAATTAATACCCATGAAATTTTATCGTAAGAAATTTCCAGCGGGCGAAGTCGCGGGGAATAGCTAGTCCAATATATGGTTGTATAGGTTCATTTTGTCTTAATCATTCTCAATCATTTTGTTTACAACAGCCATAAAAACCGGTGATGGACAACAGCGTCGAAGGAATGAAACTTCTAGAACTACCATGGTCGATCCGCCTGCTTAACGCAACAGGTTTAACATTAAAGCAACCAGCAGCAATAAATCTTCTTTACAATGGGAGATACCTAGGTCTAACAGTACACTATTACAGGCTGATGAAGAAAAAAATGAAAAAGAATTCAAATCAAAGTATATTTTTTTACTTATTGTAAGCCTGTGCTCGACTACAATTCCATCTGGTGGTTAGTGGTGATGAAGCCCAGATGTTATCACACTATCTATTCACTCAGACACCAGTATTTTAATCGGACAGAAAGCCAGATGTCGGCAAAAATATTTCACTCCTTTTCGCATTACGAAAGACGAAGAAAACCGTTTGGTTTGTCATGCGTGTTATAACGACAACAAAGGTGTGAAAGTCCAACAATCTTTAAAAGTAAATAGTATTTTACAAAATCCGACTGCGTAAAAAAAGTTAAAAATGTTTTTATAGCCATAGAATAAATAATAGCCATGGCATTTCCACAATTAATACGAATATAACGACAACCTATAATCTGTTCAAATCCATCCAGCCATTTAGACTACAGAGAGCATCTTACAGAAATAAATATACATACATACATACTCTTGAAAGATATTAAGCTCCTTACCACTTACCAGACTCCCGACTCCTAGGACAGTTTGGTAAAATAAGACACAAAGAATTTTGGCGGGAACTTGACCGGCGGCGGATTGCTGCTCCTGTATTATTGTTTAAAATAATGGTTTGAAGTGGATTTTGATATGTAAAAGTGATGCGATTTTGTGTACTAAGTGTCTGCGCATGTGAACTAATAGTGGAAATGGTGAAACAAGTGCTCTGATGGTGATGTGATTCTCAAGATAAGGTGTCTATCTGCTTAGGCGCCTTGAGATATCATCACCAACTGTCAACTGTCTGCTGGCGCAAGTTGCCGTCAAAATCTCCCAAGGGTTGCGCAATGTGACGCATCAACATATTGTGAAGCAGTGTACTATGAAGGATAATTATAATACATTGTGACTTCAGGCTCAGAAGGGCTAGAACCCAGAGCCGTAAAGCCAGTTATAAAAAAAAGACACAAATCATATCAACCATTGTTAATGTAAGTACTTAAAAATTAGGGTTAACACTTACCAACTGCGTAAGTAATATAAAGCACGGGACCGTCATCGTCTGGAGCTTTATCCGGATAGCATACTACTGCTACCAACCGTGTGTCGACTGTTGATAGATTAGTTGTCATCATGTCCACGCAATATTTGGTCGGGCTTAGCCACAGATGGTTATTCGAAGTTATATAATAGAGACTGGCATTCTGAAAAGAAAAAAAAAATAGTTAAGAACCTTTTTATTAAAGTGACAAACGAGCTTACAATCTACCTGCAATCTGGACATGGGACACCTGCAACTAAGTACAAACAAAGAAGGCTATGGAATACCTCACAGTCTGTTATTATAATGGTGGTTATTTGCAACCATCGAGCATTTAACCTGAAATAAATCCTCGATGTTTGTAAGCCTTCAAGCCGGAATACTTCCATGGTTGCATTGCTGCTTAGTGGCAGACTGCCTTGATAGTCTTTGGCCCGGATTCGAATCCCGGCACTACACAAAATTAATTATTGGTTTTTTCTGTTAAAAAATTCTCAGTAGCAGCCTGGAGTCAGGTATTGGCAGGTTTTCACCTCTTATCACTCCCTGGTCGTGTCGGATGCCTGTCGTGCACTCGTGCATCAGAACCCTCTACTACGTAGATGTCCATTCCACAAACTAACGGCTTGGAAAGAGAAACAGTAATATTTACGTAATCCAAATCAACATACAAAATTTAATATAATTGATAGAATCAGGCGTTACTTTGCGGAAATCCATTATAATGGGGTTGTTATAAATTAATTTACTTAATTCCACACACATCATTTTCTTTCTTTACGCGGAATTAAGCAAATTAATTTATAACAACCCCATACAAAAATGTTACCCCATGTGACATACTGACATGATGACTCTAATTTTACAAATATCTGAAAAGTTTATTAAGAACTTATTCTCTACAATTAATAGGTCTGGTAAAGTCATACTCATACTTAATAATTTGCCTATTAAAAATTTATTGCGAGAAAATATTAAGAGTCCGACCGAAAATTGATTATATTTATCGGCCGAAAAAGAAAACGAAATTCAGCATGAACTGTATTTTGACCGAAAATCGAAACCGAGAGAACCCAACACCACTACCCCTAGCACTACTACTACTACAACAGGATCTATTGAGAATTTATTGGGAGTACTGGTGTTTGGATTAGTGGTGACAGTGATAGTGCACGCAATTGAGGGAGGGCGAGTGGTGCTCTTCAAGCTAGTTATAAGATACATCGTTTTCGATTATCAATTATTTACATCTATCTATTATTTACCCGGATCGTAGTTAATTAATTTAGCATGTATAATTAAAACCCATTTCAATTTCCTATGTAAAGCTGTATTTAAGTAAAAGTTATTGTTTAGTTATTTTAAATATATAAGCAAGTTATAATATCATTAGTTACTGTCTAAAAGTATAAATATAAAATAGTTTATTCCTATAAATTTTATTATTTAATTAATTAAGCAAGAAACAACTTGATTGTTGACGCAAAGAAGTAACAATTTAAAGCAATTACATTTCGTAGGTACACAAACAATAAACAAATAATTTTGTATCTAAATGTATCTTTTAGTTAAAAAAAAAAACTAAATTCATAAAGCCTGATATACAAGAAATCGTAACCAATTTTTACGTCTATCTCCTTTATTTATCGTATCAATCATATATTATGTGCAAACTTGGTTATTTTCATATATGATTCTACCAAAAATATACTAAACATTCAACTTAATCCTATATACTAAACATTCAACCGAAAAATTTATAGTTCGTCAACTAGCTATATATGTTTTTTCTTTAGGCGGGCATCTTCTGATATTAATTTTTCGACTTTTTGAATAATTTCCAAAGTGGTCACCTCGAATTGGCCTTCCTGGCCGTGGGTCGTCTTCAAGTGACTCTCTGCCTAGTTTAAAAAGGGTATGCAATTTGTAAAGCCTCGTAACATTATCTTTATTTTATAAAACAGAAGCCACTGCTGTCTATGGACTACAGATGCGTTGTCAACTCTGAGGATTAAGATGGAATACCTTACAGACTGTCATTTATATCGGCCGTCTATACGCCTCATACCGGAACACGCCAGTGCAAGCACTGCTATTTTAATGGCAGTTATAGGTAACAGGGTAGCATCTACCCAGACTGACTCATAGCCGGAAAAGGAGTCCTACAACCTCGTTACTGAATCTGAATACAATTTGAAGGTAAACACATGACATAATATTCACTTTTAATTTTATTTACAATATATTTATTTCATCATCACCATCATCTTTACAGCCTTTCACAAGTCCACTGCTGAGCATAGGCCTCCCCCAAGGAATGCCACAAAGCACGGTCCCTGAGTCACCTCCATCCATCGATTTCATGTGCATCTTACCAAATCGTTACTCCATCTAGTGAGGGGACGTCCAACACTTCGTCTGGCGGTACGAGTATGCCACTCGAGAAACTTTCTTTCCCATCGGTTGTCAGTTCTTCGAGCTATATGGCTGTGTCAGTTACCCTGGTTTTACTGCCGACATCCTCATTTTTAAGTCTATCACGCAGAGAAACCCCGAGCTAGCACTCTCCATAGTTTGCTGAGCGACCTTGAGCTTCCTCATACGGCCAGCAGTGCAGCACGTACTGGTTGTACAAACTTGTTTTGAAGTTTGATATTTATGTACTTATGTTTAAAAGTATGTGTATGCGTAAATATGCACGTATGGAGGTGTATGTGAAGATGTATGTTTGTTTTTATAAATGTTATGTATACCTGTTAAATTAGTTTTTTCCCTTTCTTTTCATCAAAGTCTGCATCTGCCAATTATTTTATATTTTCACCGAGTTGACTGGTAGAGAACACTAACAAGGCATTAAGTCCGCTCATTGTAAGACCCAAGATAATTAAAATTAATAATAAATTTTATATACAATTTTTTAAGACAAAGTAATATTATATAGAGATGAATATTGTTACATAGAGTCGATTGTCGAATTACAACAGTAAGTTTTCTGCATTTTCTCCTAACAAACTAATACACCTGTGTTCTTAAATTTGACCGACTGAACTGAATAATTATAATATCGGACGAGTTTGTACATATTTTTGTTTTCAGTGCGCACCCACATATATTAAATGGGCGAAAACGAAAATAGCCGAAAATTATTAGTTTAGTAAAAGAAAACGAAATTCGGTTGGACTACGAAATGACTTTAAAATGGTTGTTGATTCGTGGGCTACACTAACGGGACGAAATGGAGTAATGATTCTATTATTTTATAACTTGTCATTGTAAATAATATACTTATAAAAATCTTCCTAAATAAATGAGTAATAGCTTCAAGTTTATGACTTTTTTTTTAATAGGATCGAGTGACAAACGAGCACACAGTCCACCTGATGGTAAGTGGTTGCTGTGGCCCATAGACATCTACATTTATCCTCAATAAAGAATCAAAATGCAGATGCGTTGTCACTCGTGAGGACTAAGATGGAATGCCTCTTTTCCAGTAAAAAGTGTCTCCGGTTCTCTACACTCACCATACGAAACACAGCAGCATTAAGCTGCTATTTTACGCTGGCATTCTGTGAGAGCGTGGTCATTCCCCGGTCGAGCCGATCCATTCGTGCTACAACTTATAGCTGAAGCATGGCTCTACCACGTAAAGTAGACATAGGTTCAACTTAGAATATAGTCCGCTATTTACAAAAATAGCAGTGACTTAAGAAAAGATGCGGAATAATTATAATATTACATTATACCACAGAATAAGTAATAGTTAAATATACCCAAAATTTTAACGGATTAACGGACGGCTGAAGTGGCAACAAGCCGACCATATAGCTCGATGGGGAAGAAAGTTTCTCGAGTGGCACCCTCGTACCGGTAGGCGAAGTGTTGGGCGCCCCCCCACAAGATGGAATGATCACCTGTTAAGACACGCAGGAAGTCGATGGATGCAGGTGGCTCATGACTGTGCTTTGTTTCATTCCGTGGAGGAGGTCTATGTTCAACAGTGGACTTGTGAAGGGCTGTAATGATGATGAAACGATGATTTAAATTTTTACAATAGGACACAGGTACATAGACAAGTCAGCTAAGTCGCGCTTTTTCTTTCAATTTGTGCACGCGTCACGAAGAACACGTGCGAGACTCACTTTAAAATTAGCATATTATCTTTTTATTTGTCAACGGATATAGGTAAATGAAACAAACACAATATGTTTGCCCAATATATCACTGAAAATCACGTTGGTTTAATTATTGTAGAGATTAGCTTGCACAGACGCTCAGATATTATGTATATTCATATTATTATCTTGAGAAAGAATACTACATAATATACTATTGTATAATTTTTTTAATAATACAATTTGACCATTATATGACAGATGAAAGTATATTTAACCCATAATACTTTAATTATTTTGATAAAAATAGATAGAACTTCACGTGGCAGATATAAATAACACGTGGGAAAGAGGACGTCAAAATATTTTTAATATTTGCGTAAGTAACGAGTCAGATCGAACGGGTGCAGTCTCATTTTTCATACTTGTTTGTCTTAGCCACGCTTACAGTAACGCAGAAAATTTTATAACAAATCAGTTTGAATCTATAGTAAAGTAAATTCGCTTTTAAGAAGCATCAATTCTGTGCGAATTAAACAATAACATAAAGTTTCTTTTTTATTATTATTATAATTACAGTATGGTACACTACAAAAACGAAAATTACAAAAAAATCTAATTACAAGGAGTCAAACTTAAGAGGTAGGTATAATAAGGCGGTCTTATCGCTAAAAAGCGATCTTTTCCAAACAACTTTAAGATTAGGAGAAAATTGTACTATTGGACAGTGGGAGGTGGTGTATATTATAGTACATACTATGTGGCGGCAATGTTGAAGCAAAAACACATCGAAGCCTAAATCGCGCTATCAAAGTTCCGAAGTAAAAGCAGTACAGAATAGCTCCGAACTATCAGTCGGAGCATTGGCCGCTCCTCGGGCAAACACCTTGCTCTGCGGGAGATCTCTCCATTTGCTTTCACCGGCCACAGCTAAATAAACTAAATCGATACATAATAACAAAATATATAATACGCTAATATATACATTAAAAATATGACAGACATAAAAGATTAAATTTTAATTAAAAAAAAATTACATAAATAAATACACACAGGATACAAAAAATAAATGTCGCAAATGATGACCAGTGGTTATTGTGGCGAAGGCGAATGGGTAACCACTTAAGCTTTAAACGAAATTCGAAGATAAGGTCATATTTGCGCAAGTCAAATATGAACCTAATTTTGAATACGCTCAAGTTTGTTTAGTTGAGCCAGATTTTGAATACGCTCAAGTTTGTTTAGTTGATCTTCAGTTAAATCACAATAGCTTGCGCCCGCATAATGGAGAATAGAGAGGAGTAAAGAATGTGCTAATATACATAATCTTAGTAGGTAGTAGGAATGGGAAGGAAAGAACGTAAACGCCGCAACAAACCCATAGCAGCAAAAGTCTTTCTGTTAACTTCTTTCACTTGATGAGAGCACGAGAAAGTAGTATCAAAGTGGATACCAAGATTTTTAACGGTGCTATTGTAAGGTATTATAACACAATTCAATACCACCGAGGGAAACTTATTCCAGTCAACTCTTGTATAATTAATCTGTAATAATTGTAAAGACTACAATGTACCCTGGTCGACTTGTCTAATGCGTACAACCGAAGGAGTAGGTACGTGTAAACTTACGTGTACTTGCTCATCAGCCTGGACATACTAATTGACAATCTTTATCGCGCTTTTAGTGAGCACAAACACGATAAACTGCTTCTGATTTGGATGAGCTTTCCAAAGTAATCTTTTGATCGGAAGTAGTTGTAGATTCTTGTTCCTTAGGGGTGACAACTCATCTACATTTTCTTTCTTAATCGGAGATGAATATAGGTGCGAATGAATCACGGAAATCAATTAAAAATCAGAAAAAAATAAAACGAATTTATTTTTAACAGACATTAGCCTAAACACTATGTCACTGCGCTACCTACTACGCGTAGTTGTCTTTAATTTTTTTTTTAATAGAAATAGGGTGATAAACTAGCACACAGTCCACCTGATGGTAAGTGGTTACTGAGGCGTATATACATCTACATCTATCCTCGTTTGCGAATCAAAATGCAGATGCGTTGTCAGCCTTGAGGACTAAGATAGAATGCCTCTTTTCCAGTAAAAAAGGTCTGCGGTTCTCTTCACTCACCATACGAAACACAGCAGCATTAAGCTGCTATTTTACGCTAGTATTCTGTGAGAGCGTGGTCCTTCCCCGGTCAAACCGACCCATTCGTGCTACAAGTATACTATAAATATAGCTGCAGCTTGGCTCTACCACGTACGAAATGAAAATTGTGCTACTAATACCGTTACGTTACGAGGATTAAAATGTACGAACGAAGTTAAAAGCACATAGTATGTAATGTATGTTAGTAAATATTTTCTCATTCATTACAGCCTTTTAAAAATCATTGTTGAACATACACCTCCCCCAATTATTGCCTCAAAGGGAATCCCTCTTTTGCCATAGTTGCTACGCTTGGCAGGCGGGTTAGTAACAGCAGTTTTTTAATTTTTAGTTGTTATTAGGAAGACACATTAGTTAAAACCCTAAATTATACGCGGGCGAAGTCGCGGGGAACAGCCAGTTTAATATATTATGTTTTTAAACAGGGCAACACTAATGTTATACCTAATTAAGCAATTAACAAGAAACGTTGAAAGTGTTACCAATTAAAATTAAGATTGCAAGAAGTTAGTTTCATTCATTCAAATTCCATTAAGATAATTTAAAGGTCGGCTATTATGCGTCTATTTCTGGAGTATGATAGTCATACTCCATTGTACTCAATCTCGAGCATAAATTACATTATCTGTACTCCACAAGCGATGAGCCATAACAGTAGTGTTACCAATTCAGTTTTCCAGAAATCAGGACTTAAAAGAAAAATATCATGACTGGGGTAAAAAAACAGGCCATAGCTTAACTTAACACAAATTTTTCATTATTTTACTTCTTTTTCAGGCAACCCTCACGACTTGACGACTCACTAAAATGGGGATGGGTCATTGCCCACATTATCAACTTTCTATTTAACGGCTATTTGCAAATATTGATTAATATTGATAAATGAGAAGTATTGATTTCCGAAAAATTATGGTAAGAAAATTGGGTTTTGGACAATTTTTTTCTTGGTAAGTCAATGCTGTGGTCCACAGACATCTACTATCAATATTATACCGCATTGTTGTAAGTGCTAATACAAAAGCTGTTAGTCATCTTATCTAAAAATATATAAAAAGGGACAGAAAGTTCTTACCCGACTAACCCGAGGTCAATGTGTGATATGCAATAAAAATTGAAGGCATTAGTGTGGTGAAGTGTAGTGTCAGAGTCAAAACACAAATAAACCGAAATACCAACTAGGTATATTATTCTGTTTTTGCACAAATTGATGTAAATTTCATTCAATTATTTTGTATTTAAAGTTAGTAAAGATTACTTCGAATACATCCGCTTAATAAAATTTATGTGTCTTACATAGTTTGAAGAGCACCTTCTTTTATGGCATAGGGTGACAAACGAGCACACAGTCCACCCGATGGTAAGTGGTTTCTGTGACCCATAGACATCTACATCTATCCTCGTTTGCGAATCAAAATGCAGATCCGTTGTCACCCGTGAGGACTAAGATGGAATGCCTCTTTTCCAGTAAAACGGGTCTCCGGTTCTCTACACTCACCATACGAAACACAGCAGTGTTGAGCTGCTATTTGACGCTGGTATTCTGTGAGAGCGTGGTCCTTCCCCGGTCGATCCGACCCATTCGTGCTACAACTATACTACTAATATAGCTGCAGCATGGCTCTACCACGTGTAACCTCCCGCTAGCAAACTAGGTAAGACACATAATTTTATTTTAGTAAGCCGATGTGGGCGAAGTAATTGTTACTAACCTTAATATGATTGATTTGCGCAAATTAACGCCTGATTCTATTAATTATCATATCTTGTATTTTTATTTATAGCTAATCATTCATTATTGTCAATTATTACAAAGCATTTCCAATTTTATAAATTGGTTAATAATACCATTGCTTTGGTGATAAGCTAGCTTTATTACAATAAAATATTTAACAATATAATTTTTTATCGATTTAATTTTAAAAATAATTCTTAAAATTCGCGGAATATAGGAGTTTTTTAAATATTTTTAATTAAATTGAAAAGAAAACTTTCCCAAAATCAATTTTTTTACAGTAACAATTTTTCAGTAATCATTTAGTGCGTACGATACTAATGGAAACTTGTTATATAACCTTCATTGTGACTGACCAATGTGCTAAATGTAGGTACCAAATAAATATTATTGTTACTCCGATGCAATGAGGGAACAATGCCACTCGCAGCAATCTTTAGAATAAACACATAAAATTACAAATATTTATGGCCACTTGCGTTAGAGACTATGCAATAACAACAAAATCTGTGTTGCCGATATATTATGTCTTCAATGAAACAATTTTATGTGCCCGTCAGTCAAAGAATATGGTTTCGAATACCCTTACGAATGTGTGCGTAAAATCATTAGGTACCACGCATTTTGAATTTAAAAGATAAAAAGACAGAATTATTGAGATTTTTTTAACCATTTGCCTACATTATTTATTCTGAACCTTCTCTAAACGGCTACTAGTTTTGAGCGTGATAGAGTCTTACTTTTCCTTCTTTATTAACCCGTACCAATCCACTGTTGTAAATATGGGTCTTTTCCCTTATTTTATAATAAATATTTACTAAATATTTCTATACGTGGCACACTTCGTACAAGTTTTATATTAGGCATAAAAAGGCTGGTATACCGCCATCCATCCAGTAGACCATGAAATATTTCTGTCTTTTTCATAGTAGAACTTCACGGCATCCGAGAACAGAATAGACAAATTACTCTAACGCCTCCACAACACGGTAGGTGACAACGGTGACAAGGTCCAGGACGGAAGAAATATTATTTGGAAGCTCAATAAATGTTTTATGTATCTGTCTTTAAGATAAAAATCTGATTTAAAATCTCGTCAATTTAACAAATTAAATCTAATTTCGATTTCACTTTACTTGTTATTTTAAGTAAGTTTATCGGTGTCTGTCTACGTTCCGAGATTCTTATATTTTTTAATTTGATTCAAATTGATTAATATCGTACTCTGCTGGCTCTGACGTAGTTTTGAATGAATCCGCGTTTACTATAGCTTTCTATTCGTTATTATCAACTTCGAGTCCATGGGACTCGTCCTAAACTAGTAATATATAAGTCAATGGTCGAAATTTCCAAAACATAAGTGATCAAACCAAAACACACCGTGCGTTCTTTTACGCAATCTAGTCCATATATTACGTCGTACATATTGCGAATTAACGTACTAAGCATTTAAAAAAAACACTAAATCAAAAACGCTCTATAAAAACAGATTTGGTATTAAGTTTTTTCCGGCATATGGTAATTCTCACGAAACGATGCAAGCACGAAGATATAACAAGCCACTTGTAACAATAAACAATGGTGGCGTGGCGCCCTGATTATTTAGACCCAATATTACTTTTGTTAGCATTTAAACTTGAAAGCTACGTTTTTGTCTTCCAACACGTTTGCGAGCTATTTTCGCAACAAATTTACAAATTACTAATGTTAAAAGTTCACACGGTTTCTATATTATGGTTTCTCAACGATAAATAGTGATTGCATTGTTAAAATAACATTTCAGATTTCTGACAAGCAAATGACTACGTGACATTGTAACTACGCGAAGTATATAAAAATTCATCATCATCATTACAGCTGCACACACGCTACACAAGTCCATTGCTGAACATAGGCCTCCCCCAAGGAATGTCACAAAGCACGGTCCCGAGCCACCTACATTCATTGACTTCCTGCATGCCTTACCAGGTCGTCACTCCATCTAGTGGGGGGACGCCCTACACTTCGCCTGCCGGTACGAGCTTGCCACTCGAGAACCTTTCTTCCCCATTGGTTGTCGGTTCTTCGAGCTATATCGGTTACTCTGGTTCTACCACGGATATCCTCGTTTTTAAGTCTATCACGCAGAGGAACGCCGAGCATCACCCTTTCCATAGCTCGTTGAGCGACTTTGAGCTTCCTCATAAGGCCAGCAGTGAAGGACCACGTCTCAGATCCATAACTCATCATTGGCAACACGCACTGGCTGACGAAAAGATGTGTCGTAATCTCCTGAATGCTGCCCAGCCGAGTTGAATCCGTCGATTGACCTCTCGGTCAAAATTGGACTTACCTAGTCGAACTATTTAAAACAGATAAACATATATAGTTATAGCATCGCGTTGGTTAATATAACTGTAATGATATAATAATTATGTAATAAATAAATTAATATTCGTCAACAACTTCGAGATTAGTGCTCCCAACATCTACCTGAATAGGTGTGACATGGATGTTAAACATGATTTTTGTTTTGTCCATGTTCATCTTAAAATCTAGCCGTTGGGAGACACTATTGAGGTCATTGAGCATAGTCCTTAGGTCCTCCAGCGATGTTGCCATAAAGACTATATCGTCGGCAAATCGAAGGTGAGTGATGTACTCGCCATTGACGTTAATACCGTATCTTTTCTAGTCCAGTAGCTTGAAAACGACTTCCAATGCAGCGGTGAAGAGTTTCGGGGATATTACGTCACCTTGTCTTACATCTCTCTGCAGTTAGATTTCGTACTCTGGTTCTGAAATCGGATAGCCATCGTAGCCCTACTGTATAAACACTTTAGCACTTCGATATACCGACAGTCCACTTGGCACCGCTGGAGGGACTGCACCACTACCACCACACAGGCTTTCTCATAGTCCACATACGCAAGACAGATTGTACTCTTCGGTCTTCTGTACAATTACCGAAGGGTATGTATGTGGTCTATGGTGCGAAAGCCTTTTCGGAAACCGGCTTGTTCGGGAGACTGGAAATCGTCGAGTCGGTGTGCGAGACGATTCGTAATAACTCTCAAAAACAGAACATAGACGCGCCTCAGAAGGTAAATCGGCGTGTAGATCTTCAAGAGAGCGTTGTTGCCTTTCTTGAAGAACAAGACCACCGCAATTCTGCTCCACGCCTCCGGGGTAGTGCCACCATGGAGGACGAAATTAAAGAGCTTCGAAGGACTTTAAGTACCGGTTTTCTTCTCGCTTTCAGAGGCCCCGCTGTAATTCCATCCTCGCCCGGGGACTTGCCGTTTTTAAGGTGCTGGAGAGCCATTCTAATCTCGCTCAAACTGACATCTGGGATATCATCGGAATAGTGTCGGATAAGACTTGCTCTTGAATCGTTACTCACACTTGCGTGTGTCTGTAACGATGGCGTTTACAGCTGCCTATAGAACCTCTCAATATCTCAGATGTCTCGGAAACAATGCTGCCACATTCGGTCTTCAGTTTCGACAGTAGGCTCTTTCTAGCAGACAGATCTCTGGCAGACTTTGGAGCCTTGGTTCCGCTTGATCGCTCCTTCAATATGAGCAGTATTAAAGTTGCGTAAGTCCCGCCGCATGCATTTGGAGATCTGTCTGTTCAGTTGCCTGTATGCTAACAAATCTACTGAAGACTGCCCGTCCCCGTCAAACAGCCATGAGATTAAGAGTGTGACTGGAGAGTTTTTGTATTCTTCTACGGCGGGTCTAGCAAATGGAATGCCTCGTTTCCAGTAAAAAGGGTCTCCGATTCACTACAATCACCATACGAAACACAACGGTATAGAGCTGCTTGTTTATACTGGTGATCTGTGAGAACGTGGTTCTTCTCCGGTTGAGCCGACTTATTCGTGCTACAACCATAATATAACTGTAGCGTGGCTCTCCCACGCACATAGGCGTGTGACACGCAAATATTGGGTTTAAAATCAAATACCGAATTAGGAGGAAGATATAATATTTTCTTTGACCTAGTATAATCTTATCTAGACACTGGTAATGTGTCAGCCCAGTTTGTAAAAGAAAAGGGCGAATCACTGGCACTGTCAAAATGACACAAACCATTTCGAACGTCTTTCCCTGCATAACCTAAAAATTAGTAGACATAGTATGCATGCATGCAAGCATGCACAATTATAACAAGACCTCAATAAATACCTAGAATCTTAAATTTCATGAATAAACGTATAATTTATATGGTATTTGGGACAAAAAGTGCCATTTTTAAACAGATAAAGCTTCTAAAAAATATTTATAAAAAAGGGGCAATTTCGTTACAAACAAATTTCATGGTTGTCGGCTTCGCTGATCGGCTGTCAAGATCCATAACAGTTCCTTAAATCAAAATAGGGATGATAAAAAAAAATTATTTTGTTAGTTTCACAAGTTTTTCATGAAACTAAATTATTATAAAAATAGTATAAATATAAGTATAAAAATAGAACAACTTGAAATTAAATTGTATTAACTGTTAAATACCATCACGTAAAACGTATTTTATTGACATACTGAAACAGTTACTCTCGGTAAACATACAATGTAGAACAATCGTGACTACCGAATATATCGTCAGGCCTGAGATTTATGTAAATACATTATACACGTTATGATTACTATAATATATTTATTATAATCTCAGTAAACATTTATACATTTCGCTTATTTATATGTAGTGTAATTCTAGAGTAGAATAAACTCCTTAATTCTAATTATATTTTGTGTAATTTTTGGAATTATAAAAACATATTAAAAAAATATAGCGGTGGCGGCGTTGTCGTCGCTCCACAAGTGAAACACAACAAAGCTTAACTCGCGCTATCAAAATCCCTAAGTAAAAACAGTAGATATAGAATAGCTCCGAACTAACACGAGCGTTGGCCGTTTCCCGGGCTGATTACCTTGCCTGGCGGGAGATCTCCCCTCATTCTTTCCTTTCATGGACATGGCCAAATAGGATTATATAGATGTATCCGTTTTAGTGGTTTAAAATAAATAAATTAGTTTGGGAGCTCTTACTGGAGCAATCGATTATAAACAGGTAATTGATTGATACACAGAATAAGCTTACAGCTTTACATCGTATGTCCTCTCAGCATTTCCGACACAACTGCTAGCAGAGAGCGTTCCCAGACCGAATTTGGGTCACTATACGTTCGGTCTCAACGGCGATAAGTCATCTACGCAGGACAGAATTACAGTGACCAAGTGATGCGTAAGCACAGGTGCATTCTCTATTCCCTTACGTTTATTGTCCGAAAGGACGCAAATCCGACAAGACCGAAGAGAGATCAGGCGCTGGATCAACGGTTTTACGTGGTTTGCGAGGCACTGGGATGGAAAACCACTAATTTTCTGACTCCCGTTTACTATTGAGAATTTCGGAACGAAGTTCCTTATCGGACGGTACAGATTTGGCGGATAGGAGCTAGGCGACAAAAAGTGTAAGATTTTTTCGTCACGACCCCTTGTGTCATAGTGTATTTTATTTTAAATGATGCTTCATTTTAATACACGCTAGTAATACATTTATTGGTATTTGTTAATCAATAATATAATACGTTTATCAATAATAAGGAACTTCGTTTCAACCGAGAGTTCCACGACACTCACCTTTTTTTTGCAAAAAACTTAATAATTGATTTATTCCCGACCCGGGATTCTAATTTTTCCACATGCTTAGCAATCGCGTTTACGATCTTTAGACTAACGATGCAGTGTCATCCGATATGACTCACTAGGATACGCCATTTCAACTGCCACGCTGGGCATGCCGCGAGTGTATGTGTTGCAGAATTCTTGATCCTTCCACCTCGGTAGAAACTGTTGGCCGTCGCTTCACGTCCGAATCTTTCACAAATAGTCATCAAAGCACTAGGGACTATTTTTGTAAATCGGTAGGTGAATTTTCCACCTCATCGCTACGACCAGGCTTCATAGTGAGGCAAGATGACTTCCATAACGCGTTTGTACAGGTAACCTCGCAGAGGCAAGCGCAGAACGTTGCGAATGCGTTAAGTCATTTAACCGTCTCGAGTGTCTTTAAGGTCCTCTATCAACACTGATATGGATCAAGTAACATATTTCCAGTATATCTAATGGTGGAAAACGAACCAGCTTAGTAGCTGCCTCGAAAGTTATCGTGCGATATCCTTGTGGGATCCATATATTTAGTCTCCACTGATAGCAGTAGATTTTAATTCTGCAGCATTTAGTGGCCCGCCTTTTGTCCACACAGGCGCTTTCGTCCTTAATTCGTGGCAGTTTGTGGAATCATGGCGCCGCGGTCCTAAGAGGGACTATTAAAATTTAATAGATTTTAGCGACGATCTTTTCCACTCCAAGCCCTATGAGATCCTTGGCCCTTTCCAAAGTGAAACAATGTGTCATCGGCGACATCTACGCGAGTAAGAAATACGACGCCCAGAATCACATCATAGGCGAGGTACCACACTACAAATTTCACGTTCAAATCCATCGACCTGAGTTTTTTTTAAATATGGGATAGGGTGACAAACGAGCACATAGTCCACCTGATGGTAAGTGGTTGCTGTGACCCATAGACATCTACATCTATCTTCAATAAAGAATCAAATTGCAAATGCGTTGTCACCCGTGAAAACTAAGATGGAATGCCTCTTTTCCAGTAAAAAAAGGGTCTTCGGTTCTCTACGCTCACCATACGAAACACTTACACCGGTATTCAGTGAGAGCGTGGTCCATCCCCGGTCGAGCCGATCTATTCGTGCTACAACTATACTACTAATATAGCTGTAGGAAGGCTCTACCTCGTATAAAACGCTAAACGATATAAAAAATGAGTGCTAGGTGTGCAAGTGACCATAATAATTTACTTCGTCGATAAGAAAATAAAACCAATTAGGTAAATGAACTTGGGTCTGTGCATGAATTGCATTACATCGATAGCCATATTAGTATATATATGTAGGAAAATATTTCGACAAATTATGAAATATCTAATTTGGTTGGATATAGATACAAAAAATACTTCTCTGAATGAAGGCCCTTAATTTAAATTCACGCGATACTCCCTGTTAACCTGATAACGCACGAGGCTCTGGTGATTGACAAGAAGCAATATTATGGACCAAGTGATTAATAGGGCATTATTCATAATGCTCGAACAATATAGATCATGCCCAATATGAGTAGGCAATGTGATAAAAACTATTAAATTGATCGGACTTTATGAATAAAGCCCGTTACTTACTGGGCAGAGTAATACGTATATTATATATTAGGTTAGGTTAGGTTTGGTGTTTTTTGATGTAATATATTTAACACAATGAAATAAAGTTTTTCACCAAAAATATTTTTTCTTTGTAACGCAAAGGATGGAAAACACCTTTGCTGCTATTTGATACTGAAAAGCGGTTTTTTACACTTGTTAATTTTAGCTTTGGTACGTTACTAACTTATTGTCTTAAAAAGTGATTAACATGGTTAGGTTAGGTTATGATAAAATGGCGTAAATATCGTGTGCTATGCCGACGACACCTAGGTGATCGCCAGCGGGATAACTTTCGAGGGGGCCAAGGAGCTCACCGAGCTTGGGGTAGAAGTCGTCGTCGCCAAAATCCATGAGTTGGGTTTAGAAAAAGGATGACCATGAGAGGACCGTAGCCACCTTCTGTGAATCTGTTATGATTCAAAAGGAGGCTTTTGAGCGGAATCGGGAGAAGGCGGATTCCGCGCGGAGACGACGTCGCCATGGCGTTGGTCACGGCCCCCCTCTTGAAAACGGTGTTCTCTTACCAGAAACGAGGCTTCTGGGGTTGCAGATGCTCGGGAAGGAGCCTCGAACGCCTAGTTATGTAATCCCCGAGGAGGACGATGACTCGGAACTAGTAGCACTGCGAGGGTGCTGGGGGCAGCAAGTACTGCCGACCTGCTATTAGTGGAGCAAAGCGATGGAGGGACCCCGGTTCGTTCCGAACGGAGATCCCGAGACTCCTCGTATACGCTGATGGTGACCACCATGGGGTGTTATCCGGTAGAAGTGCGGCATAACCTTTTCGTTGCCCCCGCAGCGGAAGGTATCCATGAGGATTTCTCCACCAAAAAAAAGGTTGTGTTAGGTTAGGTTAGTTTATATCAAATGGCCCAACAGTTACGTAGTAATATTCATAATGACCAGACAATGTAAATAATAACGAAGTTTAAATCAGTATTAATTACATATCCCGCTTTGACTTGTCATTCACATTACCCGGGCATTATAAATAGTGACCTGATTAATCACTTGGTCCATAAAATATCCAAAAACTGGTGCTAGGGTGCAGTATTATAATAGCGCGGGTTGGGCTCTGCACTCACCAACTCGGCATTTTATTTTATTTTATTTTATTTCAAACAAAATCCACAGCTCTTTGTTACATCGTACATACATCTTATGATCTTAAATTATAGCCAAAAACGGATTTACATTATTTAAATAGTATTTTCAATTTATAACGGACATGTTGAAGACAAAGTAGTTGGGACTAAAAATATATATTTTTAAACATCTAGAAAACATTACAAGAAAAATCAAAAAAAAAATTCAACATAAATAATGCTCGTATGCTCCTCCCTCGCATGCGGGCGTGTGTGTGTGTGTGTGTGTGTGTGTGTGTGTGTGTGTGTGTGTGTGTGTGTGTGTGTGTGTGTGTGTGTGTGTGTGTGTGTGTGTGTGTGTGTGTGTGTGTGTGTGTGTGTGTGTGTGTGTGTGTGTGTGTGTGTGTGTGTGTGTGTGTGTGTGTGTGTGTGTGTGTGTGTGTGTGTGTGTGTGTGTGTGTGTGTGTGTGTGTGTGTGTGTGTGTGTGTGTGTGTGTGTGTGTGTGTGTGTGTGTGTGTGTGTGTGTGTGTGTGTGTGTGTGTGTGTGTGTGTGTGTGGGTGTGTGTGTGTGTGTGGGTGTGTGTGTGTGTGTGTGTGTGTGTGTGTGTGTGTGTGTGTGTGTGTGTGTGTGTGTGTGTGTGTGTGTGTGTGTGTGTGTGTGTGTGTGTGTGTGTGTGTGTGTGTGTGTGTGTGTGTGTGTGTGTGTGTGTGTGTGTGTGTGTGTGTGTGTGTGTGTGTGTGTGTGTGTGTGTGTGTGTGTGTGTGTGTGTGTGTGTGTGTGTGTGTGTGTGTGTGTGTGTGTGTGTGTGTGTGTGTGTGTGTGTGTGTGTGTGTGTGTGTGTGTGTGTGTGTGTGTGTGTGTGTGTGTGTGTGTGTGTGTGTGTGTGTGTGTGTGTGTGTGTGTGTGTGTGTGTGTGTGTGTGTGTGTGTGTGTGTGTGTGTGTGTGTGTGTGTGTGTGTGTGTGTGTGTGTGTGTGTGTGTGTGTGTGTGTGTGTGTGTGTGTGTGTGTGTGTGTGTGTGTGTGTGTGTGTGTGTGTGTGTGTGTGTGTGTGTGTGTGTGTGTGTGTGTGTGTGTGTGTGTGTGTGTGTGTGTGTGTGTGTGTGTGTGTGTGTGTGTGTGTGTGTGTGTGTGTGTGTGTGTGTGTGTGTGTGTGTGTGTGTGTGTGTGTGTGTGTGTGTGTGTGTGTGTGTGTGTGTGTGTGTGTGTGTGTGTGTGTGTGTGTGTGTGTGTGTGTGTGTGTGTGTGTGTGTGTGTGTGTGTGTGTGTGTGTGTGTGTGTGTGTGTGTGTGTGTGTGTGTGTGTGTGTGTGTGTGTGTGTGTGTGTGTGTGTGTGTGTGTGTGTGTGTGTGTGTGTGTGTGTGTGTGTGTGTGTGTGTGTGTGTGTGTGTGTGTGTGTGTGTGTGTGTGTGTGTGTGTGTGTGTGTGTGTGTGTGTGTGTGTGTGTGTGTGTGTGTGTGTGTGTGTGTGTGTGTGTGTGTGTGTGTGTGTGTGTGTGTGTGTGTGTGTGTGTGTGTGTGTGTGTGTGTGTGTGTGTGTGTGTGTGTGTGTGTGTGTGTGTGTGTGTGTGTGTGTGTGTGTGTGTGTGTGTGTGTGTGTGTGTGTGTGTGTGTGTGTGTGTGTGTGTGTGTGTGTGTGTGTGTGTGTGTGTGTGTGTGTGTGTGTGTGTGTGTGTGTGTATGAGTTAATGAGTTACCTAACCTCACTGCATCAGAAGTTTCAAGACATCCTTTTTAAACCTATCCTTATTGAAATGGAAAATATCAACTGAGTGGAATCTTTTATTATAAACTGTTTGTAAACGATTCACCAGAGAGTTTTGTGCATAGTTTGTCTTTGTCTTAACAACCGCAAACAAAGGTGTATGTCTCGTTCTACGTTTCGGAGTACAAAAGCAGAGAACTCTATCAGCTAAAGTTACACAGTCAATACTTCCATTACATAAACCATGCAAAAATGCCATGTCCATTAGAGTACGTCTATCCTCAAGGCTTATTATATTAAAATATTTACAAGACTCTTCATAGTTATTAGTGTAAATAAAATTTCTATACTTTAAATGTCTCATGAATTTGTGCTGAATTTGTTCTAGGTTATTTATATGAACAGTGTAATACGGGTTCCATACAGTACTACAATATTCAAGGACGCTTCTAACATATGAAAAATAAAGTAATTTAATACAGTTAATATCAGTAAAAGGTCTGCTTACGCGTAGGATGAAGCCAAGGCTTTTGTAGGCCGAGTGCGTAATTGTTTCAATATGTTCTGAGAAGCTTAACTTGCAATCCAGTAATATCCCCAGATCCTTCACTAATTCTTTCTTAGTTATATTAAGGTGATTTATTTGGTAGTTGAATTTTGTAGGTTCTCTTTTCCTTGTGAAAGAAACGTAAAGACACTTGCTGACATTAACTCCTATACGATTTACCACATAATAGTTACCAAGTCGCACAAGATCATCTTGAAGTTTCATGCAATCTACATAATCAGTGATTTTCATATATATTTTAGTGTCATCAGCGTACATCAGAAACTTAGCATTATGAAAACACTTACCCACATCATATAGATAGCACACATACAGTAGAGGACCCAAAATAGAACCTTGTGGAACTCCGGATGTTATTTCCACGAAGTCAGAACGGAACCCTCCTAAGACTACTGCCTGAGATCGTTTCCGCAGATATGATTCCATCCACCTGAAAAGGTTACCTCGTATGCCCAGCTCAAAAAGCTTACGTAGTAATATGATGTGATCTACGCGATCAAAGGCTTTCTCAAGGTCAGTGTAAATGACATCTACTTGCGACGCTCCATCCATATTTGTGGTAGTATAATCAATAAATGCGCCTAAGTTAGTTGCTGTAGAGCGCCCTTTCACAAAGCCATGTTGTTCTGGGGGTATTGAAGGTAATATGATGGGGTATATGTGCATATGAACGATTCTTTCTAGCAATTTACTTAACACATTGAGTATTGATATTGGCCGGTAATTCTCAATTATTGTCTTCAGCCCCTTCTTGTGTATAGGTACAACATGAGCTTCCTTCCAAATACTTGGAAAGTAGCCATCGCGAAGACACCTATTGAATAATAGTGCTATAGGAACAGATAAGGATTTTGCACATTTTACAAATAATACAGGAGGCAATTTATCGCTACCGGCACCTTTCGTAATGTCAAGCTTACAAATTAAATTCTTAACTTTCTCTGGATTTATTTCAATATCTTGGATTACATTTAAATTTAAATTATCGGATCGTATAGTCAAATTATTGTCTATAGATTTAGTAAAATTACTTTTAAAAAAATCGTTAAATGACGAGCAGATTGCTATTGGGTTATTCAATTTAGTGTCTCCGTATGTCATTTCTTGAGGATAATCAGAATTGTATTTACGCTTAGACTTTACATAACTCCAGAAAGCTTTGGGGTTATGTTTAATATTCTCTTGAGTGCGTGCTAGGTACAGTTTATAACATTGTTGCTGTAGTATCTTTTGTCGTTTTCTCAGCTCCGAAAAGTCTGCGTAATCAATCGGATTTTTATGCTTCTTCCAACTAGAGTGCAATTTACTCTTTTCTTTTATAAGGTTAATTAGTGCTCTGCTGTACCATATTGGATAAGAATAATTACTACTACATCGGATTTTAGGAACGAATTTTTCAATTAATTCATTTATTATACTGTAAAATTTATCAGTAACACGATCTAAACTTGTTTCCCTTGTGATAAAAGCCCAGTCTTGTTTCAAAAGTAAATCATTCATACTACGGTAGTCTGCTCGCTTAAATTGATATTTAGTCCTTAAAGAAGGCCTACGTGAAGGTACTAAGATGTCCGTCGCAGATATGTACAGAGCTGGATGATATACATCTTCTATAACAAGCACAAATTCAGATTTTTGAACTTTTATTGGGAAAGATGAAAAGATTAAGTCTAGAGTATTCTTGCTACTGTTTAAGAGTGTATTGTGTTGGGAAAGTCCTATGAAAGAACAACAAGATATAAGATCAGATGCTGCAGTTTGAACTTCGACTGATCCTTTCCTACGTATAACTGGGTCTCCAGAACTCCAGTCAATACATGGTAAATTAAAATCTCCTGAAACAATTATATAGTCATTTGGGTATTTATCACGAACAGCTAACAGTGTGTTAATGAGATCCTTTATGCGCGAAGATATTTGATGATTAGGTGGTATATAAACTACCGAAATGTGTATGTCATACGAAGAGCCTATGTTACTTCCTGGAATGGTAATCCAAATGCATTCCAGATCAGTATTATTCCATTCTGGTCTCATGCGCGCGTGTAGCTTTGATTTACAAAGTAACATTACACCACCTCCTAATGATCCTCGATCTCTACGAAAAATTTTATAATTATCGTCACTTAGTTCTGCGTCCAAAATACCATCATATAACCATGTTTCAGAAATCATAACTACATCTATCTCAGACAGTAACAGATTATTATAAAACGTATTAGTCTTTGTTCGTAGCCCTCTAACGTTTTGATAAAGCAATGTAAGGTTGTTACTATTTTTACTATTTTCATCCATTTCTGACAGGGTAGTAGTGGTGAAATCGATAAACGTACACTCTATAAAATGTTAAATATTTAAAGGAAAAATAAACTATTATTTTTAAGACATAGTTATTAATTAATATAGATAAATATTCGCAAACCTTAATGGTCAATGTATAACTATAAGTTAAGCCGTAGTTTTTAATAGCATTTAAATGTGGCACTACGAGAATTTGCTTCGGTCTAAAATAGGAGTGTAGTTCACATGGAAAGGATATACTTGTGAGGTACTCTTGCACTGCATAATCAATAAGTGTGTAAATAGAGTTGGGTGTAGAGAAGTGTAAAAATATTTTATGTAAGTGTAAGGGAGGATTATTGCATACATTGAAAGGTGAGTAATTATTAAATATCAAACAGTGTTTTACATTATTTTGGATATATCGGTTGATGAGGATATTGGAATAGGGGGTGAGGCCTCGTCCTTTCGAACGAAGATACGGCAGTTTTTTGTCCAGACAAATTTATAATTTATCTCCTTGGCTTTTTGTTTGCATGTATTTAAAAGAATTTTATTTTCTTTTGTAAGGTGCTCATTGATATAAACTCTGTTAGTCTCATCACCCATTCCCAAATCCTTAGCATTCAGAGTACGATACTTGCGACCCGCTGCTATAAGTTTGTCTTTGACGGCACGTTGTCTTAGATGCACAACAATGGGGCGTGCGCGGGCAGCACTCACAGCGCGCCGAGGTTGGACCCGGTGTGCGAAATCGATATCAGTCTGCTGAATAGGAGCCCCAATATGCTGCGAGAGTTTCAATACTATTTGTTTAGTATCTTCGGCCTTATTCTCAGGAATCCCTGTTATCTCTATATTCTGCATTCGTGTCCACTGTTGTTGTCTCAAGTTTTCGTCTTCCAATGCTTTGATCCTTGCAGCTTGTGCAGTAACACTATTTTTTAGACTTTTATTTTCTTCTCTTATACATTTCAATTCAGAAGTGGTCGTTGCAAGCAGCTTTTTTAGTTCTACGAGCTCTTTGCGAAAATCCTCATATTGCCCACTAATAAACATTGAAGACTCCTGATATCCGGAACACTGGTTTTTTATTGTGGTTAACTGATCTGATAATTCCTTCAGGCTTGATTGAATAACAATTCTTAATTCTTGTCTTTCAGCCTCCAAGACATCCTTCAACTTTAATAATAATAATAGGTAAAAGGCATACTTGCCTTTTACCTATTATTTTTTAATTTTTGTAGAATAAGTATGGCAAACGAGCACATAGTTCACATGATGGTAAGTGGATGCTATGTCCCGTAGACATCTACATCTATCTATCATCGATTAAGAATCAAAACGCAGATGCGTTGTTACCTCTGGAGACTAACATTGAATGCCTCTTTACCAGTAAAAAGGGTCTCCGGTTCTCTACACTCACCATACGAAACACGGCAGTGTTGTTCTAGTGTTTCACACTGGTATTTTGCCTGCCTGCCTGGCGTGGTGATCAGTACGTGCGTTTGTGAATCTTCGTTTTATAAAGGCCGACATCTATCTCGGTTCCGAAATGGGAAACACGAGGCTTCTCAAGATTAATCTGAGTTTTAAGATACTTCTTAGGTGTCAGGATTCTAGTAATGAAATAAGTATTGATGCTGAGAAGTATTGCAGTTCGATGTCTATCTCATTTCGTTTATCTTATGTGGTTATAACCTATTATTATTTAAGCTGAATAATTAACTAATATTTGCCTTTTACGTTTTTACGAACAGTCACGTTTAGTACTTATTTATAGTACCTACAGTCAATCCTACTAAACAAACAATACAAGGCAAAAAATAAACATTCGAACATCCTTTTACAAATGTTTGAAATAGAATACAATTGCCCAAATTCTTCTGATTCAGCCAGTACGGTTAACAAAAAAAAATGCTAACAAAACGGCCGTAAAATCCATCTTGATATAATCTAATCAAAATTTTAGATGTATTGGGGAGTATGAACGAAAATCACATAAAAACTAATGTCGTGGACTTCATCTAAAACAAAAGATTACTTTATAAAGCGGTTAACGGGAATATTTGTTATGGAATAATGGCTTTAATTGTAGTTTTTTTTTAAAGCTCACCCACTCACGTAAAAGCTTATCATTGTATATTTTTATTTACCTTTGTTTTTAAACCTTAACCAAGTAATAAATTACCAAAGTTACATTGTCATATTGTTGCGCAACCAGTTACCATATAACTCAAGGTTTTTTAACACGTTTTTATTAGCTATGTAACGGAATTTTTGAATGTAAACTTCGCACACTTATCAAGGACCAATGACAATGCAACAATTTAAGTACTTTATATTATCTTTAAATATTTTATTTTATATATCAGGATTTGCGAATAATTCCCTAAAAAAGGCGACCGCTCAGACCCGTCCAACTATAGGCCTATCGCGATCACCTCCTTGTTCTCCAAAATAATGGAATCAATTATTAACTGCCAGCTCATGCGGTACCTTGAGCATCACCAGCTGATTAGTGACCGCCAATACGGTTTTCGTCGGGGTCGATCAGCTGGTGATCTTCTGATCTACCTGACCCATAGATGGGCAGAGGCAGTAGAGTCCAAGGGGGAGGCGTTGGCCATTAGTTTGGACATTGTGAAGGCCTTCGATCGGGTTTGGCACAAAGCACTTCTTTCGAAGCTCCCTTCCTATGGGCTTCCCGAGAAATTGTGCAATTGGATCACCAGCTTCCTTGCAGATCGGAGCATCAAGGGCGTTGTAGACGGTGCATGCTCCGACTACAAGCCTATTAACGCTGGTGTTCCTCAAGGCTGTGCGCTATCACCAACGCTGTTTCTTCTGCATATCAATGATATGTTGCTAACTGGTAACATTCATTGCTATGCAGATGACAGCACTGGGGATGCTCTATACACCGGCCGTGCCAACATTTCTCGGGAAAACGTCGCCGAGTACCGGAACAAACTTGTGTCTGAAGTCGAGTCTTTGCTGAACAAAGTCTCGGATTGGGGGCGACTAAACCTAGTCCAGTTTAATCCTCAGAAGACACAAGTTTGCGCGTTTACCGCTAAAATTAACCCTTCTTGCCTCAGCCAGTATCGGAATCCTCGGAGTCGACATATCGATTGACGTGCAGTTTCGTGGTCACTTGGAAGAGAAGGCCAAATTGGCCTCTAAAAAGCTTGGCGTGCTCAGCAGAACGGGACAGTATTTCATGCCGGCACACCGCCTGCAACTTTACAAGGCGCAGGTTCGGCCTCACATAGAATACTGTTCCCATCTCTGGGCAGGGGCTCCCCAGTGCCAGCTCCTTCCACTTGACCGCACCCAGCGCAAAGCGGCTCCAATCGTCGAAGACCGAGTCCTTTCCGATCGGCTCATTCATTGGCACTGCGAAGAGATGTTGCATCCCTGTGCATTTTCTTTCGCATCTACCACGGAGTGCACTGAGGAATTGTTCGGATTAATCCCAGCCACCAAATTTCACAAACGCACATCGCGGCAGAACTCCCGATACCATCCACACCATCTGTTTGGTGGTCCACCACTGTGCGATTTAGAAGATGTTTTCTTTCTCGCACAAATTCCTTGTGGAATAGTTTACCACCAGCGATTTTCCGGACCGATACGACTTAGAGAGAAACAAGAAAAGAGCCTACTCCTTTTTAAAAGGCCGGCAACGCATCTGCAATGCCCCTGGTTCCCCTGGTGTTGTGGTTGTTCATGGGCTGCGGTAGTCACCTACCATCAGGTGAGCCGCATGCTCGTTTGACCCTCCCCTATAAAATAAAAAAAAAATCATAAAACAACTACGATTTCTGCCAATTCAATCTACTGTAAGCCGCGTAAAAGAACTTCGTTCCAAAAAATACATGGTTTTGTAGTTAGCCGCGTTAAAAAATAGAAAACAAACAATAGTTTAAAAAAAAACACGCTTTTGTAGATGACCGAACGAAAAAGTAGAAAATAATTTTCAATTAGTTTAAAATAAGAAAATAGTGATTAATAATAATAGTGAAAAATATCTAAAAAAACACCACACGCTTTTTTACAATAAAATGAATATTTTATGTTAATCACTATTTTCTATTTTCTTTTATTTTAAAGTTATTGAACATTATTTTCTACTTTTTAGTTCGCTTATTTACAAAACCGTGTTTTTTTAGTTTTTATTAAACTATTATTTATTTTTATTGAAATGAAATATATTATTATTGACTAAAATACTTCATAGCGATAGATAAATTCTTATTTAGTTCTAAAGTAATTCTTTACTACCATATAGTGAACCTGTGGATGCGACTTTTAATACAGCGTCTTACTTGTTGTATAATATTCAAAGGTACTTTTTATTTTAAAGTAAAGTAAGAACTAAACAAAGTATTTAGAACATGAACACATGAACGGGGCCACCGTTCATTACCCTCGGATATAAATTCTACTACACTTGTAGCAGTAGCATGGATCGTACGTTACGTGTAAAGAAGAAAATAGCGAGTCCTGAAATTATGTTAGCATTTAATATTGGAACAAAGTTCCTTATCGGACGGTACGGATTTGGCGGATGGGGGGCTAGGCAACAAAAAGAGTAAGATTTTTCCGTCACGACCCCTTCTGACGTAGTGTAGACATGTGTAGACGGCCTTGGCGGCTATAAGGAAGCGAGATGGAATAATATCCATCTTTTTTTCTTATCTTGCCGTGAAATATTTTTTTTCTTGTCGGACCCTTAGTCACATTGGTACAAAAAACTGCTGGTGCAGAGATATTTAGATTTATCCTCAATTAAGAATCAAAATGTAGATTTCGTTAAGTTGTAGCGTTGTCACCCCTGAGGACGAATATGGACGTTTTCAGTAAAAAAAAAAGGTCCCCGGTTCTCTACACTCACTATACGAAACACAGCAGCATTACGTTGCATAAACTGGGAGAGCGTGGTCCATAATAGCTATAGCTGCAGCGTGGTTCTACTACGTATAGTTATCCATTTCTAATCTAACTAATATAAAACACGACTAATATTTTAGAATCATACATTAATCTCTACACATTTCTAACAAATTAACTGCCCCCGTTATGAAATCTATTAAAAATTCCAACTTTTCCTAATGACGCCACCGTGGAGGCAGCAAAAGCCGTAGATACCCTTACCACCGCTGAACATAGGAATGCCATAAATCACGGTCCTGCTCCACCTGCATCTGACTTCCTGCATATCTTAATAGATCGTCACTCCCAACTAGTTGGAGGCCGCCCTGCACTGCGCTTACCAATACGAGGTTACCACTCGCGAACCTTTCTTCACCATCGGTTGTCTGTTCATCGAGCTATATGGATTCTCGATAAGAAGGCATTAGAGAAGGCATGTATATTTAATTCAATTTTAGTTAAATAGTACGTGACACCGCAATTTTTCGCAAATTGAGTGAGTTCATAATATAAAAAAATTCTAAGAACCGACAATCGCACCGTTTACAATGCCTTTACAACGTCAGCCTTGAATAATCGTAAATGACTAAGAGTACATGAGACTTAAACAAAGCAAAAATTATGTCTTTATGTGTCAAAAATGTTTTAAATGATTAAATGACACTACTTTTTAACTGTGCTTATAATCGCCAAAAACATGGTTTTCATTAGTCGTTATAGTATTTTGGCTGCCTCATCCCGGGTCAGGCCAAAACCAGTTATTAGGTTTTTCTTCCAAGGAATTATCAGAAGCATCCCGGAGTCGGGAAGTTTGTGTTTGAAGTTTCACACTCGTGCCTCGGAAAGCATGTAAAGCCATATGTTCTGCGCTTGAGCTCTCTCCGGTCGAGTCGAATTGCCGTCTCTTCAGATTATGTGCACCTCTGCTTGCGCATTCACTTGGGCACTACAATCCTGTTCCGTGCAGATGGCTTAGTCGCCTTTTAGACTGGCCGCCGCTGAATTTCGGTCTGGAGGATGTAATGGTTTCTAGCGTTTAAAGTGTATATAATAAGCAATGTATATTATGTCCGTTTTTTTTGTCCGACCGTAACTTTAGAGCTGTGGTTAGTACGGCTAATCGTCGGATTATCACATAATGATATGTCACTCGTTTAGTCATTTCCTTAGAATAATATCATACATATAATATCATACAAATGCAGTCATATCTGCGCGAGAATACAGATTTCTTACGTGGCAGGGTCACGATGCAGTATAGTATGAATGGGTTGGCTTGACCGGGGGAGGTCAACGCTTGCACAGAATACCAATGTAAAATAGCAAATTAACGATACTGTATTTCGTATGGTGAGTGTAGAGAACCGGAGACCCTTTTTATTGGAAATGAGGCATTCCACCTTAGTCCTCACGAGTGTCAACGTATAAGCATTTTGATTCTTAATCGAGGATAGATGTAGTATGTCTATGGGTATATCATCCACTTACTTTCAGGTGGACTGTATACTCCTTTATCACCCTTATGATATAAAATAAATATTTTTAATAATATTGATATTTAAATAAAATAAAAAACTTGCGTGAGTGTCGTGGAACACGCGGTTGGAACGAAGTTCCTTTCGTAGTATATTATTATTGATAAACGTATTATATTATTGATTAACAAATACAAATAAATCATCATTTAAAATAATATTTTCTTTCATGGCAAGATAAGAAAAAGTGCGAGAGAGATGGATATTATGCCATGTCGCTCGCTCTATAGAAAGGAAGTCGTGAGGGAAAAATCTTACACTTTTTCTCGTCTAGCCCCTATCCGTCAAATTCGTACCGTGCGGTAAGGAACTTCGTTCTAAAAACAACGTTTTGACGCTTATTTTTATTTAGCCAACAGCATTAAAACCTAATCAACCGAAGTATCTTATCTTGCTATCAATATGTGATTATGTTAGTGAATGATTGCATTGGTACGATTTACGATCACTCGTGTAATGTGACATTGTGTCAAATTCGTGTGCCGTTTTTATACATAGTAAAGTTACACTGCAGCGGGCACAAGCACAACACGAATGAGCCGGTTTGATCAGGGAATGACCACACTAGCAAGGATCACCAGCTTGGAATAGCAGCATAACGCTGCTGTGTTTCGTGTGGTGAATTTAGAGAATTGGAAACCTTTTTAACAGGTAACGAGGCATTCCATCTTAGACCTCGGGGGTGACAACGCATCTGCATATTGATTCGCAATCTATAGTTGTCTATATGTCACAACATTCAGATACCATCAGGTGGACTGTTCTCGTTAGTATTATATTTGGGTTAGTACTCGCAAGTGATCCCAAGACACCGTAATAGTGCCGTGAGGGTGCTGGCGGACAGTACCCACTGCCCCCGGCACGTGCTTCCAATAAAGCTAAACGAGAAGGGGCCCCAGTTGCGTTCTGAACGGAGATCCCGGGACCCCTCGTACACGCTGATGGAGACCACCGTAGGGTTTTAGCCGGTAGGAGTCCGGCTTAACCTTTCTGTTGTCCCAACAGCCGATTACACCACGAAAAAAATACTATGAAAAAAAAAGCATACAAAATAATGTTTCAATGAGTGGTAAAATTAAAAACGCATTATTAAGGATAACTCAAAAACTACTACCTAGTTAGATCTTGATCAAATTTATATGGGACCATATGTGAAGCACCAGCTTTCAAATGAAAAAAGAATCAATAAAAACGGTTCACCTAGAAAATAGTTCTGAGGTAACACACATAAAAAATACAGTCAAATTGAGAACCTTCTCCTTTTTTTGAAGTCGGTTGAAAAATCGTTAACGTGACGATGTATTTATCTCGTTACAAAGTGTAGATACCAAATAAGTGTTTGTTGTAATAACGTATCTACTCAGCTAATGGCCCATTGGTATGTTGACATAGGGATAACCAAATGAGGACTAATGGGTGGTACACAATGAGTTTTGTCGCCCTCAACGTAATATCTATTAGTCATACATTATCTATGGCTTCACTGGGACAAGAGCATGGATTAGTACACAAAATAAGTTTTTTTATCCAAACAAAACCTAAACGTGAAAAGCGAAACGAAAAATATCAATATAAAGCTTGCTCTATATAATATTTGAATTATATTATAGAATACCTTCTGTATATATTCTGGTTTATTCGAACTTCGTTACCTTTTTTTTTTCTCATTATTAGTTTACTTTTGCGGCACTACCTCCCATATGTTTATTTCTGCTTAACCTAATGGTTGACTGAGTGAGAATGCCTTAAGTCATTAAGTCCGCCATATGTACGATTTTTCTTTTGTGCATTAAAGTTGAAATAAATAAATTAATGCAGGTCGGTTTCTTGATTTTATTGCATGTAGTGTAGCTCGGCGGCTAAGTGCTCGCTCTAAATTTAACATAACGCGAACAACACAGGTTTGATCCCCTCCGGCACCAATGAAATTGTTTATTATAATTTTAAGTGCTAATTAAAACGTGCTCGGCGGTGAAGGAAAACATCGTGAGGAAACCTGTATGTTTAAGACATTAAAAAATATTTCGCAACATGTGAAGTTCGCTAACAGGCATGGGAGCAGCGCAGCGCTGCGGGCACTTCCTTGCCCTAAAATCCTCTTAGAAAGGAGAGGGGCTTGTGCCTTGGAATGAGATGTATATGGGTTGTATCTTTACTTTACTTTTACTAGTCAAAATGGAAAAGACTATCGCTTGAGCTTCTTTATCAACAACTAGCTGACACGGCGAACTTCATACCGCCTAGCAGTCGATTCTTTAATTTTTTTTTAATACTTATTCTGCTATTCGGGACACCGGGTCAGCTAGTAAGATAAAAAAGAAAAAAGAAAGTTGATAAGTCAACAATTACATTATGTCAAAAAATTAAAATTATAATCGTTTTGCCTTCCCGGAACCCCTCCACTAACACTTAAACTTTTGGGTATGGTATTAAAGTTCGAATAGACTTTTAAGTATTATTACCAATCTTATGTATGGGAATATAAAAAAGTTGTTTTTGTACTTTTTCAGGTAATTTTTTAAATTTTTCTCTCCGTAAGAACCATCTTCGTACTTCAAGGAATATTATAAAAAAAGAATTAGCGAAATCGGCTCAGCTGCTCTCGAGATTTGTCCTTAGCAACACATTTAGCGATTAATTTTTATGTTATAGATATACAAATAAATAAAATTGAAGTGTCTCTTTGTAATGTCAAAATAAAAGCTTTTTACCAAATGCATATATGAAAGTATAAACGGTAGTTATAACAAAAAAACAAGTTTTAAAATTCTTGTCTGTCTATCTGTCTGTTTGTACCGGCTAATCTCCGAAACGGCTGGACCCATTTTGACGGGACTTTCACTAAAAGATAGCTGATTTTATAAGGAGTAACTTGGCTACTTTTATTTTAGAAAAATAATTATGGTTTCGCGCAAACAAATTAAAACATAATAAATTCCACGCGGGCGAAGTCCCGGGGAACAGCTAACCGCAGTAGCTAGCAGTAACCTTAAAATAAAAAAGTCGCTTAATCGCGTCTGTTTATTCGTTTAAAACTTCGACAGCCCATCCAATGCTGGAACATGGGCCTCGCCCATTGTAGGGAGAATGTAGCTCAGCACCATCATTTCAATAATTTTTTGAGTAATGTTTTCGTAGGTAGGTATATAGTATTAATACATAGGCACAT
This sequence comes from Parnassius mnemosyne, assembly GCA_963668995.1. Taxonomy (NCBI): domain Eukaryota; kingdom Metazoa; phylum Arthropoda; class Insecta; order Lepidoptera; family Papilionidae; genus Parnassius; species Parnassius mnemosyne. The sequence goes on along the minus strand of CAVLGL010000013.1, from coordinate 36,271,322 downwards.
GTTTAATGTTAGAATAGTAGAGAAATGGCGTTTTGAGATCAAGTCGTAAAAATATCAATTACACATCGTACTTATGGACCGAACCCGAACGAAGCCGAATCGAGTGGCTAGTTTTATATAAGCTAGTGTTATAGGTACACCCCATAATTTCCTAATCAGCCTCTAACAATCAACAGTTTCACATGGTGAATTTCCAAGTGGAGGTTAATTTATAGGATTTTTAATCAATTCCCGAGATGGTTAATTCATCACTGTCGTTTTTCCCGGCATAACCTATATTAAACTTTAAAAAATCCAAAGGGGACGAGACCGAAACCGAAAAGTATTTACAGAGATAGAAAGGCTGTGATTACAATTATTCCTTTCAAGATTGTCATTCAAGTAGTTAATTGTGACAATACACACAAAGTAATCTAGCCTGTTTCGTAGTAATATAATATATGAATATAAAAAAAGTGTATTTAGTATGAGCGTTTAGCAGGAACTGCAAACAATTAAACTTCAGTGCCGGGAAAGAGACTAACGTTAATAAATTCATTTTCCTAATTGAGTATTTCCATACGTTTCTTTCGTAAGTCTCAACCGTTTCCACTTATACCGTGGCACTGACTATAACAGTTTTGCCACCAGTACTCACTGAAGTTTCCAGCATATTATATTAAAGGAAGTGCACAACGGGCTTGCAACCACTGCTCTCTAGTGCCAAGCATTTCAAATGATACTTTCTCGTAGCCTTAAGTACCTACTTTCATGCTTTTCATAGTTTTCATTTCGTTCATACTTATCTCGCTACGTTCTTCCTTTTTCGGATATCCTGGTTCTTTTATTTCAGCTGCCTCCCCACATCTAAAAACGCTTTCAAACTTTTGCTTCCATCTCTTTTAACCCGCAACTTCATCATTCATTAAACAGCCACGTTCACCTAGCAGTTTTGACGAGTTTGAAACCCGTTATGATATTTGTCTAAAAATTATCAGACAGTCTTCTATCGTATTTTATGTTCTTTCTTGTTCTTCCTTGGTTTCTTCATTTACTCTCTTATTTGGACATTTAAAAACTACTCTTTTGTATATTTAAATCTCACACTTTCTCTTTACAGTCATAACTACCAGTCGCTGTACATCTAGCCAGGCTCTCCATTATGCTAAAACATCCATCCATATCTCAATATCCTGACATAATCAATACACATATGGGTAAATAAAAAAAAGAAGTGTCTGTAATATTAAAAAAAAACTGACTTCTATTAAACTCAGTGGTTATTTACATGCTGCTGAGACATAAATAATCATTTTATATTTTTTATCTGTCTGTCTGTACGCGCTAATATTCAGTATGGCTAAACTGATAGTGATGAAACTTCACGTTTAGACAGAGAGCCACATTTGTGAGAGTGATCTGGGCTATATTTTATCCTAAAAACATGGACATGCTTTTTGGCTAATCGAAAATTTCAGACGATTATCTCTTACTATAAGTGATATTAAGAGAAAAAAAAAACCGCCCAAGTGCGAGTCGGACTCGCGCACCGAGGGTTCCGAACAAATCTGTAGGTATATAAGTTTAAAATTATTAAAAATATTTTTATTATATGATGTAACTAAAAATTTATTATTTTCGCAATTTTTCCTTTATCTGTGCTATAAAACGTTGCTATGTACCAAATTTCAAGATTCTGAGTTCACGGGAAATACTCTGTAGGTTTTGATTCCTTTGCAAATGTCGAAAATTTGCGGCATAAACGGCTGTAACTTTTGATTGCGTTGGCTTAGAAGTTTGATTTTTTTCACAGCTCCAAGGGACAGTAGACTTAAGTATTTGATATAAATTTCAGCTTGATACCTCCACGCGTTCCTGAGAAAAAGGGCCTTGACAGACAGACAGACAGACGGACAACAAAGTGATCCTATAAGGGTCCCTAAAAAAGAAACAAAACTTTTTCTTTTTTTGATTTGCATTTACACATAATTAAAAAATAAAAATTTTGTACAGCCGACTTCAATATAAGTTATTAAGAATAAATCAAAAACTATTGGTCTGACCTTGATCATTCAGACCTCATCAATTCATATGGGACCACACGAGAAGTATCAGCTTTCAAATAAAAAAAATCATCGAAATCGGCTCACCCAGTAAAAAGTTATGAGATAACACACATAAAAAAAACATACAGTCGAATTGAGTACCGTCTCCTTTTTGGAAGTCGGTAGGAAAAAGTTAACTACACTTTATCGTCTATCTCTTAGTTTTAATTCAAAATCGATTTTACTTTAACACCATATTACAACAAATCTACGAGTGATAAAGGATGATAAAACCTTTTTTTATGTAAAATTAATAGATCTTTAATTTTTATTTTAAGTATTTTTTCTGCTTTGTGGGTGCAAAGTAAAAAAAATACTTTTTTAATGTTTAAGTAATTTTTAGTTTTAATATTTTTTAAGTTGAATTTCTTGTCCAAAGACTAGTATTATACAAGTATAACGTAGCAGGTAAAATCTAGTGAATTAATTCCTGTCATTCTTTCTGAACCGTGGTGCTTAGGGGCCAAACACTCGCTGTAAATTTCACAGTACTCGAGCAACTTGGGTGCGTCAACACCAACTAAATTGTTATTGCATTTTAAGCGCTGATTTACCACGTGCTCGGCGGTGAAGGAAATCATCGTGAGGAAAACTGCATGTCTGAGACATTAAAAAAGATATTTTGATTTTGTTTATAGGATAGGGTGACAAACAAGCACACAGTCCACCTGATGGTAAGCGGTTGCTGTGGCCCATAGACATCTACATATATCCTCGATTACGAATCAAAATGCAGATGCGTTGTCATCTGTGAGGACTAACATCTTAGTTCCATATTCCATCGATATTCCATCGAATGCCTCTTTTCCAGTAAAAAGGGTCTCCGGTTCTCTACACTCTCTATACGAAATACAGCAGTGTTAAGCTGCTATTTTACGCTGGTATTCTGTGAGAACGTGGTCCTTCCCCGGTCGAGCCGACCCATTCGTGCTACAACTATACTACTAATATAGCTGCAGAATGGCTCTACCACGTTTTAAATTTTGACATTTGCTTGACCAATAAGTATTGAAGCAGCGTGGTGGACACTTCCTTTACTTAAAACCCTCTCAGAAATGAAGCCTGTACCCAGGAGTGAGATGACAATAGGCTGTAAGTTTGTTTTTTGCTCAACTTACACTGACACTTTTCTTTCCCACTTTATTGTAACCCTTCTATAATGAAGTAGTAGTAACAGATGTCCAACATCGGCAACCTTTATTTATATTACAGACATGCTCCAAATCAGTCCTTGAAGTTCATGACAGTAGATCACCCAAAACACTTGCCGTCCCGATAAACTAGTGAAATACACAGAAATGTTCACTTTTAGATTAAAAAAATAACAACGAAGAGATCTCACGCCTTGTTGGAGAAGTTCAACGTGGTCATCGGTGTCCAAGGTCAATAAATTTAATTTTGGTAGAAAAAGGAGTGAAGACCTCTGCCAAAGTACAGGATGGCCCATAAGTCCCTTGAAATGTAAAAAAATAATTAAAAAAAAACTAATGACATTATGAAAAAGGTTTTTATTTTGTCATAATCCTTATAAAATGGGAATTATTTTTTGAAAATTACATCATCTAAATGTAATCCGTTACGATCGCGGCACTCCTGTAAGCGACGTTTAAAATTATCCATCACTGCGTGGCAAGTAAGCTCTGTAATGTTTGCCATTTCTCTTTGGATATTTTCTTTCAGGACGTCAATTGTCCGCGGGTTGGTTTCGTACACTTTAGTCTTAAGATAACCCCATAAGAAAAAGTCCATTGGGGTCAGATCTGGACTACGTGGTGGCCAAGGAATATCTCCTCTTCGAGAGATCACTTTATTAGGGAAAAGTTGACGGACGACCGGCATAGCGACGTTAGAGGTATGGGCAGTTGGTCCATCTTGTTGAAACCAGGTCCGCGTATTGAAGCCTGGAAAATTCTGCAACTCTGGTGTAAAAAAGTCCTGGATCATAGCTACATACCGTTGTGAAGTAACAGTAAGCGCGCGGCCTCTGCCGTCCTCAAAAAAGTAAGGGCCTATAATGCCATGCGCTGACATAGCCGCCCAAACTGTCACTTTAGGGCTATGTAAGGGCTTTTGATGTTTGCGATTTGGATTTTCGCAACTCCAGTAGCGACAATTTTGCTTATTGACATGGCCGTTGATGTGAAAGTGAGCCTCATCAGAGAATAACACGTTATTAAACGAAGTAAAGCGGTTCAACATTTCATTTGCGAAATTTAGTCTGTGGATAGTGTCAGTATCTTTTAATTCCTGTACTAACTGAATCTTGTACGGGTGAAGATGTAAATCTTTCTTTAAAATTCGCTGTAACGATGTTCTGGGTAAGTTTAATGCACTGGAACGCTTACGAGTAGACTGGGTAGGATTTTTACGAATTGAGTGTTTCACTACATCGATGTTTTCTTCCGTCCGTGATGTCCTTGGTCGACCTGACCGTTGTTTATCCAACGTCGAACCACTCTCTTCGAACTTAATAACCCAGTTCTTAATCGTTTGAACACTTGGAATGTCTTTAAAGTTGCGTAAATTCTGATATTCTCGAAATTTACGCCGCGCAATGGTAGCCGAATCATTGTTTCGATAAAACTCGCGCACACAAAATGCACGGTCCGCACCGGTGAAACGCTCCATGGCGACTGAATTCCCAGAAACCGTCAGTACTCCCCCCGCACCGCGCGCGCCACTCATGCGCGCCTTTTGTATTTTATTCGAAATTTACATTTCTAACGACTTATGGGCCACCTTGTATAATAAGAGACTGGCTTGGAAGATTCTGCTCCTGGTTACAAGGCACGAATAACACAAACCTGTCTCGAAAACAATGTTCTGGACTTCATAAGCGCCAGGCTAGCTTTCGTCCAGTCTAGATTTAAACAGGTTGAACCAGAAATTGTAATCAAAACTAAGACTTGCTCAAACCGTTACTCCGAGATTGAATCTTTTAAGAATTCTATACAGCTTGCAGTGACTAAATTCGCGTAATAACTTTCGTGGCCAGAGAGATTGTACCAAAGCTAAAGGCAAACCTTCATAAAATATCTTCAATTAACTAAAGTACAGGCGTTTTTTTAGGTACTATACTGTTCCTTTAATAATTACAATTTTTAACAAAATGTAAAAACCGACTTCAAATTGCTAAAAGAGCAGTTATTTATTTGCTACCCTTAGGGATGGAATTTTTGTCTCCAAATTTATATGGGATCACCCTTCAAGTATAATGAATTTAATAAAAAAAAAGAATCATTAAAATCGGTTCTCAATCTGCGAAGATATCATAATATGAAATTCCTTAAAAAAATTGTCCAATATAAAACTTTTTCCCCTGATTTCCACCCTTGGGGGCGGAATTTATTCTTCAAAACCTAATGGTACCACCCATGACGTAAAGCCTATTTAATAAAAAAAGAATCATTAAAATCGGTTTACTATCTGCGAAGATATCGCATAACATACATACAAAGAAACATACACTTGAATTGAGAACCTCCACCTTTTTGAAGTCGGTTAAAAACAGAACATACTAGTACACTTTTCGCCTCAAATCACTTTTCAGTTTTGTAAGAATACATAATTTCAGTCAAGACGTGAAGGCAATCAGTATCTTAGCACTATAATTTTCGAATGCTGATTGAAGGAGTTCATATTTCCCTAATCATATATAATTTCCATCTCAAATCACATCTATTTTTTTTATGAAAGAAAATGTAATGAAATAGTATAATAATAAAGAAGTATCCAATTAACCGAGTTACAAGAACAAGAAGGTTCTATATTCGACGCGTATGTACTTTTTAACCTTTTATGTATGTTGAGCGATTTTTCAAACCGGCTGAATCGATTTTAGTGACTCTTCATTTATTATATAGTTTGGGGTGGGATCCCTATAACGGATATCCCGGGAATAGGGGATGAAGTTTTTAATGTAACTATTTAAACGTCATTCTAATTTGTAATTTTATTTTTACTTACTATATTATTATAAGCCAGTGCTTGACTACAATCCCACTTGGTGGTAAGTAGTGATGTAGCCTTAGATGGTAAATCGCACTGTCTTATCGTAACAAAGGCCTATTCACTCTTGCCTTGAAGACGCCCAGATTGGACGCCGGCAAATTATTCCACTCCTTTGCTGTACGCATTACACAATACGAAGCAAACCGTTTGGTTCTAATGCGTGGAATATCAACCACAAAGGGATTAAGACCCGCCGACCGCCTGGTAGTCCGATGGTGGAAATGAGAGGGAGGAATTAAAGCATGTAATCCCTGCGCACGCTCACCGAAATGCATCCTATAGAATACCGAGAGACTGGCTACTCTGCACCTGTGCTCGAGGCTGACAAGACATAATTAACTACATTCTATGCAAATAAATAATTCATAATTATTTATTTGCATAGAACGTAGGTAGGTCTTATAAAATTATTATTAAGATATATTAGTTCCGTTACATTCTGCCTTATCGAGGCGTGCAAATATTAAATCGTTTGGTGACTTTTGATATTCCTTCGTCCACGCAAGAGGGGTATAATAACTGAACTTTTAACACAATGTAATAACCCATTATAAATGGTAGAGTTGAGGGTGACTAAGTATATATTTATGCTATTTGCTGTAGAGACCATTTTATCTCCGGGGAAAGGAGAAAATGTTTATCCCCTCGCTTAGTTTTATCCGCCCTTCGAGCATGGGCGCACCGGTGGGTATAATATCCACAGTAGATAAAATGGGAGATAGACTTAGATAGATTTTTCGTATGAATATAAACTTAAACCCACGTCCAATGAACTAGAATAGAATTGTATTACCTTTCAAATGTCAAAAAAGCATAATTTTTTTATGTTTAATTTGACTCCATGCTACGGACGGGGGACATATGTCCATTCGTTATGTCAAACGGGAATATACTTTTCTACGTTGCCGTGCTTTGACATAGGGACAAGATAATTTTATCTCTTGTCTGTGGATATAATCGGGGGATAAAATTTTTATCCTCACCCCATGATAGCCGTGCTGGGATCCACACGCGATAATGTTTTTAAAGAAAAGAGAGCGCTCTTGACACTATAAAGCGGCGCCTAAGACTAAGTATTTGATAATTTTAGTTTTTACTTCCTTTTACTGTAATAAATACAGTATATTAATATGTCACGTAAATAAATATATTATATTGAAGTTAAATAATTAGCACATAAAATATTACTATAACACCGGTGATTTAAATTGGGTAGCATGCGTATTTAGTATTATTAAATTTAATAATGATTATGAAATTGTGGACTTAAGGAGCCAGTTTCCTAATTAAGTATACAGTTAATATTACCTCTTGAATAAATATTTCTTCTGTGGGCGAATTTGTATCCAACAAATATCTGTCCTCGCATAATCTTGAATACATGTAGAAGTAGTGACTGTGTGAAGTCACGTTCAACGGATCTCGGCCTTTGTAAACGGGTGGACTAAAGGGATTCACCGTACTGTCATCAGTGTCCGCACAGGATTTATTGAAGAAGGCTTGCCCTTTATTACAACACTTCCATAGGCATACTCGTTCTATACACGGGCATCCAAGTCTAACTGTCGTACCATCTTCCTCCAGCTCGTACCACGTTTCCCTTTTGTACTCCACCCCATCGTATATTATAGAACCGTTAGGGAATGTAACACCGTTGGTGATATTTAAAGATTCGATTCTATTGCAAGGAGTACAATTACAAAAGTATATAACAAACAGAATATGTGTAATCACTAAAACCTTCTTCATTTTCACTATTTCTCGTCCAGAGTAAAAATTCACAACCGATATAACACTTTCATCATGATTGTTTTTATGTCGAACTTCAAGAAAACAATCCAAATGTGACTAATAATAAAATTAAAACTAACTCAATCTGAAAAAGAAGGATCGCTTATCGCATATAAAGTGTTCTTTATCACACTCGTGAGGTAATTCGATGTATCATTTTTATAATGATAAGAGATAACAGTAGGTTCTGTCGCGGCCCCGACTGACTCGAGGCAAGACGAACGTCACTTTAACGCGGTACCTGGTTCCCGACTGACTGAACAGACTGAACTATTCTAGATTGGATACGTGCAGCAAATTTTGGTGTAGCTGGCAGGACGCAGCGATCATAATTATAATACAAAATACATGCGCTATGATATTTATCCATCTAAACTGTATTTTCTTATTGAAACATCAATATAATGTTATTACGAGAATTAATTATATTTTGGTTCGGTGTTTGCGTAGGAATTTTACAACAATGGATCATTACAATGTCGTTATTTTTTTTTTATAGAATTAGGGTGATAAACGAGCACACAGTCCACCTGATGGTAAGTGGTTGCTGTAACCCATAGACATCTACATATATCCTCAATAAAGAATCAAAATGCAGATGCGTTATCACCAGTGAGGACTAAGATGGGATGCCTCTTTTCCAGTAAAAGGGGTCTCCGGTTCTCTACACTCACCATACGGAACACAGCAGTGTTTAGCTGCTATTTTACGCTGGTATTCTGTGAGAGCGTGCTCCTTCCCCAGTCGAGCCGACCCATTCGTGCTACAACTATACCAGTAATATAGCTGCAGCATGGCTCTACTACGTTCTGTCGATCGGCATGGAGAAACGCGTCCAGGTGGAATTGAGATTTAGAGAAAATGTTAAAGTCTTTCTCTTAAACACTATGCACACACATATATATGTAATTTCAAACACAATTTACAAACATGGGCACTGGAGTATTTCTTTCTGAATTTAAAATATCATTGGTTTATCACATACATTAAACTGGCAGTATGGCAATTTATAAATATAAAAATCTATTTCCATACTGGGGATATTCAAAAAACTTTCTATCTATCTATTACAGCTTATATAAGTCCACTACTGAACATAGGCCTCTCCCATAGACTGCCTCACGGGGGAGATATTTGCCATAGTTGCCACGCTTGGCAGGCAGGTTGGCACTCGCAGTTTTTTATGCTTTACTTATTATTAGAAAGACGCTATAATAATATTAACGTGGTAGAGCCATGCTGCAGATATATTACTGGTATAGTTGTGGCACGAAATGGTCGGCTCGACCGGGGAAGGGCCCCGCTCTCACAGAATAACAGCGTAAAATAGCAGCTTGATACTGCTGTGTTTCGTATGGTGAGTGTAGAGAACCGGAGACTCTTTTTACTTAAAACGAGGCATTCCATCTTAGTCCTCACGGGTGACAACGCATCTGCACTTAGATTCGTAATCGAGGATAGATGTAAATGTCTATGAGCCACCGCAACCACTTACCACCAGGTGGACTGGGTGCTCGTTTGTTACCATTATCCTATAAAAAACTACTCTATATCGTTCCTTGGGTGTGGTAGGAGGCGATAGAGGGAAACAAATTAAGAAATGGGCAGTCACGTCACCATTCATTTTTTCATAACAGATTATCAAAAGTAGGCGTCTCCAATAGATTGCTTCGTAAGAGAGATTTTGCTTTTGCCACAGTTGCCACGCTTGGCAGGCGGGTTGGCAACCGCATTTATTTATTATTTTTAGTTGTTATCAGAAACATGTTATGTACTGCCTGGTAATGCCCATCTCCTGTTTCTGTTTCACTCTGTCGCCTCTTTCAACACCCATAGGATAATATAGGGTAGTCGATTCTCGTATGCAGTCAATATACTGCGCTTAAATTTTATAATATATATTTAATTAAATGTACATTAACATGAAAGTTTATGGATCTTTCCTGAAAGGTTATTTTTTCCAGTTTCATACTACATCGCGTGACGACGCTTTATATAGTCCAAGCTGTTATCATCGAAAAAGTTTGTCACCCGGAACAAGTAGAAAAATATATTTTTTTTAATTTCTGGGTATTAGTAAAAAATAAACCAGCGATGTAGTGATTTGTAACTTGCCCAAAACAATTTTTAATATCTTTTGTTGCGAATTAATTTAAAAAACGTAGATGTACTGTTTTTTATTTGATAGTTTGATCACTAAAAATAAAATACGAGTCTGACACCCTTATTATTGACACAACGGCTTAGCAGACCATCCTTAAAATATTTATTCTAACGATAAATTTTCTAAACAAGATATAAGAATAAATTTAACATCAAAATTATTGTTTTTTTATTCTTCTTTTAAATAAAAGTGGTCTGGTACTTATTTTTAAACTTTTTTAATTTTTGACGAAGTAGTAAAAAATATTATTACGTCTCCAAATAACTATGGGAGCAGAATATTTTTCAATACCTAAACTATATCTTTATGAAAAATTAAATACTCAATTTTTCAGTTTTAAAATATATTGGTAAAATATTTTATAAGCAACGATTATCGTATAATAAATATAATATGAAGAGCACAGAAATTATTAACAAAATCACCAAGTGTCGCATCATCACAATGTCGATTTTTTTTTGTTTCTTTCTAAAGATATAACTGAATAGAAATAAATGTATAGGATTTTTGCGAGATTCTATTACTTCTCTACCATGTTCGGACAAATTTGCCAAGTTTAATGGCATCACAACCAAATCCTTTCGCACTAGAAGCCGATGTTGACCCAGTGACTCGACATTCCAGCTCTGCTGTTGTACCTGATGCGGGAGTGCCATCAACTCAGGCAAGCTCTACAACTCTACAACCACTTAACGTTACATAACTAGAAACGGTTGCTCTGTATATTTGTCCCCAAGATTTAGTAACTCCACCGTAGAGTTCTTCTTCCGTGCTGGAAAATTTCTAAGATCTGACGAGTCCAATAGCTCTAGAGCCCAATCCTGCTGCAGTACCTGAAGCTATTTTTATACCTTGTTCAGGAAGCTCAGTCAATTTACAAACAAAGACATTTGAACCTGAAATTCAAAATTCTTACTGCATTATTGTCACAGAATTATTATTACTGCTGCTGGACTTCAAACCTTTGATTAATCTTCTTTTTTATCAAATCTCTCGATGAACCCACTGCTAGGTAGTGAATCATCATCAGTGATTCTACTGCTATTTCCGTAAAATAGCAAATTTTATTTTGCCAGTGTGTAAGACCTTTCCCTAAGGCTCCACCTAGAAAACCTAGAAATACAATGAAGAGGAAATCTATTGTTTACACGGATACTCGTATATTAGAGAAAATTCATTAGAATACAAACAGAGTAAAGATATAGAAAAAAAAAATGCTACCAAAAGTTAAAATTATAAATGTAAGTATAGAAGAAAAGAAAAGATATTAAAGAAAGATAAAAGTGAAAAAGAAACTACCAAAACCCATCCACAAGGATTATTCAAGCTCGGAAGATAAGAGAGCATTTTCTGATGAAGACGCTGACTTTGAATTGCCATAATCTCCAGAGTATGATTTATCGGAAAATGGATATAAGTTGATTCATCTAGTTGTGAGTTTGAAAATAAAGATACACCTTCATCACTTCGGAAAGAATACTGAGCAATAGTTAATTTAATATCCATGAAAAATGTTGTGCATCGTTATGTCGGGCAAATAAGTTCGGTTCTCCTTTGAAGTTGAACATTGAATCAGCTGGTGATCTTCTGGTTTACCTGACACATAGATATACGAAAGCAGTAGAATCCAATGGGGAGGCCCTGGCTGCTTCGCTCGGGTTTGGCACAAAGCGCGGTGTGTCAGGATCGTACCAAATGAAAGTCCGTAGTCTCTGCTTACCCGTCTGGGTGACAGGCGTGAGTGTTTATGTTATGTTATGTTTATGTAAATATTCCTTGATCCAGGGTAATTATAGCACCAAAAAATCACGAAGAGATCAATCGCAAGAAAAAACAATGCAAGAAGCGACGTTGGAAAAAATAAAGTCCAATCCACAGTTGTACGAACAGGCTAAAACTAAAAAAAAGAGAAAGTTATAGAAATGTAACAAAAATCATACCTATACAACAAAAAATCATACATATAATACAGATGTCAGAGAGAAAGCAAAAAAAAACAGAGAAAAGAATGACTCATCTCCATCTGTGTTAGTAAGTTACGTTTTTAGTAAATTACAGGTCGTTGAAAAAGTAGCGGATTACTCCCGCAACCTAAAGGGCAATTTTGTCCCCCCAGTAGCTGCACCGGTGTTGAATAATTCAGCACCGAATGTCAGTTCGTGGGTGGAAGTTACTAAGAATCCGACAAAATCAAGGGCTACCTAAAAGCGGTTTAAAAAGATGGCGTCACCTTTGAGTACAAAAAAAGAGAGGAGTAACAAGAAAAGGATTTTTCGTGCTCCGACTTCTGTGTCAGTAACAGTCACGGTGTTAGAAAGCTCCTTGGTTACATATGCTAAAGTAATGGAGGAAGCCAAAGCCAAAAGTGCACTGCGTCGGAACCCAAGTGTGCTCAGATCTCGAGCGGCCTGCCAACCACAGACTGGGTGAAAAGTGCGTCCCACCTCCTAAAAAAACAAGGGAAGGAAGAACGAGCAGACCCCCTCTGCATCCATAAACAAGCCGGACGCAGCGACATCAGTCCCTTCACAGTGTCCTAAATCGGCAATGGAGATGGTCGAAATATAAAATAAATTTCACACCCCTTACCCAGTTACCTAAGCCTAGGTGGCGAACTGTGTTCGCGAATGTCGACCTCGTCCGTTGATCGTTCTAGAAGATTTTAACGCCCACACCAGGGCTTGGGGCAACTCCAGAGACGAATGAATCAGGGGTCCGTCAGCACATGTGTGCGGTAGCACGGGGAGTCCATCGTAGATCTTACGTGGGCAACTCCTTCTGCAATGTAAATGCTGTCAGGCTGGCGAGTGGTGGAGGAGGCAGTCACACTGTCCGACCACCGCCACATCGTGTACGATGTCGCACTTCGCCATCCCGACAGTAACCGACAGAACCCGACAGTAAACCACCGAATTGTGTGTTTGGGCGCATCATAAGTGTCACTATGGACGACTTCAACAAAGAACAATGCAGACTTTCGTACATAAAATTAGTTGAGAAGAAATGGTAGCGTCTATATATCAAAAATATCTTAAAGTGTTAAGCGTCAGTCCCTGAGTAACTATGTCAAAGAATTTTGTCCTAAGAAGGCGTCAAAAATATATTTAGATTTGATTCTATTCATCTGGTATTTGAAAGGGACGTAGAGAGAACGAAGTGTGAAATATGGGTAAATCAGGAATGTCTAGAACAGGTAAATGAAATTGTATACTTGGGGAGTGCTTTCAGCCGGGATGGAAGATGTGATTTAGATGTGGACAGGCGTGTCGCTGCCGGGAAAAAAGTCAATGGTGCCCTGACTGCGTTAGTCAAAAGGCAAGGCGTAGTGAAGAGTGCACGCCTTGCAATACATAACGCAGTGTTGGTACCGAGTTTGTTATTTGGCAGCGAAACCTGGGTATGCCAGAAGAAGCATAAAAGTAAGTTGAATGCAGTGGAGATGCGATCTCTTCGTAAAATGTGCGGCGTTACCATGGCCGACCGAAAGCCAAACGAAGAGATTCGCAATATGGCAGGTTTGTAAGATGACCTTATCACAAATAATTGATAAGGGCGTGCTTCGGTGGTTTGGGCACGTTGAGCGAATGAGTGAAGACCGAATGGTGAAGAAAATATATAGCGCGAAAGTAAAAGTAAATTAAAAGTGGTCGAGGTAGACCGAGACTAACTTTCGAAGACCATGTGAGCAAATTGTTCGAAGAGGGGAGGGTCAAGAGTACTCGGATACCTAGACATGCATGTATGAAGAAGATAATGAATCTGAAAGAAGCGAAAGAGGTATGTAAGGATCGTGACACTTGGCGATCTGTTCTCTCTGGCTACCCCGTCAGGGATTGTGCGTGAAGATAAGTAAGTAAGTAAGTAAGTGATCCTATTTAGGTTATGTCTTATGTCACTTGGAAAAACTCATGCGTCCTGTGGTTGTTTGATGTTAGCTTAATACATTCTCAGCATAATGTACCTACCTACATAATTGAGTTTTTGGATTATTTTTATCTATATTAAAGATTCGCATACTATATCTAAATGTGTATTTCTGGCATGGGTTCTGGCTTCTGGCCCTTTGTGCCATACAGTGACATTTTGTTTTAGCTAGTGTTGCCATAACATTAAATGGAATTGTTACGTAGTACTATAATTGAGATAATGTGTTATTGCAAGAACTTTGTAAGAGACTTATTTTCAACCATATCACTTTTCTTATTATTAATAACTTTAGTTATTATTAATAATAACTTCCTATAAAAATATTTTGTGTTTTTGTGTTGTATTGGTAGTCTTACAAAGTGTATACGACAATAATATGAATATAATAAGTGGAAACACTTGAAGAGTGTAAAATGATTAGTCATTTGATATTCCTATAAATGTATGTTTTTCTCTGTGGCTTTAATTAAAATACATTTTATTTGAAAAATCACAGAAAAATAATTACTCATTTTATATATAAGTTATTTCTAGACGCAATCATTTTTGTTAACTATTTTTCTGCCCTTGTTATTTAAGGATGAAATCAAATGTACTCGTATGATTATTAAGTCGATATAGGCTGAACGGCAGGAAACTAATTGTATTGCACCTGTATTGTTGGATATTAAACAAACAAATGCAAATAATGAAACTGTGAATGGCCCAATGGATTTTATCCATCGTTAACATTCTCTGTGCTTAATTCCAGTCTTCTGTTGTTGGTGTCAGTGTATCTCATGCCGGTTTACCCCTTGAGTTACGCAGCAACCTGGGAAGTGCGTTTCAATTAGGATGCGTTGGGCTTCATCCGGCGATAGAGAGTAGCTTCCGTCGGTTTTCTTTAGAGAGATGAATCCCGGCGTGTTCTGTTTAGATAGGATATTCATTATCCTATTCGCTTGTTCACAGGTTTCTATGTTACCACAGAATTTACGCCACCCTGTCGGGCGTCGATACCTGATACATTTTTTGTATTCGGACTTAGCTTCCTTGTATAGTGGCCATTGAGGTATTCATTCATGTTTTCTATCTAGTTCTTTACACCACCACGGTTGCTTTACCTTAGCATGCCTTGGTGGAGTGATTTCTGGACATTTTTTATCATTTTTCGTTTAATGGATGGATAGCTACGTTTCATGGTAGCTATCCATCATGGCTTTAGTAACAGCTGATGCCTGTTCTTCCAGGAGCGGCTGATCTGCTATAGTATTTGTCCCCACAAAACCCGCGAGCGAAGACGTCAGAAGACGATAAGGTATTTTGTTTTATCCGTTTTGCGGGGATTTCGCCATGGTGGTGTACCGGGGATATAGACCTGTAGTTTTTTTTGTTATTTTTTATTAGTGTACTGTAGTACGAAGCAGATCCATCTATGGTGCACATATTATCTCAGAGTTGTCGAATAGCTTACCTTTTAGGTTGTTTAGGCCTTTGATTTTACCAGTCCCAACCCACAGCTCCTGGATTAAGGCTATGGCCGTCCTTTGAGCCTCCAACCACTTGCGTAATTGAGCCGACGCAGTTTCGCTATGGTTAAGGTTGGCCTGTACTATTTATGGACAAAGGGCACGCCATCATTGATCGCGTCTTCCCCGCCCCCGCCCAAAAATAAGCCTGCCAGCAGATCTTGAGGGTTTCATTGTTAACTACCGACTCAGAATTGGACGGCAAAATGCAGTCCTCTTCGTCACTCCGCCGCTGAGCCCGTACTCTACTGGGGGCTTCGGCTCAGTTGTGCAGGCCGTTTTTTCACTGGACTTGGCATCCAGTGATTCAGCTGTAAAGGTAACCATGGCCCGGTATCCATGACTTCCGGGTTGTTATCTACTTCTTTGGTTGGTGGAGTATCACAGAATTTACCTCCACGACCCTGGAATTTTACGTATACCGCCCCACATACATTTTCGAGACGGCGTCCGACTTTAATCAGGGTCGGGATATGATCCTCCGGCAGGGAAACAGCGAGGAACCATCCGTCTGTCTGCTTATCTGCCTTGAATAGCAGCCAGTCCCTGATGCTTATCCAGCGGTTCTGGTACGTCAACACACGGACGATGTCACATGAGTTTTTCCAGGTTTTCCAGTTTTCTCTACGTGGTAGAGCCATGCTGCAGCTATAATATGGTTGTAGCACGAATGGGTCAGCTCGACCGGGGAAGGACCACGCTCTCACAGAAAATCAGCGTAAAATAGCAGCTTAACGCTGCTGTGTTTCGTATGGTGAGTGTAGAGAACCGGAGACCCTTTTTATTGCCAAAGAGGCATTCCATCTTAGTCCTCACGGGTGACAACGCATCTGCATCTTGAGTCTTTATTGAGGATAGATGTAGATGTCTATGGGTCTCAGTAACCACTTACCATCAGGTGAACTGTGTGCTCGTTTGTCACCCGATCCTATAAAAATAGGCTTAATTTTATATTGTGCTGCTCACAAAATTCGATGACGTCAACAGTGACTTGATAAGTTGTCACATATAACAATTGGGGTTGTTATAAACTAATTAGCTTAATTCCGCGTAAAGAAAGAAAATGATGTGTCCTGCCCAGTTTTAAGGGCACCTCCTACCCTCCCTCAATCGCGCGCACTATACCCGTCGCCGTTAATCCCAGCACTACCACCCCCAACACCAGCACCAGCACACACTAGGCACGACACAATACGACACGTGCTTCGCCTCTACACGAGGCATCCTCAGGTGAAGTAGACTCTGCGGAGGCGGGCCGCTAAGTGAGCGGCGAGCCGAAACTACTGCTATTTATACTACTTGCTGACGCAACGGCGCTCCAATTACGTAGCGAGCGATTACATCATGCGATCAATCACCCCCTGACGTACGCCGATATTTGCTGTGAAATTAACAACAAACTACTGCGAAACGTCCGCCTACCCTACAACCACGCAACCAAACGCTGACCACCGCACCGTGAGGGTGACAAACGACCATGTTGCGAGGCTATATATCTTCAAGGAGCAGGCTTAAACATGTTTAAGAGAGACGAGTTGGAAACATTTGTTTGTTCATTCAGCAGTGCAACATACCGTTATTATTTTTAATATCTCTAACTGTTCCAGCACACACAGTCGTAGCCCTTTATTACAAGTATGTAAGACTTTAAAGGAGTGGTCATTGGATAGGCTGTGTCCAGTGTCTAAGAGATGTTTAGCAAAATGTGATTTATCGGGGTTACAATTCCTGTACGCGGCTAAATGCTCTCTATAACGTGTTTCGAAGTTGCGACCAGTCTTACCCACGTAACGGCTTGGCATTCGTCACAAACAAGTTTATAAACACCAGACTTTAGACGAATATCTAACTTATCTTTATAATTCCAGATATTCCTAAGTGAATTGTTTTTTTTTTATAGGAGAGGGGGCAAACGAGCATGCGGCTCACATGATGGTAAGTGACTACCGCCGCACATGAACAATTGCAACACCAGGGAGGGAATTGCACATGCGTTGCCAGCCTTTTAAAAAGGAGTACGCTCTTTTCTTGAAGGTCCCTAAGTCGTATCGGTCCGGAAAAATCGCTGATGGTAATCGATTCTACAAAGAAGTTGTGCGAGGAAGAAAACATCTTCTAAATCGCACAACCGCCAATCATTCAGATGGTGTGGATGGTACCAGGAGTTCTGCCGCGATGTGCGCTCGTGAAATTTGGCGACTGGGATTAATCCGAACAATTCCTCAGAGCACTCCGCATGGTAGATGCGAAAGAAAATGCAAAGGGATGCAACATCTCTTCGCAGCGCCAATGAATCGAGCCGATCGGAAAGGACTCGGTCGTCGACGATTCGAGCCGTTCTGCGCTGGATGCGGTCAAGTGGAAGGAGCTGGCACTGGGGAGCCCCTGCCCAGAGATGGGAACAGTATTCCATGTGAGGCCGAACCTGCGCCATGTAAAGATGCAGGCGGTGTGCTGGCATGAAATACTGTCCCGCTCTGCTAAGCACGCCAAGCTTTTTAGAGGCCAATTTGGCCTTCTCTTGCAAGTGACCACGAAACTGCACGTCACTCGATATGTCGACTCCGAGGATTCCGATACTGGCTGAGGCAAGAAGGGGAGTGCCTTGAAACTGAAGAGATACGACAAAGGGGTTCTTTTTAGCGGTAAACGCGCAAACTTGTGTCTTCTGAGGATTAAACTGGACTAGATTTAGTCGCTCCCAATCCGAGACTTTGTTCAGCAAAGACTCGACTTCAGACACAAGTTTGTTCCGGTACTCGGCGACGTTTTCCCGAGAAATATTGGCACGGCCGGTGTATAGAGCATCACCAGTGCTGTCATCCGCATAGCAATGAATGTTACCAGTTAGCAACATATCATTGATATGTAGAAGAAACAACGTTGGTGATAGCAAACAGCCTTGTGGAACACCAGCGTTAATAGGCTTGTAGTCAGAGCATGCACCGTCTACAACGACCTTGATGCTCCGATCTGCAAGGAAGCTGGTGATCCAATTGCACAATTTCTTGGGAAACCCATAGAAAGGGAGCTTCGAAAGTAGCGCTTTGTGCCAAACCCGATCGAAGGCCTTCGCAATGTCCAAACTAACAGCCAACGCCTCCTCCTTGGACTCTACTGCCTCCGCCCATCTATGGGTCAGGTAGACCAGAAGATCACCAGCTGATCGACCCCGACGAAAACCGTATTGGCGGTCACTAATCAACTGGTGATCCTCAGGGTACCGCATGAGCTGGCAGTTAATAAACCTAGCAAGCTAACAGCATAGCAAAGTGGCGAAGCAATCAGCTTTGTAGCGATTTCTAACGGTTGCCGTTGAGCAATCAGTTTCAAAATAGGAGGTTCAGATGCCTGGAAAATCAGTAATCGATTGCTGAAAACAGAATTTGAAAATTCGAAACCGTTCTCGAGATAATCGTGGGATAGACGGACAGACGGACAGACGGAAAGACGGACAGACGGACAGACGGAGAGACAGACAGACGGACAGACATCGTGAAATCAATAAGTGACTTCGCAAGCTTCGCCACTTAATAATGGATTCCATTATTTTGGAGAACAAGGAGGTGATCGCTAGATAGGCGTATAGCTGGACGGGTCTGAGCGGTTGCCTTTTTTAGGGATCGGGTGGACAAAAGCTGTTTTCCATGAATTCGTGACTACGCCTTGGGAGTAGGAGTACCGGAAAAGACGCGTTTGGACCGGTGCCAACTCCGGAGCACACGTCCTCAGCACAATTGGGGGGATTCCGTCAGGCCCACTCGACGGGAGAGGAGTGCTTTGCGAACCGAGCGCCGTGAGAACAGCACATCCGGCATGGAGCACTCACACCGCGGGATGGTCGGCGGTGTTTTCCCCTCGTCATCAAGAGTCGAGTTGGACGCAAAAAGGGAGCCTAAAAGGTCGGCTTTGTCTTTTGCGTCTTGGGCCAGTGAGTCGTCCTCCCTGTGCAGAGATGGTAGTGATGGCTTACAGAAATTCCCTTGGACAGCCTTGGCGAGAGACCAGAATGCACGGGTTCCCGAAGGAAGGCGAACTAGTTTCTCGCCAATTCTGCCTATGTGCTCTGACTTTGCCTTGGCAATAACTCTTTTGAAGGACCTGGAGGCGAAGTTATACTTCTTTTTAAGTGTGCTGGTGTTTACATCCCGAGTCGCCGAAGCCGCAGCCCAGGCTTGATAACACTCCTGCTTACTGCGTAATGCAGTCTTACAGGAGCGACCAAACCAAGGCTGAGATCTGCCTCCGATGGGTACCACAGATGATAAAATAAATAGTTCCATCCCCTGTAGCACCACATCAGTGACAGAGTCAGCAACAGCGCTGGGATCATCCGGCGAGAAGCAAACCCGACCCCATGGGTAGGATGCAAAGAAAGACCGCATTCCGTCCCAATCCGCCGACCTGTAATACCAAACACAGTGGCAACCTGCAGAACGCAACCGCGAGGGGAACGTGATTGGCACCACACTCCGGATCAGACAATGGTCCGAAGAGCCGAGAAGGGCATCGACGGAAACCTGATATCTGTCCGGATGAGAGGTCAGAAGAAGGTCCAACAGGGAAGGTGTATGATCCTCCACATCTGGAATCCGCGTAGGCGAAGTACCAGTTGTGTCAGACCATATGCCAAAGCAAAGTCATAAAAAGATCTCCCCGCATGATCGGTTAAGCGTGAACCGAGCCATTCGGTGTGGTGGGCGTTAAAATCACCAAAAATCACGATCTCTGCGGATGGGACCTGTTGTAGCAAGGAATCTGTAGCCATTTGGACGTGGTCGATGAGTAGGTCTGTTTCGGCATTACCGCTATGGGACCTATAGAGGCACCCGTAGACGCGCGGATGGCCGTCGCTGTATACGCGTAGCCAAAGGATGGACAGGTCCGAACCTCCAAGACTGCCGAGGCGTCGAGAACAGATGTCCTCTCTGACATACACGCAAACTCCAGCCCGAGGCACAAAGGGGTGCTCCAATTTGTACCCCGGGTAGGAGAGATACGAAATATCAGCCGGAGAGGAAACCTGCGTCTCGTTCAGAAAGAGCAAGGCCGGGTTCGCCGTCTCGAGATGGTAGTGGACGGCGTTTAGGTTCGAGTGAAGTCCCCTGATGTTGCAGAAATTCACGGATAGCGTGGCAGGGGTCGCCTTGGTATTGTGGCTCAGTTTGCCTCGAGCAGTTATGTTTTTGAGCGGAATTTTGCCCCTCCCCCCCCCCCCCAGAATACGCGGGGCAGCCTGAACACCCACGCTCAGGAGTGGAATAACATGGTCGTGGATGCTCAGCGAGGGATTCTCCAGGGGTGCTGGTACCCTACTGGGGTAGTCTAACGCATAATTCCGTTATCATGGTGATGGGGGGGGGGGGGGGGATTGTGCCACCGGCCACCTGCACTCACTAGACGAAACGCAGAATCAGAGCTTCTACTTCACGCCGGTATTCTGTGAGGTCGTGGTACCAAACCGGCTCGAGCCGGCCCATACGTGCAACAGCACGTACATGCCACTCTGTCGAAGAGATTTAAACTCAAACCATGTCATAACGCTTCCGTATTACTATTACTACTATTCTATGCAAATTAAAGGTAAAGCACCAAAAAAGTGTGGGATGTCCCACGCGCCTTAGTGACGAAGAGGAGCAAACGATTGTCAAAGTAATAATTGCAGCTAGTGATTTCGGATGCCCTTTGACAAAGCTGGATTTAAGACTGATAGTATATGATTATTTAGAAAAAATGGCAGAGAAAGTGTCTTTGATGCTAAACTCCCAGGAAAACAATGGGTTTCAAGTTCAGCGGCACGCTGAAAAACTGAGTGAGAGGCATTGCCAAAATATAAAAAAGCTAGAGCTGAAAAAACTGTAACGGAATTTTTAGAATACTTTCAAAATTTAGAAGAACGCCTGAAAGACATTCCTCCCTCGCACATCTTAAATCTTGACGAAACAAATTTAAGCGACGACCCAGGCTCGTCGAAGTGCTTGTTTCGCAGAGGGGTAAAGTACGCAGAACGAGTTATGAATTCTACAAAGGTAGCAATTTCTTTAATGTTTTCCGGCACAGCAGACGGATTAAGTCTGCCTATATATGTAGTTTATAAATCGGAAAACCTTTATTCGGAATGGATTACAGGTGGTCCTAAAAGCACCAGATATAATCGAACAAGGTCTGGGTGGTTCGACTCGGCAACCTTCGAACATTATTTTAAAACGGTAGTTCTAAAATGGGCAGATGGTTTAACCGGAAAAAAATTGTTATATGTGACGACTTATCAAGTCACTGTTGACATCATCAAATTGTGTGAGCAACACAATATAAAATTTATTTTTATACCCGCCAACTCCACACACCTAACGCAGCCGCTTGACGTGGCGTTCTTAGGTCCCCTTAAAAAGGCGTGGCGTAAAATACTTTTACAGTATAAGATGGAAAACCCAAACCAGAGTTCATTAAATAAAAATCACTTCCCTGAATTGCTTACCTATGTCTTTGATGGAAGCAATAGAGCTGACAGAATCCACTAACATTAGGAGTGGATTCAAAGCTACCGGAATTTATCCTCTCTGTCCGCGTGAAGTACTATAACGGCTTCCGGAATATGAAGAAGATATAGGAAACCAAGAAAACGAAAACCATACAATCGATATAGTTTTACTAGAGTATTTACAAAAATTGAGACAACCAAAAACACTGTCTATAAAACGCAACAAGAAAGTTATGATTCAACCTGGAAAATCTGTGTCTGTTCAAGACTTCTTAAGTGGGGCTAGTAAAACACCAACAAAACAATAAAAGACAGACTCAAGAATGTCGAAAATACAAAGGAATAGGAGTAAATAAATTCTAAAACTTTAAAAACTTTCACAAAAGACCGAAATATTGATGATCTTCATCTGAATCCTGGTGTAAATGATATTTCAGAAAATGAATCTGCCATTACATGTACTCTAGATACTGACAATACTGACCCACATGCTGAAGAATTAAATTTTATAGATAATGAGTTTTCAGATGAAGAAAATGTTCTAGTGTGGGACAAACAAGGGTATGAGACTTTTGACTGTATTGAAATGATGGGAAGGAATTGATATTGAGTCAGAGAATGCATTTGACAGCCAACAAGAAAACATTTTAGACGAAAACACTGGAATTTTTCGGACATATACAGATATTGATCCAAATAAACATGTGGCTCAAAATAATATAAATCAGATATTGCAGAAAGCAATCACATTTGAAACCTGTGAAAATATAACTTTAGCCCAAACTTTGACAAATGAAACTCTAAAAGGAACCCAAAAAAATAAACCAACGATTTTATCTAACATTGAGATTAGTCCTGCCGATGAAACCAATACAGTTCTCCAGACAACACTGTATGATAAATGTAAATCTAGTATGAGCAAAGAAAACATAAAATTAAAGATAAAGGAACAAATAAACAGGAAAAAATCAAAGAATAAAGAAATAAAAAAATTATAAAAAAACGACATGTAAATATTACAAAAGAAACCATAAAACAGGCACATAAAGTAAAACAAAATATTTTATCGGGGAATGTGATACATCCTTTTGATGTAAAGCAAGAACATTTCAAGATAGCACACGAAAAATCCAGAACGGGTAAAGAAAATATTGTATCGAATATAAGTAATCAGATCAACAAGAGAACACACAATCAACCAATGAAAAATAGAATTACAAAGAAGCGACCAATTCAGCGGCCATCCAAAAGAAGACATAGTGAGACAAGTAACAGTAACGTAAATATGAGTTCCCATAGCGATTCCGATATTTGTGATATATACTCTGATAGGGACTCGAATCCATCTGATTACGACACAGAAATCTTAAATTCAGTAAGGAATAAAATCGCTCAAGATAAGGACAAATTATTGTCATCGTTCAACCAAAATTCAAAAGCAGAAGCCACTACAAGTTATGATCACAATATCAGTGAACATCTACTGATTAATTATAGTGTGGGCGACTAAATAATACTAAGATACTTTTTTTAAAAACGAGTAGAGTATTTAGTTGGAACTGTTATAGAAAAGGTAGAAAACGAGAAAGCAAAGGTTTCATTCTTTAAAAAATTTGGAAATAATGATAACATTAAGTTTGTTAATGCAAGAATGTTGTCAAGACAGTTAACCTACTTGCAATTAATACACAAGAAACTGAATTTGTTTTTATATACGACGATGACTGTATTTAGGGTGAGTGGGGGGAAGATGAAAAATGGGGTAACACAAAAAGGCATCAGTAAAGACAGATTTTGTGTAATTTATCTAATAAAGGCAACATTCATAAGACCGCCATTTTGTTACGTACCACACCAAAGACGGCGCTTGTCGTTTTGAGGGATCGGTTGTGTGTTATAAAGGAATATCTACGCTGTGAATTTTACGCGAGTACTCGTAAGTCGGGTGTTTTAATCTTACCCCGTGTCGTGTAACTTGATTTACGAGGTAGGTACGAGTTTTTTTATTTGTATACATATTTATTAGTTTTAATTGGTAGTTATATTGCTATGTCTAAATATCGCTACTTTTTGGATTTTAGGATTTATTGTAACATTCCGTCTTTACCCGCCAATATTTGATGGGATAAGATAAACATAAAAGTTTCCATCCTGCCCCGTTTTCAAAAGTCACACAAATAGTCTCATGTTCTCAAACTGGACCTGAAAAAATGTTTTGTTTTGTTACAGCCATTATATAAATTGTCAGCGGCACAGTTTCAGCTAATATTATCTAAAGGTATTTATTTTAATTTTTGTATAAGACAGGCAAGCGGGTCACCTGATGGCTAAGTTATTTCATCACTGCCCATAGACACAAGAAACAACAGGAGTGTTACTTGTGCGTTGCCTTCTCATAATGTATAGGAACAGGATTCGTAGGAATGGGAGTAGGAACTTAAAGAAAGCGGAAATACTACCAGACACTCGTTAGTAAATGCAACATCACAGCTCTTAGAACAATGCAACGTCACATCGGTTTATCTAGCAAACGCCAACATTCGGGTGGCCTTAAGAAAAAGGGAAAAGGAACCGGCATCCGGATTCTTCCGACACGCAACATGGCAGCCACTAAGAAGCTAATCACTTCACGCTGATTTTCTGTGAGAGGGTAGTATCGCACCGGTCGACCCTGCTCATTTATGTGTTACAGTGAACTGTAGACGTGGATATACTACCAATTTTTTTTTATCAATGTTTAGATAATATTTTTTTAGAAATTTTTCTATGTTTTAAGTTGTGACATTTTTCTAAGATCTTATTAATTGGTTAGCTGTTTAATTTTGAAACATTTAATATTTTACGTTTTGTGCTACATATTTAGTAAAAGGTACATGTACGTAATTGTGTTTAAAATTATCTTGGCATTAGCAATTAAATAAATTATATGTTTGATATCTTTCATTTTCTGTATAATCTTATCCAAGTAAAGTGGAAAGTTTGAGAACCTCTAGTTCAATCTTTCCCCGGCGGGGCAAGATTGAAATATAAAAAACAAATAAGTTGTGTTATGTGTATTATTTGAAGGTATTTTGATATTATAGACATTTCTGAAGTGCCAGGACAATTAAAATTGACCGTCAATATCGTCTGACATTAATTTGAACGATTTTAGAAACTACTTCGATCTTTCCCCAGCACCCTTTCATCTTTCGCCTGGTTTTTTCTTTCGATAAAAATATTGTAATTAATTTTTTTTGCTTTCGAATAAATATAACAGGGATATGATATAAAAATATGCTCTTTGTACTTTATTCACTATAGATATAATTTTAGCTTAAGTTAATATGTACTGTTCTACAAGACGTCAAACTCAACACTGCTCATCTCATCAAAAAACCGTTCGATCTTCCCCCCACTCACCCTACTTTGATTAATAGGAAACATTCGTTAATTTTAGTTAAACTAAATTTTTTTCAATTTATTACAATATACATAAATGAAAAAAAAAAACAGTATATCTGTAATATATACACAGCTAAAGACGATGATAAGGACGATTTTGATTTTTTTTATATTGTGGTAGATACTTACGTTAACAAATACGACAATGTTAAAAAAAGTTCCCACATACATCTATACAAATAAATAAAATTGAAGTGTCTGTTTGTAATGTCAAAATAACAGCTTTTTACTAATTTCATATAAAAATACATACGGTACCTATAACAGAAACACAATTTTTAAAATTTTTGTCTGTCTGTCTGTCTGTTTGTTCCGGCTAATCTCCAAAATGGCTGGACCGATTTTGACGGGACTTTCATTGGTAGATAGCTCATATTATAAGGAGTAACTTAGGTTATTTATATTTTTGAGAAATAATTAGGGTTCCGCGCAACAAAATTAAAACCCTAAATTACACGCGAGCTAAGTCGCGAGGAACAGCTAGTTGTATAATATTTCTTTATTGATCGTAATACCTACATGGATACATACAATACCTACTGTTGTTAACAAAATAGTCCACGTTAGTAATTTTGAAAGTTTTTATTTGTTTTACCCTTTCCTGAATTTGTTCAACCCTAGCTCCAAAAATCTTTTTGTAGGACAACATAAAGCTGAACGCACATTTATCCGCGCCGCACGCGCTGCACGAGCCGCACGCGCCGTACGCGCCGAGTTTTACTGATGGTCTCGCACATTTGCCCGTACGCATCGTCCGCACCGTACGCAAATCTTTTGTATTACAAAAAACTTTTGATTTTTTTCCAACCACTGATGTGAAATGATACATTGAAATTGATCGCTTGAAATCACTATGGAAAGAAATATAGTAATAGCCTGCTTATTGACGGAGGAAGAAGAAAAAAAATTCGAAGAAAAAGAAGATTCTGGATTCATAATATTAATTTAAAAAGGCAATTGTATGGATAATATGAAGGGGATATACTTTATTTAAAGACTTATTAGATGATGATGAACGATTTTTTAGATATTCGCATTTAACATACATGAAACTTCAAGAATTGCTACATGTACTAAAACCATATCTTTCTATGGAAAACTCAAGATTTAGAAGGCCAATTGAACCAGAAAAAAGACTTATTGTATGTTTGAGGTAATTATTTTTATTGATAATTAAGTAATCAGGTATAATTGGGTTTTTGAATTAAATTTAACCATTTTTTTAGTTAAGTATGCAAATAATTTATCACTAAGTATTCATATTGATCATCGATGTAAAAAAAAATCAAATTATGTACAATTAATTCCGAATTAATTAAAAGTTATAAAAATACAAAAATTATCACGTAAGTCGAAACCACCAGTTATAGTGGAAAATCCACTAAGTTGGCAACATTAGACAACACTGAATATCAGCAAGCGCCGCGTTATATGACGTCATCAGCATTCGTCCTTCGATATCGTATACCTAACGCGTTTTATAAAATTCGGCGCGTACGGTGCGGGTGTAATGTGCGAGGTTTCATATGATTTCATACAACGAATTCTAAAATTCGGCGCGTACGGCGCGTGCGGCGCGTACGGCGCGGATAAATGTGCGTTCAGCTTTAGCCACCCTTGTTTTGTTTTTTTTTTAAACTAACGGTTTTATTTGAGTGGTGTCTTGATATTTGTAACTTTGCATCATTTTTCATAGCATATCTTATTACCATAGCTGTAGGACCTAAAATTCCGAAGAAATCAGCAATGGCTTAAGTTGTAAGAAACGTCGGATAACATAAGCCACGACTTTAACTGTCATTTTCCACTTTCTGCTACAGATTTTTAGACCTATGTTTGACAGTTTATATTCTTTCCATTATGCCGTAAATGAAAGTTTAATTAGATTTGAAATCTAGTGCATAGTTTTTGAAAAATCAAAAAAAGAATGAAAAATATGGCTTAAGTGTAAGGTTTTACGGTACTAGTGTTATTTAGTTTTAACATAGAAATGTATATATTTACAAAGCTTTTTATTGATCACTAATGTTGCAATATAGATAAATTATTTGATTCCAAATATTTAACTTTTTAATAGATTTCATTAGTTATACGAAAAACGGGAATATGCCAAGTTTGACCAGTGCGCTCCAATAAATGACCACTTTTGCGCCAATAGTTAACCACTGAAAACTTATCAAGAAAAGGTAGGTAATCTATATCTATATATATAATATATATAATAAATCTGTAGAAAAGTCTTGTCTGTAATCTGTAATTCTAATATATTATTGAAAAAACAAGTCCAGGGGACTAAATAAAGGGTTCTGAAGCCAAATTAGTGGTTTTTAGAATTTTTGCCTGTCTGTCTGTCTGTCTTTCTGTCTGTCTGTCTGTCTGTGTATTCTGGATTCACGTAAAAACTACTGAACCGATTTACATGAAATTTTGTATATAGATAGTGAGTAACCCGGGGTAACTTATAGGCTACTTTTTATCCGATTACGGAACTTCAAAAAAGGTAGGTTATGTATTCTATTTCCTTTAGATGTTAATTTTCTATTATATTTTTTAGTTATAGGCGAGATGACGGTTGTTTTTCAAATAAAAACCATATTTGTAAATAAAGTTTAAAATATAGTTATAATCTTGGTAAAATAATTTGAAACTAAACCGATTTGGTATTCAAAACAGCGCCATCTATCATCAAATGGAAGAAGTAGTATATTTTGCCTTCATTTACTAATAAACGAAAAATAATATAAATAACTTACATTTATATGATTAAATGATTAGATTTTTAAAATTATTAAAAAAATTTAAGAATAAATAACAAAAATACTACTTTTTTATAAAAAAAGTTTTTTAGTAGGTATTTTTGTTATTCTATTTTAAAAGTGTAATAATTTCATTAGATAATAGTGACGTCTATCAAAAATATGAAAATTGTTAAGGTATTTATTTCAATTACTAATATATATATGTAAAGTAATTAAAACTGGTCTGTCTGCAATTGTTGCAAAATTTTCATTATCATTATAGTTTTATTAAAGAGATTTTTATGTATGTCGTGGCCAGATCGGAGAATTGATAATACCTATATCCAGGGGCGTAGCTACCGCCGTATCAGCCGTATCAATGATACGGGGCCCCCGGGCTACAGGGGCCCCGAACGTGTGTGAGCAAAAATTCCAAGAACTTCTATGGGACGGGAAAGGTTATCACTATTATCTATAGAAGCAAAGAATTTAGTAAAGCTGAAATCGTCTTCAGTTATGAATGCCGCCGAATCGTCTTCAGCTATGTTCGCCGAACAAAAGGCACGAAAAGTGTATATATGCTTTGAATTGTTTGGCTAGCTTAGTTCCTAGGAGTATTAATTGTAAGTAATTGGTAGTGTGTAGTGGCGGTTAAGACTATCCACTACCCCATATTTTACCGTGGGTGTCGTAAAACGCGACAAAGGGAAACAGACAGGAGATGGGCAGCAGCATCTTCCTGATAACAGCAATATTACAATAAAAAACTGCGGTTGCGACCATCTGTCCCAAGGAGGTGTCGGATTTATCGTCCACAAGTCTCTCGTTAACAACGTTGTAAAGATTGGGAGTGTGTCGACGAGGGTCGCGTACCTTATACTCAGAATCACCAAATGGTATTCGCTGAAGGTCATACAGGTTTACGCACCAACCTCGGCACACCCCGATGACGAGGTGGAAGAAATGTATGAGGATATCTCTAGAGCCATGCATTCCTCCAAAACCCAATATACGGTGTTAATGGGAGACTTCAACGCAAAACTAGGCACAAGAGAAAACGGTGAGCTGAAAGTAGGGAAATTCGGAATAGGGCAACGGAACCCGAGGGGTCAGCAGCTGGCCAACTTCATGGAGAAAGAGGGACTCTTTATAATTAACTCTTTCTTCCAGAAGCAGCCCCACAGAAAGTGGATCTGGTCGAGCCCCGACGGTTCGACAAAAAATGAGATTGACTTCATTATGACGACCAGTCGACAACTGTTCAGTGATGTCTCAGTGATCGAAAGGGTGAAAACCGGCAGCGATCACCGAATGGCGAGAGGCACACTGAACCTAAACGTTAAGTTGGAGAGGTCACGTCTAATGAAGTCAACGCACCGTCCCCCTCGTGTTCAAATCCAAAGTCCCGAAACCTTTCAGCTCGAGCTACGAAACCGTTTTCAGTACCTAGAAGATTGCAATGCAGTGGACGATATGAACGACAAGCTCGTGGAAACTGCCCATGTGGTCAGAGTCCAAGTTTAGGAAGACCAGCCGCAGAATAACACAAAAACTCGCCGATCACACTCTTAATATCATGGCTGTTTGACGGGATATGAAGCTGCAGTCTTCAGTGGATTTGACAGCAGACAGGCAACTGAACAGACAGATCTCCAAATGCATGCGGCGGGACTTATGCAACTTTAATACTGCTCGTATTGAAGAAGCGATCGAGCGGAACCAGGGCTCCAAAGTCTTTGCTAGAGATCTGTCTGCCGGAAAGAGCCAACTGTCGAAGCTGAAGACCGAGTGTGGCAGCGTCGTTTCCGGGACACCTGAGATTTTGAGTGAGACTGAGAGGTTCTATGGGCAGCTGTATACATCATCGTTGGAGCCACAAGCAAGTGTGAGTAACGATCCAAGAGCGAGTCTTAGCCGACACTATTCCAATGATATTCCGGACGTCAGTCTGATCGAGATTAGAATGGCTCTCCAACACCTTAAAACGGCAATGCCCCCGGCGAAGATGGAATTACAGCGGAGCTTCTGAAAGCGGGTGAAAAACCGGTACTTGAAGTCCTTCAGAAGCCCTTTAACTCCGTCCTCCATGGTGGCATTACACCGGAGGCGTGGAGCAGAAGTGCGGTGGTCTTGTTCTTCAAGAAAGGTGACAACGGTCTCTTGAAGAACTGCAGACCGATTTCCCTTCTGAACCGCGTCTACGTGCTGTTTTCGAAAGTCATTATGAATCGTCTCGCGCGCATACTTGACGACTTCCAGCCTCCCGAACAAGCCGGTTTCCGAAAGGGCTTTAGCACCATAGACCACATACATACCCTTCGGCAAATTGTACAGAAGTCCGAGGAGTACAATTTGCCACTATGTCTGGCGTGTGTGGACTAAGTGAAAGCCTTTGATTCCCCCGAAATTTGAGCGGTGCTGGAGTCCCTTCAGCGGTGCCAAAGTTGACTGTCGGTATATCGAAGTGCTGAAGTGCTTGTACAGTAGGGCTACGATGGCTATCCGAGTACAGAACCAAAGTACGAAACCTATCCAATTGAGGTGTAAGACAGGGTGACGTTATATCACCGAAACTCTTCTCCGCTGCATTGGAAGACGTTTTCAAGGTTCTGGACTGGAAAGGATACGGTATTAACATCAATGGCGAGTACATCACTCACCTTCGGTTTGCCGACGATATAATCCTTATGGCAGAATCGCTGGAGGACCTAAGCACTATGCTCAATGTCTTCAATAGTGTCTCCCAACGGATAGGTCTTAAGATGAACATGGACAAAACAAAGATCATGTTTAATGTCCATGTCACACCTATGCCGGTAGTTGTTAGGAGCACTAAGCTCGAAGTTGTTGACAAATATGTTTACCTGCGACAAATAGTCTGACTAGGTAAGTCCAACTTCGACCGAGAGATCGATCGACGGATTCAACTCGGTTGGGCAGTATTCGGGAAATTACGGCACATCTTCTTATCAGGTATACCTCAAAAATTAAAAACGAGACTGTACAACCGGTGCGTGTTGCCAGTGATGACTTATGGAACTGAGACGTGGTCCTTCACTGCTGGCCGGATGAGGAAGCTCAAGATCACTCAGTGAGCTATGGAGAGGGCTATGCTCGGAGTTTCTCTGTGTGATAAGCTTAGAAATGAGGATATCCGCAGTAGAACCAGAGTGACCGACATAGCCCAACGGATTAGTAAGCTGAAGTGGCAATGGGCCGGCCATATAGCTCGAAGAACCGAACCCGATGGGGAAAAAAGATTCTAGATTGGCGGCCTCGTACCAGCGGACGAAGTGTGGGGCGTCCCCCCACTAGATGGAGTGACGACCTGGTAAGGCATGCAGGGAGTCGATGGATGCAGGTGGCTCAGGACCGTGCTTTGTGGCACTCCTTGGGGGAGGCCTATGTTCAGCAGTGGACTAGGGAAGGGCTGTAATGATGATGATGATGATGTATAACTTATAACCAATATATAATAATTTTAATTCAGTGCAAGAGTTTTTGTTCCTTTTATGTAAATCTTTACTCTTTATTGGGGCCCCCCAACAAATTTTGATACAGGGACCATCTAAGGCACGCTACGCCACTGTATCTGCCAGTCAAGTCTCATCCAAATCGGTTCACAGACAGATTTATTTCAGACATACTTAACACTTATTGTTACATTTTGCTCAATTTACACAATATTTTTATGAATTATAGCTTATGTGTTATTCTGATGTATGAGCTATATTATTGTAGTTTCATTAAAATCCATTCAGTAATTTTTGCGTGCATCCTCACAAACTTTCACATTCATAATATTAGTAAGATTGATTGCAAAAATTTGGCCATGTCTTCAATCTTATGGAAACCTCTGGTATTTACAGAAAAAGGTGCTTTTAAAACTTCAATGATGCTATCACGGTCATACAATATAATCTTCTTTTTCAAGCCATTTAAAAATGGTCGCAGATGATAACACTATAGTACTGACTTCAGCGTTACGTGATTTTTCCAGGGAAACAGTTGTTTAGGTGCTTGGCTAACTTTGGCTTTTGGTGGTGTTGCTTTAAGATTTTTTACGTGGAGTCATTGTAGCACGAATAGGTCGGTTGGACCGAGGAAGGACCACGCTCTCGCAGAATACTACCGTAAAATATCAGCAGGTGAGTGTAGAGATTATTTGTAGTTTTAATTTTATGCGCGGAACCCTAATTGATTTTCTAAAATAAAACTAGCCTAAGTTACTCCTTGTGACATCATCATCTGCCAGTGAAAATCCCATCAAAATCGGTCCAGCCCTTTCGGAAATTAGCCGGAACAAACAGACAGACAGACGGACAGACAGACAGACAAAAACTTTAATAATTGTATTTTTGTTATTAGTACCGTATATATTTTCATACGCATTTAGTACAAAGCTGTAATTTTGACATTACAAACAGACACTTCAATTTTATTTATTTGTATAGATGTATAGATTTTATTTTACGGTAAATTTGAACATTAGTGTGTTATGTAAATTTATAATTATTGTTTATCTAACAAAAGTACAGAGTTCAGTGGACATTTTAAGTTAAGATTATTTCCTTAATTTGGATTATACAGTAGCGGATTTACACATTTGTCGCCAGTAGGCTATTCTAATTTTGCCGCCCCTACCGTACTTCTTTCTACAATTCGATGCCCTAGTTAGATATTAATTACAATTTTTTGTCAATGAAATTTTAACTTCATGATTTGTGAATTATCGTTCTAATTACACCACCTTTTTCTCGTCATTAATATAATTATTGTGAACTGGTAAATCGATGTGTCATCTTTAAAACTCAAAGATTTAGTTAAGATTGCACAAGAAATAGCTTAATATGGCTATATTTCTGAGCTAATAAAAGTTCAATCATGTACTTCTAATAAGGCCCGCTTTTCACTACGGGATATAATATATATTACATCTCGAGATATAAATTAATATCGCTCACCATACATTTCATATGGAACCGTTTACACTGAGCTATAATATATATTACATCTCAAGCTATAAATATTTTTTCGATCGACCGAGCGATATTTTCATTGTGCCCCGCACACCGTTCCGCGCCCCCGCAGAACGGTGTACGGGGTAAAGGGCGGTAATCCAGTGACCAATGACGAACGCACACTGGTTAACAGATATATCTCACAGTGTAAAAGCCATCCGCGGGATATAATTTATATTTCGGGATATAATATGTATTATATCCCATACTGAAAAGCCAGCCTAAGGCAGAATAAAGTATGCCTTAATACTATAAATAAAAAATAAAATAAAATAAACCTTTATTATTTTCTCCCACAAATTGTACATTGCATATTTTATCTTTTAAATACATAATATTTTTTTTATAAACAAAACAAAGAGTGCATAAATTTGTGGGCGACGGGAGTCCAAACTAGGATACCCTGTGCTATGGATCTCCCGGCTACCCATTTAGGATGATCAACTAGATTTTTTTTCTTTTTATTATATATAACAGAGACATTTTTTTCCGTTTGCGAAAGAGCATACGCGTAAGCGGTTTATCTTATTGTATGTGCGTGCGTGCTTGTGTGTGTGTGTGTGTGTGTGTGTGTTAACTCGTACGTGGTATGTTAAGATGCGATTTGCAGTAATTGTTCTGTTTTTTTCATAATCATGTTTAAGGAGCCAATCTGAAATTTTCTTTTTACATTCAAATTTTGTTAGGTTAATGATACGGTGTAATTTGTTTGCTTTGTTATATAATCGACTACCTCTAAAACTGAAAAACTTTTGAGCAAAAAATGTTTTTACCGGAATAATTTCACAAACTTCATAATCTGTCCTCGTACCAGAGTTCCTTATATTATCCAACAAATCAATACAACTATGTTTTTTTAAGATTATTGATAATATGTAAATTTTTCGAACAGTTAACACATTGGCTTCTGCATACAAGTTCGTAGTCGGATACATCCTAGGTTTTTTCAAGGCAATTTTTAATATTGTTGCGCGCCACTATTAATGTCTTGTACATGGCAACACTCGTTACACTAGCGCCCTCTAGTGTCGAGTAGCAGAACTAGGAGAGTCGAGATCCTTCCAGAAATTTCGGGACCGATATGTACTCGAACATTCTAGATGTCGCTACAGTAGAAGGTTCTGGAAACTATCTGAGGCCCTATATAAGGCCGGTATAGACCACGACCGGGGCAGTATTGAATTGGCGATACAAGAGAATACTTCGAAGCGAAATAACGACGAACTGTGTTTTATTATTAGTGTGATTTTAGATTGTAATTAATGTTGTGTAATTAAAGTGTCAATTTTGGTAATTCAATCGGCTGTTTTTAATTGTCTCGAACCCCAAGCTCGTAACAATTGGTGTCAGAAGTGGGATCAAATCATGCCGATTTTACCAAAGGACGACATGGAGGGTATGCGTACCCGAAGTCAACGCCAGCTGGAGGCGGACCAGAGACGATTTGGTAACGCAACGCCGCAAACGTCGGAGGGCCAGATTCTGACCACGGAGGCCGGCCCGTCAGCAGCTCCTGCATCTGCAGCACCTGACTTAGGTGCTCTGATGATGATGTTGCAGGATCAGGCTCGCCGACACGAGGAACAGGCCCGCCGACAGGAGGAACAGGGCCGTCGGTGGGAAGAGCAGCTGCAGCGCGGACAGGAGGAACAGGCCCGCCAACAGGAGGAACAGGGCCGTCGGTTGGAAGAGCAGCTTCTTCTCATGAAGGACCTTCACGCTACCTTCGGGAAAGAGATAAGGGAGGTGAAGGATAGGGTTGCTCAACATGACAACCGCCTGTCGGAAGCTGAAACCCGAATCGACCAAGTGAACAATCGGGTTACAACGTGATGGTTAACGTAAAGAAAACGCTGAACGACCTCAAAATTGGGGATGGAAGCTCCCGTGGTAGCTACAACACCTTCGCTACGTGGATTCAAAGTGCCACCGTTCGACAGGACTTCTTCCTGGTCGGCCTACAAAATCCAGTTCGAGGCTGTCATGAAAGCGAACGGCTGGAATAAAAGTCAGGCCATGACTGCTTTCACCCTAGGCCTACGCGACCAGGCCTTAACTGTCCTGGAAGCTCTCGGTAAGGAAGTGACTTACGAGCAGCTCCTTGAGGCATTGGAGGCGAGATATGACGACGTTCACCTGGAACACGTCTTTCGTGCGCAGCTCAAAGATCGCATGCAATGCAGTAACGAAAACCTGCAGCAGTGGGCCCTTGAGGTGGAGAAGCTGGTTCGAAAAGCGTACCAGTCTGTACCTGCGCTCATTGTAGGGAACCTGGTGCAGACATTCATCGACGGCATCCGCGACCTTGAAGTCAGAGCTGCTGTGAGGCTCGGGCACCACGAGACGCTTAAGGACGCCTTGACCCATGCACTGGAGGTGGAAGCGGTGCGGCAGGATCATCGTTCCCACCGCGTCAGGGAGGTTGCAGCAGCTACAGTTAAGAACCGCAATAAAAGCTACAGCCCTAGGTGCTACGGCTGTGGGGAAGGGGGCCATCTTCGATCCAGCTGCCTTAAGCGAACTGTAGAATGGGAAGGTGATCGATCTCGAGAGGGTAGTGCGGCTAATAGCACCGCCCAGCAGCAGCAGGGAAACGAGTAAAAGCCAGGACTGCGGGGCGGGTGCTGTCTGAT
This sequence comes from Parnassius mnemosyne, assembly GCA_963668995.1. NCBI lineage: Eukaryota > Metazoa > Arthropoda > Insecta > Lepidoptera > Papilionidae > Parnassius > Parnassius mnemosyne. Next base: position 36,235,520 of record CAVLGL010000013.1, on the reverse strand, counting down.
GTTAAAAGAGCTCCAAGGATTTCGATCTCACAAATCCATGATGGGAACAGCCTAATCATCAAGAGCGAAGTCAACGGAACGCCGTGTAAACTGACCATAGACACTGGAGCCTCTCGCACGGTTGTCAGTTCCCAACTTATAAGTCGGTTCCTTGGGGACTCCGCATACAACCGAGAACGCATTAATTTGGTGACAGCCGCCGGTCAGCGCATACCCGTCCGTGGAGAGAAGGAGATGGAGTTGAAGCTAGGCAACATGATCTACCTGCATAATGTCATCGTGGCTGATATAATCGACGACTGCATCCTAGGCCTAGACTTTATGAGGAAGAATTGTTGTGAGATCGACGTTAAGCAAGGTGTTTTGAAATGTGGACAAGAGGAACTTTTCGTGGAAAGGGCGTTACTAGGGAATGTGTACAGCCTTAAGAAGATTGTTATTCCGCCGAGATCGGAAACGATTGTGCCGGTTAGACTTCCTCGGAACCCTGGGCAAACTCTTCGTTGAGTGCTCGTGGAAAGGGTAGACAACGACCTTCCATGGATAGTGGCTTGAACCTTGGTCAGAACCGCCGACATCTCAGGAGTACGTGTGCTGAACCTTTGTGATCAGGAACAGATTATAGAAAAAGGCACATTGGTTGGTACTAGTGAGGAAGTGGATTGGTTGCGTCGGTGCCAATATCTATCGACTGGGACCCTCAGCAAGGATGGACAAACGAGAGTGACCACACTTTTAGAAGACTGTCGCAGCCTTCTCTCCCCGAATGAAATGGTCAAGGCGAAGAAATTGTTACTCAAGTACGCCAATGTTTTCTCGTCAAACGAAGCTGACATAGGAAAGGCTGGCTTAGTTCAACACAAATTAAACAAAAAAGACAAGAATTACCTATTCGTCAGCGGCCAAGAAGATTGCCTGTAGCAAGTGAAAAGGAAGTGGAAATCATGATTGAGGGAATGGTGAAGGATGGTGTTATTGAACCTTCATCTAGTCCATGGTGTTCACCTGTGGTGCTGGTAAAGAAGAAGGACGGCATCATGCGGTTTTGTGTTGACTACCGCCGCCTGAACGACGTTACGAAGAAGGACAGCTATCCCTTGCCTAGAATTGATGACACGCTGGATATGCTCACAGGAGTAAAGTGGTTTAGTACGCTGGACCTGAAAAGTGGCTACTGGCAGGTTGAAATTGACCCTAAGGACAAGGAGAAAACTGCATTCTCCACAGGAAAGGGTCTGTGGCAATTTAAAGTCATGCCGTTTGGATTGTGCAATGCTCCAGCAACGTTTGAAAGATTGATGGAGCTTGTACTTACCGGGCTAATTGGAGATGCCTGTCTGGTCTACTTGGATGACATCATCATCGTAGGCCGTACGTTTGAGGAACACCTTCAAAACCTGGAACGCGTGCTCATGAAGATCCAGAGTGCCAACCTCAAGTTGAGTCCGAAGAAGTGCTCACTATTCAAACGGCAAGTTAGTTTTTTGGGGTATGTAGTGTCGGAAGAAGGTATCCGCACGGATCCAGAGAAAATTGCTGCTGTCAAGGAGTGGCCGGTCCTAAAAGACAAGACACAGGTTAGAGCATTTTCGGGTTTGTGCTCTTATTATCGGCGATTTGTGAAGAACTTTGCAGGTATAGACAAACCTCTGCACAAGCTAACCGAGGAGAAGCGACACTTCTGCTGGGATGAAAGTTGCGATATTGCATTCCAGGAGCTCAAGAACCGTCTGTGCAAAACACCTATTTTGGGGTACCCTGATGCGGGCAAGGAATTCATAGTTGACACAGACGCAAGTGATATAGGACTTGGCGGTGTGTTGTCTCAACGGAATGGTGATCAAGAGATTGTGATAGCGTACTTCAGCAAGTCGTTGTCAAAGCCGGAAAGGAACTATTGTGTCACAAGACGGGAATTGCTTGCTGTAGTAAAGTCCTTGCAGCATTTTAGCAAATATCTTTTAGAGCGGAAATTCCACTTACGAACTGACCATGCTGCACTGAAATGGCTATTGCAGTTCAAAAATCCGGAAGGACAAGTTGCGAGATGGATTGAACTACTGCAGGAATACGACTTTGTGATCGAACATCGCAGCGGGAAATCTCATGGCAATGCAGATGCATTATCAAGACCTTGCCCTTAAGATTGCAAGCATTGTACTAGGCAAGAGGGTAAGGAAGTGGTATCTGTGAGGATGCTCAGGACAGACCAGCTCAGCAATGAGTGGAAGGACAGCCTACAACATGCACAGCAGGAAGATTCGGACATTAAGCCGATTCTGGAATGGATGAAGGCCAGTGCTCCTAAGCCCAAGTGGAGCGACGTCTCAGCAATGAGTTCTAGATAATTTTTCATCCATTTTAAGTTAAACACTCGAAAAACTTGTCACTGGTGTACATAAATCCATGTAGACTGCTATATCCAAGTTTAGATAAACATTTTGAATATTCTGGTTCCGCAGAAACGAAAGTAAAATTTTCTATGATCCAGAATCTGCTTTCACCAAAATTCTTTAGGAGGCATTGAAAATGTATGAATTCTTGAACTAAGTCAGTCTCTAAATCATTAGGATACATTTCTTCCAAGAAAAGGGCTTTTTCTGTGAGGGTTGAACTTGATGATGTTGTGTATTTTGGTCCGAATTCAAAAGTTTTTTTCAACGAACACCTACCGTTTTTCTAATTCAGATACGAGTCTATCAATGATGACGAGAAATGTATTAGCCCTGAAAGTATCACTCGAAGTCATTCTCATTTTTTATCAGGTGTCTCATCATATATTTTTTCCTTTCCTGTTGTATTTTCTATTACGTCTTTTGCATACTGCTTCGACACGCTTAATTCGATCACTTTTTCTTGGAAATACTTAAAAATTACTCGTTCAGCTACAAAGAACTGAAGAAGCGACAAGCTTCTGTGCAACATTCAGCAGCCGCAGTAGCCACTAAATTTTAAGAGAGGGAAGAGCAAGGAACGAAAAAAGCAAAAGGTGCTTGGCTTTGAATTTTAGCCATTGTACACACACTAGACATGTTTGCGGCGTTATCATACTACGGCAAGAACCCTCTTCAAAACGTTTATCCAATAAGTAATTATCCAAAAAATTGTGCCAGAGAAATATTAGTACGTATTAGAAATCGCAACAGGATTCAACCGAGGCAGGTATTCTTTTAGTTTTGAAGTAAATACATCTATCTGTTTCGAACTCCTTTCGAATACCAACACCCAGCGTACGCCTTCAACAGTACGATCCTGCTGCGGCTCCCGCGGCGGCCGCGCCTTGCTCGTTCATTCAATTCATTAGCATTTCCATAGATATACTACATAGGGCAGGCATTTCGATCAAACACACTTAGCGAACGGCATGTCACTCGTTTCCGTGTCACAATCAAACGCAAATTGTAGGAAAATTTATCAACCAAGTAAATAATTAAAAAGTTTTAGCCCCAAATTCGCCGCCCCTGAAATCTTTTTTTTTATAGGTTAAGGGTGACAATCGAGCACACAGTTCACCTGATGGTAAGTGGTTGCTGCGGCCCATAGACATCTACATCTATCCTCGTTTGCGAATCAAAATGCAGATGCGTTGTCACTCGTGAGGACTAAGATGGAATGCCTAATTTCCAGTAAAAAGGGCCTCCGGCCACCCTGCACTCACCAAGCGAAACGCAGAGGTAAACCTCTACTTCACGCTGGTAATCTGTGAGGTCGTGGTACCACCCCGGTTCGAGCCGGCCCATCCGTGCGACAGCAAAAGCTGCCGCGTGGCTCTACCCCTGCCCTAGGCTCCAGCCTACTCAGCCTGCTGGTAAATCCGCCACTGGGATTATAGCAATCTTATTTCCGCACATGTAGATTATTCTGATTGTAAAATGTCTTCATAACAGCAGCAGAAATACTACAGTAGGTTAACATTTAATTAACAACTTTCAGTGTAGACATTTAAAACCTTTCTTATAGTTTTGTTATAAAAATATTATATACTTACTAGCTTTTGCCCGCGCCTTCGTTCATTATACTTTAAACCATAGGTGATTCATCAATAATCGCACTTTCATAGTAAATTCCATCACCCTCTTTAAAGATGATTTCCGTGATCAAAGCTATCCCATTTCCTTCCCCGGAACTTAAACTATCTCGATACCCCAAATTACATAGTTTAAAGCCGCGTGTCCACCAAAAATGTTGACAACAGTTTCCAATAAGCGTCTCCACCGAGGGAACAAATGTTTGCAACAAGCGTATTCCTTTGATATTGCCGCCGAAAATGGAAATACGGTTCCCGACATTGTTTCAAATTTTGTTGCCAACAGTTGTGTTGGCAACAAAACTTTGGTGGAGATGCGGCCTAATAGACAAAGTTTATCTACTTTGAATATCAAAAGAATTTGAATAAAATCAAATTATGATTTGTTATATTTACGCGAACACTACACATTGAATAAAACTAGTTTTACGGATTTTTATTCGCGTTTAATTAACTTATTTATCTTATTTTTATTAATTCCAGACGTCTCGGGTGCTTTACAGCACCCGTGACCACACCCACAGCACCCGAAGCGTCGGGAATTAATAAAAATAAGATAAATAAGTTAATCAAACGCGAAAACATCCGTAAAAGTAGTTGTATTCAACGTAAAATCAAATTGTTACTGCAGAATGTGCATTGGAAATAAAGTATCAAATTTTATTGTATTTATGGTTCACTTTTTTGGTAATAATATCTTACACATAAAAGATAGATATAGTATACTGTCGGGGACTTTTTTGTAGAACTATTTAAGAGCAACAATTCCACCATACATTATATTTGTGTAACTTACAGTTTTTGCACCGCACGCCAAAATAGCTTGCAGATGAGATTTTTTTCAGACTTAACACTTATCGTTATATTTTGACCAATTTACACAATATCTTTATTAATTAATAAAGTGTGTTGCCTGTGTTGTTCTGACATATGAGCTATATTATTGTATTAAAATACATTCAGTTTTTGCGTAGAAGAGTAACAAACATCCATATATCCTCACAGACTTTCACGTTTATAATATTAGTATGATAGTAGGAAGTAGGACAAATAAATGGCTTCTTATGTAATGTATTAGAAAACACAAAAAATAGTAATTTATTGCTAATAAATACTTTATTATTTACCTAGTCACCTATACCGTCTCCGTTTCTTAGTAGCAGGATGTGAACTAGAATTTTGTGCAAAATTGATAAATAGTTCTTCATAAATTATATTATTTGATTCTGCACTTAAATATTTTGATATTTCATTATAAAGAAACTTTTTATAAACCTCTTCACTTAAGTATGTTTGTGTTGATACTGATTTTTTCTTTTGTGATGAGGTTGGTAGTGTTTTTTTTAATTCCATAATTCTTTGGGAATTCTGATCTATTTTATTTAATAACAAGTTTTCCATTCTGATCATTCTAGCTTCAAGACTAGAGAGATAACCTTCATCTTTTTGTAATATTCCCCTTTTAGGAGAGGTTTGTGCATTTTTCTTACGAGTTTGGTCTGGCAATTTCTCTTCATTAGCATTTTCTGTTCCTTCTAGTTTTATAACACAAGATTCTATGACATCTTTTAATTTCTTATTAAACTCTCTTTTTTCTTTAATAGCAGCTATCCTTTCTGGAGTAATTTTGCTTTTTAATAATGAGAGTTTAGCCTTTTCATTGTTGCTTTCTTTCGAAGTATAAATTGGTTTTTCATGTGTATTTATTTTTGGTGTTTCTTCAGATTTTTGTGGGATTACATTTGGTTGTGGTTGCAGTGTAACAGGCTTGGTTTTTTCATCTGTAATATTTATCTGTTTTTCTGCAGATGGTGTGTTCTCTGAAATAATTTCATTCGTTTTTGTATTGTTTTGATTCAAATGTGTGGCATTTAATACAACAGATGGTGATATTAATTTAAAATTGCCTGTAACTGGAACTGGGTAGGTTATTTTTTTCTCAGATATTATTCGGACTTTTTGCTTGGCTTTAGGAGTTTCCAGTTCTACTATAGATTTCTCATTTCTACATAAAGCTGGATTGAATGCAAAATATTCAGGTTTTATGTCGGCTTCTACTATGTTACTTTTTTCTAAATAAGGTGGTACAATAAGCATGGGATGGGTTTGGGGCTTATTTATATTGTTTTTAATGGATGTTAACTTATGATTTAGTAAATCAGATTCATCAATATCAATATTATGATTAATAATATTAGGTTTCTCATCTATGTTGTTACGTAGTACAAAATTAAGCTCAGGTAAATCATTGACTTTTGTGACTGTCAGTGGTACATTATATTCTTTTAAATATGATGATTCCTCACATTCCGAATTAGTTAAAAAATCTATATACTTTAAAGAAAAATTTGCTTTCTTTTCATTTGTTGAGTAATAATGATTTTCAATATCTTCAAGAACAATGGGATTTAGTTTATAATAATCTTGAGAGTTATCAACTGATGTATTGGGATCACAGTAAGGCCCATCCTCTGTAGGTATTGCTTCAAAAGTAAGTTTTTCTTTCTGAAAATACAAAAATTATGCTTATTTATATAATAATACTACGAAATTTATAATCAGTTACTTATTCTTATAATAATTTATAAAGTCAAGACAGAAGAGAAGTTAAATTTTGGTTTCTATTAAAAATTTAGTCAAATACCCCGCAAGTTTGCTTGCTGGTTCTTATCAGGACAGAACCTTTTTTCACGATCAGTAATAAGCCCCAATTGACTTTTAAAAAATATTATTTATAATTTATATTGAATAAATATTATTCCATTTTATTCCGATACACAAATATAAAGCAGTACTTGACTATCTGACAACAATGCAAATACTATGGCCGGTGGACCTAGAGATTACAAATTTTGAGGAAATATTATTTTAGCAATCACTAATTAGACACCTGTTAATCGCACAGAGAGCACAGATACCGTTTATAGTATTTAAACTTTAAACACTACTACAATACGATTTATAATCATTCATAGGTATATTGAGAGCAATCTCAGGATAACGTGATCTATATATGTATCTAAAGGATTTAGGTTTTTAACTTGGTCTGATTTTCCGTTTCGGCGGCTAGTCTCAACGGAGACTAGCCAAGACTGCGCGAGACAGGATTATAGTGCCCGAGTGTATGCGCAAGCACAGGTGCACTCTCTACTTTCTCACTCTCAAAGTCTGATGGAAAGGTAATCCCCTGTATATTATAATTTAAAAATATTAGAAAAGTTGTTAACATTACTAACATTCCCTCTAACTACTCTTAGTTAGTTTAAAATACTTGTTAGGAGTGGTTCACGACAGTATTCGAATGGCGGATTCGAACCCACGACTATTTAAGTTTCCGGTCTGTACTTTGTCATTAGGCTACTGACACATTATTACTAAAACATACACATTTCATAGTTTCTGTTATATCAGTAGTAGTATTAATTATATAGTTTTTTTTATTGTGTACCTTGAGCATCCGGTGTTGCCAGTGCCATTAAAAATGCTACCACAAAAAGTTTTTAATGTTTAAAAGCCTTTTCGTAACATACATAATTTAAAATTAAAAATTTTGTACAGCCGACTTCAATATAAGTTATTTAAGAATAACTTAAAAACTATTGGTCTGACCTTGATCAAATTCATATGGGACCACACGAGAAGTACCAGCTTTCAAATAAAAAAAGAATCATCGAAATCGGTTCACCCAGAAAAAAGTTCTGAGGTAACACACATAAAAAAAAAAAAAAAACGAAAAAAAAAAAAAAAACATACAGTCGAATTGAGTACCGGCTCCTTTTTGGAAGTCGGCAGAAAATAGTAACAAATAAGTGAAAAACTAAGACAAATTTTCAATCAATAACGCGTATTTAAAGACAATGACAACTACGATGCAGCAGTTTTACTTTTAGCCATTCTATATATCTAGACCAAAGATGTTTTATAGGTCCAGATACCGTGTACGCGCGCCTAAAATACTTCCATTTCAAAGGCGCCAATATTGGCGTATTCGTTCGATCGTCCCGCCATTACGTTACGCCAGCGACGTTCGCTGTGAACATACGTCATGCACCGGTGTTGTTAATTTCGCAAAATGACTGTTTGTGCTGTGAAATCATTTAAAAGTTACTCTTGGAAAAAATATAAGGATAAGAACATCACTTTTCATAAGTAACTATACAATTTTATGGTGTATTTCTTTGTAAAAGAATACGAACGCTAAATGTCAATACAAGTAATAATACTGCGCAATAATATTCGAGTGTTGCCTAGTCTATGAAATGTTTTTACCATTTTTTAATGTCATGATCAACCACAAAGGTTATCTGTATAGGGGTTTTAAACAGTCTAATTCTACAGATTTTACCTAACCTATAGAGTTAAACCGTTTTAAGGGTTAGGGTTGAACTACATCTAGCAGCATGAAATTGCACTTTCCTGTGCTTCTATCATTTTTTGGTCACTCAGATTCGTTATAGTAGTAACCGGTAAAGTTCCACCCTCAAATAGCCGATTGTAAACCGGTTTTAAAAGTTTATCTATCATTCTTGTTAATTCATACCAATATAATATTATAAATGTGAAAGTGTGTTTTTTTTTTGTTTATTTGTTTTTGTCCTTCCTACACGCAGCAACGAAACGGAGCAATTTAAAAAAAATAAACATTTTGCTATCTCTTGGCTGAAGTTTACGCTTAACCAAACTTACTTTTTTTCGTCATTTTACTTAGGACTGAAAAATAATTTAATGTCTTCGTAAAAAGCGGCAATATTTTGTGTTCTACAGTACAAAAGTGTAGTACTCTGTATATATTTAGTAATATTAGATTATAAATATATGTTACATACATAAATATCTACTGTGCTTTTTTATTTATTTTAACTGTTACATTAATTATAGGTTTTATTACATATCTTCAATATTTTAGTGCGAATTTCGTACCTATATAAAACACACGTAAGCAACCATATCCCCATACACACACACACACACACAAATGCACACGCCACGCACACACATTTTATACTCTTAGAATCAATAGGTACGTCAATAGGAATGAAATATAAAATCTCCCACATTTTTTGGGTAATCGATTCGCACTGTTATTACCGAAGTCACGCACATTAATGCAGCCATGGTGCGTAAGATATACGCGTCACGTGGTACTCACGCAAACATGAATCAAAGACTGTCTTCACTATGAACGTTGCGGTGTATTAGCAACACGGTATCTGGACCTATAAAACATCTTTGATCTAGACCCTTTTTACTGGAAAAGAGGCATTCCATCTTAGCCCTCACGGGTGACAACGCATCTGCATTTTGATTCGCAAACGAGGATAAATGTAGATGTCTATGGGCCACAGCAACCACTTACCATCAGGTGGACTGTGTGCTCGTTTGTCACCCGATCCTATAAAAAAAATATGTATATTATACTCACAATTAATTAAACTTTCTTTGAAAAACATATAAGTTTTCTAAACAATTGTTTGGCCGAACCAAAAAGGCAGTGTTTTTGACAAAATTTGGAGGTCTGGACAAATTAATCTCATTTTAATTTGTAAACTGTACGACTTGCATCCATTTAAACAATACATTCTAAGAGTTTAAGAATTACATAATCGCATAAGATACCTGATATATTGAGGTACACTTAGGAAATTCCATCACTAAAGGGGTGAAAAGAGGTGGTAGTTCGTGTGAAGTAACATTTTTCTTTAAACACTACGTCTACAATTAAGCTTCTATGTAAATACACCTTTCCAAAGAAGTATAATAATATATTATGTTTCATTATTTAATAAAATAACATCTCCATAGAGCGTGACCGGGAATGGCAGTTGGTATGGATAAAAATATTAATTATTTTAGGGTACGTTTTTACATACTATTCAAAAATAAGTTACTTGAAAAAAATAACACGAAACAACTATATAAACAGCAGAGTGTAAACGACTTATCCTAATAATTGTGTTATCATCTCCATATGCATAGTAAGGATACGCGTAATGAAACAAGATCTAAAGTTATTAGAAGTTTAAGTGCATCCTATATTCTTATCCACTTCCAAGACTTAAGGCTTCGTAGAGAACAATCAGCACTGGCACCGTAGACTGGATTCCTCTTATCAAGTACCCTACAGAATTAGGGCATAGAAAACGTTCAAAGATTATTATTTATCCGAAACGGAAAATTTTTCGGAGGTTAGTGCTGCACAATTTTCCGAAGTGTTTTTGAAAATAGGAAATGGCTTTCCATCATATACTAATTGGTTTCCGGTTCCGCAGTGTAATTGTAACAACGTATGTCAGTGAGCTTAGCCGAAATAACTTGCAAATAGTTGGATAAAACAAACAACTACTACAAAACAGTGACAATATTTCGAGAAAGCCTATAAAGTTTGGGACTTGGAATTAATCAGAGCAAATGTTGAGTTTTAGAGTAAAACAACGACATTCCAGTCAACTAGTTCTAGTCAATAGTACTAACATGACTACAATTGATATTGACAGTTGCAGCGCTGTCAGAAAAAAAACTACTGATTCTGAAAAAAAGTTAATTTACAACTTACAACATTGACTTTTAAAAAAACTGATAGAAGCATGGAATTGCTGCTCACAAAATTAAAAGAGAGATCTAATGCCTGCATTAGATGAGAAGATGAAATCGCTTGTAGACGAAAATAATGCTCTGAAAACAATAATAATAAAGTTGGAACATAAAATTGGCTTTTATAGAAAAAGATAAGAGAGAAAATAATTTAGTGTTCTCTGATGTAGAAGAGAAATGGAAAAGAGAAGATGAATTAGTTGATCACGTAAAAGAAATTATTTAAAAGCTTTTAAAAATTTACTACGCAAACATCCGCTCTATAAAATAAAATGATGTCTTACCTAGTACGAAGAGCACCTCCCGCCCTCCCTCAATTTCTTTCTTTCTTTCTTTCTTTCTTTAAAAAACGTAACCCCCACACTAGGATTTTCTCCTGTGTCGTGGAGGCAGTTTACAAACATAAATTGCACGAGGACAAACATCCAGACCCGGAACAATTATTTGTAGGCCATACAAATGTTTGTTCTGTGCGGGATTCGAACCCGCGGCCATCACCGCAACAACTCATTGCTAAGCCACTGTGCCACGGAGCCGTTTTGCGTGCACTATCCTCGTCACCACTAATCCCAGCACTACTACTCCCAACACCACTACACTAGCAAAGACACACCACTGACGACAATACGACACGTGTTTCGCCTCTACACGAGGCATCCTCAGGTGATGTAGACTCTACGGTGGCTGACCGTTAAGTGGAGTCTTACGCAATTGAGGGAGGGCGGGAGGTGCTCTTCATACTAGGTAAGACACATCATTTTATTTTCTAGAGCGGATGTTTGCGAAGTAACTTTTTTAAAAGCTTTTATATAATGGATTTCCGCAAAGTAACGCCTGATTAATTAAAGAAATTATTGTAGATATGAACACCTGAAAAGTCAAGAAATAGCTAATGTGTATAGAATCGGATAGTACTGAAATAAAAACCGACCAGCAGTGGTATTCTTTGTATCAATATATATAATATACCTTTAACTAAGGGTGGGAGACATCATAACTGTGCAGAAAATAAAAAATTGTACCCAGTAAGTCTCACGGTCTTCGAGTAATGGGACATTTACGAAATTTTCTAAATCTTTACTCTTATCCATTCATTTCGGTGCCAAGATTACAAATAAAGGAATTTTCTCAACCTGTTTTTGTAGCACACATACTATGTGCATGCGGACCATTCTGTGGGCAGCACGGTCCCCAGATCTTAACCGGCTCGACTTCTTTTATTGGGGGTACCTTAAGGAGCTGGTGAACAAAGAGCCCATTACCTCAGTTGAGCAGCTTCGTGAGCGTCATCAGAGCGACCCGAATCTAGTCAAGCGCGCAAAATAAAGTGCTCTTTTATTAGAAAATGCAGAGTGTGCATAAGAGCATAAGCGATTTTGAGCACTTGTAAGAAATTTCAAACCAATAAATGTACTTTAAATGTCTTAATTTGTTTAATTTTCTTGTTTTAGTAAATTCCTTTGTAATAACATTAATTTTATTTGCGGAATTCCAACTCTCCAACTTAATTTTAATTTTACTTGTAATTTGAAAAAATTACCCTTGCCCACTTTAACAGCAATATTCTTTACACTGAAAGCTAGAAACACCGAGTTGTATACCACTTCTGAATCTCCATGAATTAGGCAAGTTATTAATTAGTTGGTCACTCAGGTGACCATACATTTTTTTACACAACAAGAGGTCAAACTTTTGGGAAAATTTTTCAACATTGTTTTATTTTGTAAAAATATTTTTCAAAAAAAACTGTAGACGTGGCACCAAAATGGCAGTTAGTATTAGATAGTATAGCTATTAAAAATGCTAGAAGAAGAAAAAAAACAGGTGGAGAAAATTCGTTCATTTGTGATTTTGGCACCAAAATGATAGGACAAGTGTAAAATAATTTTGAAAATTTCGTAAATGTCCCATAACTCAAAAACTGTGAGACTTTTACTAGGTAGGTTTTTTGTTTTCCGAACAGTTATAATGTCCCCCACCAGTAGTTAAAGGTATATCCACTCCTTCGGCCACAACTTGTATATAAGTAAATAAATAAAATAAATACAAATATAAACAGTTAAGGCATTATGGGTCCATTTTCGACCACAGGACAACCAATTGTTATTATTATTGTTCAAATAGTTTAAGCTGTAGTACTACATTTATGTTAGAGAGGTGATAAAAAGAGTGAGAATGCAGTACAAATGTTGGAATTTCAAATGTAAATAGGGCCTGCTAAAGCTGGATTATCTGTTTATGTGAGATACCTTAAAAATAAATTAATCATCATTTGTTTTTTTAAATAATCCAATTCTTTATCAAAAAATGTAAGTTATGGTATTCTATATAAGCACTGTATTAAAGCTATATCAAAATACACAGAAGACATTACCTACCTGTGTAGAAGTTGTGTAAGAGAGAATCCACTACTCCATATCATTCCATGGGTATATTAAGAGGCAAAAGAGGAAAATATAACAGGAGATGAGCCGCAGCATCACCATAATTACACTGTAAGTTCGCTGAACTGCTTACCAAGTGGGGCGACCATTGCAAACATCCCTATGAGGCATTCAATGGGGGTCTATGTTTAGCAGTGAAGTTATGATAATAAGCTCTTATAAAAAATTATAAATGAGTCTCCGTGTAGTTTAGCCATTTGTGCAGAACAAGATATAAGTTCATGATTGTGTGCAGTCGCAATTTTCTCACTCTCAGGATCACAACCAGAGAAAGATCAGGCATAGGACCAACAGCTTTACGTGTTTTCCCAGGCACAGGGGTGAAACCCTGCCTACTTCTCAACTCCTAGTTGCTACTGAGAATTTCTTGACAGAAAAATCCAAAAACTGATTTTGGCCTCACCAGAGTTTTAATTTGCAGACCACAGCAGTTTCACTTATTAGCACTAGACCAACGAGACAGTCAAAATCAAAAAAATGATGATGACCGGTATAGAAACAAATATTTTACATCTAGCTTTACCATTTTGACAGACAGAAGCACGTTAACATCTTACTTCTACCTCATTCCCATGCCAATCTACTGCTGAATGTGGCCCTCTAATATGATGGAGGATTTTAACCTTTTTGCAGTAAAACATTCTATTCAGATAAATAGTTTCTGACACATTCACATACCTTAAAGTTCATAAAATATTCATCTTTAAAATGATATTGACACACAACTCTATTCTTTAGTTGAGACACTTTTAAATTAAGAAAATCTAGTCGTCGTGCATTTATTAACCACTGATGACACCTTACTTTATCAAACACGGGATAATGAAACATATGTGTTTTTCCATCTGTCTTTACCACACAATTGCGATATGTACACCGACAACCTCCCATGATAGTAGGTCTGAAACATAAAACAAAAATAATTCTTACATTTTCAAGAGGAAGCTGGTTCAATGTTGCATATTCTTTCAAAGAATTCACAAAAAAGTTCTGCATGGAATGGAAGAATTTCTTTTTAAATACTAAGTCAATTTAGCTAATGTAAAAGTTAATTGGTCTCACTTTTATAAACAGTGGAATCTCGATAACTCTGACTTCATTAAGTTGTAATCTTCACTTAAATTGCCATTTTCTAAATATGTGGTATCTTGAATCATTTACTTTCTAACTTGAATAGAATGTTATTTCCCCGTGAGGTATTGATAGTATATGTTTATACTCCATAAATTGAATTTCAACAAGTGGTAAAATAAAACATTTTGTACAACCGACTTCAATATTATTATTGATTTTTTTAAACCGCTGGACAAATTTTGATAAAATTTAAATGGGACCACCCGGGAAGTATACACTTTAAAACTAAAAAGATTTTTCTAAATCGGTTCAGGTGTCTTTGAGGAACTGTAAACATACATAAAAAAAGATTCCTACGAATTCATAACCTCTTCGTTTTTTGAAGTCGGTTGAAAAGTAGACTAAGTTGAATTAAGTAAAATAGAAAGATGTGTTACTTGATATTCCCCAAACTCATAGCAATAAAATCCAAGACGAATGTTTGTTGTTTCTGTTCTATTGTGTGTGTGTCTTACGAACATATGTGATGATTGTACAAATGTGTGGCGATAATCTAACACACATTTTCATTGTCTTCCGTTGTCAACATTCATTCGTTTAGTAAGTCTACTGTTGTCTAATCATAATCATTTTAGGTATCAGTGGCACATAAAACAAGGTGGAGCATAATGTTTGATGACATACATGTTAATTCTTTTAGTAATTACAATTGTTAAAGAAACCGTTTTGTTTTTAGGTATAACTTAGAATCATGTTCTATATATTTAGGCTTTAAGGGCAAAATATTTTTTAAGTGAATTACAAAATGATGCAAATTGTTGTTATTATGCATGTAGACATAAAATTTCACTTGGTTTTGCCTCCTACCCAGAGGCAATCACAGCCTAAATCCTCTCCTAGATAAATAATCCTCTATTAATAAATATGTACATAATTAGAATTTCAGTTTATGTTTTCATTTTCCAGAAGTGGCATTTTGGTTCAAACAACAGTTTTAATAAATATCACAGGACACAATTATTTAATCCCTCCTGTAGATTTGTATTATATTATGACCTAATTAAATTTATTTTAATATGATATACCAAGGTATTATTAGGTATTAGTAGAACACAAAACTTACTTTTATGTTTTCAAATAAGTTTTAGTTTATCATTGTTTTAAATGCTGCAGTTAAAGATAAACCATATAACAATTTAGTTTACGTTCCAGTTTCTTATATTTGATCACAGAATACATGTACCCTGATATTTGATAATATCTGTCTTTTTAAAACTACAATGCACGATTCACAAACAATATAGAAATACTACCACAGAATACTTTACATACTACGCGTTCAGACAGACGTCTCTGGTTCTGGTACATTCAGTTTGGACCTATGGAGTGTAGAGTAGAAGGAGGACCATCTCTTCTCTGTATATGAAAAGTGTCCCTAAAAACGCGTCCAATAAGGGTGGCGCTGCAGTAGCATAGGATAAATTAAAAAAAAAGCGCCAAAATTTATTTGAATAAGATAGACAAATAAACAAGGACCGACCAATCCGCTTGGTTTTGTACTACGTAAATAGTTGAGGTTTTGTATACTGGCATTTTACTAACTACTCTAGTCATGAAATTTTATAAATATTTTAATTCAGCTGACTTCACTCCGTCTACAACAGCTATATTCATATCGTAGTTTTTCAGACGACAGCGCTATTGTGGTAGGTTTTGGAACCTCTATTTTCAGTATATATTGGGACACTTTTTCAACTTTCGCACCTTATAAGATGGTTCTCCTTCTACTCTACACTCCATATTTGGACCGTAGAGCAAATCAGAACATGACATTTCGTTTTTTTTTAAATATGAATTGGATATAGGCAAAGGAATAATTTTATTTCAGCCTAGTATAAATATATATATAGGTACATACCTATATAATATTTTTATATATACAATTTTAATTACTATTTTATTATGAAGAAGGAGGATTCGTAGAAATAAAATGCATTGTATATATTATTTATTATATGATTTATTTTTTTAACTTTTTTAAACTCGTTTAAGGCTTTTTTTTGCATTGGTGGCAATGTACACTTTTCGATTTTAATGATGTCCGTGCCTTTCAGAATCCCATCTGTGGTATATGCTATAGAGTAACATAATTGCTCTCTTGCTGCTTGCACTTGAATATTTTCAGTGGAAAGGTTCTCTTCAATACATTCAATATCCAGTGTATTGAGCTGGAAAAAGGAATATTTAAATATGTAAATTACAAGTTTGAATATGTGCGCTAACTTTAATTGTTGTTGTTTATAAACGTTTGCACAGAAAATGTCAAGACAAGAAGAGGCCATTGTAATCAGATAAAGTTACTTTCACATAAATCTAAGAAGCTTTCACAATTATACAGAAATTTCCAATAATTTTTGAACATAATTATCATTGATACCTAAGATAATTAAGTACATTGATTTTTGATAGAAGGTTGGGAGGATAAAAGTATTTGTAAAGTAGCCAATTATCTATTGGAGTCTATGTTCATGTTCTACTGCGGGGCACAGACTATGTTATATATAGGCCGTACAAATACTCGACTGTGCGGGATTACAACCCGCGACCCCAAGCGTTGCAACTCATTGCTAAGCCACGGAGCCGGTGACCACATCTTTAAAATATTTTTATTCCTTAGACACACAGATTTTGTCACAATATTCCAGAACATGATAAATTTGCACTTAAAATTGGAATTAACGTTAATTCATTTATTTCAGTGGTGTAGACAGAGATCAGATTTGCTCAAAAATATAAACATATTACTAATCCTAAAAAAAATATTATCTGAACTAAAGTTTTAGAATGGCGATTGTTTTGCAATTTAAATTTTACATGATTATTATCTTAGTTTTTTTACTTCCTTGGAAATCACATGTTCATCATTTAGTTTATCTAACAAGTGCAATTGAGTATGCTTGCAGTCTATTTAGTAAACATCATCTTGCCATTTTAATACATTTCCATCAGTTATTATGTGTTTTGATAGCAAAATTATTCCTCATACCTTTTTTATAATGGCTGATCAAATATCACACTAAGTTTATTTGAACTGTATCATCTGAAATAAAAACATAAAAGATTGTTTGTCATTGTCAAATAATTAATTCTCAATAATGTTGACAATTAATTATTTAAATAATAGAATTCCTCATTTAATTCAGCCATCAACTTAAAATTTTAATACATTATTATAAAAATAATTTATTATTATGTTTCATTCATCATTCATTCATTGCAGACTATCATAAAGCTACTGGTAAACATAGGCCTTCATAGGTTATCGTATAAGGTGTACATTTTCCATAGTTGTAACACTTGGCAGACAAGTTGGCAACCAGTTTATTATTATTACTAAGTTGTTATCAAAGAGATCACTTGAAATGCCAGGACTTAAGTATTTTTATTCAATGTACAGTATGTCCGTACATCTTTATTATAATTTTTTAAATTTTATATGAATACTGAATATACTGAGCAGTTATGTTTATAAAGGAATAATTAAATGTACATACCTTTGTCATCTTTCATGATAAACCTAACTCAATTTACTCCAAAGAATAGTGTTGAGTTTATCCAACTTTTTTTAGCCTTATTAAGTCAGATTTAGCAGTATGAAACACTATTCAAAAAATTTGCGACCGAGCAGGCTTCTTGAAAAGGTTACTGGAATGCACCGTACTTTTAAGTTTGTCACAGTTTATAAAGTCCAACCACTTGTTTCTTTGGCCTTCGTCAGACTCTTCTCTATTACTTGCACAATTGGGAATGGAACACTTAAAAATAGATTTTAAAACTAAAAATTATATACAAAATACACTAAAGCTAAAGAAAACGTCCCGTCGAAATATATAACCTATTAAACAATAAACAACCTTTAGTAAAATAGAATTAAATGCCAATAAAACTTTATTTATAATTTATAGTTAGTTCATACTTCATAGAAAAACAAAATAAAAATTTCCAAGAAAACTTCTAATTTGACAGTTACGCGACAATAACATGACAAAATGGCGTCAGGGAGAAGGGCGCAAGAGTTGGGAGGGACGAGGGAAACGTCATGTTCTGAATTGCTCACTGCATTTCAATTTCATACGGTCAAAGATTTTTGCTCAAAGATTACCAGCCGCGGCACGATTGCACGACAAATATACGTAAGTATCATACACAAACTATATAAAACAGAACACAGAATACTTTACTCCTAGCGGAGAAGAATGTTAACTCCATATAAAATGGATAGTTAAGATTAAGAGTTAGAAATGGATTATTTTAGAGTATCGAATTCGTATCAATTTCGATATATTTTAAAATATTGTATCGTTTTTTTCGTCGTCCAACCGTCAGTAGATAAAATTTTAGACTTTATCTTTACATCATTCAATTGATGACGATATATCGATATTTATCACACGATATATATCGATACTGTTTAAAAATATAGATTCGATATATATCGATATATTTTTTCCCTTTGCCCATCCCTAGGATAGGAACAAAATTCAGCGGCATCTAGCGTGGTAGCAGATAAAAAAAATTGAGCGGGAAAATTCTAATCGCAGAAATTAAATTTTTTTCGTCGATCTGGTTTTCCAAGATTTAGTCTATTAAAAAATATGTTTCTATAATTAAACATTATTTCTATAAACATATCTCTAGAATTGTAATAATTAATTATTTTAGAAACATATTTCCTAATATAATAAATCTTGGAAAAACCAGAACCGATCACAGTTATGTATTTCTGACGAGGAATACAAGTTATAGTAAAATATGATTTATGCTTACAAATTCATTTATTCCTAACAAAAGATATAGAAAAAAAAAAACATAATTAGCCTATTAAAATGTTTTAAATTCATTTCAGTTAGTATATTGGAATTACAGATGTAGCGTAACTTAATATTTAATGAAACACGTTTAAATTATGCAAAATTCTTACAATATTCACACAGAAAATAACTACAATAATATGTAGGTACTCAATTTAAATAAAATATAAAACATGTCGACAATTTGAGTTTTGTTTTAATAGAAAAATTGACCTTTACATCTAAAGATGATTTATACAGCGACAATAATTTTACAACAGCTATTCTGGACGCTGTAGTGCCTGGGACATCACGAATCCAAACTAATAAGTTTGGATTGCAAGTATAGTAAATCTTAATTTATGTTAACAAATTAATTCCTTCATAAAAAAGATACGGAAAAAACAAATATAACTAAACTATACTAAAATGTTTTAAATTCAAATAAGTTGGCATATTGGAATTACAGTTTACGGCGTAATTTAATATTTTATAAAACAATCTTTAAATTATGCAAACTTCTTACAATTTTCACATAGAAAATAACTATAATAATTTATATACTCAATTTAAATATAAAAAAGTGTCGACAATTTGAAACAGAAACTTGTTTATTCAATATAGATTATAATATATAATGCTTATTGAAAGTCACTCTTTTGTTTAATTACCACTGGTTCAAAAAAAACCTCGGAGGTCATCACTCCAGTGGAAGCCCGGAACTGCCGTGAATTTCAAAACCACAATCTTACATTTATTACATATAATAATATATTAATATGGATATCAGCCTACAGCCGTCCATACCAGTATATGATGTAGGTGGCTAAGGACCGTGCTTTGTGATTTTTATTGAAGAAGCAGGAGGCCTATGTTTAGTCTGTAACGATGATGATGATGATGATTAATTGTTTGTTTTATTTAATGTTATAGTCCGTGCTGAAAAAATTCGTCACCATAATAATAGTGTACTGTAAAATATCAGTTTATTAATAAATAATTTGTATTTGACACAATTGATTGTACTTGTATTAGAATAATAATAATAATAAAATATTTCTATTATTTTAATCAGTCCAGTTTAAGTCTTATGTATTCAGGACTAAATTAAATTATGTATTTAATCTTAAAATTGTATGTTAATAAAAACAGAGAACCCATCACCTCATTTCGTCCCATGGGTGTTATGTTATAAGAGATATGTCAAATAATCTCATGAGTTCTGTTTATTCGATGGTATAACCATCTCGTTTACGCCAGGCGTAAAATCCAAATTGACGATGGACAAGCTGTATCAAAGGTGTTTACGTCTAGATCTATGATTATCAAGCCATCTGCCAAGCATGACAGGCTCAAGTCCAGCAGTAAACTTTAATAGGCCAATAAAGAAGAAAAAAGTCACAAACAACTTGCTGTGCTCTGATAATACAAGTGTTTATTAATGGATTAATAAGCTTTTTGTTTTTCAGAAAAAGGCATTCTTCCAAGAGAATAAGCGGAAACTGCCGAAATTCTCCTCTTTTTTGACAAGGTATTCGATTCTGTTAATGGCAGCTATAATAAAGAATAAAACTATATGTAAAGCCTCTTCTTGGACCAGCAAGGCCAAACTCAGAACACCATAAATTGTGGAATGAAGCAAAAGCTATATTAAAAAACATACATTAATAACATACAAAAAAATGGGTATGGACACAACTTGGTGCATAAATTCTTTTAAAAAATTGGAAACTAAGTATGGTATTACTTCTGTTTGGATGCGGCACCTCAACCAAGACCCTATTGAAAACTTTTTTGGAACCATTAGAAGCTATGAGTGCCGCAATGTTAATCCAACACCAGAACATTTTCAGAGTGCCAACACTACACTTTTAATTAACAATATGTCCAATGTCCATGCCTCAGGAGCTAATTGTGAAAAAGATAATTGTAAGGCTTTAGAATCTGTTATTATCACAGATAACTGCAAAGCTGCTGCAACCTGTGTCCTTGAAACAATCCCGGATGTAGATATAATTAATATTAAAGAGAACACTGCTCAATATATAAAGGGGGCATTAGATTATGTTAGTGGATACTTTGCTAGATGTGCTAAAAATGTTTTTAAAAATTGTAGTGAATGTACTGCTAAAATATTCGCCTTACAAGAAAATGAAATCATTAACTTTTGGGAATATGCAGGTAAACGGTGGCTTTGCAGTCCCACTGAGTCTCTTATAGTGTGTGTATCTGCAGTGCAAGACATAACAAATTCAGTATTAAAAAATATTTAGATAGAGACAATGTTGAAGAATTAATAAAAATCTTGATACTAATTCATATAGATTTTGATTCTTGCTATGTAAAATAAAATAAGTATTTATTAAATTTGTCTTGCCGCTTTTTCATATTCAATTATGTGTTGTATGTGTCACAATAATGAAGATGTGTTTCAAATAAAAGCCAAAAAATATTTCCACAAATGTAAAAAAGACGTTTTATTCAATAGATTACTTAACTTTCTGAAATGAGACTTTATTTTTACCTCAAAACCTATACTTATTGTAAGAAAAATTTCTTACAATAAAAAAAGAAAAAACATAAGGAAACAATAATTTAGTACAGTATAAAGGACTATATAGTAGCTATGTATACTACGTGTATAGTATAGCTATATGATAAATATAAATTGTTTCATCCGACACCACCAGACGGCAGCACATTCGTGAATTTATTTTTGGGCTTGAGATTCGTCTCTATTTCAGATTTCAGTATATAAAAAGTACTCTGTGACGTGCACGCTTGTTGTTTTAATATTTAAGTGCTGCCATTATATAAATTTAATATTCTTCTATAAACACGGAGAAGATAGCCGGTATTCTATAGGATGTATTTCGGTGAGTGTGCGCAGGAATTACACGTTTTAATTCCTTCCCCCCTTTTCCATCATTGGACAACCAGGCGGTCGGCGGGTCTTCACCCCTTTGTTGTCGATATTCCACGCATTATTATTTGCTTCGTCTTTTGTAATGCGTACAGCAAAGGAGTAAAATAATTTGCCAGCGTCTATCTTTCCGTCCGAATACAATCTGGGCGCCTTCAAGGCAAGAGTGAATAGGCTTTTGTTACGCTAAGACAGTGCGATTTACCATCTAGGGCTACATCACCACTTACCACCAGATGGGATCGTGGTCAAGCACTGGCTTATAATAAGTTGAAAAAAAAAAGATAACTGTTGCTGATGCTTTAATCAAGTTTATTTACTGATCAAACGTAATCAATATTTTTCTTTATACCAGTTTGTACAACTACCAGTTTGTAAAACGCCGTCTATAGAACGATTTTTTGGAAAACTCTGAGAATTCCCAAATTAACAAAATCGGAAGAAAATCTTAAAAAAAGCAACATAGTATTTTAAAACCGTAGATAGATACAAAATCAATTGGTGAATACTCTCATTTTAGAGGTTTTCAAATAACTTGGCAATTTTATGGTAGAAATCTGGTAAAACAAATGACCAAATAAATAATTTTGTAACCGCGCTATCTACGCGGTTTATCAAGTACTACATCGATCTGCGAAGCCGACGTTGTTTTCTGCGAATTTATTCGATGGCGCTGCTGTTATTAATGCCGCATAGGTCCCATACATTATGATCATGGAGTATAGAGTAGGAGAACCATCTCATATGGGGGGAAAGTTGAAAAAGTGTCCAACTGTTTACTGAAAATAGAGGTTCCAAAACCTACCACAATAGCGCTGGCGTCTGAAAAACTACGATATGAATATAGCTGTTGTTGATAGACGGAATGAAGTTAGCTGAATTCAAATATTTAAAAATTTCATGACAATATAGTAGTTAGTAAAGCACACACACAAAGTTTCAACATGCGGAAACGCGTAACTTTTCTGTAAAAATACGTATCAACACCAAACTCGACTGACGTCAATGGAAAGCTAAGCCTTTATTATTTCTAATGATGAAGAACTGCCGCTTTATGTAAAAATTAATTCTTTCAAACATCTTTGTGAGTTCTTAAAATCTGTAGAAAGATGGCCATTATGCATTGGTACTCAAATAGACAGTAATAAGTAAGAATATTTGTTTACACATAAAACAATGGAACTATAAAAAGTTTTACACATCTATAATACTTAAAAAAAAATACATAAATTTTCAGGTACTCAAAATTGTGTAAAGGTGTGATTATAAGTGGCGATGCTTACCAAAGAAATCCAAGATGTAAATCATGTCGCATTTTACGGAAACGCTTACAAAGCCGTAAATGAACTTCAATTATTTTAGAGAAAACGACAGCTCTAAAACGGCGTGCTTCAAACCTTGTTAAACAAAACAAACGTCTACAAAGAATGGTAAGTTTTTTTTTATTTCATTGAAAACGTCTAAGCTCTATGAAAATTGCAAAAATTTATCTTCAGGGTAATAAGGTATTGCACGTACTTTCTTTCAAACATTTTATTTATCATTTTACATCCACATATCTTTTTGGAAAAATAGTGATCATGTACATATGAGTTTTAAATTAAATCTTTTGGTGAAGTATTCATAATGTATATATTAATTGTTCATTAATTTTTTATTTACAACAGTAACTGTTTTTACATAAAAATTGTACATTTAATATGTTGTTCTAATATAAATGATTTATACATTGTTAAATGAGCTTTAGAAAATCATAATTATATATAACAGAACATAAATTTTGTACCATACCAACCACATATGAATAAAATTATTATACCAAATCTTTCTTCTTATTAAATAATGTAGATTAATTAATCAATAACATAGTTGATTGTTTTATAAATAAAATAATAACTTTAAATATTATAGTTATATGTGAACAAATGTAATTTTAAATTGTAGTTTTCGAAGTTAATGATGTTGCTAAGTGTGCAATATTATTAGAATAAGATTTATACTACTCATTTAAGAATTTTAATTTTTTCTTAATTAAATTGAAGCCTCGAAGGATGATTGCCATTGCACTATAAATAATTAGGTTAATCAGTAATATAGATCCAATTGTTTTATCTACTCTGTAATATGGCACAATTTATTTTATGTTTTTGTTATTCCGCGATGTTAATATTTTATTTTTTCTTTACAGAAAAGTCGGCTAAAAGAAAAAATTTTTATGGCGAAGTCTAAGTGTGCTCAAAAATCACAGGCTGTACTACAAGAAGCTATTAAAAATTTACCACAAGAATTTCAAACTGTTGTAATTTCCTGTTTCGAAGCTGCAAAGAAAAAAACATCAAAAGGACGACGATACACATTAGAATGGATTTATGAATGCTTGTTGATACGTTTAAAGAATCGAAATACATATAGATTTTTGCGTAGTAGAAATATTTTACCGCTACCATCTATAGAAACATTGAGTAAATTCATTCGAAAAATTTGTGGCTCTGCTTACGGATTTCAACCGGTTCCTTTTCATAGTCTAAAAGAAAGATACGAAGCAATGATAAAAGGAGAGAAACATGGAGTCATTTTGGTCGACGAAATGAAACTAAGTGAAGGCGTTTATTTTGATCAACATTCTATGAAATTTAGTAGTTTTGTAAATCTTGGACAGCACACCCCGGAAGACTTGAAAAATAAGACAGCAGATCATGCCTTAGTTTTTAAGTTTGTACCCTTCAGAGGTAGATGGGTTCAAGCTTTAGGCTGCTTCCTTTCTAGGAATGCTTGCAAAAGCGAACCACTTCATAAGCTTCTTTTAGAGTGTATTGTACTTATGGAAAATAGTGGAATCTGCATTGATGCTGTAGTTATGGATGGTGCATCGTGGAATAGAGGGGTTTGGAAAATTTTCGGTATTGACGACAAAAACATTAGCTGTGAACATCCTTATGATAGGTCACGACGATTGTGGATGATTTCGGATTTTAATCATTTATTAAAATGCTTCCGAACATCTACTTTGGATGACAATTTACAGGAATTCCAGGTATAATAAAAAGTAATGCTATATCCAGTAAACAGAAGCACAGAAGATTCTTATAAATAGTGTTATTGATGTTACAGACCCCTTATGGAATAGTCAAAAAGAAGCATTGGGAAGCTCTCTTAGAAGAGGAGAATTATCGTCAGCCCAATATGAAAATTGCCTACAAATTGACACCTGCCCATTTAAAACCTAAAGGCTTTCAGACAATGAATGTGCCTCTTGCAACACAAGTATGTACATTTTTTCAAGTATATTTTTTTTGTATTGAATGAATAGACTAAAGACTATGATTGATTTTAGATCCAGACGCTTGTTTGCTTTTATTATATTATTTTTATTCACTTTATTTTAGGTATTTGGTCATGAAGTATCAGTTGCAATGGCTCATTACCAATCTGTTTGCGACAAATTAAAAGATTCTACACCAACGCAAAAATTTATTGATGTTGTTTATAAATTAATAAAAGCTATGTCATCACGCGAGCCAAAAAAAGCTCTGTATGTGAAGGAAGATTGCTGTCAAAAACAAGTAAGGACATTTATTTAGTAATACATAACATTTAAATGTTTTACCAACTACTGAATTTTGTAGTATTTTCTGCATGACATTTGTTATCATTGTCAATTCTATTAGATGCTGCATGTCATTTAAACTACAAATGTTCACAGAAACAACAGAAATTGTACAGGAGTAATATTTTTCTGTTTTTGGATCCATGCTTTGTTGAAGTTTTAAAGGCCTTACAACTAATTAGAATTATACTTTTCTAGGCAATTTTGGATTTCTTACAATTTCTTGAAGATTGGGAGAAAGTAGAAAAAAAAAACCTGTATCAAGGAGTATGTTACTAGGATTAAAAGTAACATTGCACGCAACACTACAAATATCGAAAATGTTATACATGGAATGTAATTATGAGTATTTAATGACAGCAACTTTGTCACAAGATCCTTTAGAGGTAATTATACAATATACAATTTTATATTCAATTATAATTGATTTCACTCATTTTATTTCTTTATAAACAATTATTTATTTGGAATTTCAGAGATTCTTTTCTGTAATGCGACATTCGTGTGGAGGAAACGACCACCCTGATCCAAAAATGTTTGCACAAGTGTATCGTTTGGCTTCTTGTTTTTCTCTCGTACGTCCTCCAAAAGGATGTAATGTATCAGGGAAAGACCTGCTAAAAACTTTATTAGGAGCTCAAGGAATTTTAACTTCTCCCAATAAAGACAAGGAAATATGGCTTCAAAATATTGATATTATGGTTGAAAGATCTGAACCATTATTAGAAGGTTCTTTAATCGATGAAGACCACGATTACAATGAGGCTGTAACCAGCGATGCCGTTCAATCATACATTGCTGGTTACATAGTCCGCAAATTGCGAAACACTACGAAGTGCGTGAATTGCTTACAAGCTTTACAAATGAAAGCGGGAGATGGTAGACAGTTACAGAGAAATGATGTCATTAATAAAATGGATTTATATGGTGGACTCATATATGCAAGCAATGAATTATTTGATTTAACGAAACAATTAGAAAAGTGTGTTTTGAGAACTATTAGTAAAACTCTAACCAATGTTGACACTATAAGTCAAATATCGCGAGAGCTAAAAAAAGAAGTTTTGCTAAGAGTAGGTTGCTTTCAACATGAAACTGAACTGACTGTTAAAATTATTGATTTTTATGTAGTGATGAGATCCTATTTTTTGGCTAAATCTGAAAATAAACGCTATGAAGTCATTGTGTTGCTTATAAGAATTATCATAGATAATTTTCTCAGTTTATTTCTAATTTAGAATTTGAAATATTTACAAAGAATTAATTCACTCATCAGTAATATTTATAACAGCGTTTTACTTATTTTCATATTAAAAAGTATTTGCATTGTATAATTCTTACACAATCAAACTGTTGTGCTAAGTTCAGTTTTGATAGGTAATAGGGATAGGCTACCACCATTGTGCGATATTATAAAAACATAAAAACGATTGCAATAATTATTGAATGCAATTCGTGTTGTGAGCACTAGTAAAGCAAACAACAAGTAATCAAGTGTGATTACTCTTCCTGCGACTCCCGTAATACTATTGTTGAAAATGTAATCGTTTATTTATATAATTTAATAATATAAATCGTTGAATAACCCGCTTGTTGATTTATTTTGCATTTACACCTTATTTATTCCATAAGACTTATTTTTCTTTCAACAAATAAATTTTTAACAAGTTAAAATAATTTCAAATTTTACTTGTAATTCCCTCAAATTTTCCGCATTACAATTTCTGACTGAAAAAAAATAGTTTAAACGTTTGTTAATTTGATTATGAAACGACGCTTTTTTAATTTTAAATTTATATTCCCTTTATGATTATAAATCATAATATCATATGTTACTCCGACCATATATATTGTTTGAAAAGTGCGCCAAAAGCAAGTGGATTGGTCGGTCCTTGTTTATTTCTCCATCTTATTCTAATTACTTTTGGCGCTTTTTTTTAAATTTATCCTATGCTACCGTAGCGCCACCCTTATTGGACGCGTTTTTACGGTCACTTTTCATATACAGAGATGGTCCTCCTTCTACTCTATACTCCATGATTATGATATAGAAACACAGTGTTTCAAACACTGAGTTTTGGCGGGAAATTGACCGGCGGCGGTTTGCTGCTCCTGTATTATAGTTTAAATAATAGTTTGAAGTGGATTTTGATATGTAAAAGTGGTGCGATTTTATGTATTAACTGTCTACGCATGTGAACTATTAGTGGAAACGGTGAAACAAGTGCTCTGATGGTGATGGATTCTCAAGATAAGCTGTTTGTCTGCATAGGCGCCTTTAGATACCATCGCCAACTGTCAGCTGTCTGCTGGCTCAAGTTGCCGTCAAAATCTCCCAAGGGCTGCACAATGTGACGCATCAACATATTGTGAAGCAGTGAACTATGAAAGATAATTATACATTTGGGAAATTATAATAAACCGAATAAAAATACTCAAGACTTGGCCTAAAGGTCTAGATACCAGGCCATAAACTCCAAAAAAAAAATATAGAAACACGTATCATATTAGTCCGTAGATAGAGGATTGTATTAGTCAGTTAGTCTGTGCGACAAACAAACACAGGAATTAGTCGTTTTACGGCTCTGGGTTCTAGCCCTTCTGAGACTGAAGTTAAGATGATGAAACTCCATTAGTGGTCAACTTTTAGTTCAGTAACACAGACTAATATGATGTTTACGCATGTTCAGTAATCTATGTTTTAGTTTTAGCCAGCACCAGTTAGAATTTTAAGTTTTGGCGAGAACTGGACCGGCGGCGGATTGCTGCTCCTATATCATTGCTTAAATAATGGTTTGAAGTGGATTTTGATATATAAAAGTGGTGCAATTTTGTGTATTAAGTGTCAGCGCATGTGAACTATTAGTAGAAACGGTGAAAAAGTGCTCTGATAGTGATGTGATTCTCAAGATAAGGTGACTGTCTGCTTAGAGGCCTTGAGATACCATCGCCAACTGTCAGCTGTCTGCTGGCTCAAGTTGCCGTCAAAATCTCCCAAAGGCTGCACAATGTGACGCATCAACATATTGTGAAGCAAAGTACTACGAAGGCTAATTATACATTGTCACTTCAGGCTCAGAAGGGTTAGCACCCAGAGCCGTAAAGCCAGTTATAAAAAAACAGCACCAGTTATTAAAAAACAGCACCGACAAAGAATATAGTGCTACCAACTCCTACCAAAACTTTACTCCAATATATTTTTTTAAATCCCCCGAAAAACATTAAGTACTACTCGTACGCTTAAAGAATGGGATTGAAAGTGGCGGCGCCTCTATTCACCTCTCGCTCGCATACTGGCGCTATCTATACATCTCTACTCACACCCGCTGGTACTGCAAAAAACTACGTTGGGATATTCGTTTTACGGTATGTTCTATAACTTCAGTCCAACTTGTCATTGGAATCAATGATAACAAATTCCCATAACTACAAAAAAAGTCAGTGTTGGAACGCTGTTGTACCAGCAAGTAGTATAAATAGCAGCTGTTTCTACTTGCCGCTCAACTCCCTCCGGAACAAGCGAACCCTTTATAAGGTCTGTATACGACCAGTTATGTCTTACGCGGTCCCTATATTTGCTCACGCTGACCCCAAAATTATTAGTGAACTCCAAATAGTTCAAAACCTCTTCTGTCGTCGAGCTACGAACGCACCCTGGTACGTCCGTAACGCCGACGTCCATGTGGACTTAGGGCTCCCTTCAATTCAACAATTTCTTAAAACACTCTCTGAGAACTTCTTCAAAGCCTCAGAGTCTCACTCCAATCAATTAATTCGTGAGGCAGCTACTTATGCAGCCCCACTCCCCTCTCGCTATCGAGAAACTCTCTCTCGGACCCGCCAAATAAACTTTCAACCGATCTGAAGTGCCTCCTGGTGGCTCAGGCTGACTCTTCTTAAATTTGCCTTAGTAGGCTCTCCCTTAGCGGCTCGTAGCTCTTTTCCCAAAAGAGGGTCGCTTCCGATTCGGCAGAAAGGCCTAATAAGCCAATGCCAGTCCCACAGTTGGATTTTAGCGGGTACACTTAGGGTGGTTAGGTTAGTCACAGTGAGTCCCGCATAACCACGACAGACCGACCGTCGTGGTATGCATAAAGCATTTACCACCTCCTCGCGTTAACGGGGTAGCCCTTTTCATTTGCTTCGGGGCGCAAATAAAAAACTTGCCGCTCATTTGTAGCCAGCCTCCGCAGAGTCTACTCCACCTGAGGATGCCTCGTGTAGAGGCGAAACGCGTGTCGTATTTACGAGAATTGTGTGTCGTTCTTAGAGTGGTGGTGCTGGAATTGGCGGTGACGGGTATCACATCATCTTCTTTCTTTACGCGGAATTAAGCAAATTAAGTTATAACAACGTCCTTATAATGGATTTCCGCAAAGTAACGCCTGATTCTATTAATTATCTCGGTTATTCTGCGTTCAATACAGAATATTTGCATTTCTTCCAGGACTTTTTTTGAGAAAATAGAAAGTCAGAATCTGAACAAAGGGATATTAATAAAATTAGTAAGCCAACATTATTTCCAACTATCGTAACAGGTTGATTTGCAGATTTTGCTTTCAATTCAATAGCTGTTCTAAAAATCAAAAGATCTGCATCATCCTCGGCAATACTACAGTTTATCTTCTTCTGTTCCAAATAATTACTCAATAAATTAACAAACATCTCTTTGTTTGCAATGTTTGAAAGGAATTTGGTTTGAGTTAGTCCCCCTCATGTGTCATGGCGCCCGCAGAAAGTTGACAGCTTATGCATTTATCTGTGTGTACGCCGAGCCACCATTATCACAATTTACTATTAAATTAGAAAGTAAACGCTGTTAATCTTTGAACAACATAGATTAAAGACAAATCCGTAATTACGGCCTTGTCTTATACTTTTTGCACGATAGATTTAAAATCATTTTTGCTTTTGCACTTGCATTTGCCGGCTGCGACACAACAAGCGCTATCTTCAAAAAAGCGGAAAAAGCATCATCTCTTTATTAAAGAAGAACCAGAGCTACAGCAACAGTTTTTACGAACAAAGTAGCTCAGTTGATACATTATATGAAGTTGCCGAAAGAATAATACTGTACGGCGATGATGATTTTTTTTAATATGATATGGTGACTAACGAGCACACAGTCCACTTGATAGTAGTGGTTGCTGTGACCCATAGACATCTACATTTATCTTCAATAAATCCAAATGCAGATGCGTCGTCACCCGTGAGGACTAAGATGGAATGCCTCTTTTCCAGTAAAAAGGGTCTCCGATTCTCTACACTCAGCATACGAAACACAGCAGTGTCAAGCTGCCATTTTACGCTAGTATTCTATGAGAGCGTGGTCTTTCCCCGGTCGAGTCGACCCATTCGTGCTACAACTATACTACTAATATAGCTGCAGCATGGCTCGGCTCGACCGGGGAAGGACCACGCTCTCACAGAATACCAGCGTAAAATAGCAGCTTAACGCTGCTGTGTTTCGTATGAGTGTGAAGAACCGGAGACCCTTTTTACAGGAAACGAGGCATTCCATCTTAGTCCTCACGGGTGACAACGCATCTGCATTTTGATTCGTAATCGAAGATAGATGTGGATATCTATGGGCCACAGCAACCACTTACCATCAGGTGGACTGTGTGCTCGTTTGTCACCCCTACAAAAAAAAATACATTATAAATATCGAAAATATGTTTTTGCATATATTTCACTTTTGCTTATTAATGAATAAACTTGTTTCCTTTATGCCATTTCCTTTGTATATCTGGCTCGATTTAAATCCGATTCAAAAAACTAACTTGACATGTAGGGATTACTGTTTTTATAATTTGTAAGCCTAATTAATGTTTATAAAAAAATATGTTGTTTCAAAATCAATCCCAACATGAACAGTAATTTTTTCACGAATCATAAAATTTGGAATCAATGTATTTACTAAAAATTAAAAAAATCTTCAACTTATTTATAAAAATTACTTAATTTAAAAAAAAATATTAAAAAATTTATTTCCTGTTTTCGGATTCAATCACCAAGTAGGCAAAAATAACCCGATCTATTTTAATGAACAGATCGTAAAATAGATAGAGTGCGAGAATTATGATTCTCTGATAATGCCTTCTCACTCTTACTCAGACCTCGTATATAAGTATAAAAGTAGGCATACGTAGTATACGAGTAATCAATAGTCCTCTCTTTTTACCTCGGGACTTAATACAGCGTAGGATTTGAAAAAGATTTTATACCTGTATAAATTCAAATATACTAGGAAAGTTTTCTTTTTCAATCGTAAAATTTAGGAAATTTTACGAGGAATCTAAATATACATAATCATATAAAAATTTTAAGCATTCAAATTTCAATTTAAAAATTTCAAATCGTTATATTTTTTAACAATAAAAAAATTTGTATCTCTAAAATTTTAATTAAATAAAATTTATATTTTATTTTTGTACTCCCTAGGTACGATTTTTTAAAATTTACGTTCATCCCTTAAACTTAAATCTAAAAATCATCCAACCATTTTTATGTAAAATTTTAATCTCTACACATTTTTATAAGAACTCTTTCTGCCACCAGTGCGTCGCCAATAGAAAGTGATGTATAATATTTGACAGATTTCATAGTGGGGAAGTTAATTTTTTCGGGAAATGTAAAAGTTGTTGTTTCTTTTTGTACCTTTAGCTATATTTTATATTAATAACATTAAAAATAAATAAACCAAACCACAGATATTCGTAAAAGTAGAAAAATTAAAAAAAAAGTTAAAAATGTACAAAAAAATTAAAGAACAATAACAACCAACTTCTCAATTAAATTACACTGTGTAACAAAAAACTTTACCTCAGTGTCAACTAGCGACATCTGGTGAGCAGAAAATTACTAGCCCTCATTGCTTTCGCAAACACTTTTGAGAATTTTTTTAACCCTTGCCGAGGGTTTATAATTTAGTAACGAAACTAATTCTAATAAAATTTTAGTTGTATAATTCTTATAAATAACATTTAAAAAAGAATTGATTTATCCAATTTTCTCTGGGTTCTAGCCCTTCTGAGCCTGAAGTTACAATGTATCCTTCATAGTACACTGCTTCACAATATGTTGATGCGTCACATTGTGCAACCCTTGGGAGATTTTGACGGCTACTTGAGCCAGCAAACAGCTGACAGTTGGCGATGGTATCTCAAGGCACCTAAGCAGACAGACACCTTATCTTGAGAATCACATCACCAGCACTTGTTTCACCGTTTCCACTAATATTTCACACGCGCAGACACTTAGAACACAAAATCGCACCTCTTTTACATATCAAAATCCACTTCAAACCATTATTTAAACAATAATACAGGAGCAGCAATCCGCCGCCGGTCAAGTTCCCGCCAAAACTCGTATTTACCCTTTCTCTTTAACCTTTTCTCCACAGATTAAAATGATGGGCTAGGCTAGGTGAAATTCCTAATACCCACGCAACTTAGGTAAGGAAGGAAATAAAAAACGACTACTGAAATAAAACCTAACAAATCGAAATCCACATTATATTATAAGTTGTTCTAATGTTCCAAGTATCCGACGTTATCAACGTGACAAAGCCACGATGATTTTTTACTGTGGCTTTTTCTAAGAAAAAATATATTCGATCAAATCTTTTATTACAAATGTTGTGAATAGTCCCGGGAGTCTCAAAAAGCCCCACTTTACGGTATCACCGTGACGGTCGTTCCCCCCCTCCTCAGCCTAACCACCAGCCTATGAATTTGGAGTATATATATATAAAAATAATACTGGCAGACGTATTTTAAATCGAGTCGATATTACTTCAAATATTTAGAATTGGGTACTTTTTACAGTATAAAAAACTGTATCCTTTCTTTTGAATGCACCCAATCGACATTTAACAAATTTGGTTTTAGTAAAATTTTTGAGCTGATCATTGCATTTAATGCCTTTTTAACGATGGCGCAATTATATACAAGCAATGTGCAGTTTTTTATACTGTAAAAAGTAACACAGAACGACCGGGTAATACGTATACTTATACAAAGGAAAGAGTAGAGGGCACATAACTTAATAAAACAAGCTATTGACAGTTTAATAGAGTACATTATTGTCTATTGAAAAAAAGGGATTCCCCTGTAATTTTCAAATGTTGCCATATTTGCGAAAATTGCTTTAGTCTCGGGTATTTCCTTTTACAACGTTATTAGTATCAGTGAATATTTAGTGGAATCCAATAAAACAATTCCATTGTAAGAGTTATCACTACTACCTTTAAATTTTCAAATATATTTAGTGACTAAAGGAATACATTGTAGGTTAACTTTACACTCATTTTTTAAATAAGTTAATGTAATGAACATTTGTGCCGATTGATATTTCACTCAATATCGAAGGTCAAAAAATACCTAGTCAGGTCATAAGTATTGCCACAAAGTAAAAACTTTTATTTTAGAATGCTGGCCACAAAAAAAGTTTATTGAATTCGAATTTCGAATTGTTCATGAAAATAAAACTGTATACTTTTTAGAATTTTACTCATTTTTAAATATGGAGTGGACGCTTAAAGAAGACCGTGTTCCGTGTTGCAGTTATTGCGTTGCATCGTTGCGGTTACGCGTTGGCCGAACTGGGCCGAACGCACTCGGCGAGCGTACTCTGTTAACGTGTACTGGAGCCATAAAATGCTTTAGACAAAAAAAACCTAAATTGGCAGCACTGTCACAAGTTGAGAGCATACAGTATACTAGTAGTATCATAATTTATGTGTAAATAATGTATATTGTATATTATTTATGGGAAGTTTTAAAGAAAAGCACACAAGCACAAGCAAGCTGAAGCTGACAATCACAACACAATCAAGTACATAGATTACTGTATATATACTAGATCAAGTACTTTAAGTGATTAAGTACAAGTAGTTACGTGACCGTGTGGCGTGTTCATACGGTCGGTTCATTGCTGTTTTGGATAAATTTCTTCCTACCTGTAAGCATTTATTTTTATTTTATAATGTATTTATTTTGTTACAAGATTTATTTATTAGGAAATAATTGTTGTACGCCGTACTCAGTTTCATCTCCGTCCTATAGCCGTAGTAGAGAACAGAACTAAGTATTTAGCAAAGATGTTTTGACCTATAAAACATCTTTGGTATTTAGTTAATAACAGATCCATCAAAATGCTTCAGTGAACAAAGATTTATATTCCTTGTTTATGTAAGTAGAGTTATTGCCCACAATCACTTTGACTTGAAATTTTGAATTTTTTTTTATTTTTAATGTAATTATTTAGATGATATTCTAGTTGTTACATTAAACTTGTGATGTTGCTTGGTACATTCAAAAGAACCAACGAAAAACTAACTTCAAAGAACTAAAATAATTTGTACATAATAGCTTCGAAGTCGCGGCTTTAATTCTTCGATACTATGGTTTATCTCGTATTTCAGAAGCTTTATTAATAGATGCAGCCGACGCCATTATGTGTGTGCAAAACACAAATTGTGAATATTCTGATGCTTATAAGAATTTCGTATAGGCTTATCAAAGAAAAACATTTGTTTCAGACTAAAATGGGTTTGTTGGCCGCTCTCGCTGTTAACATTGTCGGTGGAGCAGTAATTTATGGAACTGGTGGCATTGGAGCCCCATTAATAGCACCGTTGCTGGGTTTCAGCAGCGGCGGCATCGTGGCTGGAAGTACTGCCGCTGCTGCCCAGGCGTACTACGGCAACGTTGTTGCTGGTAGTATAATTTCCCAACTTACATCAATAGCAATGGTGGCACCTACGCTATAAGTAGGCGATTAAATTAATTACAATTTTCAGACATTCTGCCTTTTTCTTTTTTATTTCTTTGTATGTGCACGCACCTTCAACCATGAAATATTTTAGGTGATGAGATCTTATAATAAATGGATTTAAAACAAAGAACTGTAGGTAGTTTTATTTATAAAATATTTTCTTTATGATTTGTTTGTGGCATTATATGAACCGTCATTAGTTAATTAATTAATAATAAATTAAAGCGACAGTTGAATGTTGTAAGTCTCTACTGGAAGTGTCCTGTGTTAAGGGTTGTTGAAGAACTTGATGCTACCAAGCTGTTTTTAATGTCTTCATAGTTATTGTCTAAAATGATATATTGTAAGTAAATTTTATTTAAAAATGTTCCGTTGGGTTTCTTGCTGCTTTTTTGTATATAGTATAGGGTGACAAATGAGCACACAGTCCACCTGATGGTAAGTGGTTGCTGTGGCCCATGGACATCCACATTTATCCTCGTTTGCGAATCAAAAGCAGGATTAAGATGGAATGCCTCGTTTCCAGTAAAAAGGGTCTCTGGTTCTCTACACTCACCATACGAAACACAGCAGTGATAATCTGCTATTTGATACTGGTATTCTGTGAGAATGTGGTCCTTCCCCGGTCGAGCCAACCCATTCGTGCTACAACTATACTACTAATATAGCTGCAGCATGGCTCTACCACATATAAAAATGATTCACAGAACAGGTTTTTCAAGAAAATTATTCAAGAGAATTACATGTAGTCTATATTGAATAAAAATTATTCTATTCTATTTCAAGAACAATTTTAAAAACGACAATAACCAAAAAAAGGTGTTATGGCTCGAAATTCCAGCCACCAAGTAGCCATAAGTATGTTATCCTTTTGTGTACTTTGCCTGCCTTGCATGGGTTATATCCTTTAAGTTTTTGGTTGTATCTAATAGAGGCACAGAATCGTAAAAACTTCAAATTTTTATGTAAGCATGCATGTTACAAGCATGAACTATACATTAAGACTGCGCTAGAGGGTATTAGTGTTCTGTAGCGCTAGCACTCCTTATTAATTTGTGTTTTTAAGACACATTACAATAATTATTTTATTTTAATGTTATACTTGGTAAAGATAAAGATATATTTATTTGCAAAAACATGTGTAGATAATAATACAATTGTTGTTTATTATTGGTCTTAAAGTTATAACTTTGAATCAACATGTTTGACCATAGTTGGTGTACAAATATGAAAAAAATTGAAAATAAAAATAGCTGTAACAGATAATTAATGAGTTATGACAAAAAGTATAATATCTACTAAATAATGTCATCATCATCAAGTAAAAAAATCATCAAAAATAATTATACAATGGCATTATTAACAATACAATGATATTAACAATGTATATAATAAAGTAGTAAATAGTAATTAAATTAGTTTTTTTACATTTATATAGATTTGTCATTAAGGAAGTCATTAACATTATAATAGCATTTTGCAGTTAATATTTTTTTAAATGTTTTCTTAAATAATCCTGTATTCAATTGTTTAATGTCGTTTGGAATTTTGTTATATATTAACACATTCAGTACCACCGACTCGCCCGGAGAGTTCACGTAAATCTTATTCCAGTGCCGACGACTCGTCTGGCGAGTTCAGTGTTTTTCACTAATATTTCCAAAATGCATCCGTATTTTCTGCTTAAAATTATAGTTTAGACTAAATATATGCTAAACTAAAGATTTACGTGGTGGGCCGGGTGTGGAGACTCCGTTTAAATTTGAAAGGAAACAAACTATTCTGCAATGCCTTGAACTCGCTAGGCGAGTTCCCTGACATAGATCCTCAACCATTTACATGTTAGATAACGACGTCAACATAGTAGCATGGACTACCTACATACTTGTGATATGGAACTAATATTCACAATAAAAATAATACATACCATATTCTTAAAACTGAAAGCCCGTATTATAATAATAATCGTTTATTTCCAATCAAAAGTAGATAAAGAATGTGTGTGGGCGTGCGTGCGTGTTGTTGTTGTTGTTGTTCTCGAATAAGTTCCTTAAACATTCTATTAACATCAATTTTAAATGTATCGAATTCATCCTCACGCTTTCTTTTGGTACGGTAAGCTGTTTGGCTGGCCATCGGAATCGGAATAAATATTTGGGTCTGAATGGCAGTGTTTGCGATGTAAAGTTGATGGCCGCCGTCGAGACGTAGGTGTCGGTCGCGCTAGTAGCAACAATATTCTGCGGCTGCGAAGTAGACTGCGGTGTCGAGCGAGAAATCATAAAGCGACGTTAAAACAATGTACCAGAGCAATATAAACAATCAGGTATTACGTATTTATTGCAAGCTTCAATGTTTCGTTACTATTTGCTTAGAGGTCAAGCAACTGGTCGTTGATCGACGATTCTTATACAAAAGGTCTTTCCGTCTTATATCACTTGATCTCTCGTCCTGTGCATACAATATTCATTTACGTTATCCCTGTTTTATTCAATGACGCAATGATTTATTAATTTTTTTTATTTATTAATTTGCAAAAAAAATTATAACACTTCAATAATAAGGCTTTTACTCACACAGCTGCATGGGAATTTAGTAGGACTAGTGTTGAGAGTTAGTGAACACTTCTTCACTTTTATGCACTCCTAGGTAATTATTTATTTGATTTTGTCGGAATTTAACATAAGTTAACTGTATTTAACTAACTAAACCACACACGTCTGGTCTCTTCGAGAGTCCGAGGGGAAGGATATATATATTAAATTATTTCATGGTAAAATTGTCTATTCACAAGTATTAGAAATTCAAAATATAACCTTAACAATAACCACAAATTAAAAGATTGACAACCACTGCTTAAATTACGAAACAAACTACCTTTTATTTTATCCAAAGAGTTTTTTGCCATTTTTACAAGCCGAATAGTCCTGAAACACTTTTTAATTGCGTTAAACACGTTAAGTACACTGTGACGGCCACAAAAATTACAAAACATAGAATTTACCCTTACTTAGTGCCAGTGAACTCGCGTGGCGAGTCGATTCAATTTATATTGCAGTGCCGGCGACTCGCCTGGCGAGTCAACCGTAAAATGTAGACGGCATCCGAGAAGACATCATGAAAATCGTAGTGGTGATGAATGTGTTAATGGAGCTTTGCATACTACACTTTTACACAGTAGCACTGTTTTAGCAGGGTGAGCACATAGTCTATTGTTGTCTCGACGATTACATCTTACATTGTCTGATAGGCGAGGAAACAATTGTGGGTTGCTTCTAACAAATAAAGCTATTTCCAATATATATAGTGATGGAAGTATGAGAATTTTGTGTTTGATAAATAATGGCTTACAGCTCTCCGTACTTTGAATACCAAACATGGCCCGTATGCATCGCTTTTGCATTTTAAATACCATATCTGTGTTAGTTGCGTTGGCCCAAAAAATGATGCCATATCTGAGAACAGATTCAACAAGACCATAATATGCCGAAAAAAGCGTATCAGTGTTGACAGTTGGAGCAAGTTTATGAAGGGCGTATGAAAGATTGCTGATTTTTTTACATAATACGTTAATGTGTTCTTTCCAATTTAATTTACTGTCTATAATTAATCCAAGAAAACGGGTAGAAGTAACTTCATTTATCGTGTAATTATCACAAACCAAATTTACATTTAATGGATTTTGTGATCTTTGTCCAAAGTGCATTATATTTGTCTTCGTAAATACCACATTAAACTTTTAACTAATAGAAATATATAGATATGAAATAATATATTTAATTAAAATATTATATCATTTGTAAACATTTAATATAAAATATAAACTTATACCCTGTACAACATAGCTTTTTGACAGATGGGTCTATTTTTTTTTTTGAAGTTTATGGCCTGGTATCTAGACCTTTAGGCCAAGTCTTAAGTATTTTTATTCGGTTTATTGTAATTTCCCCACTCCTTCATAGTATACTGCTTCACAATATGTTGATGCGTCACATTGTGCAGTTCTTGGGAGATTTTGGCGGCAACTTGATCCAGCAGACAGCTGATAGTTGGCGATGGTATCTAAAGGTGCCTATGCAAACAAACAGCTTATCTTGAGAATCGATCACCATCAGAGCACTTGTTTCACTGTTTCCACTAATAGTTCACATGCGTAGACACTTAATACACAAAATCGCAACACTTTTACATATCAAAGTCCACTTCAAACCATTATTTAAACAATAATACAGGAGCAGCAAACCGTCGCCGGTCAATTTCCCGCCAAAACCACAGATGGGTCTAGTGATGGGAACAGTGTGACCATCTTTAAAATACAGATCCTGCCTTACTTTGCTTAAAAACCTGTCAAATCCTGCCAAGGTAGGTAGTGAAAAATGTCTAAATACTGCCAACTTTATCTACCATTGTATAATTGTATTAAACTAAGAAAAAGAAAATACACATTTAAATGCTATATTATTATTAA
The DNA here is from genome assembly GCA_963668995.1 of Parnassius mnemosyne. NCBI lineage: Eukaryota > Metazoa > Arthropoda > Insecta > Lepidoptera > Papilionidae > Parnassius > Parnassius mnemosyne. Next base: position 36,195,756 of record CAVLGL010000013.1, on the reverse strand, counting down.
ATTAAAATTAAACATATCTTTCGCTGGTTAGATTCAATGTAATAGCCATGATCACCAATGCCTTGTTTAATGTTTTGTATTTTGTCGTAATTAAATTTATTTGAGAGAATATTCTATCACATGCTGAATACACATATTTTTTTTATTTTTACTAGTAGCGGCATGCTCTTTTAAAGCGGACAGCGGATGCCGATTTGCTGTTTTTTATATAGAAAAAGGGTGACAAACAAGCACACAGTCCACCTGATGGTAAGTGAATGCTGCAGTCCGTAAACATCTACATTTATCTTCAATTAAGAATCAAAATGCAGACGTGTTGTCACCACTGAGGACTATGATGGAATGCCTCATTTCCAGTAAAAAGGGTCACCATACGAAACACAGCAACATTAAGCTGATATTCTATGATGCCCGGGCTACACTAACGAGAAATGCCGTTGATTATCGCGTTGATGGGCGTTGAATGTAGGTGTAGCCACCACTTAACGCGATAATTCTACAACGGCAAGAACAATGCCGTTTCCCGTTGAACGATAACTCGAGTGTCGGTACATCAAATAGATTAACGCACGAATTAACGCGTTGAAGCGGCCACACTACGTTTGTCTCATTGTGCACGGCGAGCGCAACGGAGTCGTACGTATGGCTACGATAGAGTGGAATAAAGAAAAAGTTATTACGTTTCTTGAGATTCTGCAAACAGAGCCATGCTTAGGCAATGGTAAAATATATTCATATAATAAAAATTTACACTCATCAAACATAGTGTAGCAGCGTCAACGTTCATCTTGCTTGAAATTCAAGGAATATTAACGTAAAGTGACCATACGTCCCGTTTTGAACGGGACTGTCCCTTTTCTCGGTCACCTGCCGTTGTCACCAAACAACGTTGTCCTAAACCGCGAGAAAATTTAAAAATATGAAGTTCGTCAGATATGAACTGTGCGAGAGCGGGACCGACAAAAAAATAACCGAATGGGATAATTTCAAAGCTTCGTGTGCCCTGCCTACCAGACAGGGCGCTGCTTATTACACTACGCTAGAAATCGCTTCCTGCCTCAGTTGTTACTCGAACGTGGAAATGATTGCACGTCTAGCATTATGGCGCAGACTTTATCTAAACGTCAAAAAATTGCTTTATTGTTTTTTTTTTACGTGGTCTCTCTTAAAAAAGTATTCTTTTGAATAAAACTTCTTTTACGGATAATATCGCGTTTAATATTTTTTTTTTATTAATTCCCGACGTTTCGGGTGCTTTACCACCCATGGTCACGGGGGACTGGTTGCTGTAAAGCAACCGAAACGTCGGGAATTAATAAAAAAAAATTAAACGCGATAGAATCCGTACAAGTAGTTTTATTCAATGTGTAGTGTTCGCGTAAATATAAGAAATCATTAAAGTATTTTTTTTCTATTAAAGGCGTTACTAAGCTTAATAACTCGTCGAATTGGTTTTCACCTACTCTTTAAAATAGTTTCGTAGGTCTGTTGAGTCCAAAACGCTGACTATTTGCATGTTCGATACGATAATTTTTCTCTGAGGAGCAAATATTTTTTCATCCACATTTAACTTTCCTTCCTTTTTTTAGCTTGGCCTTGCACGTTACCGCCAGCCAAAGTTTTTTTTTATAGGATAGGGTGACAAACGAGCACACCGTCCACCCGATGGTAAGTGGTTGCTGTGGCCCATAGACACCAACATTTATCCTCGTATGCGAATCAAAATGCAGATGCGTTGTCACCCATGAGGACTGAGATGGAATGCCTCTTTTCCAGTAAAAAGGGTCTCCGGTTCTCTACACTCACCATACGAAACACAGCAGTGTTAAGCTGCTATTTTACGCTGGTATTCTGTGAGAGCGTGGTCCTTCCCCGGTCGAGCCGACCCATTCGTGCTACAACTATACTACTAATATAGCTGTAGCATGGCTCTACCACGTAAAAAAAAACAATAAAGCAATTTTTTGACGTTTAGATAAAGTCTGCGCCATAATGCTAGACGTGCAATCATTTCCACGTTCGAGTAACAACTGAGGCAGGAAGCGATTTCTAGCGTAGTGTAATAAGCAGCGCCCTGTCTGGTAGGCAGGGCACACGATGGACAGGGCCCGATAAATCGCGTAATGTAATAAGCCTTTTAGGGACCCTGACTCCCTGTTTCTTATTACACTACCCTTCCCTGCGGGCAGGGCCCGAGAAATCGTGTAATGTAATAAGTGTTTAAAGGCGATGTTGATAACAAAAATCAATGTAAAAAAAGCTTGCCCATATTTAAAATCATAATCAACTTTATTAAAGCAAATTTATTCCACTGACAAATATAAATATAATTAAAAAATATGTGGCATTTAATAATTACTCTTTGAGGAACTTTGCTTTAATGAAGCTGGTGAACTGGTGATTAATTTTATTTTTCACAATTTGTTAAAATAAAAATAATTATAATTAATGCGATTATAATTATAGTGAACACTAATTGTATAAAGTTAGAGTTATTAAATAAATAACATAATTTTTTTTTATTATTAACCTGCTAACTGTGGAGTATAAATAAACCCATGTCCCGTTTTGAGTTAATAAATAAATGGTCAGTTTACTTTAACGCCGTTCAACGGCATTGAAGTTGAAATTACGTTGACCGACCCAAGTGTGGCCACTCAGTTTATCGCGTTAAAATTAAGGCAATAATTGTTGCGTTTTTGGGCATTGACGTTTCTCGTTACTGTGGCCCCAGCATGAGAGCGTGGTCCTACCCCGGTCGATCCGACCCATTCGTGCTACAACCATAATATCAAAATACGGTACGTCTCGCCTTTGACTGATTGAAATATTATTAACAATAAACTCGTGTTTATGATGAATGGCAAAAACGAGCTACGTTGCCAGCATGTGGGGAATTCTCCTATACTTCTAGTATTATGTTTGTATCACATTCAATAAACAACTTTGAAAGTTCCTGTGTAAAGTTGATAATCTTAAAACGAGTATTCATAAACACGAGTTTATTGTTAATATTTCAATCAGTCAAAGACGAGACGTACTCGTACTAGAAGTATAGGAGAATTCCCCACATGCTGGCAACGTAGCTCGTTTTGCCATTTTCGGCATTTTAAGTTGCCATAATTAAATCTAATTTTAATACCCCAATACTGCCAAATACTGCCAGGTTTTATAAAACGTCAACCGATCATGCCAGAGGCTAAAATAAGAGGCCAATCCTGCCAAAATAGCAGGAACCTGCCAAAATAGCAGGAACCTGCCACATATGGTCACACTGGATGGGAAACAGAAAATATCTAGTATTGCGAAAAATAACGCTTTTATATAGGTAGGTACTTGTAATTGTGATGGGATGGTGTGACTGTACGTATGTTGTATTCATCATTATCATCATTACAGCCTTTCATAAGTCCACTGCTGAACATAGGCCTCCCCCAAGGAATGCCATAAAGCACGGTCCTGAGCCACCTGCATCCATCGACTTCCTGCATGTTTTACCAGGTCGTCACTCCATCTAGTGGGGGGGGGGGGGGGGTCGTCCTACACTTCGCCTACCGGTACGAGGCTGCCACTCGAGAACCTTTCTTCCCCATCTGTTGTCGGTTCTTCGAGCTATATGGCCGGTCCACTGCCACTTCAGCTTACTAATCCGTTGGGTTATGTCGGTTACTCTGGTTCTACTGCGGATATACTCATTTCTAAGTTTATCACGCAGAGAAACCCCGAGGATAGCCGTCTCCATAGCTCGCTGAGCGACCTTGAGCTTCCTCATACGGCCAGCAGTGAAGGACCACGTCTCAGATCCGTAAGTCATCACTGGCAACACGCAACTTGTACAGTTTCATTTTCAGGTTTTGAGGTATGTCTAACGAGAAGATGTGTCGTAGTTTCCCGAACGCTGCCCAGCCGAGTTGAATCCGTCGATTGACCTCTTGGTCGAAGTTGGACTTACCTAGTCGGACTATTTGTCCCAGGTAAACATACTCGTCAACAAATTCGAGCTTAGTGTTCCCAACAACTACCGACATAGATGTGACATGGACGTTAAACATGATCTTTGTTTTGTCCATGTTCATCTTAAGACCTATCCGTTGGGAGACACTATTGAGGTCATTGAGCATAGTGCTTAGGTCCTCCAGCGATTTTGCCATAAGGACTATATCGTCGGCAAATCGAAGGTGAGTGATGTACTCGCCATTGATGTTAATACCGCAACCTTTCCAGTCCAGTAGCTTGAAAACGTCTTCCAATGCAGCGGTGAAGAGTTTCGGGGATATAACGTCACCCTGTCTTACACCTCTCTGCAGTTGGATAGGTTTCGTACTCTGATTCTATACTCGGATAGCCATCGTAGCTCTACTGTACAAACACTTCAGCACTTCGATATACCGACAGTCAACTTGGCACCGCTGAAGGGCTTCACGGAATCAAAGGTTTTCTCATAGTACACATACGCAAGGCAAAGTGGCAGATTGTACTCCTCTGTCTTCTGTACAATTTGCCGAAGGGTGTGTGTGGTCCATGGTACTAAAGCCTTTTCGGAAACCACTTGTACGGGAGGCTGGAAGTCGTCAAGTCTGCGTGCGAGACGATTCGTAATGACTCGAAAACAGCACGTAGACGCGGCTCAGAAGGGAAATCGGTCTGTAGTTCTTCAAGAGATCATTTTCACCTTTCTTGAAGAACAAGACCACTGCACTTCTGCTCCACGCCCCCGGAGTAGTGCCACCATGGGGACTGAATTAAAGAGCTTCTGAAGGACTTCAAGTACCGGTTTTCCACCCGCTTTTAGAAGCTCCGCTGTAATTCTATCCTCGCCCGGGGACTTGCCGTTTTTAAGGTGCTGGAGAGCCATTCTAATCTCGCTCAGACTGACGTCCGGGATATCTTCGGAATAGTGTCGGATAAGATTCGCTCTTGGATCGTTACTCAGACTTGCGTGTGGCTCAAACGATGACGTGTACAGCTGCCCATAGAACCTCTCAATCTCACTCAAAATCTCAGGTGTCCCGGAAACGATGCTGCCACATTCGGTCTTCAGCTTTGACAGTTGGCTCTTTCTAGCAGACAGATCCCTGGCAAAGACTTTGGAGCCTTGGTTCCGCTCGATAGCTTCTTCAATACAAGCTGTATTGAAGTTGCGTAAGTTCCGCCGCATGCATATAGAGATCTGTCTGTTCAGTTGCCTGTATGCTGTCAAGTCTGTTGAAGAATGTAGATTCATCTCCCGTCTAACAGCTATGAGATTAAGAGTGTGATCGGAGAGTTTTTGTGTTCTTCTGCGGCGGGTCTTGCAGAGCTTAACTCCGACCGCATGGACAGTTTCCACGAGCTTGTCATTCATATCGTCCACTTCATTGCAGTCTTCTATGCACTGAAAACGGTTTTGTAACTCGAGCTGAAAGGTTTCGGGACTTTGGAACAGAGCACGAGGGGGACGGAGCGTTGACTTCATTAGACGTGACCTCTCCAACTCAACGGTTAGGTTCAGTGTGCCTCTCACCATTCGTTGATCGCTACCGGTTTTCACCCTCGCGATTACGGAGACATCACTGAACAGTTGTCGTCTGGTCGTCATAATGAAGTCAATCTCATTTTTTGTCGAACCGTCGGGGCTCGACCAGGTCCACTTCCTGTGGGGCCGCTTCTGGAAGAAAGAGTTCATCATAAAGAGTCCCTCTTTCTCCATGAAGTCGGCTAGCTGCTGGCCCCTTGGTTTCCGTTGCCCTATTCCAAATTTCCCTACTTTCAGCTCAGCGTTCTCTCTTGTGCCTAGTTTTGCATTGAAGTCTCCCATTAACACCGTATATTGGGTTTTGGAGGAATGCATGGCTCTAGAGTTCAGTTCATTCAGTTTAGTTTTGATAAAGAACTTAACTGACTTTAATTTTAAACAACTCGGTACATATTAAACATTTATTTTTTTATAAATAATTAAACATTAGATTATTTACATAAATGTAAGAGAGGAATACTTCGGTCGTTTGGTCATGTGGAAAGAATGAATAATGAAAGAGTGACAAAGCAAATTTATGTTGCAGAGGTGAACGGCAGAGTCTGTAAGGGACGCCCTAGGCGAAAGTTTATTGACCAAAATGGCGATATATTGAAAACTAGCTTTCTACCCGCGGCTTCGCTCGCGTTGGCTTCAATTTAGAAATATCATTAATACTACTTCAATTATAGTTAAAATTTCATAAATGTAGACCCCGTGCCCGTGCCCGGGACCCCGAAAGGCCGATATATTCGCTTACACTATGCAATATTTTTTCTGTTTTAGGAAACTATAACCCAACACAAAATTTTTAAGAGTACATGAGGCCGTTGTTAGTGACTTTCTGGAAATCCTGAGCAGTGTCAAGCTACACGTTGCCTAGTTTGACAGAAAAAAGTGGCATTGACAGTTTTCTTAGGTAGAAAATATGTAGTTCCACGTTTCTCCGCTATCTAAACGTTTTTTCGAGCTGTACAATAGCCTTACTCATAGCCTGGATTTTTTTTAATTTTCGGCAATCTATGTATTTATAAAATTACAGCTAAATAAATGTTGTCGATTAAATTGATAATAGGAAAAGACACGAATATAGGTTCGTAGCTTAGCGAATTTTAATCGTACACCAGATTTATTTAAGAATCTTTTACTAAAAAGTGAACATTTTAATAATTATAAAAAATATCTTAAAGTACCTACATTGCAAATTCGAGTTTGCAGAGTCTATACAATGCACTACATAGAAGTCGACATTGTGTTTGGTTGGGGGATTTCCCGAAATTTCAAACTTGTACGGTTAAGTTTGTGGTATGATTTTGTTTTGTTCTCTCTTGTGCCTAGTTTTGCATTAAAGTCTCCCATTAACACCGTATAGTGGGTTTTGGAGGAATGCATGGCTCTAGAGATATCCTCATACATTTCCTCCACCTCCTCATCGGGATGTGCCGAGGTTGGTGCGTAAACCTGTATGACTTTCAGCGAATACCGTTTGGTGATTCTGAGTATAAGGTACGCAACCCTCGTCGACACACTCAATCTTTGCAACGTTGTTAACGAGAAACTTGTGGACGATAAATCCGACACCTCCTTGGGATAGATGGTTGCACTCCCGGTGATAGAGCAAGTTGCTGGATTCGAGGATTACCGGGTTCTCCCCCCTCTCTTCGGTCCCCCGATAATCCTATAATATGCCAGCGTAACTTGTCTATCTCTTCTTCCAGCTCCACGATCTTCTCGTCAGTTCTTAGGGTGCGTGCGTTGTATGTTGCCAGGTCGAGTCGTCTTAGGTGGCAACCGAACCTCCACCGGAGATTCTTAGCACCCCCTGCCCCGCCGTTACCATGGTCGCCACCGTAGCCAAGAATAGCGGGGCCTCCGGGGACTGGGGCCGTCTCTTTGTTATTCTCATAATTGGGGGGTATTTGCCATAGTTGCCACGCTTGGCGAGCGGGTTGGCAACCGCAGTTTTTTTTATTATCTGTTATATAATTTTCTGTTATCAGGAAGATGCTGCTGCCTATCTCCTGCCTGTTTCCCTTTGTCGCCTTTTACGACACCCACGGGAAGATATGGGGTAGTGGATGTTCTTAACCGCCACTACACGGCAATTGTTTCAAATCACGGCAAATGTTCTATTCAAAATAAATTAATTCATTTATCAATCAACTTTATTGCACTAGAGATCGGCAACCTGCGGCTCGCGAGCCATATGCGGCTCTTTGGATGTGAAGGTGCGGCTCTTTAGTTTCATACGCAAATATTATTTACTTTATAAAAAAAAAACATTTAAAAATAGATCCACACTGAGGCATTTCGAGTTGATACTGGATCTCTAGAAATGCTATTGATCGATTTAAAAATTAAAGCTTTGTGGAGTTGAAAATTTACAGAGTTGAAAAGCAAGTTGAAAGAGTTGGCGGTCCAGAAATGTATGTACGTAACGCAACAAAAATGAACAGTTTTAAAAGAAGAACAACCAACGAGACCAAACAAGAAGAAGAACAGCCGTGAGTTGAGGAACTTATATTCGATGCATGGAACAGTCTTCCAGGTTGCTACAGTTAGGTGAAGAAGTTGGCATTTGGAGTGCTGACTATCTTCGAATCGACATTTCATGCATTCATGCGAGCAAGCGTTCTCTTGCATGAATATAATTAAAAGTAAAGTAAGAAGCCAACTAGCAAATGAAAATTCAAAGTTTTTTTTTATAGAATAAGAGTGACAAACGAGCACACAGTCCACCTGATGGTAAGTGGTTGCTGCGGCCCATAGACATCTACATTTATCCTCTATTACAAATCAAAATGTAGATGTGTTGTCACCCGTGAGGACTAAGATGGAATGCCTCATTTCCAGTAAAAAGAGCCTCCGGCCACCTGCACTCACCAAGCGAAACGCAGAGGTAAACCTCTACTTCACGCTGGTTTTCTGTGAGGTCGTGGTACCACCCCGGTTCGAGCCGGCCCATCCGTGCGACAGCAAAAGCTGCCGCGTGGCTCTACCACTGTTGTGTTTGAAACTTAAAACAACAAGTTACTTTCTAAAACCATGCAAAACCAACGCTCCCATTGAATATGTTTGCTTAAATGTATGTTATTGTTTTTTTTATTTTTAAGTAAAAGTTACATTGTTTAGTAAAGTTTAAATTTTCTACTTGAATAACCATACAAAGCCAAAGCTCCCATTGAATTTGTTTGCTCAATTGTTTGTTATTGAAATACAAGTTAGTGTTGTAAGCAGTGGAGTAGCGTGCCTTAGAGGGGCCCTGTATCAAAATTTGTCGGGGGGGGGCCAAATGAAGGGTAAAGGTTTTTCACAAAAGGAACAAAAACTCTCGCACTGAATTAAAGTAATTATATATTGATTATAAGTTGTTACTTACAATTAATATTCCTTGGAACTAAGCTAGCCAAACAATTCAAACCAACATCCTGCCCCATAGAAGTCCTTAGAATTTTTGCTTACATAAGTTCGGGCCTCTGTAGCCCGGGGGCCCCGTATCTTTGATACGGCTGATACGGCGGTAGCTACGCCCCTGGTTGTAAGACTAACAATAAATTAAACCACAAGTAATACTAGTCCATAGAAGTGTAGAAAAATTAAATATTAATTTAAAACCCGTAAAATAGAAAAGTGAAATTTTCAAACAAAATAAATATATAGATAACAATCGACAAGTTATTGATTTAAAAAAAAAGTTTATTTTTGTACAATTGAACTTACGAAACTACCGATTTGAGACTTCCTGGGAAACGGGTAAGTATGTGTGACTTTTTAATTGGTTGTTTTTATGGGTTTTTTATCATGTTAAAATAATTTATTATCTCTAAAACTACAAGAACACACTTAAACAAAAAAAGCTTTAAAGTTTAGCTTTCGTAGTGTTTTTAGGATTATCATAACAACACGATAATTCTAAAAAAACCATACCCTAAGTGTTTAAAGCTAAACATTTTTTTTTGTTTATCGATTATTACTTACTCCCTTTGAAAGAAACTAATCGTCGATAACAGGTGTCCTACTCTACGACAAAGGCGCGCGTGCAGTTGCACCGTCGCCTTTGAAGTACGCCGCGTGCCTCGTGCCGCTTGTTTATGCACGCCGACAAAAGACACCCCTGTCGATACGTCGCAATACCAATAGTTTGCACTGCGTGGCAACAACGCTTTTTAATGTTCAAGGATTCAAGTTCATTGAATCATTGACTTAGTGACCCAATTCTATAGAGGGTTCAAATTTGCTTAAAATTAAAACTCTACTTTTTGACCTAATTATTGGGCCGATTATGTTAATTTTTTGTATATCGTCAGCAAAGGCGATAACAAGTATGTGGTTTCGTTTATTGCATATATGTGGGACCCCATTCTGTATATATGTATATATATATATATATATATATAGATATAAACAAAGGTTGACTGGACTAGGGCCCATCAGTAATCCAATCGACGGGCAACAGAGGACGGGGCCCAACGGCCTATGGATAAATGTACAAAAAACGGCTGACAAATAAGCAAGTCCTTACCTATTTCAGGAGGTAGGGTTGACCACAGGGTACCAGTCAGGTGATAAGTGAGGTGCATGTAAGTAGTGTGTAGTAGTGTTTATATATGTGACCTGACGGCCCGATTTAATCGGACAGAAGATCCACCGGAGCTGATGTTCTTCCAATGAGTCGTAGATCACCAATGGAAAATTTCTGCCTTCATTTCACTTTTTCAGTTTATCCACCTTATTGTACATTTAATTAACTTCAAAGTCAACCAACTCAACGTTCTTCGAAATTAAAACAAGTGACGCACGACACAAGTAACAAACCGTCGTTCAAAGTTCAATATTCAAGGTTCCGGGTTCACGCAGCACAAATTTACAAACACGGGAACGAACGCGGCCTCTTCTCGAGTCTCAAAGTTCAGCGTTCCCCACGACAAGCTAAAATTCTTTCGTACTATATTAAAATACTACGCCCGCAATAAGAACTCAAAATCAGCCTCGCTGACACGCAAAACTAACTAAATAGTCAACACACAAAAGGCACTTAACGCGACGTTACAATTCAACATTAACTTCCAAAAACAATTAACCGGGCCACGCCCTCGAAATGGAATGCGAGCATCAAATTCCAGACCGTCTGTTCAATCGGCATGCGCGCAAGGTTCCACGGCACACAAGCAAGTTAAATATTGCAAAATGCACTTCAACATGCAATCACTATACAATTGACGTAAATTACTTGCAAACGAAGTTACTTTAATCACTCAAATTCAATACAAGCCTCTTGTCACGAAACGTAACACTTAGACAACCAATTCGAGGCGGTCTACACGAAACCCAAATATTCAATAGTAAATTAGATGTGCACAAATACTCAAATTCTAGACCACCAAAACCAAAAACTGGCCGCGCGAAACCGATCTAGCGGTCGTAAATAATACACTAGTCGACAGAGCCGCTGCGGTCAAGCTACTGTCGCTAGCCCACCAAGCCGAACGGGAAGCGGCATACCGCCTCCCCCCCCCCACCGGCAGCGAGCACGTCACCTCACACCATCGGGCGATGCGCTCAGTCAAACGCGATTGGATGCCGTTTCAAATGCACATGTTTGGGCCTAAACATACAAGTCAGGTCATAAATTCTGTCACATGTTTAATATAAAATAGTTGAAACAAGTTTATTCATTATGTAACCATTTATATACCAAAATGAACTTAACAAAACATAGATTCTTATGACACTAAAGTTTATTCAAAATGACCTCAGTGATTTTGAATACTGGCCTTCAATCTGCGCGGCCAGTCGTCTATCGCAGCACGAACGAGGTCCATGTCAATATCGGCGGTTGCCTTAATCAAGGATGTCTTGAGTGACTCCGAATTGGGATGAGGCTTTGAGCACGCCTTTTCCTCCAAGTGTTGCCATATCTTGTAATCTAACGGATTCAAATCTGGACTGGAGAAGGGCCAGTCTTCGTGCCGGATGAAGTCGATTTCACGCGCCGCCAGCCAGTCTTGTGTGCTCTTCGCTCTATGAGCTGGCGCCGAATCTTGTTGGAATACCCAGTGCCTGTTATAGAACATGGTATGAGAAACAGGTTCCACAAGGTTCGTCAGGACTGTATTTTGATACACAACTGCATTCGTTTTTACACCTTTCTCACGAAAATGTACCTCTGTTAAGCCCCAATAAGAAGCTCCCAACCATACCACGAGCGAGGATAGAAAATGACCTCGTTGGACACGCGGAATACGGTTGCTCGCTTCTTCACTACTGTGTGCGTACACCTTATCATTTCGTTCGTTGTAGCTCTCTTCTACGGTAAAAATTTTTTCATCCGAAAAAAGAATTTCCCGATGTTTTTTTCCCGCGTACCGCTTCAACAAAGCGCGGCATCTCTTCAGTCTCAGGTCCATTAGACGAGTATTCAAACGATGTCCTATTTTTCTTCGATATGCCCGAAGCCCTAAGTCTTCATTTAACACCCTTTTCACCGTGGTTCTACTTAACCCCATCTGAAGGGCTAACAGTTTCTGCTTACGTTTGGGATTTCTTTGAGTTCGCGCCTTCACAGCTTTTATCACTGCTGGAGTCCTAACAGACCGAGGGCGACCACTTCTTGACCTGTCATCTACACTAGAGTCTTCATTGTATCGTTTGATGGTACGATAAACGAATCTTTTGGTTATATTCAAATTTTTCAGTAAATCAAAAATTTGAATTGGCGCGTAACCGCAACGATGCAACGCAATAACTGCAACACGGTCTTCTTTAAGCGTCCACTCCATATTTAAAAATGAGTAAAATTCTAAAAAGTATACAGTTTTATTTACATGAACAATTCGAAATTCAAATTCAATAAACTTTTTTGTGGCCAGCATTCTAAAAGAAAAGTTTTTACTGTGTGACAATACTTATGACTTGACTAGGTATATAATATCTAATAATTAGATAATAATGAAAATTAGATTCTAATTTATTGTGAAAAACACTATTTATATATATGAATAAATATTTTTCTTATGAATAAATAGATTAGTTTTTTATCAAAAAACTTTATTTATGCAAGTAATATTTATGGTTGGCAAGAAAAACATTTGTGGCTCTTTAAAAACTTTGAAATTTTGTAAATTGTAATTTTCGATTCTTCCGACTCAAAAGGTTGCCGACCCCTGCACTAGACATATAAAAACATTGGGTGGGTAAGCGACGATGGGTTATATTATTCATATAATATTGAGTTAAAATAAAGGTTGAAAAATAAAATATAATTTTCTCTTTAAAACATAGTTTTTAATCAGGAAGAGAAGCACAACCAAGATTTTCATCGTCGGAGTCGTCATCGGAACTTGTGTCATCATTTCCAACTTGAATTGTAATTCGTTTTCAACGAAATTGTTGAAGTGCACATCGCGCATACAGTCAGACAAAACTTCTTCTTTCACGCGTCGAACAACATTCGCTCAGTTTTCAGGGGTCACCTGACCACAAGCTTGTTCCAACAAACGGAGCATTTTGTTTGCGGTGAAGGGAGACGATGTGTTGTTGCGTGCTGCATGTCCTATGAACGAAATAAGTGATGAATAAAATCTATTTAATGCAAATATGTTATAATTTGACGGCTCCGTGGTGTAGTGACTTAGCAATGAGTTGCAACGCTTGGGGCCGCGGGTTCGAATCCCGCACGGAACAAGTATTTGTATGGCCTACGAATAATTGTTCCGGGTCTGGATGTTTGTCCTTGTGCAATATATGTTTGTAAACTGCCTCCACGATACAGGAGAAAATCCTAGTGTGGGGTAACGTTTTTATAAAGAAGAAAAAAAATGTTATAATATTTATCAAGAAAAAAAAATATTTACGCATTTTCGCTGACCTTTGATTTGTGCCATATCAGTTCTATGGCATTTTATTGACAGTGATAGGGTGGTAATCTGATAACTGTGTGACCACGTTGCTTTGCTGCTTCGTCCAGCAAATACACTGGCTCCCTTGGTTTGTGTGTGGCCACCAGCCCAAGCAGTTCGCACTTGAGCGTTGTCATATTGGCATTTACACCCTTCTATAAAGGCTCCAGTACATGTTGGCGAAGCGCGTTTAGCGAGCCCGCTCGGCAGATTTTCGTGATGCCGTTCACACGTTGGCGTGTTTCATTCTGCGTTGGTAGCTAGATGATGATGGACGTTAGGGTGATCGCGGCCTTATTTTTATGTTGCTCATGTTTGGCATCCCATATAACTGATTCATTGTAATAAGACTCAATGAACCTAAATATTTCCTCAATAGCCCATGTCGCCATGTTCGTGAAACAATTTTATTAAGCCAATTTAATTACTCCGACGCGTAACTATGAACTGAACACTCGGCCAACGTGTGATCGCTATTTGCGGCTTGCGCCAAATTAATTTGATTTGTGCACGGAAAACCGACTATACGACTTGTTGGCGAGTGTTGGCCGCAAACGCCAAATACATACAAAATGGCCCAGTACACGTTGGCCCAACGCACTCGGCGAGCGCGTTCGGCCAACGTGTACTGCTACCTTAAGAGCCACTCTATTATATCGGCTTTTTTGTTTGCCGACGTCGGAGCATTGTCAAGCTGCGTGGAATGGTAGGATGCATTATTAATTATTATTATATGAGGACCGTCCAGGTTGTCCATCATTTTATAGAACCATTCTGATCAGTGCTGTAGCTATGTAACCAAGGGCCCCGGGGGCAAAAATTAAATTTGGGCCTTAAACTAAACTAAATACTTTAAAGGTACAAAACTACTTCATCATCAGCTCCTTGTCGCCCACTGCAGGGCATAATAAAGCAAAGCTACTTATACTAAGTATTATATGTAACGCATAAACAATGACGAAGTATATTACAGTTAATAATATAGGCAGACAACATAACAGTGGAAGAGTCACACGGCAGCTTTTGCTGTCGCACGGGTGAGCCACACTAGATGGAGTGACGATCTAGTAAGACATGAAATTAAGAGCAGTAATTAATGAATGTAATGAATGGGTGGACCAGCTCGAACCGAGGAGACCCACGACCTTATAGATATACAGCGTGAAGTATAAGTTTACTTCGCCTGTTTAGTGCAGGTGGTTGGAGGCCTAATCCCTCTTCCCCTTAACATGGTAATGTAATTAAATAAGAAACCATCCCAGGAGGGTACCAGCACCCCTGTTATTGGAGAATCCCTATCCCACGCCCAAGCTACCCTACTCTTCCTTAGTGCGGGTGCTGAGGCTGCCTCGCGTATATTAAGGAGGGAGGGGGGGATTCTGCTCAAGACTAATACTGTTCGGGGCAAGTAGAGCAATAAGACAAAAGTGACCCCTGCTACGTTATCCGTGAATTTCAGCAACATCAGGGGATTTCATTCGAACTGTTACGGTTTCCCAATGCTAGGGAAAACCCTTAATCATAGGTAATAACTGATTATATAGATTTCCTCTAAATAATCATGTCATCATTTAAAGGCAGCTCTGCTTCTCGCTCCCGGGAACGAGTTAGTCTCCGCCCGACCACTGACTCCCTAACACCTCTGTACTGTATCATCTCGTGTCTGGCAGTTTCGACTCCGGGCTAGTTAAAATTTGTAACTTATTCCATTTCTAAATTATACTATTTCCGTTGTGTAATAAAAGTGCTTTTTTTAAAACCTACTTTACGAGGTCCCGTATAACTGAACGTTAACGAAGTCCACTAGGTACCATCTGAAGACGGAAAAGCCGACCTTGCTCTTTCTAACCGAGACGCAGGTGTCCTCTCCGGTCGATACATTTCTCCTATCCGGGGTATAAATTATAACACCTTTGTACCTCGGGCTGGAGTTTGCGTATACGTCAGAGAAGACATCTGTTCTCGACACCTCGGTAGTCTTAAAGGTCAGCGATGACCATCCTCGCGTCTAAGGGTGCCCCTATAGATAATGCCGACACAGACCAACTCATCGACCACATCCAAATCGCTGCCGACTCCGTTCTACAACAGGTCCCATCTGCAGAGATCGTGATCCTTGGTGATTTTAACGGCCACCACGCTGAATGGCTTGGTTCTTGTTTAACCGATCATGCGGGAAGTTCTGTTTATGACTTTGCCTTTGCATATGGTCCGGCAGAAATGGTTACTTCACCTACGCGGATTCTAGATGTGCAGGGTCGTGCACCTTCCCTGTAGGGCCTTCTCCTGACCTCTCATCCGGACGGATATCAGGTCTCCAATAACGCCCCTCTTGGTTTACTGGACCATTGTCTGATCCGGACTATGGTGCCACTCACACTCCCATCGCGGTTGCGTTATGCAGATCGCTGTGTTTGGCACTATAGTTCGGCCGATTGGGACAGGATGCGGTCTTTTTATGCATCCTTCCCTTGAGGACAGGGGAGGGTATGCTTCTCGCTGGGTGATCAGAAGTGATTTTGTCGCTGATATTGTACTTCAGGGAATGGAACTCTTTATTGTATCATCTGTGGTGCCTGGTTTAGTCGCTCCTGTAAAATTGCATCGCGCTATAATAGGAGTGCTTTACCAGCGCTGTTAAAAAGGAGTATAATTTCGCCTTCAGGTCGGTACGATACGGTTTACACAGCGCTCAGTGTGCATAGCACTACTCTCCCTAGACGTCAAGTCGATTGGTTCTGATGGAGTTCCTCCCATTATGCTGAAGACTTGTTCCAGTTGGCACCGATCGTAACGTGTCTTTTCTCTCTAGGCGTAGTCCCGAACTCAAAGAAGACAGCTTTAGTGCACCAAATCCCTAAAAAATAACCGAAAATCGACCGCTCAGACCTATCCAACTAATTCTCCAAAATAATGAAAACCATTGTGAACGCCGAGCTCATGAGGTTGAGAATCACCAACTGAAAAGTGACTGCCAGCACGATTTCCGTCAGGGTTGCTCAGCTGGTGATCTTCTGGATTACCTGACCCATAAATCCACGGAGGCAGAGAGGGAGACCCTGGCCGTTAGTTAGAACATAGCGAAGGCCTTCTATCGGGTTTGGCACAAAGCGTTTCTTTCGAAGCTCCCTTCCCATAGGAAAAAATTCTCGGGAAGTCCATAGACTTCCCGACAATTTGTACAATTTGTACAACTGAAACAGCAGTTTTCTTGCAGATTGGAGCAAAAAAGTCGTAGTATAAGGTGCATGATCCATTTACAAGCTTATTTATACTGGTGTTACACAAGGCACAGTGGTAGAGTCACGCGGCAGCTTTTGCTGTCGCACGGATGGGCCGGCTCGAACCGGGGTGGTACCACGACCTCACAGAAAACCAGCGCGAAGTAGAAATTTACCTCTGCGTTTCGCTTGGTGAGTGCAGGTGGCCGAAGGCCCTTTTTACTGGAAATGAGGCATTCCATCTTAGTCCTCACGGGTGACAACGCATCTGCATTTTGATTCATAGTCGAGGATAGTTGTAGATGTCTATGGGCCGCAGCAACCACTTACCATCAGGTGGACTGTGTGCTCGTTTGTCACCCTTATATTATAAAAAAAAAGGCTACGTGCTTTCACCTAAGCTGTTTCTTCTGCTTATCAATAACATGTTGCAAACAATAAAATAAAAAACAAATAACGTGCACTGGTAATGCTTTATACTAGGGATATAACGGAAGTGGTTATATCGCAGCCAAATTCGGAAGCGAAAGAAGTTTAAATTTTGTTTGTCGGAACTGGAACCGAAATCGGAACCGGAATCGGAGGTGGAGGCAAAAGAGATGTGTTAAGGGCAGGTCTATTGCACTGTCAGTGAAATGCACAGACTTTAAATGACTTTTTAATGAAGTAGTCGTACCTCATTTTCGTGAATATATCTTCTCACATAGTTTACACTTTGCCCTATTCCCAGAAACTTCATTGAAATAATTACCAAATGGCACCTGATTTCGGCTTCATTGTCCAATTCAAATAAGTTTGTTACATTTCAAATAAAACACTACTAAAACTAATCAAAAACTCGGATAAATATCAATTGCCAAATACGAAACAAAACATCAAGTTAAAGAATAATCGACAGAAGCCACGGGTGGAGGGAGGTTTCCGGGCCGACAAAAATATAAACTTGTTTGTACACGCTGATCGCGCCCGCAGCCGCCACTGTGCATTGACCTCCGATATATAACTTCCGATTAAAATTTAACGGAACCGAAATCGGAATCGAAGGTGCAAAACCAATCGGAAGTTCCGAACTTTCGGAATCGGAATCGAACCTCCGTAACATCTCTACTTTATACACCGGTTGTGCCTATATTTCTCGGGAAAACGTCGCCGAGTAGCGGAACAAACTTGTCTGAAGTCGAGTTTTTGCCAGATAAGGTCTCGGATTAGGGCGACTAAATCTAATTAAGTTCTCCTTCCACTTGAACGATCTAATGCAGAGCGGTTCGAATCGTCGACGACTGACGAAGACGAAAGATGAGTCGAAGAGATGTTGCATCCCTTTGCATTTTCTATCGCATTTACCACGGGGAGTGTTCAGAGGAATTGTTCGGATTAATTCCAGCCACAAAATTTCATCAACGCATTTCACAAATCCACATCTTCCACAACTTCACCAATTTAAAAAATATAACGATTGCGCTTGCCGAAAAAAAAAAGATGTTCATTTTCATTCATTTTCAAATATGGAATGGCCGAAGAAAGAAGATAGCGAGTAGCGGTTATCGCGTTGCACCCAGGGGCGTAGCTACCGCCGTATCAGCCGTATCAATGATACGGGGCCCCCAGGCTACAGGGAACCCAAATGTGTGTAAACAAAACTTCCAAGGACTTCTATGGGACAGGAAAGGCCATCAATATCGTCTGTAGAAGCAAAGAATTTAGAAAAACTGAAATCGTCTTCAGTTATGAATGCCGCCGAATCGTCTTCAGCTATGTTCGCTGAACAAAAGGCAAGAAAAGTGTATATTTGATTTTAATTGTTTGGCTAGCTTAGTTCCTAGGAGTATTAATTGTAAGTAATAATAGTAACTAATTATCAATAATATATAATAATTTAAATTTTTTTTATAGGAGAGGGGGCAAACGAGAATGCGGCTCACCTGATGGTAAGTGACTACCGCCGCCCATGAACAACCGCAGGGGAACCAGGGGAATTGCAGATGCGTTGCCGACCTTTTAAAAAGGAGTAGGCTCTTTTCTTGAAGCTCCCTAAGTTGTATCGGCCCGGAAAAATCGCTGGTGGTAATCGATTCCACAAGGAAGTTGTGCGAGAAAGAAAACATCTTCTAAATCGCACAGTGGTGGACCGCCAATCATCCAGGTGGTATGGATAGTATCGCAAGTTTTGTCGTGATGTGCGATAGTGAAATTGAGCGGCTGGAATTAGTCCAAACAATTCCTCAGAGAGACATTAGAACGGCTCCAACGCACTTTTTGTACGAGAACCTGCGTCGGCAGTAGGCGGAACCCTGTTGTCACAACTACATTTGCAAATATAAGTACACGCTCACACATGCATTAAAGACGCCAATCAAATGTGTAAAAGAGCCAACCAAATGACAGGCAAAATCGAGCGAACTAATCCGGTGCGTGCTCACTCACACATGCACACATACATGTAGTGAAGGCGTAAAGACGCGTAAGCAACTAGTGAGTTGAAGTGGCGATTGACAATTTTTTATCGATATCGATAAAAACTTCAAGTTGAGTGTTCGTGTTATGTAGGAATGGATGTAGGGAATGGATACGGTTTGTATTTAGGTAAGTTATAAATAAAAAAATTAAATTACTGTATTAAAATTAATGTTGTAATTATGAAGCAATTTTGATCAAATTTAGTACACAGATAAATTAGATCTTGGGGAAGGTTTTTATTTGGTTGACAAATTTTGTTGAGAGCTCTAAAGTACAAAGGGTTAAAAATCAGACATAAAATAATTCGATGTGATGAATAAGCAAAGCAATGCTAAAAAATTAACTTTAAAAGAGAATGTTATTTTTATTGCCCCTGAAATATAATATATTTGTTTAATAGTTGCCGCTTAGTTTCTTTTTGAGTCATAGAGTTTTTCAGAAAGAAGTGAAGTCGAATATTTAGGTATTTCTCTATAACAGCCTTAGTTAAATCGGTTATGTGGTTAGAAAACGGAAATTGTCCCATATCATGAAATCTGATCGTGTCAAACAAAGAGCTCTCAACGAAATTCGTCAATACTTTAACTTCGATTGATTTTTTATTTATGGTTATTGATTTTACCATAATATGTTGCCGTACAACAAGTTCCGTAAATTTACAAATTTTTATTACGTCACTCGAAGGATAGATAAGGCCACCTTTGTCTTTTTTTTTTAATTAATTTGTGGCAAGAGTCAGTTTGACTGCATAAAAGAGCTCCGATACATATGTCGCATTTTATTTTATTTATGAGGGAATGAACAACGTTGCCAGCTATATAACCTAAAACAGAAAAAAATCTGTAACACAGGGATACACTCAAATAAGGACTCCTGACTCGTGAAACTAGGGAAATGTGCTATCAGGAGTCAGTGATTATGACAGGAGTAGGCAGTTATAGTACTTGATCTGCCAAGTCGAGCAAAAAAGCGGCACGGAATTTCATTCAATTTGAACATCGCACTAAACAATCTAATTTAATATAATATGTATTACTTGTTAGATACGATGTGTTTTCATGCGATGGCCAAGTCAATCTTTTTATTTAACCGACTTGGTTTTACATGGATCTCACAGTTTTTTACGGTAGAAGAACTGAGTTGCGAAACTTGTTTTTTTTTTATAAGCTTTCGTAATATGCAAATTGTAAGATTTATGATCAAAACTTGAAAAATGATGTGTGAAAAAAATTACCTATAACTTGCATACTGAAATCTGTCAAATAATAATGATCCAGCATTTCTTCTTGGAATTCATTGTCTGATTCGTCGTCGCAAGCTTTTTCTGTTGACGGCGTGGTCAAATTAATCCGGTCAACAGCTGAGCAGGTTAAAATAGATAACTGTTCAAGCGCATTACAGTTGCCACTGCCGAAATCCTTGAGTTCTATGTGAACTAATAGTTTTTTATATGCTGCTTTAAACTGCCTGGCTGTCGGATTGTTATTAGATCCACCATGAGATCTAATATTGCCAAAAAGTAATTCTAGATGGTCCTGGCTTGTTTTATAAAAAGGAAAAAAGACCAATTCTCCAGTTTGAACAAGAGTCTCATAAAAGTGTCTGACAGCTACAGCGCAGCCGATAAACCCTTTGAAACCTACTTTCCTTTGGCTTTCAATCAAAAGTGGGCCATTGTCACACTTTAAATTAGATATATAGCCAGCAACTTTATCTATATATTCTAAAATTTCTTTAGCATTATTTTCATTAATAGGTTTTTTATAACCGTGTTGTGACATGCTTTTTGAATTAAGTATATCAAAAAAATTATTTATTGTTTTTAAGAAAACTGTTGTTGGTAAACTTTCACGAAAAATTGGTAAATTTAGTTCTTCTCTGCAAAAATCTATGGCATTACATACGCTTAAACTAAATAATTGGGTGGCAAGTTTAACTTTCATCTTTTGATTGTGATAGTGTATATGCCGATATCTCAACTTGTTCGCCAAACGAAATTTTTCCTTTTCTTGGAGCTTGTTTAGTTCCTCAAGGTAGGACCACTTTATTTTTTTGCCATTCTCGTCAACAAACACTTGGTAGACCTGTAATATTATCAAATAACACAGGTGTATATGACAAATTGCCGAAAACTGAAATCAATTTTCGTGAAACGTCACAATTTAAAAAACCGTAAAAACCATTACATGATCCTGATGCAATATGTGTCTCCAATCTAAAGAGATAAATTGTGTTGCGCAGATCCTTAATGAATTGGGATAAGGACAGGGAGAAGAAGATATATATCAATATTTCCACGCAAATCACGTCGTGAGCAAAACTTAGTTAAAATTAATTACATAAGTCATAGCAAACCTGAAATGCGTTGCGTATTAGCTTAACCATGTGAGATGGATCTAAAAGTGCCATAATTGGATATTTTGTGACCGGATCTTCAAATTTCATTTTTCCCTCTTCAAAGTTACATCCCAGGTGTTTCAACATAGCTATGTTAGAGGCATAGCCATCAAAAGTTAGAGAAACAATTTTTACTCGCGTTTCATGTATTTTTTCCAGACATTGTTTTCCTAGTTCAGCTCGTTGAACTCCAGTCATTCCGTCAATCAAAAAATAAGCCATAGGCACCTTAAAATTACAGTTAATGCCAGTCACTAAAAAAACTAATGCCTCCTTTGCTTCCGTTATATGGTCACCTTCTATTCCGCTACCGATCTCAACATGCCCGTGCAGTTTTACTCCGTCCCATTCTATACGACGTCTTATTGCCATTTCATCTATCATTAGACCAGCTATGATTGGATATTTTATTGAATTTGACTTTGCCTTAAGGGCTTTGAAGGATTCATCTGTGAAGCCTGGTTCTCCTTTTATACTTGTGTACCATTTTCGTAAAGTACGCACATGAGGCAAGCATGTTTTAAATGTATCTCTTACGTAATTATACGCTTTGGGCGAATAGTAATGTAAGGTAAGTGCAAATGTTCGGAGAGCTGGGGAATAACGCTGGTTTGTAATTCCACCGGACTTTTCTTTTGATATGTACCGACCAATCAATTCTTCCACCTACAAAATAAAATAAAAATTGTTTACCTAATTCATTCAAAAAATATATTGAGATGTAAAAACCGAAGGAATCTCGTAACCTACATACAAAAAATTAAATAATAATAAAAATTCGGTTTAAAGAGTGTACCTGTAAATTTGTGCCTCTCAATGCACTTAACTGTTCTTCTTTCAGTGAAAACTTCTTTTCTAAGTCATTTATTATATCTGCCATTTTATGTATTTTTTTTCTTTAATCGTCGATTTTGTGCTTGTATTCTTTTAATCCGATTTCTTTGGTGTTTTATGATATTTTCTTTAGAAGATATTATTCGTGTTAATCTTCTTTTTCTCGGCGTTGACGCATTGGAGTCAATGAAGGAAGGAACACTGGACTGAAGTTTTTTTACATAGTCCGTTGTTACCTGTATTGCTATACTAGAACACTCCTCCATTAATACTGAAGAATTAGTCGGTACTGAATCCATATCATTAATTGGTTGATTAACACTCTCTTCCATTAATACTGTTGAAGTTTAACGGTACTGGATCTACATCCCTTATTGTTTGACTAGCACTCTCTTCCATTACCGTTACCGTTGAAAAAGTTGTCAGTATTGGATTTACAATTTCCTAAAATAAAACAAGATAATAAGATCTACAGTGCTGTATATTAACCTAAAATAATAGTTTAACTACGAAAGATAAACGAAGTTTGTTGATTGGTAACAGCAATAAAAGTGAAACTCAGCAAAATAATGTGTTAGTTAGGTACCATCTATAACTAACCCGAACTTTAGCACGTTTGTTTATTATTTCATTGCCTATGTTCTTCTGAGTACGTTTTCGTGGTGACAAAGTAGAATCTTTTGTATCATTAACCTAAAAAATATCGTCAACAATATATGAACATATTTACAGTTATGAACAAAATATGTTTATAAAATAGTATAGACATACAATATACATAATTTGTACATGTGGTACTGCACCGTTTTTTAAATATCTCTTCTTAGAATTTTTGACCTCGAAGTCATCTTCATTAAAGTGTTGTGAACAAATGGTACTTGATTTAGTCGGAATCCAGTCTTTACGACCAGTAATTTCGATCCACTGTTTCCGTATATCTGGCTTTTTAGGAAAACTGAAATGTTATAGGAAACAAAATGCCTTATATGTATATACTTAAGGTAAATGTGTTTAATATAAATGATACGAGGTAAAATACATAGCACTTAGTTAGAAAATTAAATAAAAAAAAGCGATAGCAAAAGTCTCAGGTAGTGAATTTCAATAAAGAAAATGTATGGAAAATCAAGCACTTCGTTGGAAAAGGCTATGCAGAGTTTTGTATGGTGACGTCTTTTTTTTTCGCGCGGCCATCAACCATATCTTGTTATTTGGGTTTAGAATAGTGTAAAAAACTTAGTACAACATGTATATATCTAAACCAAACCATGTTATTTGGATTCAGAATAGTGTGAAAAGAAAAACTTAGTATGACACCAATATAGCTAAACTCAGTCTGGGCCGAGCTATGAAGGTGTAAAGTTTCAAAGTTTTTAATCTTCATAACTCGGTCCGGACTGAATTTAGCAATTTAGTCGTACAAAGTTTTTTGGTTAACACTATTCTGAGCCCAAATAACACGGTTTGGTTATTGGCCGCGCGAAATAAAAATCACCACCTTCGTGTAACTTTAACCTTCATAGCTCATTTCGGATTGAGTTTAGCTAAATTGTGTTATACTGTTTTTCTTTTATCATTTTTCTGAACCCAACTAACAAGTTTTGGTTGATCGCCGCGCGAATGAAAAGAGACGGTGGCGTCTCTTCAAGTAGGTGGCTTCTTGAACATTGAAAACTTTGAACCTTCAGCTCGGCTCGGACTGAGTTTAGCTATATACTTGTCATACAAAGTTGTTCTTTTTACACTGTTCTGAATCCAAATAACAAGGTTTGGTTGATGGCCGCGTGAAATAAAAATGACGCCACTTTCCGGCATTCCCTTTTACCTAAGAATCCGAATCGATAAAGATATCCATAAAATGCTTAGCGTAATGATCAATGCCATTAATAATTATTTTTATAAAAAAATATAATGAAGATTACTACCCAAAATAAATTGAAACTTATCGATAAATTGCTACAGAGTGCGTGCCGCTTCACTAGAATCATGTGTCACCTTTACATTGCGTGCTTAAAACGACACTATAAAAATGGTATGCGTACTTTGCCAGCAATGTATATTTTTTAGAATTTTAATAACATTTTACAGATTTTTACTTAAAAACCGTAAATTTGAGAAGTTTTTTACTTACCGATGAAAAGAAATTCCTCCTTTGGCTACACTCGACACTTCACTCCTTGCTTTGCAACTAATAACAGCACAAGTAGGCATTTTTCGTCAAAATTAGTCGCCGCGTTTCACTTGCGCACAGTGAGATCGTTCGTGAGTGACTTATGAGCGCGATCACGTGTCTCGGGATTTATATGACCGTTTGGGCAAATCAGTGGCACGCGTGCCCCACCCACAACGCCATTCTAAGTTTTTCTGTTTTCTATGGATAAAATACGCAAAGAGATGCAACATCTCTACGCAGTGCCAGTGTATCGAGCCGATCAGAAAGAACTCGGTCGTCGGCGATTCGAACCGCTCTGCACTGGATGCGGTCAAGTGGGCAAAGGAGCTGGTACTGGGGTGCCCCGGCCTAGAGATGAGAACAGTATTCCATGTGAGGCCGGATTTGCGCTTTGTAAAGTTGCAAGCGATGTGCTGGCATGAAATACTGTCTCAGGACCTGGAGGTCCTTTAAAAGCGTCATTGCCAAGGCAAGGTTCTGAGTACATTGTCATTATACTTCTTTTTAAGAGCGCTGGTGTTTACATCCCGAGACGTTGATGCGTGAGCCCAGGCCCGAAGGTACTCCTGCTTATAGCGTGATGCTATTTTACAGGAGCGACCAAACCATGGCTGGGATCTGCCTCCGATGGGCACCACAGAGGATGGAATAAAAAGTTCCATACCCTGAAGTATCACATCAGCAACAGAATCGGCAACAACGCTGGGATCTTCCGGCGAGAAGCAAACCCGCGCCCAAGGGTAGGATGCAAATAAAGACCGCATCGCGTCCCAATCGGCTGACCTATAGTGCCAAACACGGCGGCAAGCTGCAGATCGTAGCTGCGATGGGAGCGTGAGTGGCACCGTACTCCGGATCAGACAATGATCCGAGAAACCCAGAGGGGCATCGACGGAGATCTGATATCCGTCCGGATGAGAGGTCAGCAGAAAGTCCAACAGCGAAGATATAATATGATCCTCCACATCTGGGATCCGCGTAGGCGAAGTAACAAAAATTCACGGATAGCGTGACAGGGGTCGCCATGATCTTATTGCTCCGCTTGCCCCGAGTAGTCTTAGTCGCGAGCGGAATTTTGCCCCCCCCCCTCCCCAGAATACGCGGGGCAGCCTGGGCACCCACGCTCAGGAGTGGAGTAGTTTGTTCGTGGATGCTCAGCGAGGGATTCTCCAGGGGTGCTGGTATCTGGGGTAGTCTTTTCTTTAATTCCGTTACCATGTTGAGGGGGAATTGGGCCTCCGGCCACCTGCACTCACCAAGCGCAACGCAGAGGTAAACCTCTACTTCACGCTGGTATTCTGTGAGGTCGTGGTACCACCCCGGTTTGAGCCGGCCCATCCGTGCGACAGCAAAAGCTGCCGCGTGGCTCTACGAAAGCAAAAACAAAAAAGCAAAAACGCTTGTTTTGTTCCTTTTATGAAATTCTCTTCATTGGGGCCCCCCAACAAATTTTGATATAGGGTCCATCAAAGGCACGCTACGCCACTGGTTGCACCGCTATGGTTATGCGCCAAAAGAGATTTTCAATAATCTACAAAAATTGAAAATGACCCTACGATTTGTTTATCGCACTATCAAACGATTTACTGAAGATTCAAGTTTCGAAGATCGTAAGAGGACTGACCGACCTCGTACAGTTAAGACACCCGCGATCATCAAAGCAGTAAAGGCGCCAATCCAACGAAAGCCTGTTCGTAAACAAAAAATCTTAGCTCTTCAGATGGGCCTAAGCAGAACCACGATCAAAAGAGTGATCAATGAAGACCTAGGACTACGAGCTTATCGTAAGAAGACCGGACATTTTTTAACGAGCGTTTGAAAAAAATTAGGCTGGATAGATCCCGCGCTTTGTTACGGCGGTACGCAGGAAAAAAATACCGCGAAATTTTTTTTCCAGATGAAAAAATTATTAATGTCGAAGAAAGTTATAATAAACAAAATGGTAAGGTGTATGCCCGTAGCAGGCAAGAAGCCAGCACGCGTATTCTGAGGGTTCAACGAGCACATTATCCTTCGTCACTCATGCTTTGGCTTGTAGTCTTATATTCAGGCTTAACTGAGGTGTTTTTCTGTGAACAAGTTGTAAAAACAGTGCCGAGGTGTATCAAAATACCGTCCTAACAAACATAGTCGAACCTTTTTCTCAAACAATGTTCAAAAACAGACATTGGATATTCCAACAGGACTCTGCACCAGCTCATAGGGCACGAAGCACGCAAAACTGGTTGACCGCCCATAGAATTGACTTTATCGGACTTGAAGACTGACCCTTTTCTAGTCCAGATTTAAGCCCACAGGATTATGAGATATGGCAACATTTGTAGGAGAAAGTCTGCGCTAAACCTCATCAGAATTTGGAATCTCTCCGAGCATCTGTGGCGTGCTTTAGCAAAAGCAGCAGCAGAAATAGATAGGAGTGTGGTGCGTGGTGCGATTGATGATTGGCCGCGTCGATTAAGGCCATGTATTCAAAATAGGGGAGGGCATTTTGAATAATGTAAATAAAATTGTATTCTAAATGAAATTACCTTTCATTTCATATATAATTTCTATATAATTATCAAAAAGTGTATCATTAATTTTATAAAAAGCTTTTGACAGAACTTATGACCTGTCTAAGTATATAAATAAGATAATAAAACGAAGTAAACAATTATCTTTAACAATGTTATATTTATTTTCTGGAAGTAGGAGTTAGAAGCTATTCCCACTTATTCAAATTCAATTTTTTTTCTATTCTAATCATATGTATATCATGCATCAGAATATTGCCGGCTTTCTTAATAAATCTGATGTACTAACGGTTCATATTCAGGAATTATTAAACAAAAAGAAAGTTACCAAGGAATGAATCCTCGAAATAAAAAAAAAAACAACATAAAGCCTATACTAAACGTAAGGACATCATAGAGTGTGCCACTGATTTCTAACGACGACTCTACAGTAGAGAAGTACCATTGCATAAAAAGTTTCAAACAATTATTACAATACATGACAAGCCTCTATCTATATTAAGTAGCGAGGTAGAAAAAGCATTAAGCTCACAAAAACTAAATAAAGCACCCGGACCAGACAAGATCACAAATGAGATTCTACAAGCAACATCTGAGGAATTATGTCCAATACTAGCAAGAATGTTTCATCATCATCATCATTACAGCCCTTCACAAGTCCACTGCTGAACATAGGCCTCCCCCAAAGAATGCCACAAAGCACGGTCCTGAGCCACCTGCATCCATCGACTTCCTGCATGTCTTACCAGGTCGTCACTCCATCTCGTGGGGGGACGCCCTACACTTCGCCTACCGGTACGAGGCTGCCACTCGAGAACCTTTCTTCCCCATCGGTTGTCGGTTCTTCGAGCTATATGGCCGGCCCACTGCCACTTCAGCTTACTAATCCGTTGGGCTATGTCGGTTACTCTGGTTCTACTGCGGATATCCTCATTCCTAAGTTTATCACGCAGAGAAACTCCGAGCATAGCCCTCTCCATAGCTCGCTGAGCGACCTTGAGCTTCCTCATACGGCCAGCAGTGAAGGACCACGTCTCAGTTCCATAAGTCATCACTGGCAACACGCACTGGTTGTACAATTTCGTTTTCAGGTTTTGAGGTATGTCTGACGAGAAGATGTGTCGTAGCTTCCCGAACGCTGCCCAGCCGAGTTGAATCCGTCGATTGACCTCTCGGTCGAAGTTGGACTTACCTAGTCGGACTATTTGTCCCAGGTAAACATACTCGTCAACAACTTCGAGCTTAGTGCTCCCAACAACTACCGGCATAGGTGTGACATGGACATTGAACATGATCTTTGTTTTGTCCATGTTCATCTTAAGACCTATCCGTTGGGAAACACTATCGAGGTCATTGAGCATAGTGCTTAGGTCCTCCAGCGATTCTGCCATAAGGACTATATCGTCGGCAAATCGAAGGTGAGTGATGTACTCGCCATTGATGTTGATACCGTATCCTTTCCAGTCCAGAAGCTTGAAAACGTCTTCCAATGCAGCGGTGAAGAGTTTCGGGGATATGACGTCACCCTGTCTTACACCTCTCTGCAATTGGATAGGTTTCGTACTCTGGTTCTGTACTCGGATAGCCATCGTAGCCCTACTGTACAAGCACTTCAACACTTCGATATACCGACAGTCAACTTGGCACCGCTGAAGGGACTGCAGCACCGCCCAAATTTCGACGAAATCAAAGGCTTTCTCATAGTCCACATACGCCAGACATAGTGGCAAATTGTACTCTTCGGACTTCTGTACAATTTGCCGAAGGGTATGTATGTGGTCTATGGTGCTAAAGCCCTTTCGGAAACCGGCTTGTTCGGAAGGCTGGAAGTCGTCAAGTCTGCGCGCGAGACGATTCGTAATGACTCTCGAAAACAGCATGTAGACGCGGCTCAGAAGGGAAATCGGTCTGTAGTTCTTCAAGAGAGCGTTGTCACCTTTCTTGAAGAACAAGACCACCGCACTTCTGCTCCACGCCTCCGGTGTAATGCCACCATGGAGGACGGAATTAAAGAGCTTCTGAAGGACTTCAAGTACTGGTCTTCCACCCGCTTTCAGAAGCTCCGCTGTAATTCCATCCTCGCCTGGGGCCTTACCGTTTTTAAGGTGCTGGAGAGCCATTCTAATCTCGCTCAGACTGACGTCCGGGATATCTTCGGAATAGTGTCGGATGAGACTCGCTCTTGGATCGTTACTCACACTTGCGTGTGGCTCCAACGATGACGTGTACAGCTGCCCATAGAACCTCTCAATCTCACTCAAAATCTCAGGTGTCCCGGAAACGATGCTGCCACATCCTGTCTTCAGCTTTGACAGGTGGCTCTTTCTGGCAGACAGATCTCTGGCAAAGACTTTGGAGCCTTGGTTCCGCTCGATCGCTTCTTCAATACGAGCTGTATTGAAGTTGCGTAAGTCCCGCCGCATGCATTTGGAGATCTGTCTGTTCAGATGCCTGTATGCTGTCAAGTCTGTTGAAGAATGTAGCTTCATCTCCCGTCTAACAGCCATGAGATTAAGAGTGTGATCGGAGAGTTTTTGTGTTCTTCTGCGGCGGGTCTTGCAGAACTTAGCTCCGACCGCATGGACAGTTTCCACGAGCTTGTCATTCATATCGTCCAATTCATTGCAGTCTTCTAGGCACTGAAAACGGTTTTGTAACTCGAGCTGAAAGGTTTCGGGACTTTGGAACAGAGCACGAGGGGGACGGAGCGTTGACTTCATTAGACGAGACCTCTCCAACTTAACGTTTAGGTTCAGTGTGCCTCTAACCATTCGGTGATCGCTACCAGTTTTCACCCTCGCGATCACGGAGACATCACTGAACAGTTGTCGTCTGGTCGTCATAATGCAGTCAATCTCATTTTTTGTCGAACCGTCGGGGCTCGACCAGGTCCACACATCAACACAAGAATGTTTACTGAATTCTTATATGGAGGTCAAATACCGAAGCAATGGTCAAAATCACACAATATATTAATACACAAAAACGGAGCAAAAAATGAAATAGATAATTACAGACCAATAAGCTTAATATCGAACATATACAAAATATTCGCAAAAATAATTCTTGACAGAATTCAATTAGACGAAAACCAACCAATAGAACAGGCGGGTTTTAGACGTAACTTTTCGACTATCGACCATATCCACACGGTAAAACAGGTTCTCGAAAGGTACAATGTGTAATAATGTAAACCGCTCTACTTAGCCTTTGTAGATTATAAAAAAGCATTTGTTAGTTTATACCAAGAAATCATCTGGGAGAGTCTAGAAAGGCAAGGAATTCACAAAACGTACATAAACATATTAAAACAAGTCTATGATAAATGCTCAGCAAGAATTTACCTTGATAAACTAGGAGATGAGTTTCCTATAAGAAGAGGGGTCAGACAAGGTGATCCTGTTTCACCAAAGCTATTTTCCTCGGCTCTAGAACATATATTTCGACACATAAACTGGGATAAAATGGGCTTGAACATAAATGGAAAAAGATTTCACCACCTCAGATTCGCCGACGACATCGTTTTTTTCGAAGAGAACCCTAAGACACTTAAGAGAATGATATAAGATCTATCAAATGAAAGTAAAAAAGCTGGTTTGGAAATGAACACAAAAAAAAACCAAAATAATGTCCAATAGAGGTCAGATACCAATAGCTGTTGACGGTGAAGTACTAAAATATGTAGAAGAATACACTTACTTAAGCCAAATCATATTACCGAAAGACCTAACATCCAAGGAAATAAATAAAGGAATAGCGAATGGGTGGAAAAAGTATTGGTCGCTAAAAGAAATAATGAAGAGCAAAGAATTGGGAATGGCAGGAAAACGAAAAGTGTTTGAAATGTGTATTCTTCCCTGCTTAACATACGGATGCGAATCTTGGGCACCTACAGCTTCACACAGAAATAAATTGTTACATACCAACCAGCAATGGAGAGAAGTATGATTGATATAAAGAAAACTGACCGGTTTAGGAACGAAGACACTCGAAACAAAACCCAAGTATCTGATATTCTACAAAGAATAGACTTACAAAAGTGAAGATTGTCTGGACACATGCTTAGGAACCGTCAAGAAAAATGGAGCCAAATTGTCACTAATTGGTATCCAAAAGATGGCAAAGTAGCAGGGGTGGTCAGCGTAGAAGGTGGGAAGATGACTTAAAAAATACGGCTGGACCTTATTGGCGACGATTAGCAGTCGACCGGAAACAATGGAAAAGTCTGGAGGAGGCCTTTGTCAATAGACATTCCGAAATCAGGGATTTTATATACTAAATATATTGTTATGCTAATAGTCTTGTTGTGCTAAGTCTTGTTTTAATTAATTTAAATATTTAATAATAATAAACTAAATAAATGTAATTGTACTGATTAATTTATATAAGATGTAACATCAAAGACTTATTCATTAATTAGTTAATTTTTAAATGTCATAATGTATTATATTAAAATATTTTAATAATGTTCATAATTGATAATGATATTAATGGTAGTACTAATTGAATAAGATCAATTTATATATAAATAAAAAATAATTGAAATTTTTATGATTTTGGAAATAAAACGCTATTTTATTTTATTTTATTTTATTTAATTAAACAAACAAATAGTATTACCGAGCATTTCATAATGTCTGGCCATGAAAAATTAATACAAATATCCAATTACAAACTAGCTACATGTAGTAAGTAATAGCATGCTATTCAAGATGAAATGTAAAACGCGGAGGAGCCTGCATCTTGATAAAAAAATGTCATGAGTACACAGAATTACCAGACATCATGAAATACTCTATAACAGGGATCATTGAATGTTGTGCTATATGTAATATTGATCAATTTTATGAAAATTTAGACTCTATTTTAAAGAAAGTATTTAATAACCATCAAAATAGTATTATAATATGTGGTGACTTTAATATAGACATTTTGAAAATGAACAGATTAGCAATAGAATTTGAATACTTTCTTTTAAGCTACGACCTTAAATTGGAAATTAACCAACCTAATAAATTAGACAGCAATACCTTTTTAGACAATTTTGCTCATAACTTGAAACAAAAGTGCAAATGCGAAGTAATAGACTTAGCCTTATCAGACCATACAGCTCAGATTCTAAAAATAAAAGTTAACAAATTAAGACAAATAAAATATTGGCGGAAAACAATAAGAGATACGTCCAACGAGAATATAAATAAATTCAATAAATATCGCCAACAGTTATCATTTTTAGACGTTTACAGTACTGACGACCTTAATAATTGCCTATGATAGTTTTATCATATTATTTCTTTTCTATTTCTTTTATTATATAACTTGTGTTTTCCTTTTAAATCGGTTATAGTACGTAGATAGTGAGAAATCAATTAAATGGGTGTCACGTGGTATTCGGATTTGTAGCAAAAGGCAGCGCCATTTATTGTGGCAAAAGAGATTAAAACCGACATATGAAAATAAAAACAATTTCTATACGTATTTCCGAAGATTCAAAAAATAATTAAACTAACCCAGAAAGCTCAAAATACCATCTCATACAAAACTCAAAGAATAAATCCAAGATATCTTGGCAAATAATAAATAATAGTAAAAAAAATTACGAAACCTATTTCTCAGATAAAAAAGATGATTTGTTAATAACAAACCCTAAAGAAATAGCTGAATCATTCAAAAATTTTTTTATCATTAAAAAAACGTATCAGATAACATCGAAAAAATTAATCAAAACCCACACTCGATATTTATAACACCAATTGTACCACAAGACACAATACGGATAGTAAAATCTTTAAAAAACAAAAAAGTTTTGGTTATGATGGCATTTCAACGCAAGTTATTAAAACTGTTTGCAACAGCATATCTGGACCTCTTAGTCATAATATTAATGTAAGCATATTAGCGGGAATATTTCACGAAAGGCTGAAGACGGTTATAGTAAAACCACTTTATAAAAAAAAAAACAATAAAGAAGACATGTCTAACTACCGACCGATTGCTTTGCTTCCAGTTTTTTCTAAAGTAATGGAAAAAGTTATTTACGAATCCATTTACGCATTTTTGGCTAAATTTAATATACTCTGCGATGACCAAAATGGGTTCCGAAAAAACAAAAACGTAAATATGGCTCTTTACGACTTATTAAAGAGGGTAATGGCTAGTGTAGATACCAGAACTCCCATATTATGTGCTATATATACAGACATGTCGAAAGCGTTCGATTATGTGAACCATGACATACTAGTACGGAATTCGAGAGCAAGACTGTTTTTAAATATTCTAATGGGTTGATTTTTTACAAAATTTGGGATTTTGTTACATATGACAGGTGCCTTGCTCATAACACTTTTTTTTAATAAAGCTGTTTGAAATCTTTCTGTAAACAGTAAATCTTTATATTGCGTTCTCATAGACACGATTCGTACTCGAGTTTCATTTAAGGTAGGATATAAATGATGATTAATTTTAACAAATATCGCTATTTCTAAAATATACAGACACGGAAAAGTTAATAATTTATGGGCTTTGAAAATAGGGACACAACTATCTGTTATCTTTAAATTGAAGATTTCTCTTATGCAGGGCTTTTGGGCTTTGAAAATGCTTTCTCTATCGCCACAGTTGCCCCAAACCGTATCTTAAAATGGAAACTACCAGGCCACGGCAAGTTACTTGTACCGTTTTGACACTGATTTTTTTGTCAGGTTATAGAGTGCATATGCAGAAACACTTAGTTTCTTACAGACATCATCTGCTTGGGTCTTCCATGTCAATTGGCTGTCTATTTAAATACCTAAACATTTTGCGGCATCTACTCTTTCAATTATTTGACAATTGTAATTTATATTTAGATATTCACTGCGTATTTTCTGGTAAAAGTGCATTATTTTAGTTTATTAAATATTAATCAGTAAATTATTATAATTCAGTCAGTTAATTATAGTTTTAATCGTAGTGTTTATATCATTTTCATAAGAATCTTTATTTAGGCATTTTAATTAGAGCTATACTGTCGTCGGCAAATAATACTATTGGATGATGGATTAGACATGGGAGGTCGTTTATATAAAGTAAAAATAACAGTGGCCCAAGGACACTCCGCTGTGGTACGCCGAATCTTATTTCTCTATAGGAAGAATCATAT
This sequence comes from Parnassius mnemosyne, assembly GCA_963668995.1. NCBI lineage: Eukaryota > Metazoa > Arthropoda > Insecta > Lepidoptera > Papilionidae > Parnassius > Parnassius mnemosyne. Next base: position 36,161,628 of record CAVLGL010000013.1, on the reverse strand, counting down.
CTGCATTCACGTTTAGATTTAATGCATATTCTAGCAATCTCTGTACATTGCTTGCGGCCTATCAGATTTTATTAGGTTAAGTCGAAGAGCCTACGCACGTTCCAGCTGACCACAGAAAAAGTCCGGATGTATTGGACATCGTGCTCGATAGGAACGTCAACTGCCTGATAGTGGTAGAGGTGCTGTACGACCTGAGCTCACAGCACCTCCCGATTCTGATAACCATTGGCTTCAAGGCCAAAGTCAAAGAGTTCCAGTAACATTCACTGAAGTACACCTTCAGGTCACTCTGTCAAGTCCGGAGGTAAGGTTTCGTCATAACTAACAAAACGAGGCCAAGCTCGGCACACCTAGTTCTACTCTTCGAGGAGTCCCAGTAGCATTCAAAGAAGTACACCTTCAGGTCACTCTATCAAGTCCGGAGATAAGGTCTCATCATAACTAACAAAATGCGGCCAAACTTTGCCCACCTAGTTCTACTCTTCGAGGAGTTCCAGTAGTTCCCGTAGCATTCACCGAAGTATACCTTCAGGTCACTAGATCAAGTCCGGGGGTAAGGTCTCATAATAACTATCATAATGAGCACAAACTCGGCACACCTAGTTCCACTCGACGAGTAGTACTCGTCGAGGAGTTCCAATAGCAGATACCGAAGTACATCTTCAAGTCATTTAAATCCTAGGTATTTCTAGCGAAACAAAATATTATAATATAAATCTGTGATAATAAAAATAATAATAATACACAAGAGATTAAAAAATAGATTCGAGTTGAACAACTGATATTTTCAAAAGTTATCGTGTTTACCCCTCCACGCGGACTAGATAAATCTACACCATAGGCTACTAAAACCACTTTTTTATATAGAAATAGCAATTAATTGATAAAAAAAATTAATAAGTTCAACAATCATTTATCTTTCTGACAATGTGCTTTTTATAACATTTATATGTTCAATATGATTGTTAGATACGATTTCATGCGACTAAACGTTGGAATCTTGACTTTTAGGCGCTAGTAGAACATACTTACGCGCTTTGCGCTTAAGGCATGCAATATTTTTGTTAGTTCCTATTTTATGCGCTACCATACCATTCATCAGATTGCGCTAAAACTTTGTCTTGTACTTCCGCGAAGGTTATAGCAATAGTTAGACCCAGTTCGACAATTGTGCCTTTGTAAAATACAGATGTCTTTCGTGCGAACCCGGGACATATCGCTCGTCTAAAATAAAAATTAAAAATTTAAGCAATAAAACCATAATGCGATCATTTATTAAATATACTTTATAAAGCGTCATTATTAATTCCCCGTCATCAGGCCTGAAAAGTGACATTACAAGAAAAATTTGGCGTATCTCCTCTTATAACCAGCATTCTTACATATTATGTATATGGCGCAAATTTTAAAAACCTTATGTCCTAGAAGTGTCTTTAAAGCGAATTAGTATAGAAAATACTGCAATGGCGATAAATTTTCAATAAAAAGTATATACCAACTTCAAAAAGCTTCGAAGTCGGGCTTTATTTCTTCGATACACTAATCTTACCACTGACTTCAGAAGCTATCATGTTGAAATTATTGTATTCATATTTTGATATCGGTTTTTACTTTTTACCTTTTTGTAATATCACAAATACGACGTAGTCTATAAGTTACATTAAATATTTAAGTACGTAATATTTTTGTACGTGGTAGAGCCATGCTGCAGCTATATTAATAGTATAATTGTAGCACGAATGGGTCGGCTCGACCGGGGAAGGACCACGCTCTCACAGAATACCAGCGTAAAATAGCAGCCTAATGCTGCTGTGTTTCGTATGGTGAGTGTAGAGAACCAGAGACCTTTTTTACTGGAAAAGAGGCATTCCATTTTAGTCCTCACGGCTGGCGGTGCATCTGCATTTTGATTCACAAACGAAGATAGATGTAGATGTCTATGGGCCACAGTAACCATCAGGTGGACTGTGTGCTTGCTTGTCACCCTTATGCTATATAAGAAAATGAGATCAGTCAGAAAAATATATAGTCGCATAGTCAACAAAGTTTAATTTCCATTATGACTTCGACTATGATTCTAAGATAGTACCTAAGCTTCAACGCCCTGGTTCACTGACACAATCGTCGATTTCATGTAAAGTTTGTTTTTCAGATCAGCCAAAGTACTTCGAATGGGAGCGAGTTCCGCAGGTCAAGCCTTCGCCTTTGCGCCCAATTTCCAAAAAGGCATAAAGGCAGCCGGGAGGATAATTCTCTTATGATTCTTAATAAGCAGTCTAAAATCGTCGACCCGCCCAAGCTAGCAGTTGAGAATTTCATAAGTTATGGAAATATAATATTTAATAAAAAAAATATGTTGTAGAATAATGTAAGAAAGCCTCCATGACATGAGAAATAAAACAATTCGTTCGCCAAAACGCACTTGAGCACCTCGCACCACTCCACGCACCTGGCTCATTGCAACAAAAACAAAAAAAAAATGGGATGTGTTGCGATAACTTTTGTCTGTTTGTCTTTGAAATAAAAAAAATATTTGGAGGATATGTGAAGGATTCCTCTGAGGAATGAGAAACAAGATCTGTGCCAAAAACAAACATTAGCTCGAAGGGCACTCAGCTGAGTGGCCATTGCAAGAGCACTCATGTATACGACGACCCAAAATGCTGTAACTTGATGAAGCTACTTATGTATTGGACAATGAAAGTGAAAAGGTGAGAATAAATTGTTGATTCATTATTACCAATCTTATCAACGTCATTGATAAATTGATTAATAATATTTTGTTTTTCTTGCGTGGATAATATCTATGATAATCAAATATTTCTTTTCTTACTTTATGTATTTAATACACCAAATTAAAACATTTTTAAAAATTTAAGCCATTGCTATGACTAATACAGGCAAGGAATCTAATCACTAGTAATTTTTTTTTGCTTACGTGCTAACATGATACGTCATCATCATTACAGCCCTTTACAAGTCCACTGTTGAACATAGGCTTCCCCTAAGAAATGTCACAAAACACGGTGCAGCTCGTCAGTCCATCAAGTCAACCCGCTCTATTCTTTGCTCACTGGTACGAGTCATAAAATATTAACTAAACGCTAGTGATCGCCTAGCGGTCGAAATTCAACTGTAATAAATTATATTTTTTGGTTTTTATATTAAGCAAGCTGTATTTCACTTTCAACTGCACAATAATGCATAGATATCTAATATACAAAATATAAAATAAACGCTTTTTTGGCTTTACATACACTCCACACAGTATTGATAAAAAAACATTTAAGCTGCGGCCAAATTGTCGCGATAAGGCGAAGATTTCTGTTGTTGCAACATACTGGACAAGCGATTCGTGATATTGCGAATCATTCAGGCGAATTAGAATGCCCTTCACATGGATGGCGGTAAATTTCTGCACATCAAAGGTTTTTATCGCGACAATGTTTGTGCGATTGGCTACACCATGCGAGCACTCTGTTTACAGCGAAACGTCGAGCAATGTATACTTATTTGTATCGCAATATTTTAATTTTGTCGTAAGTAAGATATGGACTGAAGTATGTAATGAAATAGTTTTGGAATTTATAATAATTATCAATCGGAACCAGTTTTAAAGGAATCACCAAAAGCCAAGTCTAAAAATTATAACACCTGTTACGTTAGAGGAATTAAAGACTAAAATTAAGCTTTTATTTATTTTATTCAAATAATAAATATGCAATAAATATTTATTTGGTGACATATAATACAGCACAACCGCGTCTTCCGTTATATATCCATCTATTATACGTCAATTAATAAGGGTTATAATAATAATGTTTGTGACATTTGTGGGCGCTACAGTTATTGATGATGCTTTTGATACTATAAAATAATATAGTTACACCTTAATATACCTACATACATATATTATTATAGTTACATAATTTTATTTATTTATTTATTTAAACTTTATTGAACCTTACACATTAAGTAAAGGAGCAAAAGGTGGCCTTAATGCTAAAAGCGTTCTCTGCCGACTGGTAGAGAACGCTTTTAGCAAGGTTGACTAACCTCAAGGCAGTGATATAACTACGAAGGCGGTTACAAAGAAATATGCATACACACATACATACACATATTGTACATACCTATACATATATACATACATATACACACATATATACATATATCAATATACACAAGTATATAAATTTATATATTATAAGAAAATATAATACTTTTTTTTATAGGATAAGGGTGACAAACGAGCACACAGTCCACCTGATGGTAAGTGGTTGCTGCGGCCCATAGACATCTACATCTATCCTCTGTTATAAATCAAAATGTAGATGCGTTGTCCCCCGTGAGGACTAAGATGGAATGCCTCATTTCCAGTAAAATGGGCCTCCGGCCACCTGCACTCGCCAAGCGAAACGTAGAGGGAAACCTCTACTTCACGCTGGTTTTCTGTGAGGTCTTGGTACTACCCCGGTTTGAGCCGGCCCATCCGTGCGACAGCAAAAGCTGCCGCGTGGCCCTACCACTGTCAATATTATACAAGATACATAATGATACGTAATATACTAATGATGACAGAACTTAGCAGTTGTAAAGCAGTTTGAGAAAATGATCTCGAATGTTCTTCTTAAATGTTTGTTTGTAGTTAGGTTGTCTTAATTTTTCAGGTAAGTCATTCCATAGACGTGCGGCTTGGACAGGAAGCGATGAAGATATGAAACTCGAACGGTGAAGGGGAATAGAGAGAACAAGAGTCTCCGATGAACGAAGCTGTCTGTCATGAGTGTCCCCCAGAAACTGAAACTTATGTTTTAGATAATTTGGATATTGGTTATCGAATAAAATAGAAAAAATTGTGTTAAGTATCCTAATGTGTCTTCGCTGACGAACTGGAAGCCATTTAAGCTGAGTGCGAAATGATGATACATGATCAAACTTGCGAAGACGAAAAATAAAACGGATACAGTTATTGACGCGACGATCCAGCTTATCAAGGAAAACCTCATTGAGATAAGGAAAACATACATCAGCATAGTCAATAATAGGCAAAATAAGAGATTGCACCAGAGTTATCTTTACCTTAACCGGAAGAAAGTTCCTAAGACGGTTCAAAGCACTGAGCTTAGCAAAAACAGAACCACTGATATTCTGAATTTGGGTGGACCAACTTAAGGTTGTGTCAAAGTAGATACCCAGATTTTTAACGAATTATCAAACGTGACAGGTGGAACGCAATGGACTCAGTTGTTGAGCACTGCCAATTATTATAGCTTGGCGTTTATTGGGGTTCACACCAATACCAAACTTACAAAACCAACTATGGAGGTTCGTTAAATCCATATTGAGCCTGACAATAGCGTCACACAAAAAGTTGACGTGTGCTTGAACATATATTTGCAGGTTATCAGCGTAAAGATGGTAAGAGCAGCTAAGTTGAGAAGAGAGAAAGTTAATAAAAATGGAAAAAGAAGTAGAGATAATATTCCACCTTGTGGCACGCCAGTGGAGAGTTGACACCAGTCAGATATGTCACGACCATTAATGACAGTTTGCTGACGGCCACAAAGGTAGGAAGAAAACCAGTCTACAGCAGTAGCCGAAAATTTGAGAGTTTGAAGCATGGCGAGGAGGATATCATGGTCAACCATGTGGAACGCATTTGTAAAATCAATCAATACAAGTATTGTGACCTTTCTATTCTCCATGCCCTCCCGAATGCTCCGTGGCGCAGTGGCTTAGCAATGAGTTGCTGCGCTGGGGGCCGCGGGTTCGGATCCCGCACGGAACAAGTATTTGTATGGCCTACAAATAATTGCTCCGGGTTTGGATGTTTGTCCTTGTGCAATTTGTGTTTGTAAACTGCCTCCACGATACAGGAGAAAATTCTAGAGTGAGGGTAACGTTTAAAAAAAATTGTTACTTTGAGAAGTGCAGTGGTCGTGCTGTGTCCAGGCCGAAAGCCAGATTGAAACTAGCAAAGATAGCAAGTTATTTCTATAAATAAAATCAGGCAATTGTTGGTGAACTATAGATTCAAGAAGTTTTGATAGGAAGGGTAAGATAGAAATAGGTATATAGGTGTTGAGTTGATTGGGGTTTGCAATTTTGGGAAGAGGGATAATATAAGCTTTACGCTAAGAGGCAGGAAAGACCCCAGACAAAAGATAAAAATTGATTATGTGAGTTATGACTGAGAGAAAAATTTCTAGAACAGAAGATATCATAACGTTATCACAGCCCACTGCCTTGGATCTAATAGATACAAAAGTTTTACGAACTTCGTCGACAGAGACAAACGAGAATGAAGATGGTTCATGTTGAGATGTGGCCAAAGAAGTAATTTCTGAAATTGTAGTGGAGTTAATAATAGGAGATAATGTAAAACCAGATGAAAAATGAGAATTAAGGTCATTAAGAGGAAAAGAAATGTTATGACTTTTTTCAGAGTGCTTACCATTACCAAGAGATTTGAGGAACTTCCATACATCGGCCGAAGAAGAGTTAGAAATATTTTCATGGAAATAGCAACGCTTCGCTGCCCTTACCATGTGGTTACAGCGATTGCGAGCCACTTTATACAAACGCCAGCTGTCATCACACCTGTCACGCTTGAATTTTCTAAAAGCCCTGTCACGTCGAGTCATAGCCATACGAATTGCCCTCGTAATCCACGGATCTGGAGGTCTTTTAACTCTAATAGCTCGCACCGGTGCATGGACATCAAATAGTTTCAGAGTTAAATCAGTGAAAATTGAAACTTTGCCGTCCACTGAAGACGCACCATACACCGGAGAAAAATCTATAGTCGACGCATCATTTTCAATTATATTTTACTAGAGACCTGTCACGGCTTCGCCTTGGCGGGATTTATTAATGAAGCATTGGCTTCTGTGAATTCTTGAGATTTATGAAGGCTGTAACCAGGTCGTCGTTGCAGCGCTCTGGAACAGCTAAAATTTCAATGTTTTTATTGTAAATTATACAAAAAATGAATAAAATATAAATGTATGTCTGTAATATCTAAATAATAAGCTGGAGGGGTTATTTTCCTGACATTAAAACATGAATATTGTACTCTACTTACCTATACATGCTGCAGCTACATTATGGTTGAAGCACGTGTGTATCGGCTTGACGGGGGAACGATCACGTTCTTACTGAATACCAACGTAAAATAGCAGCATTCTGCTATGTTACGTATGGTGAGTGTAGAGAACCGGAGATCCTTTCTATTGGATACGAGGAATTCCATCTTAGTCCTTAGGGGTCCTCACGCATCTGCATTTTGATTCTTAATCAAGGATTTTTAAATGTAGATGTTTATGGGCCATAGTATCCACTTAACATCAGGTGGACCGTTTGCTCGTTTTCTCTTCTGTCTGTATTTTAGTTTGTCTGGGATAATCTTCGGAATGGCTGAAAACATTGTAATGAAACTTCACCAACAGATAGAAGGCAATGTAAGGAGTGAACTAGGCTATTTTATCCAAAAAACTTGGAGATTTTTTTAAAGAATCGAAAAGTAGATAAAATAATTAAATCATCATTGACTGTCTTTCATATATCTAAATATCTTCACATTAATAGACGCTACCCAGACGAAGCTGGGGCAGACAGCTAGTTATTAAATAAATGTTGTACATTATATTCGCCGTGTCATGGCGGAATAACGGAAATATACGTGGTAGCGCCATGCTGAAGCTATATTAGTAATATAGTTGTAGCACGAATGGGTCGACTTGACCGGGTAAGGACGACTCTCTCACATAATACCGGCGTTAAATAGCAGCTCAATGCTGCTGTGTTTCGTATGGTGAGTGTAGAGAACCGGAGACCCTTTTTACGGGAAAAGACGCATTCCATTTCTTAGTCTTCACGGGTGACAACGCATCTGCATTTTGATTCGCAAACAAGGATAGATGTAGATGTCTATGGGCCACAGCAACCACTTACCATCAGGTGGACTGTGTGCTCGTTTGTCACCCTATCCTATTAAAAAACAATAACCTACGTCCTTGGGTCCCTTGGCCACCAATATATCCATGTTGAATTAACAATAGATGTAAATTAACACGTTCATGCACACACTTCAATATAGTAGCTCTATGTGATATTGCACATAATTTTTTCATACAAACTAAAGCGACGTCTAATGACGCTGTGCAATAACTGATAATATTAGTATTGAAATATATTGCGCTGACGTCCTAAGACGTCACTACATTTTCGTTTATGAGAGTCAAAAATGCTTTCATAACTAGAATACTCTGAATCGTCTGTGGTGTTATAAGAATTTTCTGATGCAGAATCCGATGTAGATCTAACAACAGAACCAGATCGTAAATTGGAACAAGTACTCTTTTTGACATGCAATAATGACTTTTTGCGCTGTTTGCCCCGCTCAAACTGCGAAATGCCAATGTCACTGGAGCTGTCGTCATCATTATCACCAATTGGGCCGTAATCAGCATCTGATCCAAACTCGCCATCGTTAACAAAAGGCACTGGTGTGGTTTCTCGGGATGAAGAAAGCTCATAGATTTTCATTGAAGATTCGTTCTTTTTTGGCTCATTTTATATATCTAAAACAAACAAAAAAATACATAATATGTATTTTGAACATATTCAGACTTATTACAATAAAGTGAAATGTATTTATATAATATGTATATCGTAGTAAGATAATAAAATACTTACGTTTAGCGTCAATATTCCATGTGAACATAACATTGGAAACGCACTAGCCCCGCGACGCGCACAAGTCGACTGATGTAATGAAACTTCTTTTGCGAAACGACGTATAGTGACGTTGTGCGCTAACAAAGTGGGTACTTAGTATCAGGGAGGAACGCCATCTAAGAAGGCAAAAAAAATCGGTGCGATGTGGCACTACAATTTTGAGAATTCGATATGTTGTGGCACAGTAACCCAACTTTAAAACGTTAGTATGGCCAGACACCGTACCATAACGTTGTGCTCAATAAATCGAGCTATTGCTGAACGTAATTATACGTTGTGCCACATCATATCTACAAATATGTGACGTACATATACGTTGTTCGCATGAACGTGTTAAATACGTGAGACGTTTGCTAACGCAACCTCTAATCCGTCTGCAATACCTTGCTCTGAACTTGCTATGAACTATTTACGGTTTGATGAAGAGTATGAGGACATGCAAAATATAGGGCCGATGTGTAAAAATGACATTGTTGTCCTCCTTGCGGAATATAGCCACGGCGGTATAATATAAACATTACAGCGCTGCCCACAGCGATATAATTAAAACTTTACAGTACTGTCGCATGCTGCACTTTCTTTAAACTGTTTTTCTATTTTTATTGTTTCTTGACCACAAACTTCTAAATGTGATTTTGAAAAATACGTTCGTACATTTTAAGGACCTCAAAATATAGTGGTTTTATTTTATGTGCTCATATGCTGTGTACTTGCACTGAATTTGATTTTTTTTTCTCATAGCAACGGGTAATTAATATAACGGTCATAACTATTGTAATGATCGAAACAATCAGATAGCTTAGATAATCAATATTAGTCATTGTGGTGTGATTCCACTATTGTGCATTTCTCAAATGTTTTTTTTTTATTATTTGAGAATTTATGAAGGAAACAAATTTATGATTTCGGTCATACAATTCGCTAAACAAAATATGTATTTACATTGTGCATACCGTGTACTAAAAAACTGGTTGTACACTTGTTTTAAAATTTCGAGGTTTATGGGACTACCCAGTCGATTTTGAATCGTCGGTTGACCTCTTGGTCGAAGTTGAGCTTGTCTAGTTTGATAATTTCTGTGTCTCTCCTGAAAAAGACGCCGAAAACAATTTGTGCAATTTTAAGCAATTTTACAATTTTTAATTATAATAAAATCTAAATTGTATTATAATTTAAAAATAGTTTATATAATTTAAATAAGGAAAAGTAAATAACATACCAAATCCATATGTACACCCTTTCGTATGGTTTCCTATGGATTAAGATATGCCATCAAAAACATAACTTGTAAAAAAACTCAAGTCTCGCAACTCAGTTCTTCTACCGTAAAAAGTTATGAGATCCATGTAATACCAAGTCCCAACTTAAGGGTCCTTCTGTCTTAAGTTATTACGTAATTAGCTAACCTAACAACATCTTATAGTGACCATATCAATATTAAAAATCTTTTATGTTTTAAATAATTGAATTGATTTGGCCATCGCATGAAAACAATGTATCTCACAAGTAATACATATTATATTAAATTAGATTGTTTACAACAATGCCTGCTTGGTTACTGAAAATGCAGGCTCCTAGTTTTATCCGCAACGAAGTTATAGGGGGTCGGAAATTGCCTGAACTGCTTCGAGAGAAGTATGGTACGGCCGTGCCGCTTTTTTACTCGACTTGGCGGGGGCACTGCCGTGCCCCCAGATTAATTATATTTGTTACATTGTTTTACATTATGTAGGTTAAATTTTTCATAATGCTTTAAAATCAGCTTATTCAGGATATTAGAAGTTGTAAAATCTGTATGCAAGACCGTTCGCAATGACTCTCGAAAACGGCATGTAGATACAGAGATAGCATGTAGAAGATATTTTGTTTCACTTTTGCTTCTGTTCCACGCTTGTGTCGTAGTCCAAGTGGAAGGGCAAAATGAAATAGCGCTTGAAGAACATTAAATACCGATTCTCCACTAACTTGCAAAAGCTCTAATGTAATTCTATCCTCACCAGGTACCTTGCCGTTTTTAAGATCCATTCTAATGTCATTCAGATTGACGTTTGGCTTTATCAGGATAATGTCAAATGAGATTTGCACTTAACCTCACTTAAAGTATCTTATCGCCAACAATGTCGTTGAAGCTCTAGTTCTTTAAATAAGACAATCAACAATCATTTCTAATTTATGTATAGTTTATAAACAACTAGTGGATTGCACTCGCCCTGCTTTAGCGGTTCTAATAAAAATGTAACTGTCACAACATCCACATGTTATTTTACTTCGCCGACTATACGAATTTTTAGATGAATTGCAGCATTGCTCTAAACGTAGTGATTATATTCTCTTTGCATTGCTCAAGAAACAACTTCGACAAATTGTTAATTGACCATAATTAGGGTGACCAGTTCATAGTAACCCGCGGCAATCTGTTTAACTCTGAAACCGTTGAAACTTAAGATACTTGAACTTAGCGTCAAGCAAGTGAAATGGCAAATTCCTCGCTAAATAGAAGACACTGAGAACAATAACTAAGAGTTAACAGTGGTAGAGCCATGCGGCAGTTTTTGCTGTCGCACGGATGGGCCGGCTCGAATCAGGGTGGTACCACGACCTCACAGCAAACCAGCGTGAAGTAGAGGTTTACCTCTGCGTTTCGCTTGGTGCGTGCAGGTGGCCGGAGGCCCTTTTTACTGGAAATGAGGCATTCCATCTTAGTCTTCACGGGTGACAACGCATCTACATTTTGATTTGTAATAGAGGATAGATGTAGATGTCTATGGGCCGCAGCAACCACTTACCATCAGGTGGACTGTGTGCTCGTTTGTCACCCTTATCGTATAAAAAAAAAGCTTGGCTCTAAAATAAGGTAGGTCTATATTAGTTTTAGGTTGTTAATTTATAGTATTTGATTTTTATTCTGAAGAAAATTAATAAAACCTACTTTATTTTAGTCATTCATGGTCGGTAATTCATATTAAATTTTTTATTATTAAAGGTTTTGTGTTCCAAGGCACTAGAAAGAAACTCCGATACATGATAACACAATGTTGTAAAAGTTCTTTTATTGGAGTTTTTTTTATTATTTTTACACTATTTTCCTTCGCAAGAAGACAGGAATATACGTACTTTTTCTTTCCATGCTTACCTACTGTGCGATATCACGGCATATACTAAGGAACACTTGAAGATTGATAAACACGATTTTACATCACTTGAAATATGATCTCTCTCTGTCTATCTTTATTTGTTGGTCTGAAAATTGTTCCTAATTGCACAAACTGAAACTTTTGTTCTTCATAAATATATATAATAATTTAACAAGTCATTAAATTGTTGTATACTGTGATACAACTATTGTCTACAAATTGCAATTAATTTAAAAAAAAACCCTAAAGAACCTTAGTTCACCTTTATGACACACGAAAAGACAGACGTACTTGTGAATGCTGCATAACAATTAGCTGTATTTGCAAAATGTTTTAACTATATAAGAAAAATTAAATAGCTCAAAATGTTCAATATGGTACCTAAAGGTCTTGTAGGTACTAACGTGTGAAATTATCTACTTGATAACTCCTATCGTAGATAGTTAAATCGTGACGGTGAAGGCGTGCGAACGCCATTTATTTAACGAGTTTACAAAATACTTAACACTTTTCATTAAATTTGTAACGTTAACAAATGACAAACGATTTTAAAATATAAAAGTTGGTAATGTAAAAATATAATTTGCAACAAATCCCGCCATGGATGAATTCAAGGGAAACAGATTAAACATGAAGAAAAAATACAAAGTCAACGATTTGTCAAATGTCGAATTCACGAAAAATGTCTCTGGAAGTGACAAAGAGAGGTAAGAAATTTTTATTGCTCTTTTTTCTAATACTGTTTAATTAACATTTTTAACCTTGATCGTAACTGTGGATGTGTAATAATACCAATGCATTTTACTAATATCTTGAACTTAATTGTTAAACTTTATCTCTGCTGATCGCTGGCTACAGATTTTATCCAATGTAGTGCGTTACCTAAATATCTCAATTTATTTTCGGAAACTATTTTTGTATTCTCCTTGAAAACTAACTTGTTTTGTTTCTTTCTCGATTTCCGAATGTTTTCCGATGTGTTGAAATTGCGTCATCGATGAAGTGCTTTCATTCCAACCTAAACTAAACTCCATATTTCAACATTATTTATATACTCTATCGTCCCAATTTTTTAAAGAGATTACCTACGCTTTTTTCTATGAATTTATTTGCCATTGCTCTATAATACCTATAAAGGTTTTACCAAGGACAAAATTTACGAAACGCACAATATTTTCTAAATATCTCTGTATTTAAATTCCGTCATGTCAATTTCTGAACATAACCCTGCTTTTTTATGGAATAAGGATGTCAAAATAAATAGTTACATACTAACACGATGTTTGAGCACATATATGGCAAAAACTTTATTAAATATTTTGTTTGCGATTTATTTATTTACTTAGTATTTAATTTGGACGATGTATTCTTTTACTTTATTTTCTCAGTGTATGACGAAACATTATTTCAAACTTAACAGACCATAAAATAGCATTTTTATCACAAATATTGGCTACAGTCGTAGTAGCTAGGTGTTCTAAACACTACACGTGGTCGATATTTTGTAAATACACTAGTATTACACTGGCATTGGTACACACCTTATTCATTTGAAATTATTACTCTAATACAAATATTAACTTATGTACAGTTACCGCAGTACTTATACTCGTAGGAACATATTATATACCTTTAACATGTGTATATACTAGTGTTACTCATAACTATTTCTTAATAAAAATATTGTAATAACCTCAAGAACAATATAGCTTGAGTTCTATAGTTCGTTGCCGTTAATTTTATATTACAGCGTTTACAAATGTTGGTGTGTCTTCAATAGAACAAGATCAACAGTGTACTGATAGGATTAGCTTGCCGGTGGGATTAATACCGTAACTGCGTGTTATTGTAATAATAAATAGAGATAAAATGAGACATCGACTTATAATCGATATTGCCACAATTACACGATACAATGAAAATAAAAGTAAATATGAAAATGAAGTCAAACCATGATGCCAGATTGGCTTTACCAGAATTACACAATCGCACAAGTCCAGATGTAGAAGCTATAATATACAGGGTTATTTTGTGTTTGTATTTTCACCAAATTTGCAGAGACGGTTCAGAACAAGTGAAACAGGCAAATAGTGAAGAAAAATTAATTAAGAAAAAATCTCAAACATTCGGTCCTTTTTATATTTTAAATTCAAAATGCGTGGTAATGCATTATTTTTACTGCGCACGCACACATTCGTAAGGTTCGATTGGTAGACAAAAATGTTGTTGCTCATAAATGGCGTTTTTTGAAAAAAATTTGGGATAATTCCAAATGAAAATAGAAGCCTTATTTACTCGTATTTCTATAAACTGCAGTAACGGTATTTCATTATTTATATATTTGAAACTTAAGTTTAAAATTTGGCTACTCTTTAAAAAATTACCGTATGTATGTCGGAAGTTTAATTATGGTAAAATCAGGTTATTAGATCAAAAACTTTTGCTTTTAATCAAGAACCGGAAGAAGACAAAATTACTACTCAATGTTATGATAAACCTGAAAAAATCCTGTTTTTTGATCAAAAACCTGTATTGATTTAGGTTTATCGAGCCATTACCGCTAACTTATCGTAAGCGACATTTTTACCAAACAGCGTTTTTCATTGCAAAAGATATATTTATACTATAACGGACTCGGTTCATCGACATTTCTCGTCAAAATACAATCAATTCGAAAGTTATAGCAAATGCTAAAAGTTTATCGTTAGCACAACGATTTTCTGTATGTTAGAGTAACCGACATAATCAATATATATCGTAAGTTGCGTAATTATCTAAAAATTGCAGCATAAGCAAACATACTTGTTATCACAACCGACACAGTACATCAAAATTTTGTCGTTTACTATAAGCAAAGTGGCAAAAATCTGATGCAATAACTATCTGTCTGCTATAATCTACCTACCTATACTCTACAATTACCAGGTAATAGCATGATACAACTAAGTTTTATTAAGTTTAAAGTGATGTGATAGCGTTGTATAGTGTTTATTTATTTATTTATTTAAAAAGGTACACCAACAGTACATGTATGCATATTATAAAAGTTACATTTTTAAAGCACAATTACTTATACATATACCTATTATAGGCGTACACAACATTGACAGGAGATATTAAATAACAACACAATATATATCTGAAAATTTTTAAACAATAAAATAATAAAATTCACCAAAGCAAAACTTAACTGAAAACAAATGCCTGTTCACAAAAGGCCGCCCAGTTTCCGTTTAAATTTAAACGAGTCGTGGAAAATGTCTAATGTTTCAATGTTCATCTCGTTGTACTGTGCGCAACATCTGGCAAGACGAGAATGGCGTCCAAGGTTAGTCCTTACAGAAGGCAAGGCAAAAGTTTTTTTGATAGGATGTCGGGGCATGCGAGCTGGTACCGTCAATTTAACAGGTTCCAGGAGTTCACTACATTTTATTTTACCGCTGACAAGTCCGTGCAAAAACACCAACTCCTGGTCTCTTCGACGGCTACGCAACGAGTACATTTAAAAAAAGGTAAGACGATGCTCATATGGTGACCGGTGTGACACGAACTGCGAAATAAATGCCAGATGCCTATTGAACGCACGCTGAACAAACCCTCCAAGCGTTGAGAGTGAACAGCATATACAGGGTTCCATATCACGCTAGCGTACTCCAAGTTACTTCGGACCAAAGCATTGTATAATATTTTATGGGTGCAATTTAAACGGAAACCCGCAGTACTTCGCCTAAGAAAACCTAGCATTTTCGAGGATTTATTTACAATATTATTAATATGTGAAGTGAATTTAAGGTGCTTGTCTACTGTTACACCTAAGTCTCTTATTTCTTTTACTTCAGTTAATGTTGAGCCGTTAATTACATAAGTGGATGGGAAATAATTTTTATTCTTTGTAAATTTAATATGGTAGCATGTATCAACGTTCAGAGTCATACCGTTTGATTCACACCATGTCTGAATACTGTTTAAGTTCTCTTGGATAAGTTTCATGTCATGGGAAGAATTGACTGCCCTGTATATTTTTAAATCATCCACAAATAGGCTGAATTTACAATTTTTTATATGCATCGTTATATCGTCGATAAATATAAGAAATAATATTGGGCCTGAGTGAGAGCCCTATGGGACTCCTGATGATGCAAAATATACATCTGACTCATAACCCCCAACAGCAACTACCTGGGGTCTCATACTGAGGTAAGACCTAAACCAGTGAAGCAAACTATTTTGATAAACATGTATTCCTTTCATTTGCAACTTCTATAAAGGTAGTGCGCGATTTATTTTATCAAAAGCACTGGTAAAATCCTTGTATACAGAATCAATTTGACTTCCACTGTCCACCCCCAGTGCAATTTCAGAAATAAATGAGATCAAATTAGTCTGCGTTGAGCGGCCCCTGGGGAACCCATGCTGGTACTCGGATAGTGAAGTATCTATGTCTCTAATAATTAGTGGATCAATCAGAGACTCAAACAATTTAGAAAAAGTAGACAAAATGAAAATCGGCCGGTAGTTTTTTACGTTGCTTGTTTCGCCTTTATTGTGTACAGGTACTATTTTTGCTTTTTTCCATTCCTCGTGGAAGACACCACAGTGTTTAGTAAATCACTGCAGTTATTTGTTGCATATGTTCTCCAAAATGTTAACGCATGCAAATGTATGTAGGAACACATTTCAGTATTGTGATTTTGTTAATAAATGAATGTAGATAAATAATCAAACGCTACTAATTTTTGACTAGCGAGTAATCGTGGCTTTGCTTGCGTGTGAGTAACCACATGGCTTCCGTGCTTAACTTTGGTAATCACTAAAGCGTCTATTCTCCTTCTTTGGCTAGCCTAATTTGTTACTTAGCTTTAGCTAAACTTACATATAACAACAATAACTTTAGTTATTGTTGTTATATGTAAGTTTTTGTATATAACTGAACCAACTGGGGAAGTACCTACAAAAAACAACATAACCTACCTAAGCAGTGTTGTGTTCATGTTGGTGAATAGGGCTTTCAGAACTCCAAAGGTATATGTTTTGTATTATAAGCGCAAGTTCTTAGTGCCAAACACAAAGTTCGTTTATTGTTACAGTCAAGGATTAAGAATATTATAAAATTACTACCACCATCATGTTCATTACCGAAACAGAACATTACTAAATCTCCTGCTCCTGAGGATACACAGCAGAAAAACCTAACACTTGATTCGTTCATGCCAATGGGTAGAAACTAAGACCACTATCTTTACCTAAATTTTACAGCTGAAACTCTTTTAATATCATCCCATAATGATTCCGTATTAGCTACATGTAAATTTCTTGTTGATTACAATGAGTCTGATAGTGAGACATCGCACCTCAAAAAAGAACAATCCAGTTACATTCCAATACGGGTTTTTTCAAGATAGCAATACACAAGAGTTGAATATATGGACCCGATTATTAGAACAAGAGGCAATACGTACCTAAAAGTTTCAGCTGCCAAGTACAAAGATCTTCTGGATCTGTGTATTAAAAATATAATTCCATGCAGGTACCATGAAGAGTATCTAAATATGAAGCAGGATGGAGCAATTCCTAACGAGTTACCTGAAAGTGATGCAGATGATAGTGATAAAGAGAATCAAAGTTTTAATTTTAGGTGAAATTAGATTTTTTTTTATAGAAGAGGGGGTAAACAAGCATCCGGCTCACATGATAGTAAGTGACTACCGCCGCTCATAAACACCTGCAACACCAGGGGAATTGCAGATGCGTTGCTGGCCTTTTAGAAAGGAGTAAGCTCTTTTCTTGAAGGCCCCTAAGTCGTACGGGTCCGGAAACATTGCCGGTGGTAAACTATTCTACAGAGAGGTCATACGAGGAAGAAAAGTCTTTGTAAAACGAACAGTGGTAGACCGCCAAGCATCCAGATAGTGTAGATGGTTTTTTTGTGTGGCTAGGATTAATCCGAACAATTCCTCAGAGCACTCCCTGTGGTAGATGCAAAAGAAAATGCAAAGGGATACAACATCTCTTCGCAGCGTCAGTGAATCGAACCAATCGGAGAGAATTTAGTCGTCGACGATTCGAGCCGCTCTGCGCTGGATGCGGTAAAGTGGAAGAAGCTGGCACTGGGGAGCCCAAGCCCGGAGATGGGAACTGTATTCCATGTGAGACTGAACCTGCGCCTTGTAAAGTTACAGGCGGTGTGCCGGCATGAAAATTTTATTTATTTAATCCCAGTGTTTCTTTAAATGTTAAATTAATGAATAACGTTAGCAGAACCGAATGCAGATAATACTAAACCTTGATAATTCTTTAAGTGTAATAATTATATTTTAAGTTTTATTCATTGATCTCAGTGTACTCTAAAATGTAATGAGCAATATTTTAAATATTAAACTATATATTTTAAGTTGTTTTTTTATATTATTTTTATGAAATGTCCATTTATTTATGAAAATTGATCCATAGTTAAAACGACTTTCTGTCGCTTGCGTTAAAACATTAACCAGGTTATTTTTTATCGCAAGTGTTATCTTAAACGTCTGGAATCAAACTCCAAAAAAGCCTCAAAACTTAATGTTTTTTCGAAATTTATAACTGTTACAGCTAAGGCTTCAAAAGTCATAATTATACATGAAATTTCAGTTTAATAGCGCAATCAATTGTAAAAATATTGAATAAAACTACTTTTACAGATTTTATCGCATTTAATTAACAAATTTTTCTTATTTTTATTAATTCCCGACGTTTCGGGTGCTTTCCAACACCCATAGACACGGGGGACTGAGGTAATTGACGTACCGATGTCAGAGTTAACCCGGAGTACCTTCAGCTTTTTTAATTATTAATTTTGGTCCGATCTACGTAGAATGAACTTACTGTGTCTTGAAGTATTGAATGCTTGGGTTTAGTTTTAATTTTATTAATTACATGAGTAAAGCCAGGTGGTAGTAACCA
Organism: Parnassius mnemosyne; assembly: GCA_963668995.1. Classification (NCBI taxonomy): domain Eukaryota; kingdom Metazoa; phylum Arthropoda; class Insecta; order Lepidoptera; family Papilionidae; genus Parnassius; species Parnassius mnemosyne. The sequence continues at coordinate 36,142,813 of CAVLGL010000013.1, read as the reverse complement.
GCCTCCCTCTCTATTGAAATTAGGATGTTTTTTAATTTCAATAGCCTCACGTATCATCCTTGACAGGAATCGATGTTCTTTCGCGAGAATTTGCGGTTTATCAAATCTAATGTAATGGCGGGGGCCGTCTAGGATATGATCACAAACTGCAGACTTCCCGGAACGTTGGTGCTTCACGTCAGCTATGTGTTCTTTTACGCGGGTTTTTATTGATCGTTTTGTTTGCCCTATATATAAGAGGCCACATTCACAATCAAGCATGTACACCCCTGCATCTTGTAGAGGAATATTGCACTTGAAGGATGGTAAAAACTGACTAATCTTCTTCGGCGGCTTGAAGAATGTTCTAATAGAAGCTCGCTTCAAGGTGTAGCCAATTTTTCTGTGAGACCCCTAACATATGTTACAGCAGGCACAAGCTCGACTGTGGCCGGCTTCAACTTCACTCGGTCACTGTGACGTAGGCGCGGGACCCGAAGCTTGTTGTCGTGCAGAACCTGCTTGACGTGCTGAAGCTCGGCGGCCAGGTGTTTGCTGTGGAAACGTACGGGAATTAATAAAATTAAGAAAAATTAGTTAATTAAACGCGATAAAATCCGTAAAAGTAGTTTTATTCAATGTGTAGTGTTCGCGTAAATATAAGAAAACATTACAATTGTAAAAATATTTAAAAAATACCTTCTTCTTGGTTCCTACCTTCAGTTTGGTTTTTGTCGGTTACACTAAGTCGGCGGTAATGGCTCATTATGATAAAATTTATGCTAAGGTTAGGTTAGGTTAAGTTATTGATTGATTTTATCATAAACTAAATCAGTCTAGGTGTTTGAACAAAAAAATGGATTTTCTCCGGTTTATGATAACATAAAGTAGTAATTTTGTTTTCTTCCGGTTCTTGATCAAAACCCTAGATTTTTGATCAAAAACCAGTTTTTGTTATAAACCTGCGACATATATACCAGACAAAAGTTAAGGTCAAAAACATTTGAAAGAATCCGATAAAACTGAAAAAATGCGAATAAGTTTTAAGCCCTGTACGAGTATCATCTACTCTGTCGATAAGATACCCTGATTTTATGCGACAATAGTTGTTGTACCACATATATCAGTTTTGCGTCATAAACACAGAGTTTATCTACAGATTAATACTAGCTGTCCCCCGCGACTTCGGCCGCGTGGAATTTATTATGATTTTATGGGTTTTAATTTGTTTGCGCGGATCCCCAATTCTTTTTCTAAAATAAAAGTATCCTAAGTTACTCCTTATAACATCAGCTATCTACCAGTAAAAGTCAGTCAGAGATTAGCCGGAACAAACAGACAGACAAAAATTTTAAAAATTGTTTTTTTGTTATTAGTACAATATATACTTTCATATGCATTTAGTAAAAAGCTGTTATTTTAACATTACAAACTGACACTTAAATTTTATTTATTTGTATAGATGTGAAGGGATGTTTGAGATTTTGTATAGTTAAGAATTATATAGAGAAGGAGAGCAAAGAGCTAAAATTTATTTATATAATATGTATTATACTATTAAATAAATAACATACATTGTTTACGTTCATACTGCGAATGTCCCAGAGTATATATAACCTATGTTACTACTCTATTTTTATTAATTAAAGAACATTATACTATAATGTTTCAAATCAAACAGTAATAGTTTTGTTACAAAAAATGGTAGGCACATTTTATACGTCCCTGACAATAAATATGAAATCAACTATGCTGCTACGTATGTCTTGTTTCAACTCATTATAATAAAAAAACTGCTATTGCCAGCCCACCTGCTAAGCGTGGCATCTATGGCAAAATATCTCCTATGAGACAATCAATGGGTGAGGCCGATGTTCAGCAAAGGACTTTTATAGACTGTAATGTATGGATATTTTTTGGTAATTTTTAGGTATTTAGCTTACAATTTAGCTATATTAAGTAAATGATAAAAAGATGCATTGCCCAATGGGCCGCCTCGTTTGCATTATAATTTATTATAAGTATGTATTTAACAACGAAAACGGGTCGTTCAAGAGAAACTTAATTTGTCCAAAAATATTGTAGTAAGCTTAGTAAATAAAAACTGTTTGATAGCTTCATTGTAAGTATTTTAATAAAATTCATAATAACTAAAGAGAAAATCTTAGTAGTATTGTATTTATGTAGGTGCATAAGTGTTCGCGGAAACTATTCTCGTCCTCCAACTTCTTGAATCCGTTCGACAGGAAATTACTGCGGCCAAAGAAGAGTTCAGATGATCTGTCTAGCTAGAGATTAGCTCTCTACGCTTGTCTTACGTTTGAGTTTGCTAGCACATATTGCATATCTACATGATTATTGCCATAAGAATAGAATAAGTCATTTATTGTGATAGTAATAGGTTTTAGAGATAAACATTATACGCATAATTAAGTATCCCCACAACCTGCCTAGATTTAAAGCTTACATTATTATTACATACATAAACACTCACGCCTAACACCCAGAGGGGTAGGCAAAGACTACGGACTTACATTTGGCACGATCCTGACAAACATCTCTCGCCTGATTTCTCAACTTTAAAAAGGAAGAGGCACTCAATTCGACTGTATATTTTTTTCTAGGTGAACCGATTTCGATGATTCTTTTTTTGTTAGAAAACTGGTGCTTATCATGTGGTCCATATAAATCAAGTTATTACCAGTAGTTTTTGAGTTATCCTTAATAATTTATATTCAAGTCGGTTGTACAAAATTTTGATTGTAAATACATAAATGTTGGTACATAAAACAAAGAAAGGCTTAAGTTCAATTAATTAATGACAATATTTGCTTAGGTTTAACAGTGTGTTACCTCCTGCTAGAGGGTAGGGAATATTCTTCCATTGTTCTGTGAGCGCATACTTTAGATTGCGAAGTGAGATTCGAAGGGAATCTTCGTCTCATGCGTCGTTCTAACACGTTCCAAGAGTGCTCAAATGCTCAATGCTGAACATTTTATGCACAAAGTCGACATTCTCAGGAGTCGACACATTTACTACTGACTTATCTTAAGAGCTCTTGATCTCAATCTTAAGTGAACATTATACAAGTTGCTTTTGTTTCTGATATTATAATTAATTATAATTTGCCTTAATATTTGAAAATTATTATGGCACGCGTCGACTTGGCAACATTTAAAGCACGCACCATGGGGACTGACGATCTGACGATAAGATCACAGACAAGTTGCGTTTGGATCTATTATAGGATTATCTGAAATCCGAAGAGAGGGGAGGAGACGGTAATTCTCTTCCAGAATTGGCCCCACAGGAAGTGGCCATGGTTTAGCACGACGAAACATGAGATTTATTATGAGGACCAGACGGCAATGATGAAAACTGGAGCAATCACCGAATAGTGAGAGGCACACTGAACCTCAACGTTAATTTGGAGAGGCCACGATTAGTGAAGTAAATATTCCGTCATCCTCGTGTCCTGAACTCCTGAAACCTTTCAGCTTAAATTATAAAAATCATTTCAATGCCTAGAATATTGCGATACGGTGGATTTAAATGACAAGCTTGTGAAAATTGTTCATGCGGTCGGAGCGAAGCAGGAGCTTAACCTGTCGCAGAGTACGACAACCTGTATGTTTGTCGAAAAGCGACAAACATCTACAAACAATTAGCCAAAAACAGCTAGAATTAACTGGGGATTGAATCCAGAGATTACACGTACGATATATACAGCAGTTATTGAACCCATCATATTATACGCTGCAAATGTATGGGCAACGGCGGCTGATAAATGGATAGTACGAAAACAGCTAAATAACTGTATTTAGCTGTTTTTATATATTAGCTCTTTGTACTGACAAAGAAGCTTTGCCCAAAAAATATGTAAATCCTACCGAACTGTATCTCTGAATGCAGCAATCATCCTGTCAGGTCTTCTACCATTGGATCTCCGAGCGCACGAAGCGGCAAAAATATATGAAGCAAAAAAGGAATACCACAAACACAAATAATTAATGACAGAGAAGTAGAGCATCCAATACCTTATATCGAATCACCCCATCCATCAGAACATATTGAAATTACTTATGAAAAGTTAGATACCTCAGGAGAACTACAAATTCAAAATAACAATAGTATTCAAATATTCACAGACGGTAGCAAAATTAACGGAAAAGTCGGCGCTTCACTTTCATATTGGAAGAATAATAAAGAAATTAAAACCAAAAAATATAAACTAGAATCATTCTGTTCAGTTTTTCAAGCCGAAATGTACGCCATTTTACAAGCAACTGAACTAATCATAAAGTGTAAAGACATAAATTTCTGTATTTTAAGTGACTCGGAATCCTCTTTAGAACTCCTTAAAAATTCCAACAGTTTCAATCCCTTAGCTTTTCAAATTAGAAAAAATATAACATACTTAATAAAACAAAATAAAAATGTAAGCCTTTACTGGGTGAAAGCCCACACAGGACTTTTGGGCAATGAAAGGGCGGATGAGTTAGCTAAAAATGCAGCGCTTTACAAAAAGGCTGCGTCCGATTATGACAAATGTCCCTTATCATTTATAAAACAAATAATACGGAAGAAACAGTTCTGAAATGGAATGACAGGTACTTACAGAATGACACAGCTGCTACAACCAAAATATTTTTACCTAACGTATTACTAGGATATAAAATAATCAAACAGATAAGTCCCTCCCCACTGATGGTACAAATTTTAACAGGACATGGATGTTTCTCAGATTACCTATACCGGTTTAAATGCAAATCAAGCCCCGCTTGTAAATGTGATCTACAAGTTATAGAAACCGTTCTACATGTAATAACAGAATGTCCGATACACTACAAAATACGATACAATCTAGAACAAAGCATAGCACAAAAGATTAAAAAAGGAACATTACCTGAAATATTAGCAAATAAGAAAACCAGATATAAATTTATAAGTTATTGCGAAAGAGTTACAAAAGAAGTAAATAAAAGAAATAAAAATTAATAAAGACTTAACTCAAAGGCCAGAAAAAAAAACCATATTCTGACAAAATGATGCTTAAAAGATAGAAAAGGTCTCCGAATCACATTGTCGGAGGAAAAGTGTAAAAAAAAACCAGTCGCAGAAGAACCTAAATATTTCCAATCATACTCTTCATCTCATGACTGTCAGATAGGAAATGAAGCTTTAGTCTTCCACAAGTATGACAGCTATAGGCAACTGGACAGACAGATCTCCAACTAAGAACTACGCAACTTCAATACAGCTCGTACTGAAGAAGCGATTTAAGTGGAACAAAGGTTCCAGTCATTGCCAGAGATCTGTCTGCTGGAAAGTGCCAATTGTCGAAGTTGAAAACTAAGAAAGTTATTATATTATTTTTGTTTTTATGATTATATATTGGTTTAGTTTATTTAGGTATTAGTATGTAAGTTTATTTTTAAGTCTTCATTTTCTTTAAATATATATTGTTTAAAGTTATGTAAGCCCTACTATTTTTTTCAATACTCGCGTTAGCCAATTTACTATATTAGTCTATCTGTAATAACTAAATTCATAATTTGAGGTTATTTCATTTATGTGCCTTATGAACTTATTGTTTCAAACACAACTTCAGATTAAACGATTTGAAGTTGGCAATAAGCCGCCAAATTTCACGAACGCACATCGCGTCAAAATTCACGATACCATCCTCACCATCTGGATGCTTGGCGGTCCAAGACTGTGCGTTTTACTAGGAGTTTTCTTCCTCGTACAACTTCTCTGTGGAATTGTTTACCACCGGCGATTTTTCCGGACCGATACGACGTGGGGACCTTCAAGAAAAGAGCTTATAAAAGGCCGGCAACGCATCTGCAATTCCCCTGGTGTGGGAGTTGTTCATGGGCGGCGGTAGTCACTTACCATCAGATGAGCCGCATGCTCGTTTGTCCCCTCTTCTATAAAAACCCTAATAATTGCCATACTAATATTAAGGGCAAGTTTTTAAAATCAGGAATTTTATCAAAACCGAATTGAAAAAACTGGCAACATAAAAAGTAACTAATTAAATGATTTTACTGATAAATACTCTAAATGCGTAAGTTTATTTTTTAAATCGCGTTCATGTTTAAGTGTAACCTAAATTAAAAAAAGGGAAAAACGTTAAAGGTAGCTAAGAAAGATGTTAATAATAGATAGATCAATTTTAATAACTTAGTTTTTATTTCAAATTGTTTAAAAAAAATTACTTGCTAATTTTTTTTTAGATAAAACGCTTCTTTTTAATTTTTTGTTATGGAAAATAAATTATTTTTTGTCCCAAAAATTTTGCCGCTATGGACTTTGTTTTATAGAATAAGGGTGACTAACCAACACAGTCCAAATGATAGTAGGTAAGTGGTTTCTGTGACTCATAGAATACATCGATTCAGAGATCGATCTCAGTTAAGAATCAAAATACCGTGTAGATAGGATAAGAAATTCCAATAAGACCACAATAAGACGTATTTTGGAAGACAAAAATGAAACTAATATTATTGGACTTTTATGAAAAATGTCAGAAATTTGCGACTTAAAAATTTAATACAAGAATCTTTGCCTTTGTTTTTATTTTGTTAACAATAAAAGAATGTAGTTTGTACTACACAATAAAATCACAAAAATTAATAGTATCAAAATGATTCGTACTAGTGTCTTAGCACTCACACAGTCATGCACACAGAGGGAACATTGTAGTGTGCGTCAGTGTTACACCGTACTACAGCGATCGTATGGGTTTTGACTAGCGCTTAATAGAATGCGCACTCATAAGATAACAAAAATTTTCTGATATTATAGTTTATAATCATATGTTGATAAATGTTAGACTCCATATAGTAGATAAACAAGCATATAAGGAAGCTATAAGTGCAAAACATGAAGGATGGCTTCTTTTTAGCCTTGTTGTTTTGCCATCAAATAGTAGTGCTTGCACTGCTGTGTTCCAGTCTGTAGAAAGGAGATAGTCAGAAACCATTCCATCTTAGTCCTCTAAGGACTCCTCTCGTGGAGCTCCTTTTCCTTCCATACGGTCTCACAGACGGAAATGCTCTGTACTGCCGGGTCTTGCTCGTTCGCTAAGGAAAGACGGGGTAAGGCCTTTATCACACGAAATGCCGTCCGTGTAGAATGGATCATCCGATCTCGCTGGAAATAAAAATAAGGAATAGAAAAATAGTATTATTAATATTATAGCCACATTATAATGGTATCACTAGTAGCCGTATCGTATCGCATCATCGTATCACGATAAAATCAAATATACGATAAGATCAAAATACATTCATACTGCACGAGGTAAGATGTACAAAGTACATCCAGATACGAAGAATAGAATAGAATATTTTTTTATTTCAATATTGATTATTACATAATACTTATTGAAAGTCATTTTTTATTTACCACTGGTTCGGAAAATACCTCTGTCCTGGGAAGAACCAGCAAGAAACCCAGCGGGCCTTTTTTTTTCAAACATATTTCACTTAACAATAATTTCTTTTACACAATTTTTAGATGATTTTTCATAGAACCAGTATGGTGGCGATCACCTTATTCCCAGGGGTTATTTTCATTCATGTATTCCTTGACATTATAATAACACTTTTTGTACAGTTTTTCTTTAATAAAACTTTTAAACTTGTTTATCGACAAACTTTGAACATGTTTTGGGATTCTGTTGTAAAAGCGTATACATTGCCCCATAAATGAATTACTGATTCTGTGGAGTCTAATAACTGGCATTACAAGCTTATCTTTGTTCCTAGTGTTTAAAGTATGCACATCCTTATTTTTATTAAATAGAAGTTAAGTGCGCAACGGAACAGATCAGATACGTAATCACAACGACGTATCACACATGTTCGCGATAATTATGCGTCAAAATTAACAATCATGATACACGTCAGCGCCCCGCGCCGCAGATACGATACATGAAGTAGAAATGTTGGAAAGGAGTTAGAAAGGAGAAAGTCAGAAAGCATTCAATCTTAGTCCTTTATGGACAAAGATGGAACGTTTTCTGATTGCAGTAGTCGCTTATCATCAGGTTGACAGTCTGTTCGTTTATGACTTTAGTTGTGTATAAAAATATTAGGTTAGTGCTCTTGTTCCAACCCACTGCTGTGTTCCAGTTTAACGATTAAGATTGTAATATTCCAATATAGGGGAGACCTCTGAGTGCATCTGGGGCATGGACGTATAAATAAGGCGGACAGAATTTTGTTAAGAAAGGAATGATGCACTGTAATGGCGGCGGTGCAAGTATGTTTATTTATACGTCCATAATTTGGGGCTTTAAAAGTTAGCCGAAGCTATCCATATTAATTAGTAGATCTTTATATAGATCTCTATATTAGGAAAACATCTATTAGTTATAAAAATATAAGTTTCGGATTATTGTAAATAGATGTAATTAATAAGTGAAGAACAATTTATAGTTAAGAAAAATATGCGCATTTAGTCACTTAGCTTCTATGCTCATTTGTGTTCTGCATACTATATTATATATTTTAATAGGATAATGGTGACAAACGAGCACACAGTCCACCTGTTGGTAGGTAGATGTTGTGGCCCATAGACATCTACATCTATAATCGATTTCTAATCTGGAATGAATGCATCGTTTCCAGTAAAAAGGGTGCTATTTCATGTTCGTGTTCTGTGAGTGTGGTCTTTTCCTGGTCGAGCCGACCCATTCGTGCTACAACCATAATATAGCTGCAGCATGGTTCCACCACATAAAAAATTATTGCGTATAATATTACAATAATAATTAATTATTATTTGTTACAGTTCCTCCGATACGGAGTTAAAGACAGAGGCATTGCCTAGTATATCATTTTTCACGCTGGTAAGTAGAAGTATTTTTTAAACATTAACAGACAAGATTTCACACGACTTTAAGTAGTGACAAAACCCTAAATGGTAAATACGTTAACCTATTTATGACTCTGCCGTCTTTGATCGATTATATACTTTATATACGTCTATTTATACACTAAAAGTCGTCTAAAACGATGAGTATATCAAAAGCTTATGCTTTTGACAGACTCATCGCTAAACATATCTTTATTTATATTATTTTATTTCATTACAAGCGTAGATGTAAGCTTCATAAAATTGACAAACTTAGTCTGACAGAAAACGGTGTTAATAAAAAAAACCGCATAAATAGTTTTGATTTCGAAATTTGATTCCGTATAGTGACGGAATAAGAGTTTATCATTACTACATAATGGGAAATTTCAAAAAGATCTCAGGTTTTCGTTGTATTCACATCGGTTCTTAACTGCAAAATTTTACACAGGCCTCAGGCACCGCGTTGCACCCCGTCGCGTCGTGTCGGTTTGGACATTCTTCATACCAAATTAAGTATCCAAATTAAGTACATTTAGGTACTTAAATTGGTATGTACAATGTCCAAAACGACACAACGCGACGGGGTGCAACGCGGTGCCTGAAGCCTGCGTGAAATTTTGCAGTTAAGAACCGATGTGAATACAATAAATTCATGATTAAGACCTAGTATTCTCACTAGGATCATCACATCGCACGATCAAATTATGTTGGAGTGCTTTTAGCGCAAAAAGATTAAAAAAGATTATAATAGATATACATAGGTATATACGAGTATATGCAGATGCGCGATATCTTTAAAAGGTTTTTTGGCTGTTGTTAAACTCGCTGCTATCGTTATTCGTATTAATTGTCCATATGACACACCAGTTTATCGTATCCACTACCCCATATCATTCTGTGGGTGTCGGAAAAGGCGACAGAGATAAACAAATCAGAAGATGGGCAGCAGTGCCTCCCTAATAACGACTAAAAATAAAAAATAAACTGAGGTTGCCGACCCGCTCGCCAAGAGCATGGCAACTATGGCAAATATGCCCCCTATGTGTCAATCTTTGAGGGAGGCCTATGTTTAACAATAGACTTTAGTAGGCTATAAATGTAACGGTGTGTAATATAACTGTTCCGGATTCGTTCACCTTTTAGCAGGATACGTTCATACAGCCCTCGAGGGCATAGCCCCGTGGGCTCCCCTACTGTAAGATAAAAAAGACAGTGTTTACCTTTGAAATGTTTCTTTTGTTTCACAGTTCAGGTTTGCAAGCACCAGAGATAAAATCTTCATAGTTATTGGAATATTGAGTTCGATAATATGCGGAATAACAACGCCTTTAAACACGCTACTGTTTGCCTCTCTATTACAAAGTATGGTAGACTACGGTATATCAGTTGTGATGGGAACACCACAAAATGATGAGTTCCTCAGAGACGTGGGTTACTTCGCGCTGTACAACTGTGCATTGGGATTAGTCTTGGTTATAATGTCTTACGTAGCAACCGTCTTAATGAACATTTCAGCTTATAATCAGGTAAGTGTAATAATAATAAGTGATATATTGCTTTGTGTCGGGCCTTGATAATTTATGGGCCAAATTTCGTAGTGAGCGAGCAATCAGTCATTTTAAGTACTGATTTCTGATGTGCTTGGCGGTAAAAGAAAACATCATAGGAGAAAAAAATGAGATACTAAGATATTTTAAGGAAATGTGAAGTCTTTCAATACGCACTGAGGCAGCGCGACGTACTCTTCCCCGCCCTAAAACCAGGAGCTCTGCGCCCAGTGGGCCGTATGTAGGCCATTTATTGCTTTATTTATTCTTAATAATTTTATTGTTTATCCCTAAGAGCCCTGGTAGCTCAGTTGCGAAGCGCTCGCTGTCAATTTTACAGTACGCTAGCTAGGCACCAATGAAATTGTTAATCGGAGTTTTAAGTGCTGATTTACCGCGTGCTCGGCGGTGAAGGAAAACATCGTGAGAACACCTGCATGTTTAAATAAGAAGGAAAAAATATTTCGAGACATGTGAAGTTCTCCAACACGCATAAGGGCAGCGTGGCGGACATTCCCTTGCCCTAAAACCCTTTCAGAAATGATAGGAGGCCTGTGCCTAGCAACGGAAAGCCCTTCAGATAACACCGTTCTGAGAACCGTGATAGGAAAACCTACCAACACTATATTCGTAATGAGTTATTGTTTTCATATTGTTAATCTTACCAAGTGGCCCTAGCAGTAAGACTACTCCAAATTTTCTTACTAGTGGTCTTGCTGGTAAGGCTACTGAGAAATGTTGTTCCTAATAGTTTTACTTGAAAATCTATTGGGAACCTGCATGGCGTGGTGCATTCTCACTAGTATTGCTAAATACTCTCCCAAGTAAGACTACTGAGAATTTTCTTACGAGTAGTCTTGCTGGTAAGACCACTAGGGAAAAAAATCTCATTAGTCCTACTAAATATAGTACACGGAAGATGTCATCAGCAGTTAGTAGTACTAGTGCTTTAGTAGTTATAAACTCTTAATCTGTTAACCTCGCAGGTGTATAAAATTCGGCAAGAATATTTAAAAGCGGCGTTGAATCAAGATTTTGAGTACTTCGACATGCATCAAACTGGTGATTTTGCATCTAAAATGACTGAGTAAGTGGCTGATAATGTTATCATCTGTACATCTATACATATATTATAGTATATATATATATATATATATATATATATATATATATATTATTACATATATTTTTACGTGGTTGAGCCATGCTGTAGCTATATTGTGGTTGCAGCACGAATGGGTCGGCTGGACCGGGGTAGGACCACGCTCTCACAGAATACCAGCGTAAAATAGCAGCTCAATGCTGCTGTTTCGTATGTGAGTGTAGAGAACCGGAGACCCTTTTTACTGGAAATGAGGCACTCCATCTCAGTCCTCAGGGGTGGCGGCGCATCTGCATTTTGATTCTTAATTGAGGATAAATGTAGATGTCTATTCGTGTTATCTCGTTTGTCACCCTTATTCTATAAAAAATGGCTATATTTTATCTGAAATTTAAATTTAATATTGTTTTTTTTTTTGAGAAATGAAAATGATTTGAGATTATAGAACATTAACGCCTATAATCCTAAACCTAAATGACGCAACATTAATAGATCCTACCCAGGCGAAATCCTGGCGTGGCTGTAACTATTTTCCTTTTTATAATGCTCTGTCAAGTGTTTCTATTTGTAGATTATGATATTTCGAAGATCTCTTTCGACATAATTTTCTTCTTCGTTTGTTTTATATTATGTTTTTTTTTTGAGCCGTGGTAGCTCAGATGGTTAGCGTAATGTAAGCTTCACAGTACTCGAGCAACCCGGGTTCGATCCCCGCCGGCACCAATGAAATTGTTAATTCTAATTTTAAGTGCTGATTTACCACGTGCTCGGCGGTGAAGGAAAACATCGTGAGGAAACCTGCATGTCTGAGAAATAAGAAAAAAAATATTTCGAAGACATGTGAAGTTCGCCAACACGCATTAGGGCAGGGCAGCGGATATTTCCTTGCCCTAAATCCTCTCAGAAATGAGAGGAGGCCTGTGCCCAGCAGTGGGACATAAATAGGCTGCAACTTTACTTTAATTTATGTTTTTTTTAGAATAAGTGACAAAAGAGCACACGGCCCACCTTATATGGTAAGCTGTGGCCAATAGACACCTACATCTAGCCTATATTAATCAAAACGTCTGACTGTCACAACTGAGAGCCAAGACAGAACGTCTTGTTACCCCTAAAAGAGTCTTCGGTTCCCTACGGTACCCTGAACAATCATTAACCTGTTATTCCACGCTGGTATTTTGTAAGATCGTGGTTATTTCCCGGTCAAGCCGACATTACATTTACATATTTACATCTAATTTATGTAAATTAGATGTAAATATGTAAATGTAACTAAAAAAAATATAAAAAAATAAAGAAAATAAAAAATTATAAAAATAAAAATAGAATATAATAATTTCGCAATAAATATTTAGTCCCTTTTAGAAAATCCACGAGATAAAAGTGAGGTGAAAGTGATTCTCTTAACTCGCCACCACACGGCAGGTCAATATTTCGAAGAATGAACTAATTTCATTGTTATATTATATGATAATAATATAATAATATATAATATTATATAATATAATAACATTAGAACATAATATATGTTATTATTGTGTGTATCTGAATGATTCGATAGATAAATTTTTTTTCAGCGATGTTGTGAAATTAGAGGAAGGTATCGGAGAAAAACTGGGCACATTTATATTTTATCAGTCAGCTTTTGTTAGTTCCATAGCGATGGCGCTCATCAAGGGCTGGAAGCTTGCACTTCTTTGTTTAGTAACATTTCCTGTCACTTTGTTCCTGGTCGGCGTCTCAGGACTGGTGAGTTTTCTTTTAATTTATGCAACTAAGATTATTGAAAGGTCTCGAAAACATAATCTAAAAAAATTAATTATTTATTTATTCGGTATATTAGTTGGTATATATTGGAATTATGTATTCTCATATATTATCTAATTATGAAATTTTATAATTAATTATATATTAAAATGAAGCACTGAAAATTGTGAGTTTAAAAGATACCTACTCACTATAGGTAAACAGATAGATAGCTCGCCTTTTGTACAAATATTTGGTGCAATAAAGAATAAATAAATAAATAGAATGTTTCGCAAATGTGTTTTTGATTATTGTTAATTTTTACGTGTCACGTATTGAAAGGTAACATATACCTACCTACTAATTTTTGAACTGAGCACCTTGTAACTTAGACTGCTTATTACTTATGCTGACTGACATTATACTCACCCCAATGATTGATGATGATGAAAAAAAAACATGTTTGTTTTTATTTTTATTCAATTTTATTTCTACATACGTAATTATATTTATTTATACATAAGGGTAAATTTAATAAAGGTAATACAAAAATCAACAAGAAGTATAAGGCTTATAGGTAAAGTGACCATACGTCCCGTTTTGAACGGGACTGTCCCTTTTCTCGGTCACCTGCCCCATTGTCCCCAAACAAAGCTCCGGGATACAAAATTGTCTCGTAACTCGTTGGATGGAAGTATTCAAAGTCTTTCGCACCAACAATCTTTAACATAATATTTTTAATCGAATATATTTTATGTCTACCTGGTACAAATGCTCCAGTAGAAAGGGTTTTTTTCTATTTTGAATAAATTGTGGACGTCTGAAGAAAACACTTACGGTTTCAGTTCTAAAGGCGATGTTGTTAACATTGTTAACTTAACAAAGGTAACAATAAAAAAAACTTGCCCAAAATTTTATTCTTATTTAAAATCATCACCAACTTTATTAAAGCAAATTTGTTCCACTGACAAATATAATAAATAATTTAAAAAAAATGTTGCATTTAATAATTACCATCTGTTGCGGCCCCAGCTGCCCCTGCAAAGGTCGCCTTGGCTAGGGCCCATAGTAGCCTCCTCGACGGGCAGCTGAGGGTTCGGGCCCAAATGATCTTATGGACAATTGACATATCATATTACACAATAGGGAGAAGGCTAGGTAAATAAATGGTACGTACCTGGATCCGAAGCTAAGACCGCACCAAGGCTCGGTCAGGCCGTAGGTAGTAGTAGATGCATGTAAAGTGGTGTTTAGTGGTGTGTATATTTATGTGACCTAGCCCAGCTGAGGTGACCGGCAGCGGCCTGATCCAATGCTGCCCCACAATGCTGCATCACTCCAGCAGGCGTCACCAAGTGACAACTTCTTTCTTCATGTCACTATTTCGGTCTATCAACTTTATTGTACATTTAACTAACTTCAACTCAACTAATTCAAGGTTCATCGTAAAATCAAACACGTGATACCCGACACAAGTAAAGAACAGTAATTCAAAGTTCAATATTCAAGGTTCCGGATTAATTTATTACCAAATTACAAATATAGAATAAGAATTCAAAAGAATTCAAAATCAACCTAGCTGACGCACAAAGTAACTAAAGAGTCACCACACAAAAGGCTCTTAACGCAACGGTACAATTGCAACGAAATTACTCTAATCACTTAAATTCAAAATAAGCCTCTTGTCACAAACGTACAACTTAGACAAACTAAACCGAGGCGGTCTTCACGAAACCACAATTCAGTAGCGAAGTAACGCTCACAAATACTAAAAAATCTAGACAATAAACCCAAAAAACTGGTCGCGCGAAGTATATGCAGCGGTAACCAAAATACGCTAATTGACCGCACCGCTGCTCTCAAGCTACTGTTTTCGCCCACGAGCGCCAAACGCTGGAAAGCTGCATACCGATGCCTCCTCCCCGAGCCGCGCGTGACACCTAACACCATCGGGCGATTCGCTAAGTCGAAGGCGATGGGAAGCCGTCTCAAATGACCATTTTTGGGCCTAAACACCATCTATATCGAATATAATTTTATAGTGAACACTAACTGTATAAAGTTTAGTTTTTAGAATGTAAATAAACCCATGTCCCGTTTTGAGTTAAAAAATAAATGGTCAGTTTAGGTATAGAGGTTTTTGGGTTGTAATTAAATAATGCCCGGGTAGGTATTAGTTAGTAAAAGTAGGTAACTATTTAGATAAGTACCTTTTACCTAATCATAATACTTACAAAGGCACCTATTGTGATTAGTTATACTGGGTAGGTATAATATAATACCTACTTAGATACTTTTTACCGAATTACTATACCTACTATGATATTGTGGTTAGGTATTAGGATTATTTTTAACTGTATACTATATTGATAATATGGAATTAGCTTTTTATAGTGTAAATTATAATATTGGTCGAAATGTTAATTATGGATTCGAACCTTACATGCTAATGGTGTTTCATTTTTATATTTGCATTTACTTCAAAGAAAATACACGCAAAAAGCTTCATCGCGCAGTAAAAAACTCAACAAATGTATGTATAACTAATACGAAAAATTATACCCAAAACAAAAAAATAATACTACCTATAAATAACCTAATAAGTAATAAATATATTATCGACTGATAAGATGACGTCAGCGACATGTGCGCTGGCCAACGCGGTAACTAACAACACGGGTTTCACCTTCAAGAGCTTAGCGCTCACTGACTCCAGCAACCCCGTGGGTAGTGAATACGCCCAGTTTTTAATATATTTTCTTAATAAAATTAAATTTTTGTCTTTTGAAAAAAAATTTATGATAGAAATGTTCATTAATAAATTGCCTATCCATTAGTGTCAATCGCAAAATAAAATAATGCTTACTTTACGAGGAGATGCATGTTATCAATAATTATTTCACATTTATGTGGTTTCGTTGTAATGAGATTATTTTAATATTTATTCCTTTTATAAAAAATTGGATATGACTCATGGAATTAAGGAATATAATGTGTTTTTTATTATTTGATATATCTTTTTAATAAAAAGGAGATAGCTCCTAAAAACTGTACAAATAACGACTAGCGCGACATTTTGCTCCACCATGCGCCTTAATGTTGGTTTTCCGTAAAATAAATAAAAGATATATGTGATACCATGTTTAACACTCTGAGCCGTAGTTTTCGCAGTAATCAGCAGTAGATTTTGATGCTCGTAAGATTATAAATAATCCTAAACAGAATTTAAAAAATCTTTGATTTATTATGATAAAATATAAAGCTATGTAAAATCTAGAAAGGTAAACAGAATTAAAAAAAAAAATTCAATCTTTCAATGTTACTTAGGCATTATTTTCCAATTTCAGTCCTCACAAACACAAAATTAATCGCACACGCCATAAAAAGGCAATCCATGTATTGTCATTACGTTTATGAATAAACTTTTCTTAAACTACAGATCGCATCCCGGCTGTCTAAAAAAGAAGCAGTAGCTTCTGGAAAAGCTAGCGCAGTGGCCGAAGAAGTTCTGTCCTCGATGCGCACCATATATGCTTTTAGTGGGCAAGAGAAGGAGAAAGAAAGATACAAAGTGCACCTAGACGAGTCTAGAAGTATCAATATTAAGAAAGGTAAAGTTAAAAAAATATTTAATTTTTCAATACGCTCACATATTTGCAGTGTGCTAATTAAGTATTTATAGTAATAAAAACAAGAGCCGTAGAAATTTGACGGCAAAGTGTGGAGACAGCGTGGCGGACACTTCTTACCTTTAAACCTTTTAGAAATAGTAAAAGAGGAGAGACTTTCCTTTAAATCCAAGGAACATGTCAAAGTCAAGATTAAAAGTATAATATCAGTAGCCAGGGGATTTGCAGTGCCAAGTACGAGTTGGTTTCATATTTATCGATTGTCATTTATATAATCATCCATTATATAGAAGGCTCCTTGTAATTGTAACAAAACTACCTTAACTATTTTCACACTATATTCTTAAAGAGTTTAATGTAAAATTTTATCCATTTATTTAAAAAAGACTTTCTAGCTTTAGCCAATTGAAATTTAGGAATCCCTAGGCCTTAGGGCGTCACTTCGACCCGTGTAAGTATGAAATAAGACTAAAAACCATATTATACTACATGGGTGTTAAATTAAACCCAAACATCAAATTTTGGTTTCACTATCACGTTTTTAAGTGCAGTCATCGGTATTTCACGAACATTATGCACGTGTAGCCTTTTTAATTACTTTTTTATTTAACGGTACCGTAATTTCAAAGAATGCGAAGACCACGTTTTTATGAACATTAATAAATACGAGGGCGACAATGAAAGTTTTTAGAACTGGCCACTTGTAATCGATATAATAAAAAAATAAGTTCAAATTTTGAAAATGAAACTGCTAATTTTAATGTGTATGTATTTTATTAATTTGTCATTTGTTTACGATTTGGCGGCAAATTGAAAATTGTCTGTGTCACATCAGCATGAATTTAACGCGAGAAAATTTTCGTGCAATGATTTTTTATGACTTTCGATGTCATTTAAGTCAACAAGAAAGTTATGATGGACTTAGATTGGCCTTTCGCGATGAAGCCCCATCTCGTGACACTGTTTACAACTGGTTTAATGAGTTTAAATGTGGTCGCACTAATCTCACCGATGATCTTTCTGAGGGCGGCCTTCTACGGCGACGACTGAAGATAACATCAGTGTTGTGCTACGCCGCTGATAGAGACTGACAAAAGAGTAACTTATCAGCAAATTCGGACAAGCTTAGACATTGGTATGAGTCAAGTGCACAAAATCCTCCATGAAAATTTAGCTTCTAGGAAGCTTTGTGCCCGGTGGATACCTCATAATTTGACAGAGGCCCAAAAACTTCGTCGTGTTGATTGGTGTTGCGAAATGGTTCAATGATTTCACGAAGGTGACTCAAATGCTGTGTGTTGAACACTTACGGGTGACGAAAGCTGGATTTAGGTTTTTTCACTCATGAATCAATGCGTGATAAAAACGGTCCTTTTCAGACCTTAATAATTCTACAACTATATTGGGTTTATTCATGAAATTTATATTTATATATTTTTTCGCTCATTATGCGTTTTCTTTTCGCAATATTCATTTTAATATCAAATATATTGTAGGTTTAAATAAAAAAAATGAAATTACAAATTATCTATCACAATAACATAGTTGATAACTTTTAGCGACAGTGCTTCATTTATTTTAGTGTCTGCTTTAATCAAATGGAACGAAGAGATTAAATTTATAGATAGCACCATATTGAGTATTAATATGAATTTTAATGACATTCTTATAAACCGGTTCCGTCATCGTGAAAATATTTATGTGAAGAACATGTTTTTATAAACATTAAGGACCACGCACATATATTCTACGACCCGAGTATTTCTCGTTATGAACGCCCATTTGGCGTCGTAGTTCTAGGTTAAAATATTTCACATTTATCCTGTATCACTCGTAAGTGTCTCTATTGTTAGTGTTGTATTCTAAGTTTACTTGGAGCACTTCAAACATGTATGAACCGCAACCCACTAGTTAATCTTAAGATCTTGATCTTCGTAACGATTACAAAGACGACAATTGAATGTCTCTATGTTTGCTGACTACGAAAATATTTATAACCTTTCACGCAATTGCCATCCTTATTGACGACCAGAAAATATCGCAATGTCTAGAAGCATATCATAATACAAACACTATACAATTTATACTTCACTTACGAGTAGATACTTTAAAGATATAAACGGAGTAAAATAACATTAGACGGCAAAAAAATTTAAACGTCACGTATTGGTCATGAGCTTTGACGATCCCTATAAAAATACTACTTCATAAATATCAAATTATCGTATTAATATCAGTTTTGATTACGTCTGCAGTTTCAGATTATTAAACTTCCAGAAGTGGGTAAGAACTGTATTATAAAATTCCATTACGTTAATACACATTACATACAGGTCAAACTTAAAGAAGGGGTGTTAAAAATAAGATACGACTGTAACTTCTGAATGTTAATGTAATAATTTTAGCGTTTAAAGGAACATAAACAACACGCATTCATATGATAGAATACTAGGACATGGTTATAAAATTATTGTATTGTCATCAGTTCATATTACACGTGCAAAATCTCAAATTATTGAGACGTCCGAATGTAGTGAAAACTGAACTATACAAATCTATTACATTACATCGCGAACGCTTTTTATAAATTTAACGTCAAGACTTATTTATATATACGAGTATATCAATTAACATATTATATCATTTCTATAATCCCCACTAGGTAATGGCCACCTGGTAACACGTATAGGAGGTCAATGGATGCAGGTGGCACAGGATCGTCTTTTGTGGCATTTCCTGGTGGAGGCCTATGTTCAATAGTCGTATCACTTTACAAACTTAATAATTTTATTCAAGCAATATTTTATTAGTAGATACTGTGGCTCTCAATTTTTCCTGCATTAAGCAATATTAATTCTGACTTCCTTTCTATCACTTCCTTTTGTTGGTATTAAGTTGCTATTACGTTGCTCTTATGTGGTAAAACAGCACGCTGCGGCTATATTGTGGTTGTAGCACGAATAGGTCACCTCGAACGGGGTAGGACCACGCTCTCACATAATATCAATGTCAAATTGCTATTTTGCGTATAGTGAGCGTAGAGAACCGAAGACTCTTTTTACTGAAAACGAGGCATTTCATCTCAGTCCTCAGGGGTGACAGTACATTTGCATTTTTAATTCTTAAAAAAGTAAAGTAAAGTTGCAGCCTGTTTACATCCCACTGCTGGGCACAGGCCTCCTCTCATTTCTGAGAGGGTTTTAGGGCAAGGAAATGTCCGCCGCGCTGCCCCAATGCATGTTGGCGAACTTCACATGTCTTCGAAATATTTTTTTTTCTTATTTCTCAGACATGCGGGTTTCCTCACGATGTTTTCCTTCACCGCCGAGCACGTGGTAAATGAGCACTTAAAATTGGTGAAATTTCATTGGTGCCGGCGGGGATCGAACCCGGGTTGCTCGAGTACTGTGAAGCTTACAGCGAGTGCTAACCATCTGAGCTACCACGGCTCTAATGGTTAATTTACTTCTTATTTGAGGATAAATGTAGATGTCTATGGGCCACCGTATCCACTTACTATCAGGTGGACTGTGTGCTCGTTAGTCACCCTTATTCTATAAAAAAATACTAGTTGCCAGTACACAATCTCAAACTCTACATTGTCAAAATTTCTGTCTAGACCATACCATATTATGTGTAATAAATACTAATAGTGGGTCCAATTCTTTGATATACCGCAAAATACCTACAAAACTGTTTCGACATTTCCTTGCTAAAAATATGCAAGGTTTGTCATAAAAACATTTCCTTAGATAATATTATAATATCATAACATTATTTTATCAGTATTCCTCATAATAATTTATTTTTCTATACAAAGATAAAACTAATTACTACTTTACAAAACTAGTTGCGTTTCGCAGTTTTACCTAATTCGTCGCGTTGGAAACAAAGGCTTGTGCTGGTACTGGCGGTAGCTACCTCATTTGACTATGTTTTACCTATATATAGCAGTATCTCAGGTATTCCGCTTAAAATATTTGATAGGGGGTTGAACAGAATAAATAAAACAGGTTAAAATTATTCTTTGGTTCTGTTTATTCAACCGCCTCGTTACAGATGTGCAACCAACAAATATTTACGATATTTATTATTGAGGTCTTTTGTTGAATTTAATGATATAATGAATTCTCATCCTTACATTAAATATTGTGATGAAAAGCTATCACATGGTTGTGGCGACGCTGTCGTTGCGCCACAAGCGAAATACATCGAAGCCTTAGTCGCGCTATCAAAGTCCGAAGTAAAATCAGTATATTATATAGAATAGCTTCGAACTACCACTCGGAGCGGCCGCTCTCCGGGCAGAACATCTCCCTTTTTATTTCACGGCCCCATGCTTATTAGAATTTAATTTTACTTAAATCGTCTTACGATCTTTCCCAATATTTGAAAATTATATCGGGTAATATCATGTTGCTGGGTGAATACCAAACGCGCACAACTAATTCCGTGTACGTGACACTCATAAACGGGCGTACCGGTACACAAGCGAAGCCGCCGGTACTACCGCTGACGTCACGGCCAGGGTGGGGGGGGGCGCTCCGCTCTCCTTGATACCGCGCCCCATCGTTGCTCCATCTAGTCGCCGAGTTGACTCACTATAGTATTTATTACACATATGACCATACTGTGACACCATACTATGTTATATCAATTTTGAAATTGTGATGTTGAATTAAAAATTTGTTTCAGGACTTTTCACTGGATTATCGATGGGTTTTCTATTCTTTTGTATATTTTGCTCCTACGCTCTTTCTTTCTGGTTTGGCTACAGACTTATGGTGGACGAACCAGAGAATTACGACGTCAATACAATGATAGCTGTAAGTTTTCCGTGATAAAGTTTTTTTTTTTAATTTAAGCAACAAGCGAACTAACTGTCCACCTGTCCACCTAATTGTAAATGGCTGCTGTAGCTCATGGACGACTGTCACCAACTTTAAACGAAAAAGGCTACAGATACGTTGTACCACTGAAAACTAAGGTGGAATACCTTACAGCCTGTTTTCACTAGCTCTTTACATAATATACTCTTAAGACTCAACATATCAGTGTACGCACTGCTACTTGGTGGTAGCAAAAGTTAAGACGGTGATACTTACGCCTAGAAAAAAATACTGCGGCTGCTCGCCAAGCGTGATAACAGTAGACTTTTGGTAGGCAAACAAAAAAGACAAAAAAAGGAAACTTTTTTGTCATTTGTAAAATTTTAGTCCTACCTTTTATTAGTGCAATTACTTATATGGTTTTAAAACGCAAAACCTTTTTGTTATCAGGTCTTCTTTGGAGTTTTGATGGGTTCTGCTAACTTTGGTATATCGTCAACTTTGATGGAGGTCTTTGGGATAGCACGTGGTGCTGGTGCACAGATCTTTAACCTTATTGATATGGTTCCGACAATAAACCCAATGTTAAACCGCGGAGTAGTTCCTGACACCATTGAAGGCAACATAGAATTGAAGAATGTATATTTCCATTATCCTTCTCGGCCTGATGTACCTGTAAGTTATTTCAAATAAACTTATAAATATCATAACAAACATTCACGCCTGTCACCCAGAGGGGTAGGCAGAGACTACGGACTTCCATTTGGTACGATCTTGGCCCATCTTCAATATATCTCCAATTTGATCGGTAAACTTCTATTTAGGGCATCCCGTGCCGACTCTGCCGTTCACTTCTACAACATAATTTTGTTTTGTAACTCTTTCCTCATTAATTCTTTCTACATCAGCAAACCACAGAAACATTAATTTCTTAATTCTGGTCACAACATCACCTGCCCACCACACTTCTCTTATTACACATTTCTCACTCCGCCGGTCAAATTTATAAATATAAGTACAAAACAATGAAATTCAAAAATTAATCACAGAAAACATAAGTTTCGTCACAGAAGTGTATTTATATCCGTGCTGTCAATTTTCTATACAACTAATGATGACAAACGCGAGTACACCTGATGGTAAGTGAATGCTTTGGCCATACCAAAGAGATTTAAATATATAGGTATACTATATCTACTACTTAAATGTCTTTGGGCCATAGACACCTTTATCTTTCCTCGACTAAGTATCAAAATTTCACGTGGTAGCGCTATGCTGTAGCCATATTAGTAGTATAGTTGTAGCACGAATGGGTCGTCTCGACCGGGGAACGACCACGCTCTCACAGAATACCAGCCTAAAATAGTAGCTTAACGCTGCTGTGTTTCG
The DNA here is from genome assembly GCA_963668995.1 of Parnassius mnemosyne. Classification (NCBI taxonomy): domain Eukaryota; kingdom Metazoa; phylum Arthropoda; class Insecta; order Lepidoptera; family Papilionidae; genus Parnassius; species Parnassius mnemosyne. The sequence goes on along the minus strand of CAVLGL010000013.1, from coordinate 36,119,720 downwards.
CATGGTAAGTGTAGAGAACCGGACAGCCAGTTTACTGGAAAAGTAGTTACTTAGTCCTCATAGGTGACGACGCATCTGCATTTTGATTCTTATTTGAAGATTCGTTTCTCACCCTATCCTATAAAAAAATTTATGAGTCGTCACTCCTACATTCTACGATGGAATGTATCGTTATTAAAAAATGGTCTCCGGTTTTCGTTACTCTCCGTACGAAATACAGCGGTATTATGTTATTATTTCACTTTGATAATCTGTGCTAGCGTGGTCTCTCTCCTATCAAGCAGACCCATACGTGTTGCAGCCATAGCAGCGCGTCTCGATCACATAAAAATCTTTCTTTTCTGCTATTATAATCTAATGTTAAAAAATAATTTTCGTTTGTTCGTATTTTATGCGCTGCCATACCGTTCATCAGATTGCGCTAAAACTTTGTCAACTTATTGCTTGCATTTCTGCGAAGGTTATTATAAGCATAGAACAATTAACTTAGAGTGGGATAGACGCGCGTATTGTACCGACAAATTTATTGAAAGTTATATAATTATCATTCAACTTCAATAAAAGTATTATCATTCCTAATTAAACAATATAACTCTTCCAAATTTCAAATGATATGTCGACAACTATTTTTTCCGTGGCAGCAACGCGCCGGGTACCAGCTAGTATTAAATAAAACAAAATTTAAATGCATAAATAATAATGTCACTCATTTAATTATGAAACATAAAACATCCAAAAAATGCAAAAAATGCGGTTTCAACTTTTGACAAAATTGTTATAATCCAAGCGTTGACCGCTCCCAGAGCGTGGTCACCACAGGTACAAAACTTTGACTGCCTCGTTGATCTAGACTTTTCTGCCAAGAAATTCTCAATAGCAGCCCAAATTCAGGAAGTTAGCGAGGTTTCACACCTGTGAAAATCTTCGTCATCAGCATTTGTTTGATCCTCGTGATGTGACAGAATTTCATCAACTGTTCTAGTAGCGGTCAACTCTTGGACTGTGACATTATAAATGACAAATTAGAAATATATGTGCTCCATTATGTGTTTATGTTTCTTTATCGCCATTCATGTTGTGTTTAAAAATAATTATCTTGACTGTTGTCAGGTTTTGAAAGGTGTGAACATAAGTGTGAAACGCGGCCAGTCAGTGGCTCTCGTAGGTCACTCCGGTTGCGGCAAGTCTACGATCATACAACTTATATCCCGATACTATGACGCCGTTGATGGCGGTGTAAGTATTTAGAGTTGTTTTTCCACAGTTAATGTATAGTAAACTTTACTATACATTAGCCTATTTTCGTCCCACAGCTGTCGTCACACAGGCGTTCTCTATTTCTGAGAGTATTTAAGAATAAGGAATCGTCCGACGCGCTGCTCCAATCTGTGTAGGTGGTCTTCGAACTTTATTTTAATATCTCAGACATGCAGGTTCTTATCGATGTCTTTCTTTAAAGCTACGCACGTGGTAAATTAGCACTTAAAATTGCAATAATTTCACTTGCGGGCATCGACCTCGGATTTTTAACATAATGTGAAATTTACAGTGAGTGCTAAGCACCTGAGTTACCACAGCTGACATAACTTAAAATGCAATCGATTCTCTATCGGATTTGTTGCGTGGTGAACTACACTCGTCTTCGATTTTTGAAGTGAAAACTTTATTAGCCACCTTGAGTGATTTTTGGTAAGGGAAAAACTTGTGTGTTCACGTGACCTCGACATGCTCGTAACGTATTGCCCGCAAGAGCAATGTAGTATGGCGCCCTGTGTACATGTATACGCATATATGATTGAGTTTTCACTTCTGTCGGCAGTCCTTATGTCTGCATCTGTTTTTTTTTTCAGACATGATGATTTCCTTAGAATGTTTTCGTTCACTGTCGAACACGTGGTAAATAAAAAATTTAAAATTGCTACTAACAATGGCATTGTGCCGATTGGGATCGAACTTGGTTTACTAGACATTTAGAAATATTAAGGCAAGCGTTTATTTTTTGGGCTTCCACGGCGCTACCAAAGCAATACTTATAATTTATTTTAGGTACTTATTTTATATCCTTACAAAAACACCATGAGTATTAAAGTAAAGTAGTAAAATAAATGTAGAGCCCATATACGTCACATAGTACTGGAGTGCTGCCCTCTCCTTTATCAGATTTTTGGAGCAATTAGAAACCACGCTACTCATAATATTGAACAACATTTTTTTATAAAAAAATTAACATTGCACATTGTATTTTCAAAACTTACGAAATTCTCAACTGCTATCTTTCTACAATTTAAGACTACTAATTAACATTATTATTCTCTTGACTGTGATTGCATTTATGTCTTTTTGGTAACAGGGCGCAAAGGCGAAGGCTTGACCTGTAGAACTGGCTTCCATTTAGGTGCTTTGGCTGATCTGAAAATAAAGTGTTGAATGAGCTCGACGAGCAAGTGTCTTTTTTGACGGGTGTGTCAGCAAGCTTAGTTTTTGACTTTAAATCTAAGTAAAAGTCAAAATTAAAAATTTCGCGTTTCGATGTGTGCTGACTGACTGACTGAATTTTATAACCATGCGTTATGTTTCCTTACATAACAATTAGCTTTAAAGAAATCCAGGATATCGAGTTGTGATGCATCCTCTTTTTCGATTATATTTTTGTTCAACGCTTACATTAAATACAAATTTATTTGTAAATATCGTGGTTTCAGTCTAAGCTAATAAGCACATTGTTTGTATATAAATTTAAACCCTTGGTTCAATTAACAGGTGTATATTGATGACAAAGACGTTCGGGATCTATCAGTGCGATGGTTGCGAGCGCAAATTGGTCTAGTAGGTCAAGAGCCCGTCCTTTTCAACACGACTGTACGTGAAAACATACGATATGGGCGCGCTGATGCCACTGATGCTGAAATTGAAGCTGTCGCGAAACAAGCTAACGCTCACCGCTTCATTATGAAGCTACCTGCGGTAAGTTGTTTGGAATTAAATCGTAAAATACCGCCGTCCATGAACCATCCATAATACCATTAGAAATGAATAGACTCTTTTCTCCAGAAAAACGCTCGTTGGTATGGGCAGGCACCTGCAATTCCACTCGTGTTGCACGTGAGCTACATTTTCGTTGCTAATGCTTTTATAAAAAAGTATAAAAATAAATAAATAAATGGTAAATCGCTAAACCTCAAAATGATATTAATGGAATTATAGAGCAGAGTACGATGGTGAAATTTGGCGAATGCAATTAATCCTCTACATTTACTCCAATCATTCTCAGTGGTAAATACGATAAAAAATGCAAAGAGATGAAAGTATTTGCAAGTGTATTGGATCCAGTGGACCAGAAAGAACTTGGTCATCGATGATTCGAGCTGCTTTTAGTTGTATTCGGTCAAAGATTAATGATTTTTAATTTTTATATTGCAGGGATACGACACGTTGGTGGGTGAACGAGGAGCTTCACTTTCTGGAGGACAGAAGCAACGAATCGCTATCGCCCGTGCACTTATCCGTAATCCTCATATTCTGTTACTCGATGAGGCAACCAGCGCTCTTGACACGGCTTCAGAATATAAAGTACAAGCAGCGCTTGATAGAGTAAGCAAACACAATTTTTAATTAGTATATTTCATTACGAGTGCAGAAAGCCTGTCATTGCAAAGAGTTCCGACAAATGTCTACCCGAGCCGAGGCGCAGCCGAAGGTGAGGGTTGACAGTCGGAACAAGTTGCAATGACGGTTTCGCACGTGTACTGAACAACTATTTTTAATACAGTTGCGAAAAAATGAAGCAATTTAATAAAATAATAAAAACACAATAAACTCAACTAACTAATCATTTATTTCTTATAAAAGTTATAATTCACATATACATTGAAATTGGTACAGTTTTTTATACTAACTGGGGAAGTTTTAGGTTGCATATTTACTGTTTGAGACAAACTATTATTAATTTCGTATGATTGTTTATGTATATTTGTCAAAGGTGTTATACAATGGCGTTTGCTAGTTGATGGAATTGGATCTAATGAATTATCATTATCAACGAACGTAGATGGACGAACGTTCTCTTCAGTATTGTCATGTGAAGGAGACGAACTGGACTTTAAATTAATGGATTGTGTGATTTTTTTTTCCACTTTCTAGTTTGTTGTTTAATGAATCAGCAATATAGCCTTCTGCAACTTTGTCTGACTTCCAACCTCCTAGTCGCTTTAAGGACGTCAAATTGGCTCTTGAATCTGCCAATAATGTAGCACAGGTCCTCCTGAAGCTGTGCCCAGTATAATACTCAGCATCCGGCAGACCAAGAAACGTAGCTATTTCTATTGGCATATTACCAAATTTGTTTATCCCGATTGCTTGAGCTGTACACTTCCCTTTTTGATAATTTTGAAAAAAAAAAACGGTCGGTTTTTGCTTTTTGGGACCACTGATTCATATATTTTTGCACTATTCTAAGAAAATCTCCTTCAACACTTATTTTTTGTATTCGGAATCTTGATTAGTACCATTTTTCCATGGGCTTCAATATCTTTTAAAGTAATATTGGCTAACTCCTCTCTGCGGTAAGCTCCAACAACGCCAAAAATCAGCGCATCCTAAAAACCTTTCCACTTCATTCGATGTTAATATTTTCGACTTTTTAGTTGTAAAACCGTCTGATTGTCGTTTTAAGAAAGCATTTAGTTTTGGGTATTCACTTACATCTTTGATGTTCCTTATTTTGGTTAAAATTTCCAATATGGACCATCGATTTAAATGCCCATATTTTTTTGTAGATAGTACTCACTAAAAGAAAGCGCAAAGGCGTAGAGGCTGCTCTTCCCGCAGCGCCGGAGACGTTGCAGTCTCAAAATAGATACAGAAACCCCCTTTTAATCAGTCCCCCTATTTTACGTCTGATGAAGGGGATTTTTTTCTCATAAAATGGATTTATATTTACATTATAAATGTAAACATGAAAAAATATCGATATTTTAGAAATATATGTTTTTGTGAATCGATACATCAGCTTACGATTCGAATCGATTTAAAAATCGATATTTTTCGGAAAGAATCGACATCCCTACCGACGATGACAATGACAATACAAAATAGTGTCAGTTTTACCATAGGAATTGGCATAAATATTGCAAAATATTCAATAATCAATAATTTCAATAATTTTTTTCTCAGAAAGTACGCGTTTCCGCATATTGAAACTTTGCAAAACGCTTTCTTTTAGTGAGTACTATCTACAAAAAAAATGGGCATTTAAATCGATGGTCCATATTGGAAAGTTTATCCGAGAAGTATGCCAACATAACATTTTCTGAAAAACTATTTGCTTTTTTCTCTTCTCTCCACGCAATAAATTCGTAGTATGTAGATATGTAGCGACTTCTTTTCCGCTAAAATGTTCTCCGAAGCATTTTGTGCAATTATACTGAAATCCGGTGGTGTTAATTCAAATAAAATATCGTCGAAATTACATACTCATTTTGTGCAACAAACAACTAAACTCGCACAGAACATTTTTGGAAAATGGCGCCCACCGTAAAAGAATATAATAAGAAGAGTTTTTTTTGTTTTCTTCACCCATTCTGGGTAGGCAAAGGGAACTATGCCCATACAGCCAAGTCTTCAGTCGAATTTTTTTATTGATATGAAATGAAAATGAAATTTAATGAGATGAAATAAAATGAAACCTAACCTAACTCATTGAATCAAATCATTAAATCTGATATTGAAACAAATTAGTAGCTTATTTTTAGAAATATTTGCATGAATCATAAAAACTTCTATGAATTTTTTTTAGTAAAAACTTCGTGGTTGGTTTTTTTCTTTTTAATAGACATTATTTTGACAGTTGGGAACGAGAACGCACGAGTTCGGAAAATACCCACATCTCGAACGCTAAACGTCCCTGCAATACGCCCCTTTTTGAGCAACTGTATTAAAAAAAATGTTTCCATGTCGTCTTTCCATGTTCCATGCCGTGTAATGGCGGTTAAGAATATCCACTACCCCATATCTTCCCGTGGGTGTTGTAAGACGCGACAGTGGGAAACAGGTAGGAGATGTGCAATAACAATACTACAATAAAAAAACTGTGGTTGCCAACCCACTCGCCAAGCGTGGCAACTATGGCAAACTTCGCCCATGATGAAAGTTATAAAGAGACGGCCCCCAGTCCCCGGCGGCCCCGCTATTTCTGGCTACGGTGGCGACCATGGTAACGGCGGGGCAGGGGGTGCTAAGAATCTCCGGTGGATGTTCGGTTGCCACCTAAGATGACTCGATCTGGCAACATACAACACACGCACCCTGAGGACTGACGGAAAAATCCTGGAGCTAGAAGAAGAGATAGACAAGTTGCGCTGGGATATTATAGGATTATCTAAGGTCCGAAGAGAGGGGAGGACACGGTAATCCTCGAATCCGGCAAATTGTTCTATCACCTGGAGGTCAGTCAACTTCGACCGAGAGGTCAATCGACGGATTCAACTCGGCTGGGCAGCGTTCGGAAAATTACGACACATCTTCTCGTCAGGTATACTTCAAAACCTGAAAACCAAATTGTACAAGCAGTGCGTGTTGCCAGTGATGACTTATGGATCTGAGACGTGGTCATTCACTGCTGGCCGTATGGGGACGTTCAAGGTTGCTCAGCGGGCTATGGAAAGGGCTATGCTTGGGCTTTCTTTGCGTGATAAACTTAGGAATGAGAATATCTGCAGAGTGACCAACATAGTCCAACGGATTAGTAAGCTGAAGTGGCAATTGGTCGGCCAACTTCAACCAAATAGCTCGAACAACTGACAACCGATGGGGAAAAAGGTTCTCGAGTGACAGCCTCGTACCGGTAAGTGAAGTGTAGGGCGACCCCCCACTAGATGGAGTGACGACCTGGTAAGACATGCATGCAGTCGATGGATGCACGTGGTTCAGGACTGTGCTTTGTGGCATAACTTGGGGGAGGCCTTGTGAAAGGTTGTAATGGTAGGTGCAACAAGTGTAGCGTCGTAATAGTGGTACTGGTTGTTGCATATTCGACCGTACGTTACTCACTATAGGGCGCACTGAAAACCAGCTTCGTGGATAATACCACGAAATAATGCTGAGTGTAGCCCTTCCCGCACACATAATAACATTTTTATTGTATTGATTTTATTTAGGTTTTAAATTTCTTTTGGTCTGGAGTTATAAGTTTTTTAGTGCATAATATCTTTTGTAATATGTGTGTTGATGTTTGATGTAATAAATAATTTTCTTTCTTTCTTTCTTTCTAATGATGTTATAAAGGTTGTTGTCTCGGTTACTTTAGGTTATGACTGCCTCTTTGGTCTAGTAGTCGTAAGCGCAACTGTTCATCATGTGGTCCTCGGTTCAAATCCCAGGTGGGGCTGAAATCGTTAACTGGGTTTTCAGTAGAGAAATTCATAGTCATATCACCAGCCTGGAGCAGCGAATCGGGAGTGTTTCTCCCCATGCCTCAGTATTGGTACTACGCTTGATTTCACAGTTTAGTTCGGCAGCATATGCTGTAAAAAAGATTAGAAGTCTAACCAGTGTTGAAACAGCTAGACTAGTTTACTTCAGCTACTTCCATAGCATAATGTCGTATGGTATTTTGCTATGGGGACACGCAGCTGACACTGAAATTATATTTGTATTGCAGATGAGGGCCATAAGAGCAATTTATGATTTAAAGCCTAAAGAGTCGCTGCGACAAAAATTTAAGGAAATTAATATATTAACTTTGGCCTCTCAATACATTTATGAAAATGTAATGTACGTACACAAAAATAAAAGTAGTTTTACAAAAATAAGTGATATTCATTCTGTAAATACTAGGAACAGACACAAGCTAGTAGTATATTTTTTATTTATTTAATTCTGAACAATACAAATTGTGTTGAATAATTTATGCAAAAATACAATTAAAATGTTTAACAATAAAATTTACAATTATATAAAATTACAATAAAAATATAATTTACAATCAATATTAAATTAAAATTATTTTAACAATTAATATAAAAATTAGATTATGAAATATAAAATAAATATAAATAAGATATAAAATAAAGTACCAGTTACTCGACTCCATCGAGTCAGTAATTCATTCTTGGGGCGATGTATACGCTTTTACAACAAAATTCCAGAAAATATACAAAGTTTGACCTGTTCAAAATTCAAAAACTTTATTAAACTAAGTTTGTATAAAAAGGGTTATTATAATATTAAGGAATTTATGGATGATAATAACCCCTGGAAATGAGGTGATCGCTACCAAGCTATTTCTAATTTGTTGTGTTGTTAATTTGTGTAACATCATGATTGTAAGCTGTTATTTAAAAAAAAAGTCCCGCTGGGTTTCTTGCTGGTTCTTCCCAGGACAGAGGTTTTTTCCGAACCAGCGGTAATCAAACAAAAGAGTGACCTTTCAATAAGTATTATTTATAATCTATATTGAATAAAAAAAGTTTCTGTTTCTGTTTCTGTTTCACACCGGTCGTGTTTGGTTGCTGACCAATAGGGCAATGCTATGTCAGTGAGGGTCTCGTATTAGCGCACACACTTGTGTATATAATCCTGCGCTGCGCAGATGGCTGAGCTGTCAAAACTGTAGTCATTATTTTGAGTTAATGTATTTTTTTTTCTTAGGCTCAAGAAGGTCGAACAACTATAGTGGTTGCTCATAGACTATCCACTATCAGGAACGTAGATCTCATATACGTTTTTAAAAATGGAACAATCATCGAGTACGGAAATCACGAAGAACTCATGAAAATGAAAGGCCATTACTATGATATGGTGTCGATACAAACATCACCAGAAGGCGATACCACGGGTAAGCTTTCATACAATTTTCATGTTAATGTGTGTACTTCCTTGGATATCTTAAGGGAGCAGAGAAAAAAACGGCCAATACTTTCATTATCGGTTCATTGTTAGTTGCGGTGGAGAGTTATTTCGACTATCAGCAACAGCAAGGCCCTAGTGTTGCCAGCGTGGCTTGGTAGAAAGTTATGTTGGCATGTCTGAAAAGTAAATTTTTAAACTAATAGGTACATAAATTATTAAATAACACTCCTTTATTTATAAACAATAATAAAAATAACAGGCGTTTGACGATTTATGAGAAAAAGTTACATAAAATGTAAGAAGTGTAACCTTCTGGCACAACGTCCTCTGTGTACGTCATTGACATCGCAAGTGCAACATTAGGCGCTACCTATACTAGGTGCTACAATAATACTACATAATACTTAGCTATAATCATAGAGGCTTTTGTCGATCAGTAGTATTTCAGGCTTTTGTGGAGAGGATAAGATAAATAGAATTAACATAAATATTGGACAAGACTTAACGGCATTTGAGTACTTGGACATAAGGCTACTTATAATCGTTGATTATCGCTAACTTGAAGTATTAATTATCTCTATACCTGTCCCTTTCTATTGGAATTTAGTAAAAAGAGAGATACCAACTTCAAACATATTTTAGATTGGCGTTTTATGAGTAAGCCCGTAGTTAAAATAAATTTTGATTCAAAATTATAGTGTCCTATATACCTTGTAATCAATTATTCATTACTATTTTTATATTTAAGTACTACCCTCAACAACCGTGGTAGCTCAGTGGCTAAACGCTCACCGTAAATTTCACTGCATACGAGCAACACTGGTTTGATCCCCATTGACACCCATGAAATTATTATTAATTACAATTTTACGCATTTTTTACTTTTTATTCTATGTCACATTGCTACAGATTCATCTCATGCGCTAGTAAGAAAAGAGTCGGAGATCGTCGAAGAGGAAGAAGATGAGGAACTCAAGACGGGCGTAGAAGTAAGCTATTAGAACAAAAAAATTAATTTATATGCTATTAACTTCTTCATTTTACTACTCGCAATCATTTGGTAGTATACATTTTTTGAATGTACATACACTTTATTTAAAAAATAAAACCGTGGTAGCTCAGGACCTAAGTACTTACTGCAATATCACAGTACGCTTACAATCCGGGTTCGACCCTTGCCGGCACCAACGATGCGAAACGAATGTAAATTGTAACTTTCAGTGCTGATTTACCACATAATCGGCGATGAAAAAAAACATCATGATCTACATGTATGGGGAAAATATTTTGAGGACTGAAAAGTTAGTGAGTTGAGTGAGTTAGTACGAGTAGTGAGTTACTGGAGACTTATTGCGTCTCAGTGGTCTTACCAAGTAGACCTAACTGGTAAGACCACTCGGGAAGAAAATTCTTAGTAGTCTTACTCTATAAAATAGAGAAGTTTTCATCACTAACTCCTACTTAAGTTTATTTTTGTCACAATTAGAAAAATACATCTATTTTATCGTCCAATAAATTACATGTTTAAGGATTGGATAATGTGATTTTGTCTTTACTGGTAAACACAGTACTCTCAATTTATTATCTTACAATTATTTTGTCAATATGAAATATATATATCTATATATATATATATATATATATATATATATATATATATATATATATATATATATACATATTCTTAAAAATATGACGTAACATGTTTATAGTTACTCATTTCATTAATTCATTTTAGATATTTTTGAAGCAGTTTTCCTTCTCTTTAGTCACTTTAGTCCTCAAATGGCCCTCAATCAGCGATAAGTTAATTATATGAGCCAAATATATGCCACATTTCTTTTATCTTTGTATATGTTTTATCATAACCTGTTGATTTGTATTATTCATTCCTTATATCGCGTTTTATAACAAAGTTAAAACTACGTACAGAAAGTTATGTTAGTAGCTGGTCGTTCACTTGACTTTAATGAACTGAACCTTAGTTACGATAAAAGTGAGTTCAACGCGCGCGGCCTGAGTGAGATGCTTGTAAACTAAAATTCACATTCCTTAACTGTACATAACTGTCTATAAGTGTATTTTATTTTTATTTGCTTTCTGACACATTAGCTCTAGGAAATATCAAAAATTATCATTTACATGTTATATTGGATATGGTTCGATTGGGGCAAGTGCAAGGCATACTACAGTACATACGAAGAGTGAAAGAATCTTTTTATTTGCTGATTCCTGACACCTGTTTCCTAGATATGCAATTGATAATTTTAATATTATTTATTACAGGAAAAAGAAGATATCAAGAATGAAGCCCAAATATCTTTCTGGCAAATAATACGTTTAAATAGACCTGAATGGAAGTCAGTAACAGCGGCCAGTATAGCCTCCGTGTTAAGCGGTTTTGGAATGCCTTTTTTGGCAATTATATTGGGTGATTTCGTAGGTGTAAGTATTTCAACTTCAATTAAAATAAACCAAGGGGGCTACAATTCTATACTTCTAAACCAAAATGACTTATATTCTGGAAAGAATCACAATATAGTATTATTTGCTGACGATACCTCTTTAATTTTCAAACTCAAACGGCAGTCAATTAATTATGATGCATAATGCTCTATCGAAATTAGTTTAACGCCAACAATTTGCTCTTAAACGGCAATAAGACAAAACGTATTATTACAATACCTAATGTAAAACATTCGAAAACCAATGTGCTTTCCTATAGGGTTGTGTTTTCCTTGGTATTACTATTTACGCGAAACTTCAATAGGGCCCCCATATATCTAAATTAGCAAGCAGACTTAGTTCTGCAGCATATGATGTAAGAAAGATTACAAGTCTCACAGATGTTGAGACAGCTAGATTAGTGTATTTTAGTTACTTTCATAGCATAATGTCTTATGGAATTTCGCTATGGGGTAATACGACTGATATTGAACCTATATTTGTTTTGCAAAAGAGAGCCGTACGGGCGATTTGTAACCTAAATTGTAAAGAATACCTCAGAGAAAAATTTAAAGAAATAAACATATTAACTTTGGCATCGCAATATATTTATGAAAATGTAATGTATATACATAAAAACATAAATAGCTTTAATAAGAATAAGGAAGTTCATATCTTAAACAATAGGAACAAACATAAGCTTGTAATGCCAGTTACAAGACTCCACAGAATTAGTAATTCAAAATTTGTCGATAAACAAGTTAAAGTTTTATTAAGGAAAACCTGTACAAAAAGGGTTATTATAATATCAAGGAATACATGAATGAAAATAAGCCCTGGGAATAAGGTGATCGCCACCATGCTGGTTCTATTAAAATTCATTTAAAATTGTATAAACAAAATTATTGTTAAGTGAAATTATGTTTAAAAAAAAGTCCCGCTGGGTTTCTTGCTGGTTCTTCCCAGGACATAGGTATTTTCCAAACCAGTGGTAAATAAAAAATGACTTACAATAAGTATTATGTAGTAATCAATATTGAATAAAAATCATTCTATTCTATTCTATTAATTAAAAGTGAAACTCATCGCGCCACCTACCGAAAAGGGCAGCTCAACATTTGGCAGATGGCAATAGGCCGGTATATGTGCTGTATGTACATTTTCTTAATCGCTTTCGGTAATTTCTTAAGTTTTCAAGAGGTTCATTCCTGCAGTGAAATACTAAGGATGATGATATGCTGCTGATAAAATCATAACAGTTAATACGCCTGATAGGCATCAACAAACATAGTATAAAGTTATTAGATCTAGCACATTCATTTATTCCATATTTTCGCTTCCTGCTTTAATTACTAGTCTATTTTTAATTTATAAATATGTTCATTTTATATTTGGCACCTATCACATTATTTTCCACACGTCCCGGTTTGACTGGGAGAGAAATGGCCCGCCCTTTGTAATCCTTTTATTTTAAGGTGTACAATAAAGTGTAAATAAGTAAATAAACAAAAATTAATTAGATGTAATTAACTTATGATTGATTCCCTTCCTTTTTTGATCACAATATTAAACTGTGATAAACTTTGGCGAATCCAATCTCATGAGTCTGGCAGAGCATTTGCGGTTATTTTGTCACTGCGCAGCATATAAAATTTGTAAAAAAATTCCAAAAAAATGTTTTTGACAACTTCATTTATTTTTTATTTTTTTATTTAGTTTTCATATAATTCAAAAAACATAGATGTTTTTGTTCCCACTCAAAATTCGTCGCCAGCTCTCAGACTATAACATCAGCTATCTTCCAGTGAAAGTTCCATCCAAATAGGTTCACAGGATTTTACGTGATGCGTGTTCAGACGGACGTCGTGTTAGAATTTTATTTTAGTATAGATACCAAGATCAAGTCTATTAGTCTATTAAATATTATTTGTAATCGATAATTAATAATGCTGTTTATTACAGGTTCTTTCTAATCCCAACTCTGATGAAGTACTTGCTGAAGTAAGAAGATTTGCGCTTATTTTCGTTGGTATAGGTGCATTTACTGGAATATCGAACTTTATAACAGTAAGATATTATGAATTTCTTTTCATTATTTAGCAAAATAACAAACCGAGGATAAATAGTTACCTTTTCATTTTAGGTCTTTATGTACGCTATAGCTGGAGAACATCTTACAGCTCGACTAAGGCTGCTAATGTTTGATACATTTCTGAAACAAGAAATTGCATTCTTTGATGACAAGAACAACTCAACAGGTGCTCTTTGCGCTCGTTTGTCCGGAGAAGCTGCTACTGTGCAAGGGGTGAATTTATCTGATATGATTAGTCTCATTGATTTTAGAAAACACATGAAAACAAAACTAAATGAATAAAATGTTTTAAATTTTAGGCAACGGGACAAAGAATTGGCACTGTATTACAAGCAATGGGAACTTTTAGTTTTGCTCTAACACTTTCATTGATCTACGAATGGAGGGTGGGTTTAGTTGCATTAACTTTTGTACCAGTAATCACTGCAATTTTGTATAAACAAGGTCGCATGGTTAGCGCGGAATCCTTCGGTACAGCGCAGACTATGCAAAATAGTTCTAAGGTAATAACATTATTTTGAATTAAAACCGGCTAAATGTTTTTGCAGTAATTTATATCCTAAAATATGGGAATGTAATTTTAGATAGCTGTAGAGGCGGTAGCAAACGTACGTACTGTTGCATCGTTAGGAAGAGAAGAAACCTTTGTTAACGAATACGCACGACAACTAACACCAGCATTACGTATTGCAAAGCGAACAACACACTGGCGTGGAATTGTTTTCGGCCTATCAAGAGGTCTCTTTAACTTTGTGTACGCTGCCGCAATGTATTATGGAGGAACGCTAATGGTGTATGACAATATTAATTATGCAGTTGTTTTAAAGTGAGTAAAAATTTAATAAAACAGATAGCATGCGAGTATGTATAAAAATCGCCAAAGAAATTATAAAATACACTCGTAACAAACTTTTTTCCAGATCGGCACAAGCGTTACTAATGGGAACTTCTTCAGCAGCCCAGGCTTTTGCTTTTGCACCTAATTTCCAGAAGGGAATTAAGGCTGCAGGACGGATTATTGTTCTCCTGAGCAAATCATCTACTATAACAGATCCTGATAAGCCTGCTATTGAAAACTTTGTAAGTAACGTATATTGGTTATTACGAAAAATTCTTCGACACTTCGTACATTTTTGTGTTACATATTTTCTCTTTTGATATCTTTAGTTTAGTGTACATATAGAACATTAACAACCCGGAACAATTATTTGTAGGCCATACAAACACTTATTCCATGCGGGATTTGAACTTGTGGCCCCACAGAGCCGTAGCTAAACGCTTTTTTTATATGAGATGGGGTAAACGAGTATGAGGCTCACCTGATGATAAGTGACTACTACTGCCCATGGACAACTGCAACACCAGGAGAGTTGCAGGTGCGTTGCCGGTCTCTTCAAAAAGAGTAAGTCTCTTTTCTTGAAGGTCCCTAAGTCGTATTGGTCCGGAAAATTCGCTGGTGGTAGTCGATTCCACAAGGAATTTGTGCAAGGAACAAAACTTCTTAAAAAAACCGTAGTGAAACGTCAATCATCCAGATGGTGTGGATGGTATCTCGAGTTTGTCGCGACGTGCGATGGTGAAATTGAGCAGCTGGAATTAGTCCAAACAATTCCTCTGAGCACTCCCCGTGGTAGACTCACTCACTTCGCTATTAAGCCGTCGAATAATATAGTGACAAATAACAATCCACTGGAAGGATGGTAACTACAACAGCAGATGAACACCTGTAACCTACTTCAAACTATGAAGGCCACAAAAGAGTTGTCACCCATGAGGCTTAAGACGAAATGCCTCGCAGGTTTTGAGTCTTTTACTCCACAAACCGAAACATAGCATCGAGTTCACTGCTGCTTGCTGCTATAAATATGGCAACACGAATACTCGACGACTGAAGCCGATTGCTTCCACTATTTCGCGATTAGAAGCGTTCAGTTTTTCCTCTAAGCAACACAGGTGTCTGCTATTGTTGGTCAACAGTAGGTAAGGGTTGATTTCTGAGACTCGTATCTCCCGAACGAAAGTTTTCTAACCAACTATTTACTATGAAATAGTTAACGAACGTTTCTTTAAACACATCGAAATTTATTTAGCTGCTGCTTTTGCAGTGCTCGTAATAAATTAGACCACGAAGTTAAGGTTTGTCAATCGACGCCATCACTCTTTACCAAATAACGCAAGCTTTTTTATATACTTTTATTAAAAGATGTTTTGAGAAAGTTTTAAAAGTATGTAATATTTCAAAGCTATCAAATTTTATCTATAAAATATCAAATTTTTGAACTACAAAAGAAACAAAAAAGTGTCGAAGAATTTTCGAACAACTCGATTTTTTATAACACAGACATAATAAACTTTCCAATCCATTTATTTTAGGTAGGTACAGGCGAGGCTAGTCTCCAAAATGTAGAATTTAGGTATCCGACCCGGCCGCTTATACAAGTGCTGAAAAAATTCAATCTTGAAATAGAACGGGGCAAAACGTTTGCTTTGGTGGGAGCTAGTGGTTGCGGGAAAAGCACTGTTATCCAACTCCTTCAAAGATATTACGATCCCAATGAAGGCATAGTGGTAAGTGAATGTACAGTTTACACGTTAACACCACAATATACGCAATAAAAATATAACAAAACGATAACGAAAGTTAAATTATATAATTTCAGGCATTTGATGGCATACCATTACCAAAACTACGTCTTAAAGACGCTAGACAATCAATTGGCTTCGTACAGCAAGAACCTATACTGTTTGATAGAACTATTGGTGAAAATATTGCCTACGGTGATAACTCACGGAAACCAAATATGGACGAAATAATATCGGCGGCTAAACAGGCTAACATTCATAACTTTATCGTCTCTCTGCCTATGGTAAGAAAAAGTTTAGTTTTAATAATCACCTGTTGTTTCATTTAGAATATTTTCAACCGACTTCAAAAAAGGAGGAGGTTCTCAATTCGTCGAAATCTGTTTTTTTATGTATGTTTACCGATTACTCGAAGACGCCTGAACTGATTTCGAAAATTATTTTTTCGTTTCAAAGGATATATATCCTAGGTGGTCCCGTTTAAATTTTATCGAAATCTGTCAATCAACAATAAATTATTTATATTGAAGTCGGTTGTACAAAATTTTTAATTTTACCACTTGTAATATGAATTGTATATTTCAGGGTTATGACACAAACATCGGGTCAAAGGGAACACAACTATCAGGTGGGCAGAAGCAGCGCATAGCTATTGCACGTGCTCTAATACGACGGCCCAAAATGCTTTTACTTGATGAGGCCACCAGTGCACTAGACACCGAGAGTGAAAAGGTAAGCACGCAAATATATAATATTAAAAAAAAGTTAAATAAAAAATATATTTGTACAAGATTCCCGTAAATGTTAGATATCTTTAGGTTTAGGGTGATCGGAAAACGGATTTCTTGTTTTTTTTTAGAAGTAATAACCTTTTAATAATTGATTTTTAATAATTTTTTGTTGTATGTCAATTTACGCAACTATAATAAAACATTGGATTTTAGTTGGTACATAGACAGGTTTCGCAATTTATTATTAACTGGGACTAAGCTAGAAAGTTTCACTTAACTATATATTTAACCGTGTAGTGGCGGTGTAAGAATATCAACTACCCCATATCAGACAGAGGGAATTTTTAACAGGCGACGGGTAGCAGCATCTTTCTGATAACAACTTAAAATAATAAAAAACTGCTGTTGCCATGTGTGGCAAGAATGGAATATCTACCTATACCTAATCCTAATCTATCTATACATATGTGTGTTCACGATTCACGCAAAAACTACTGGACTGATTTCCATGAAATTTTGTATGTAGACAGTAAATGACCGTGTATAACATATAGGCAACTGTTTATCCGCTTACAGAAGAGTAAAAGGAAGGGTTATGATTTTCCTTCTTTTTTAGTTTATTGTTATTATGGCTGCTGATGGTTCTAATAGTCCTAAAGAGGATTTAGCTATACGTATAACAAATCTATAGAAAAGTGTGTGTTTGAAAATAACGTGGTAATTGACGTGGTAGAGCCATGCTGCAACTATATTAGTAGTATAGTTGTAGTATGAATGGGTCGGCTCGACCGGGGAAGGACCACGCTCCCACAGAATACCAACGTGAAATAGCAACTTTACACTGCTGTGTTTCGTATGGCGAGTGTAGGGGACCGGAGACCCTTTTTACTGGAAAAGAGGCATTCCATTTCAGTCCACCTGATGGTAAGTGCACTTACCATCAGGTGGACTGTATGCTCGTTTGTCACACTATCTTATAAAAAAAAAAACGAAACACAGCAGCGTTAAGCAGCTATTTTACGCCGGTATTCTGTGAGAGCGTGGTCCTTCCCCGGTCGAGCCGACTCATTCATGCTACAACTATACTACTAAAATAGCTGCAGCACGGCTGTACCACGTATGAAGAAGAAATAATTTTAGAAATGTCGTTTTAAATTTGGAAGGGTTATATTGTTTAAATTGGGCATGATAATACTTTTATTGAAGTTGAATGATAATTATATGACTTAAAATAAATTTGTCGGTACAATACGCGCGTTACCTACTGTAAGTAAATTGTACTACGCTTATAACATTCTAAAAATAATTTCTAATAAAAAATACTTCCGAAAAATAATTTTTCTTAACAATCCAAAAATACTGTTTGAAAGCTTGTGAAGCTAAGTAGTATTCACTTCTGACGTGCAGTCCTACGATTGACAGGTATTTTTTTCATTTAAATTTTTTAACCTTCATTAACATTTAATATATTATTTACATTTTAATAAGTACAGTTTACAGTTTTTAACAGTGGTAGAGCCACGCGGCAGCTTTTGCTGTCGCACGGATGGGCCGGCTCGAACCGGGGTGATACCACGACCTCACAGGAAACCAGCGTGAAGTAGAGATTTACCTCTGCGTTTCGCTTGGTTAGTGCAGGTGGCCGGAGGCCCTTTTTACTGGAAATGAGGCATTCCATCTTAGTCCGCACGGGTGACAACGCATCTACATTTTGATTTGTAATAGAGGATAGATGTAGATGTCTATGGGCCGCAGCAACCACTTACCATCAGGTGTACTGTGTGCTCGTTTGTCACCCTTATTCTATAAAAAATAAAACTATATACCTGCTGATCTAAGTGCATAACCGATATTATGGATAGATGAAGATAAAGATAAACAAGCAAGTGTTTCTTGCGTATTTGTAAACTTTTTGGTATTAAAGCTACAAACATGGATTGCGTACCACGTTGAAGGTATTTTTGGGATTAACGTAAATTATCATCGGCCCGTATGTAGAACAATGAGTATGGGCTCCTCCCATAATAGGATCTACCAAATCCGCTAATATCAAAACCATTTTGTTGCAGCGATTTGGGCTGCAGGTTCGATTCCCACACGAAACAAATATTTATATGGCTTCCAAAAATTGTTTTTGGGTCTGGGTGTTGGTCCATGTGCTAATACTGTATAATACGTATAACCTCCTTATTGTATAATTTCTGCCGTATTGTGGAAGTAGATTAAAAAAAAAACTTCTTTTTCATCAGCCCTTTAAAGGTTAATTTTAGGAAGAGTTTGATCGTCATGTTTAATCGTAACGCATGTCATCGAATTGACTTGATTTATGATCGCAGTGCCAGTCTAATTAAAAAATAAATAAAGAGAACTGTTATAAAATAAAACAAGGGACGTGTCCGCAGAATTTAAGTGAAATAATTATTGTTATTTCCACAGGTGGTGCAAGAGGCGCTGGACGCTGCGAAGGCGGGGCGCACGTGCGTGATGATCGCGCACCGCCTGAGCACGGTGCGCGACGCAGACCGCATCTGCGTGCTGCGCGACGGCATCGTCGCGGAGAGCGGCACGCACACACAACTCATGCAGATGCAAGGACTCTATTACAAACTCAATCGACAAGGTCAAACGTAGTGCCTTGCATACTAAGTTTACCATACCAATTAATCCTATATAATATCTATTACGTTTATTTGAATGAGCATCAAGTGTGATATAAAATAGAGGTCAGCTCACATTAAAACAGGTCGCACAAATACTTAGAGGCAGACTCTTTTCAAATTAAAATTCATTTTGTTCGTATGAGAAGCCGCGTCGCCGTCATCATCTGTTAGACTGCACGCAGATGAGTGATCGGAAAGGACGCATTGCGTCCGAACTCAAACATAATATATTTGGCGTCTTCTTGCGATGAAGCGTTTAATTGCGCGGCATTGCACAAAATCTTTTGGTTAAACT
Source organism: Parnassius mnemosyne (assembly GCA_963668995.1). Taxonomy (NCBI): domain Eukaryota; kingdom Metazoa; phylum Arthropoda; class Insecta; order Lepidoptera; family Papilionidae; genus Parnassius; species Parnassius mnemosyne. The sequence continues at coordinate 36,100,067 of CAVLGL010000013.1, read as the reverse complement.
TCGATAGTCTGCTTATATGCGCATACTTTTATGATAATAAGAAAGGCTGCTTTAAAAGTTGCACGAAGGAGTGAGTACTGACACTAATATTGTTTTTGCGAAGTGTACCTTATGATGAATAAAATGCAAGGCAATTTTAAGGGAGTGTCGAAAGTACACAAGCATTTAAGTATATATTTTTGGAATTAAATTGTATTATATGAGGATGCAAATGTTCATTCAGATTGCTCGCTAGTACTTAGTAAGAAATTGTGATATAAAACTTGCCTATGTATATTTTGTACCAAGAATTTTTAATACATTTTAATTATGAAACGCGTTTTATTTATACATTGCCAATAGAAACAGAAACAGAAGCAGAAACTTTTTTATTCAATATAGATTATAAATAATACTTATTAAAAGTCACTCTTTTGTATGATTACCACTGGTTCGAAAAAAAAACCTCTGTCCTGGGAAGAACCAGCAAGAAACCCAGCGGGACTTTTTTTTTAAATAACAGCTTACAATCATGTATGTTACACAAATTAAAAAATAAATTAGAAATAGCTTGGTAGCGATCACCTCATTTCCAGGGGTTACTATCATCTATAAATTCATTAATATTAAAATAACCCTTTTTATACAAACTTAGTTTAATAAAGTTTTTTAACTTTGAGCAGGTCAAATTTTGTATATTTTCTGGAATTTTGTTGTAAAAGCGTGTCCATCGTCCCAAGAATGAATTACTGACTCGATGGAGTCGAGTAACTGGTACTACTAGCTTGTGTCTGTTCCTAGTATTTACAGAACGAATATCACTTATTTTTTTAAAACTTCTTTTATTTTTGTGTACGTACATTACATTTTCATAAATGTATTGAGAGGCCAAAGTTAATATATTAATTTCCTTAAATTTTTGTCGCAGCGACTCTTTAGGCTTTAAATCATAAATTGCTCTTATGGCCCTCTTCTGTAAAACAAATATAATTTCAGTGTCAGCTGCGTGTCCCCATAGCAAAATACCATACGAAATTATGCTATGGAAATAGCTAAAGTAAACTAGTCTAGCTGTTTCAACACTAGTTAGACTTCTAATCTTTTTTACGGCATATGCTGCAGAACTAAGTCTGATTGCTAGTTTTGATATATGGGATGGGGGCTCCATTGAAGCTTCGCGTCTAGTGTGATTCCAAGAAAAATGGTGGTATCTACAAGACTCAGTTTCTCACCATTTAAAATTACATTAGTATTTAATTGTTTGACATTTGGAGTCATAAATTTCATACATTTCGTTTTAGTGCCATTTAAATGCAAATTATTAACATTGAACCAATTTACTAATTTAAATATAGCATTATTTACTTCATCATATTTTAGCAATTGTCGACTTAATTTGAAAATTAAAGAAGTGTCATCTGCAAATAATACTATATCATGGTTATCTCCTACTATGTAAGGTAAGTCATTAATGTATACAAGAAACAGAAAGGGGCCGAGAATTGAGCCTTGAGGCACGCCCATTTGTACCATCGACCCGGAAGAACTCATACCGTTAATGACAACTTTTTGCGGAAATATTTTTAGGGTATATCATTTATTAAATTAAGGTCTGGGTCATGAACTAGTTGCCTGCCCAGGAGTCCGTCAAGGAAGGTACCATAATTTTACATATTTCTGCTGTCAAATGGCAGTTCTTGAACTCTTGTTTTTCGGTCTGCAGAGTATAAGAGACCTAGTATAATTTCAGGCTGTGAAATATTGTCTAAGTTCCAAGCACAAACAACGCATCTAAAGCCTTCTCTGTTTGAAGTCGGCTGCGGGTGAACTGTAAGTCCGGTTGTTATGTTTGTTTAAAAATAGGTGCAATAAGTTCTGTATATACTCTTTGTTGACCTGTTTGCCCACTAAAATCTTTTGAAAAGATATTGTAAGAGGCATGACTTATTGCTCACTTTGTTTTCTCAAGTTGCAGCTTAAATCGTAAAATAAAGAGCATTTGGGTGCAAATGATCCTTGTCAATCATTTCATAGTTTAGTCAATAAAAAAGTGACGATTTTTTCTGCAAAAGTATCATACATCATACATAATAAGTATTTTTTAAGATATAACGTATTCAAGGGTTCCTTAAAATTTATGTGTAATAGTGTAATCATAAATACCTGCAACTACGATAATAAAAAAAGTTAAGGTCAAACATGGATACAGTAAAAAAATGTCCCATTGATATTTCGTCACAACTTGTCGTTGCTAGTAATGATTAAAGAAAACCAAGACATGGTCATTTAGTAGCACAAAATCTTTCAGGTAACCAGAGAAATCTATGCTCGGCGTTCCTCATTCCAAACGAGCATGCAATCGCCAAATAAGGGTATTATTATTTTGCAGATTTCCTGCAGAGTGACAGATATAGCTCAACGGACTACAACTATGGCTTTCCCAAAAATTACGCAGCAGATAACTTCACATCTTTACACTTTACTTCACAGGAACGCTCTTGTACATATTCATAGACCTACTAGCACCTGCCGTTCCCTGGCGACCAGTTGGGTGAGGATAACTCTACTCTCTATTCCTCCTAGCAAGCTGAATCATAAGGCGCACCTTTACATGCGTCTTTTTTCACCTGGACAACGGAACCTTCGAGATGGCCATCGGGTCAGTAAATCGATCACTTTCTATCCTATTTACGTGAATACTACATATTGAATAATACGAAACTTCGGCATCGGGGAAAAAAATTGTTAAAATTAAACGCGACAAAAACAAATTACTATCCAAAATAGCTTTTGTGTCTCGCTGAACTGATTCCTCCCAGGACAGAAGTATTTCCGAATCAGAGGTAAATTAAACATAAGAGTTTTTATAAGAATTATTTATAATCTATATTAAATAAAAAGTTCACACGAAGATCATCAGAAGCGGTGCATCACAATAGGCTTCTCCTCACTAGACACGGCGAGTAGCACATCGCTACTTACACTTCTCTTTCCCTACGGCTCATATTGAGCTGTAGAGTGCAGGAAGAGAGAACACTGCTTTACGTAAATTACATCCAGATTCGGCTTGCCAAGATCACTAGGAGCGACTAATTTAGACTAACCCTACAAACTTTAAATTTAAACGAGTCATATGGTATGTTATTTGTTTAGGCTAGTTAGCATGAAACGAAAAGGTAGCATCCGTTAAAGAGATGGTCACTAATTTTAGTGCAATAATAAAGCTGGAAGTAGCCTTCATTTTGGCCACGACGTCTAATTAAAAACTTAGTCAAATAACGGAGAACAATTTCTGTAAACTTGTTGAAGGAATACGACATTAAAATCTCTCGGTGTCTATGTTTAAAAGACTTGTTAAAGAGCACTATCACTCACTCCATAATTACTAAATCGTAATGTGTTGGTATGCATATAAGTAACATTAAAATATATATTGAATTATATATATTTTTTATAATATATAATATTTATTTATATATGTATATACGTATATATATAAGTTTGTATATATTTGTATAGTATATGTATATTTATGCAAGTGCACACTTTGTCTACCTCTATTTCCTTCAACTATCCTTCAATAGGCCTGCTGGAAGAAATTTCATCATGGAATAAGCAGTGCCTTTGTACATAATTATGTTTTTACCATTTTCTTATCAAATTATGTGTGTACATAAACTGTTAAATAAATAAATAAATAAAAATTGTATGTCCCATATGCAACAAGATAATATTAAGCTGTGTAAACAAAATGAAATTATTTATGTCTTTGTCTTGCTCTTTCCTTTATTGCTAGGTACTTGTATTTTTGTCCTATTATTTAATTAGTATATAGACGTTAAGTTTTAGTGCATAAGGTCGTTATATCGGCAGTTTGTAAAATGTTACCTGATAACATTTAAATTTGTCTCTCATCCAATTGTATAACATATTCTAAAGACGTTTTTGTTCGCTAATTCTTAAAAATTGAAAATTTAGTACTACCGACTTAAATATTAATTATCGTACCTTGATCGAAATAATATGAGACCACATGAGAAGCACCAGTATTCAAATAAAAAAGAATCATCGAAATTCGTTCACCCAGAAAAAAGTTATGAGGAAACACACATAAAAAAGAACATACAGTCGAATTGAGTACCTCTTCCTTTTTGAAGTCAGTAGAAAATTACCATCTAACAAGCAAATCGCGATCATACATTGCTAACATGAAGTACGTGCGAGTACTTACGAGCATATTTCTCGTATTGAAACAATTCTTGGCTAGCTATGTATTATACGTATTGCAACAGACGTTAAGGCGTTAAGGCGTCCGCTGCGTTAAGGCCTTAGCTGCGGTTGAAATGCCTAAATTCTTGGATATTTAAGTAAAAAAATCTCAATAACTGTTCATTTAATCCACAAAGAAAAAATACAGGGTAACAGAAGAAGATTTAGTAGATGTTTTTAATTAAACAAAATTGTATTTCAACCCCTTGTTAGAAAAAAAATCCCCAAAGATTACCTATATTTGTCTAAGATTCAAATTTATATAGATTCCATGCTATAAGTAGTAAGCTTAGTGGTAGAGCTGCGACTCTACTTAGTGATAACCCTAGTTTAAGTACGCTGGAGGATTTGAAAGAAATTTCGACCCAGCATTTCGGCGACACCCGTTCAGAGGAATATATTGCTATCGAACTAGAATCTCTAAAAATCAAACAAGGAGAGTCATTTATTCAGTTTTGTACTAGAATACAAAATGAAAAAGTTCTTTATTTGCTAAAGTCCAAAGACATTGTGATGAAGGAATAAAGGCAGCCAAAATGATTATATATAATAATACCGCCTTGAACGTATTTTTGTACGATTTGCCCGAAGACCTTATTAGAATTGTCCGACTCAAAGGCTATTCCACTTTGGAGATCGCTTTAGGTATAGTCACAGAAGAAATCAACTTCTTAGCTCAGTATAACGCCAAAAACAATAAAGTCAAACCAGTTCAGCAATTAGCTCTGCAAAGTTTCGTGAGACCAACTGCATTTATAAATTCAAATTCGACTCCAAACAATAATAATAATAGTAGTAATTTCAAGTTTGGTGTACCCAATAACCAGATAGGATATAGGCCTAACTTCATGCACACGAATAAATTCAAGTCCCCTGAACAAGGCTACCATTTTGCTTCACCACAAAATTCAAGGCAACGTAATTTCAATAATCAATTTACCCAACAACCACGAACACCATTCCAAGTTGGTAGATTTAAATTTGGCATTCCCCAACATCAAGCTCAAAAATACGGTGTGCAGAATCAACAACAACCTAATCAGTTTAGATACGGCTTTCAAGATAGCCGTGTAGTGGCGGTCAAGAATATCCACTACCCCATATCCTCCCGTGGGTGTCGTAAAAGGCGACAAAGGGAAACAGGCAGGAGATGGGCAGCAGCATCTTCCTGATAATAGCCAAAATTACAATAAAAAAACTGCGATTGCCAACCTGCTCGCCAAGCGTGGCAACTATGGCAAATATCCCCCAATGAATAAAGCAACAAACAGACGGCCCCCAGTCCCCGGCGGCCCCGCTATTCCTGGCTACGGTGGCGACCATGGTAACGGCGGGGCAGGGGGTGCTAAGAATCTCCGGTGGAGGTTCGGTTGCCACCTTAAACGACTCGACCTGGCAACGTACAACGCACGCACCCTGAGGACTGACGAGAAGATCGTGGAGCTGGAAGAAGAGATAGACAAGTTGCGCTGGCATATTATAGGATTATTCGAAGTCCGAAGAGAGGGGGCGGACACGGTAATCCTCGAATCCGGCAACTTGCTCTATCACCGGGAGGGCGACCATCTGTCCCAAGGAGGTGTCGGATTTATCGTCCACAAATCTCTCGTTAACAACGTTGTAAAGATCGGGAGTGTGTCGACGAGGGTTGCGTACCTTATACTCAGAATCACCAAACGGTATTCGCTGAAGGTCATACAGGTTTACGCACCAACCTCGGCACACCCCGATGAGGAGGTGGAGGAAATGTATGAGGATATCTCTAGAGCCATGCATTCCTCCAAAACCCAATATACGGTGTTAATGGGAGACTTCAATGCAAAACTAGGCACAAGAGAGAACGGCGAGCTGAAAGTAGGGAAATTTGGAATAGGGCAACGGAACCCAAGGGGCCAGCAGCTGGCCGACTTCATGGAGAAAGAGGGACTCTTTATAATGAACTCTTTCTTCCAGAAGCGGCCCCACAGGAAGTGGACATAGTCGAGCCCCGACGGTTCGACAAAAAATGAGATTGACTTCATTATGACGACCAGACGACAACTGTTCAGTGATGTCTCCGTGATCGCGAGGGTGAAAACTGGTAGCGATCACCGAATGGTTAGAGGCACACTGAACCTAAACGTGAAGTTGGAGAGGTCTCGTCTAATGAAGTCAACGCTCCGTCCCCCTCGTGCTCTGTTCCAAAGTCCCGAAACCTTTCAGCTCGAGTTACAAAACCGTTTTCAGTGCCTGGAAACCTGCAATGAAGTGAACGATTTGAATGACAAGCTCGTGGAAACTGTCCATGCGGTCGGAGCTAAGTTCTGCAAGACCCGCCGCAGAAGAACACAAAAACTCTCCGATCACACTCTTAATCTCATGGCTGTTAGACGGGAGATGAAGCTACATTCTTCAACAGACTTGACAGCATACAGGCATCTGAACAGACAGATTTCCAAATGCATGCGGCGGGACTTACGCAACTTCAATACAGCTCGTATTGAAGAAGCGATCGAGCGGAACCAAGGCTCCAAAGTCTTTGCCAGAGATCTGTCTGCCAGAAAGAGCCAACTGTCAATGCTGAAGACAGAATGTGACAGCATCGTTTCCGGGACACCTGAGATTTTGAGTGAGATTGAGAGGTTCTATGGGCAGCTGTACACATCATCGTTGGAGCCACACGCAAGTGTGAGTAACGATCCAAGAGCGAGTCTCATCCGACACTATTCCGAAGATATCCCGGACGTCAGTTTGAGCGAGATTAGAATGGCTCTCCAGCACCTTAAAAACGGTAAGGCCCCAGGCGAGGATGAAATTACAGCGGAGCTTCTGAAAGCGGGTGGAAGACCGGTACTTGAAGTCCTTCAGAAGCTCTTTAATTCCGTCCTCCATGGTGGTATTACACCGGAGGCGTGGAGCAGAAGTGCGGTGGTCTTGTTCTTCAAGAAAAGTGACAACGCTCTCTTGAAGAACTACAGACCGATTTCCCTTCTGAGCCGCGTCTACGTGCTGTTTTCGAGAATCATTACGAATCGTCTCGCGCGCAGAATTGACGACTTCCAGCCTCCCGAACAAGCCGGTTTCCGAAAGGGCTTTAGCACCATAGACCACATACATACCCTTCGGCAAATTGTACAGAAGTCCGAAGAGTACAATTTGCCACTATGTCTGGCGTATGTGGACTATGAGAAAGCCTTTGATTCCGTCGAAATTTGGGCGGTGCTGCAGTCCCTTCAGCGGTGCCAAGTTGACTGTCGGTATATCGAAGTGTTGAAGTGCTTGTACAGTAGGGCTACGATGGCTATCCGAGTACAGAACCAGAGTACGAAACCTATCCAATTGCAGAGAGGTGTAAGACAGGGTGACGTCATATCCCCGAAACTCTTCACCGCTGCATTGGAAGACGTTTTCAAGCTTCTGGACTAGAAAGGATACGGTATCAACATCAATGACGAGTACATCCCTCACCTTCGATTTGCCGACGATATAGTCCTTATGGCAGATTCGCTGGAGGACCTAAGCACTATGCTCAATGACCTCAATAGTGTTTCCCAACGAATAGGTCTTAAGATGAACATGGACAAAACAAAGATCATGTTTAATGTCCATGTCACACCTATGCCGGTAGTTGTTGGGAGCACTAAGCTCGAAGTTGTTGACGAGTATGTTTACCTGGGACAAATAGTCCGACTAGGTAAGTCCAACTTCGACCGAGAGGTCAATCGACGGATTCAACTCGGCTGGGCAGCGTTCGGGAAGCTACGACACATCTTCTCGTCAGACATACCTCAAAACCTTAAAACGAAATTGTACAACCAGTGCGTGTTGCCAGTGATAACTTACGGAACTGAGACGTGGTCCTTCACTGCTGGCCGTATGAGGAAGCTCAAGGTCGCTCAGCGAGCTATGGAGAGGGCTATGCTCGGAGTTTCTCTGCGTGATAAACTTAGGAATGAGGATATCCGCAGTAGAACCAGAGTAACCGACATAGCCCAACGGATTAGTAAGCTGAAGTGGCAGTGGGCCGGCCTAATAGCTCGAAGAACCGACAACCGATGGGGAAGAAAGGTTCTCGAGTGGCAGCCTCGTACCGGTAGGCGAAGTGTAGGGCGTCCCCCCACGAGATGGAGTGACGACCTGGTAAGACATGCAGGAAGTCGATGGATGCAGGTGGCTCAGGACCGTGCTTTGTGGCATTCTTTGGGGGAGGCCTATGTTCAGCAGTGGACTTGTGAAAGGCTGTAATGATGATGATGATGATGACGGCTTTCAACAACAAACTAATCAATTTAAATACGGCTTTCAACAACAGCCTAATCAATTTAAATACGGCTTTTAACAACAGCCTAATCAATTTAAATACGGCATACAACAGCAACCCAATCAATATAAATTTGGCATACAAAATCAACCGCCCAAAAACGTTTACGACACAGACGTATCTATGCGTACCGCACCAATTAGGCAAAACATGACGACGAATGATTTGTTCTTTAGCGAGGTACCTTTAACGTCATGTCAAGATTTCTCTCACGATAATACTGACGGTTACTACTACGACCACTATGATGGTTTTGTAGAAGACCCTTCATTTGAAGGTCAATATCTAGAAATTTGTAATGAAATTAATAATGAAAATAATGCAGTACATGAAGATTTTCCGATAGTAGCCTTCGAAAGCCATCTGAAATGATCCATCTTTATTATTGCGATAGCATTTTAAAATTACCTTATATAGTAATTCCCGAAATAAATTCGAAATTTTTACCTCAAATTTCCAAATAGCCACATCAGCGTATGCGTGAGAACTCGAGTGATAATTGTACTAGACTTATTTTATTTATATTAATATTAATTCATTCTGTAACTAACCACCCTAAATAAGTGTAACATAGCGGGTATTATATTCAATGGTAACAGCCATCCATATTTGCAAAGCCAGCAAGGCCAGCTCAAGGCACTATAAACAAAGTAGCTGATAAAAATGTGACACTCATAACTCTTAACAAAAACTGATTCTGCAAATGATCTTATAGATAATAACTATTCCGCAGTGTCAGGTGCAGTAGCTATTATTAGAAGGAGAAGAGCTAAAATTTTGTTTTGGAGATGCGCAATCAATATTAATCAATATCTTGAATAATAATAAACGGCAAGGCCCCAGGCGAGGATGGAATAACAGCGGACCTTCTGGAAGCGGGTGGAAAACCGGTACTTGAAGTCCTTCAGAGGCTCTTTAATTCCGTCCTCCATGGTGGTATTACACCGGAGGCGTGGAGCAGAAGTGCGGTGGTCTTGTTCTTCAAGAAAGGCGACAATGCTGTCTTGAAGAACTACAGACCGATTTCCCTTCTTAGCCGCGTCTACGTGCTCTTTTCGAGAGTCATTACGAATCGTCTCGCGCGCATACTGGACGACTTCCAGCCTTCCGAACAAGCCGGTTTCTGAAAAGGCTTTAGCAACATAGACATACATACCATTCGGCAAATTGTACAGAAGTCCGAGGAGTACAATTTGCCACTATGTCTGGCGTATGTGGACTATGAGAAAGCCTTTGATTCCGTCGCAATTTGGGCGGTGCTGAAGGGACTGCCCTTCAGCGATGCCAAGTTGACTGTCGGTATATCGAAGTGTTGAAGTGCTTGTACAGTAGGGCTACGATGGCTATCCGAGTACAGAACCAGAGTACGAAACCTATCCAATTGCAGAGAGGTGTAAGACAGGGTGACGTCATATCCCCGAAACTCTTTACCGCTGCATTGGAAGATGTTTTCAAGCTTCTGGACTGGAAAGGATACGGTATCAACATCAATGGCGAGTACATCACTCACCTTCGATTGGCCGACGATATAGTCCTCATGGCAGAATCGCTGGAGGACCTAAGCACTATGCTCAATGACCTCAATAGTGTTTCCCAACGGATAGGTCTTAAGATGCACATGGACGAAACAAAGATCATGTTTAATGTCCATGTCACACCTATGCCGGTAGTTGTTGGGAACACTAAGCTCGAAGTTGTTGACGAGTATGTTTACCTGGGACAAATAGTCCGACTAGGTAAGTCCAACTTCGACCGAGAGGTCAATCGACGGATTCAACTCGGCTGGGCAGCGTTTGGGAAATTACGGCATATCTTCTCGTCAGGTATACCTCAAAACTTGAAAACGAGACTGTACACCCAGTGCGTGTTGCCAGAGATGACATACGGAACTGAGACGTGGTCCTTCACTGCTGGCCGGATGAGGAAGCTCAAGGTCGCTCAGCGAGCTATGGAGAGGGCTATGCTCGGAGTTTCTCTGCGTGATAAACTCAGAAATGAGGATATCCGCAGTAGAACCAGAGTGACCGACATAGCCCAACGGATTAGTAAGCTGAAGTGGCAATGGGCCGGCCATATAGCTCGAAGAACCGACAACCGATGGGGAAGAAAGGTTCTCGAGTGGCAGCCTCGTACCAGCAGGCGAAGTGTAGGGCGTCCCTCCACTAGATGGAGTGACGACCTGGTAAGATATGCAGGAAGTCGATGGATGCAGGTGGCTCAGGACCGTGCTTTGAGGCATTCTTTGAGAGAAACACAGCTATTTCCGCCAGTGTTCTGTGAGAGCGTGGTCCTTTCCAGGTGGGGCCGACCCATTCGTGCCACAACAAAAATATAACTGTAGCATGGCACATCATCACATATCAAATTAAAACCAACACTAAAGTTGAAAATAATTTTTCATTAATTTTAATTGTATTAAAAATTTCAAGGGTTCAATTAAAAATTCTTTCACAATACGAGAACATATCAGGCATATGTATAATGTTCATCAATATTTGTATTAGTAAAATAGGTGGTAGAATTATGAACATCCATTGTACGCCAGAAGATACTTTTGTATTTGAATTTGATTCTTTTTTAAACTAATTATTTCTCCTGTACTATAGAGTACGCATTATTTGTAGACCGTACGAATATTTGTTCAGTAGGGGAGTTGAACCAGCGCCTCGCATCGCCGCAGTCAAACACAACCACTTCTACGTTCTACGTACGTATCTACGTTTGTGTATGTCCAAGTTGTTACTTATTTATTTTAAGAAACAAGTTGTTGGTAGTTGGTAGGTACATCACTCCTTAGTAATTATGCCGGCAAATTGTAATGCATACACTACTGTATTCCGACCAGTAAGGTATATAGAGCCAATGTGCCAATCCCGTACGGAACAAGTATTTGTATGGACTACAAATAATTGTTCCGGGTCTGGATGTTTCTCCTCGTGCTTTTTATGTTTGTAAACTGTCTCCATGATACAGGAGAAAATCCTAGCGTGGTGATAACGTTTTTAAAAAAATATAATTACTTTCTGTGAGACATTACACCAGACATTAACCTCACAGGTGACAACGGATCTATAGCCTTCTTTGTTGGAGAGAAATATTAGTATTTTTGGACAACAGTTTTTCTTTTTTTGATTATACATTTTCCTGAATTATTAAATTACATTACATTGATATTATATAACATAGATCATAGGTAGATGATATAAATTAAACAATAAATACTGGATGGGAAAGCATGAATTCCTGTAAAATCCATAAAAAATATTTTTAATGTTTTTAAAAGAAAAAAAGAAGTTATTTCATTGCAGTTTGTTGTAGCATGTTGGCGAAAATAATAGAACTAACACTTTTGTAGGAATTTGTATAATGTGTCTGTTCACGCCCTGAGTTGCCCCGACAAAGGTTGACTGGACTAGGGCCCATGAGTAATCCCATCGACGGGCAACAGAGGACGGGGCCCAACGGCCTATGGATAAATGTTCAAAAAACGGCTGACAAATAAGCAAGCACTTACCTGTTTCAGGAGGTAGGGTTGACCACAGGATACCAGTCAGGTGATAAGTGAGGTGTATGTAAGTAGTGTGTAGTAGTGTTTATATATGTGACCTGACGGCCCGATTTAATCGGACTGAAGATCCACCGGAGCTGATGTTCTCCCAATGTGCGCTCCCTCCAGTCGTAGATCACCAATCGAAAAGAGCAATGGCAGAAAAATAGTTGACAAAAATTATAGCGTCTAGAAATAAGTTATATATAAAATGAGTTTTATTATTATTCTATGATTTTTCAAATAAAAATGTATTTTAATTAAAGCCACAGAAAAAAACAAACATTTTTGGGAATATCAAATGACTTAAACCATTTTACTCTATTCAAATGTTACCATTTAGTATATTCATATTATTTTCGTATACACTTTGTGAGACTACCAACACAACACACAAAATATTTTTATATTAAGTTATTATTAGTAATAACTGTACTATAAGTAATAATAAAAATAAAAGTGATATGGCTGAGAATAAGTCTCTAACAAAGAATTTCCTACAATAATACATTATCTCAATCATAGTAATATGTAATAATTCCATTTAATGTTATGCCAACACTAGCTAAAATAAAATGTCACTATTTTTTTTTTACTGGCTTTACGGCTCTTAGTTCTAGCCCTTCTGAGAATGTCACCATGATAAAAAAGCCCTGGAGCCATGCCAGAAATATACATTTATAGTATGCAAATATATAATAGAGATACAATAATCTAAAAACTCTCAATTATGTATTATGTATTAAGCTAACATCAAACAACCACAGGAAGCATGACTTTTCCAAGTGACATAGGACATAACCTAAAAAGGTTAAAATGTTAATATCTTTTTTTTTGAGGCCTTCTCAGTACAAAATTCTTTGACAGAGTTATTAAGGGACTGACGTTTAACATTTTAAGATATTTTTGGTATATAGACGCTACCATTTCTTCTCAACTAATTTTATGTATGAAAGTCTGCCATTGTTCTTTCTGCCTTCATTTCACTATTTCAGTTTATCAACTTTATTGTACACTATTTCAATCTATCAACTTTATTGTACATTTAATTCACTTCAAACTCAAGGATAAGCCTCGTTAATCGTACTCAAACATGTGACACACGGCACAACTAATGAACGGTCGATCAAAGTTCAATATTAAAGGTTCCGGGTTCACCCAGCACAGAACCACAAACACAGGAACGAACGCGGTCTCTTCGTGACAAAGTTAGCGTATGCAAAAAATGCATAAATATTGCAAATGCGCTTCAAAATGCAATCACTATACAAATTGACGTAAATTACTCACGAGTCTAGCGAAAAAACTGCAATAGTAAATTCCACATGCATCAAAGACCGGACGTTGATCGCAATTAATATTAACTTCCAAAACAATTAATCGACCCGGCGTCCCCGCAAACAATCTCTTTTTCTAGACAAAACAAAACTCCTCGTCGTTGCATAAATTTGCTAACAAAAACCGACACTATTTAGGGGTTATACGGTACGCGACCACGCTGTCCTAGTGACTGCGCTGCATTATTTCGACTTCCGACACGCCACACCCAAACCAACTCCGCTCGCGCGAACGTCAACCCGGTACGAATGCACCGCGCCGAGCGCCCTCTGGCATCAATTCTTAAAATTAGCGTTTGGCGCGAACAGTATCTGTGCTTGAAAAATTTAACTACGTAACAAGTCAATGAAGATTTACGAAGGTACGACTTTCCATTGACGTCCGTCGAGTTGGGGGGTTGATATTTTTTTTACAGAAATGTTATATTATTATAAGCACACACGCAAAGTTTCAACATTTGCAGACACGTACTTTTTGAGAAAAAAAAATATTGAAAATCAACTATTTTTACATTATTTATGTCAATTGCTACCGTAAAACTGACGCTATTTTGTATTGTAGTTGTCAGTAGGGCTGTGGATTCTTTCCGAAAAAGTTCGATTTTTTTGAATCGATTCGAATTGTAAGCTGATGTAACGATTCACAAAAATCGATTTCTAAATATCTATATTTTTTATGTTTGCATTTATAATGTAAATATAAATCCATTTTATGAGAAAAAATCCTCTTCATCATAAAAAAATAGGGGGGCTGATTCAAAAGGACTTCTGTATCTATTTTGAGACTGCTACGTCTCCGGCGCTGCGGGAAGAGCAGCCTCTACGCCTTTGCGTAACAAATTGCAGGCATCGGACGAGCCGTGCGAAGGCTAGGTTGATTTGTTAAAGCAGGCGGAAGCTACTCCCACTCCGCACCTCCGGCTCTATAAAACCACTCTATGGGTAGGACAGACTCGTACCAGGTGGAGTCGGGGTCCATCAATTCGGTTCTTTGACATAAGTTGAACCTAACTTATTTTATTTGTTATCTGCTCTAATAAGTACTGTTAAAATAAAACAAATTTCAATAAGAGATCATTTATTATGGTATCTTTCTTGTTTTTCATAAAATGGTTTTTTATTTACATTATAAATGCAAACATGAAAAAATATAGATATTTTAGAAATCGATTTTTTTTAATCGATACATCAGCTTACGTTTCGAATCGATTTAAAAATCGATCATTTTCGGAAAGAATCGACATCCCTACTTACGATGACAATGACAATACAAAATAGCGTCAGTTTTACGGTAGGAATTGACATAAATATTGCAAAAATAATTTATTTTCGATATTTTTTTCTCAAAAAGTATGCGTTTCCGCATGTTGAACTTTGCCTGTGTGCTTATAATAATGTATCCTTTATGTAAAAAAATATCAACCTCCAACTCAACGGACGTCAATGGAAAGCTACACCTTTACGAAATTATTACGTACTATTATTTTTATCATACTTATTTTTTATAAAATTGAAGATATAAACGAACTTAAAGTATACCTGATGGTAAGTGGTTACCACAGTCCATGGACGCTTATTGTGGCGGATTGGGATTATTTTATTAGCTATAGCGGACTGTATTGAGATTCTAAATCCCCTGACACGTTCAATTAACGCTATCACAAAATTACACCAAAACAGCAATA
Organism: Parnassius mnemosyne; assembly: GCA_963668995.1. NCBI lineage: Eukaryota > Metazoa > Arthropoda > Insecta > Lepidoptera > Papilionidae > Parnassius > Parnassius mnemosyne. The sequence goes on along the minus strand of CAVLGL010000013.1, from coordinate 36,084,950 downwards.
AACTACTCACGGTCTTACTAGCTAGCCTCCCAAGATCAGCAAACGTTCACAGCTCCTAATAGCTTCTTCTACACGGTAGAATACACTAGCAATCAGATTGTACACGGTACACTCTAGAGTAGTCCTTTTTTAGAGTTTTTATGGATCATTGCAGATCATTGTACCTCAGTATAAATTTTGCGAGTTGCGGCTTATTACTGAACACATCCCCCACCGAAACCATCTTGATGGTTTCTCTTAACTATGTATATGAAAAAAAAAAAATAAGTCAAAAATTGTAACTTACTCTAAGGAATATTCAAGATAACGTTGAGACAAATACTCGTAATGTCCTCAACGAGAATTTTTTTTTAATACAAGTAAATTAATTTGTATAAGGTAGAGGACTCAGTTTATTAGCTGGTCTTTGTAAAGTACTTTGAGTGCGAAGCGTGACACAACGAACGATCCCATCTGGCCCGAGGTGAAGAGCCTCTATTCTACCCAAAGCCCAATTGCACGGCGGTACGTTATCAGTTTTTATGATTACGAGATCACCTATTTTAATGTTAGATCTATATACTCTGGTACTGCTGTTAACCCTTTTCCAATTAGAAAGTGCCCCGCAGTCAAAACGTTAAATGCATCAGAATTATCACTAACCGGTAACGGACAAAGCGACCGCGGGCTGAGAATTGTTTCTACTTTACAAAACACTGTGAGTTCCTCGAACGTCAAACTTTTTTCTCTTACGGCTCGTGTTTATAGATACTTGGCGGAGTTAATTCCGGCTTCCCAGAGGTGGTGCGCTGGCAGGATTAAATCTCCATATAATTTGTCGTTTTGAGCAACCCTCTAATATATAGTTTTTTGAACGAGCATAAACCTTTGTACTTCGGTTAAATTCTTACTAGCCGCCATAAAATTAGTTCGCAACAAATCAGTCTAAACACGCGAGAAAACACTCCGATGACAACGACGATAACACTTCGAGGTGTGCAGCTGTTGTTATATATATGTTGATTAGCATTTCGTCGTAAACTTTCTTTTGTAAAGAACGGACCACCGAGGTACACCCCTACATGCTCAAAAACTTTATTAGGTATCAACCGGGCTGCTGGTAAAGGTGTCATCTCAGGCTGTAAGAGTATAGAGTTGTGTTTAAAACAAATTTTGCATTTGGACAAAACTGGCCGAATAATGCAACGAGATGATAAAATCCAAAAAAAAAATTTGATTAATATTGTTTTGTAAGGTGTGTGGGCCTAGGTGTAAATTTTTTTTCTATGTACATATTCAATAAGTAATAGGGTAAATCTACTATTTTTAGGTAATAAACGGGGATGCTTCGCGTTATAAGGTAACGCTGAATAATTTATTCGACCCCCCACCCTGAGGTACCCTCATTCGTCTATAAATGGAGATAACTTTTTCAACGACGTAACCTACTTTGTGCCCTACTCTGTACTAATTTAATTAAAAGGTAGGAATTTGTGGTTTATCAAATCTTATTTAATGGCGGGGGCCGTCTAGGATGTGATCACATACGCGAAAGAACGTCGATTCCAGCCAAGGATGATCCGTGAGGCTATTGAAATTAAAAAACATCCTCATTTCAGTAGAGAGGGAGGCTGGGTACTACCACCTGCTTGGGATCCTGTAATTAATAAAATTAAAACTAAACCCAACCATACCACTGCAAGACTTCAAGACACAGTAACTTCATTCTGCGTAGATCGGAACAAAACTAATAATTAAAAAGCTGAAGGTACTCCGGGTTAACTCTGACATCGGGACGTCAAACACTTCAGTCGCCCGTGACCATGGGTGATGTAAAGCAATTAAGTAAATTAAATGCAATAGAATCCGTAAAAGTAGTTTTATTTAATTTGAATAGGCTTGTCGTAATACAGGTAAACGATTCAACTTGCGCTCGGCGAACAAGAGTCGTCTCTCGGCTGCCGCCCGTGAAGCGCCCAACGGAGGCGAGTCTGGTATGAATGATAACAGCATTAAATAGCTACCATCCTCAACGCGGCTATAACGAGTCACGAAAATATCTTCAGCTAATTGTTTCAGAGGATTTATCGAGAGTTTGCTTGGCAATTCTTCGATTTCCCAAAACTTACGTAACGTTTTTCTTTGGGGGAGGCCTATGTTCAGCAGTGGACTTGTGAAGGGCTGTAATGATGACGTAACGTTTGATCTAAGGACTCTTGTTCATCAAGCGAGACTGATAAATTATAATTTTTTAAATTATCCTTATCGTTGCAATAAAGTTTACCACTTACAACAAACCCGAAAGCGGTATTGATCATGCTTCGCATATCCGTTGAAATAATATAAGGTTTATCCGTAATAAGTTCCGAAACTATATCATTGCCCAACAATATATCAATACGCGACCGCTTATAAAATAATGGATCAACTAATTTAAAATTCTTATATTTATTAATAACGTCGGAGGGGAATCGAACGTTAGGCATATCAGCAGATACTTTAGTCACTACGACCATGTTCACTGTAAAACTAGGTAGGTCAGCGTGTAGGGACCTTAATGTGCATGTAATCATGCCGTGATTTCTTACGGACTCCACCGAGACCATAAATATTAAAGGAACACTTCTTTCGAGGTAAGCCCAACCGTTGAGCACACTCAGTTGTAATAAAAGAGCTCTAAGCTCCAGAGTTAATAACTGCACGGCAGTATTGATACTGACAGCTACTATTAATTACTAACACACGCGCCGTTACCAATACGACACCATAACCCGAGTGAACGTTGTTGGGATGAAGTGTATGTATTGTATAACTCTCTGAGTTACTCATAGCCTGAGACGAGACGAGAGCTTTTAGTAGAGTAAGAGCACAATGGGCGGGTGGATGTTGGCACGGCCGTGTCGCGCACTGGCTCCCTGTGCAATAGATAATGATGTAGTGACGCACATACACATAGACTTAGAATATACGAGTACTACGCCAGTATATGCTAAGTCTATGCACATACACCAAAAGACATATCACTTTTACTAGTATAGTTGAAGTGTCATAATTTCTTCCAAGTTGAAGTGTCATGATTTTTTATTATAATTCGACACATTAGTATTTAAAAATGTCTTTGAATAACTTTTATTGTGCTTATTATTGTTGCTTTTGTAATTGTTTCCTATAGGCTTATTTTTTGATTGTAACAACATCGTACTTATATTAGATGAATGTTCGAGTACTTTAACTTACTTATTTACAAAATTAATTAATTTCTAAAACGATGGAAGTGAATTTTGATTAAAATTTTCTTCAAAAAGCCTCCCAGTATGGGCATCCAACCCACGTAAGACTAAATGATAAAATAAATAGTCATGTATTACGCCTCGCTGGCTTTAAAATACTGATCGAATGTTTCGATAAATAAAGTTAGATTTGCGGTAGTGTCCTTACTTAACGGCGTAAAGTTTATCCTTTTGTCGATGTACCTACCGACGAAGTAATATTAATACACACACACACACACACACACACACACACACACACGAGCGCGCGGTGCGCGCGCGCGCGCGCGCGCGTTTGTGTGTGTGTGTGTGTGTGTGTGTGTATGCGTGTGTGTGTGTGTGTGTGTGTGTGTGTGTGCATGTGCGTTAGTTCGTTCATACTTTAGCGAACACTGCCTGCTGCTGATACTGACATCGTCGGCAAATCAATTAATAATTAATCAATTCGTGTTTTCACAAATTGTGTTTTCCCTCAGAAATCATATAATGGTTTTGCAATGGGTTTTGCATAATAACTGTAAATTCTATAAATCCTAATTAGATGGGAATTAAAATTATACCCAATACTTATTATTTTATTTAAAATGTTGGGCCATTATTAGAATAGAATAGAATAGAATAATTTCTTATTCAATAAGAATTAAATATAGATCACATGTTTAATTCTTATTGAATGTCATTTTGTACTTTACCACTGGTTCGAAAAAAAACCTCTATCCTGGGAAGAACCAGCAACAAACCCAGCGGGACTTTTTTTTAAAAGCAAATTTTACATTATTGGTTGTACAAACTATATAAGTACAAAATTTATTTTAGAAACAGCTTGGAAGCAACCATCTCATTCCCAGGGGTTATTATAAACCATGTATTCATTTATACTATAATAACCCTTTTTATACAGTTTCAACTTAACAAACATTTAAACTTGGTAATAGAGAGAACCTGTACACTTTCCGGGACCTTGTTGTAATAGCGTATACATTGCCCCAAGAATGAATTACTGACTCTGTGGAGTCGAAAACCTGGTATCAATAGCTTGTACCAGTCACTTTTTTACTAAAACTACCTTTGTTTTTGTGAACATACATTAAATTTTCGTAAATATACTGAGAGGCCAAAGTTAATATATTTATTTCTTTAAATTTATCTCTAAGAGACTCTCTCGGTTTTAGGTTGTAAATAGCCCTCTTTTTTTTATAGGATAAGGGTGACAAACGAGCACACAGTCCACCTCATGGTAAGTGGTTGTTGCGGCCCATAGACATCTACATCTATCCTCTGTTACAAATCAAAATGTAGATACGTTGTCACCCGTGAGGACTAAGATGGAATGCCTCATTTCCAGTAAAAAGGGCCTCCGGCTACCTGCACTCATCAAGCGAAACGTAGAGGTAAACCTCTACTTCACGCTGGTTTTCTGTGAGGTCGTGGTACTACCCCGGTTCGAGCCGACCCAACCGTGCTACAGCAAAAGCTGCCGCGTGGCTCTACCACTGTTAAAGACCTCTTCTGTAAAACAAAAATAGTTTCTGAATCAGCCGCATTCCCCATAGCAAAATCCCATATTGTGTCACCTTTACGCTCAAAGGCTTTAGCAAGACCTTTAGGGCATGTCGAATTAACTATAAATATTGTTTTTACTAAGCCTGAACTTATTGTCAACTTCCTTATTCCACTCTTAGCCGACAAAAGATTAATATTAATAAAATAAGTAATTTGTTTAAAGATAAAAAATGGAAATCATTAAGCATTTATTTCTGGCTGTTTACATATGTATTTAACATACTGATAACAATTGTACGCAAAGATAACATATAAAGGCCAATTCAATTCAGCATTAAGAATTATCTATCCAGATAACTTTCATACAATACAAAGTTATGCAATCTGGAAAATGTTGTTAGTAATAGGATGTGCTTCGCTCAGCGAAGTTTCAGTTTGAATCCAACGATTGCCAATATTATATGAATTTATCCCATATTGTTTTTTTATGGGATCACGAATTTTTTTTTTTGGAATTTTCGATATTTGTCACTCTCTTGAAGACTGGTAAAATTTTGGATATTTTCTATTATTATTACTTTATCTTAAAAATAAAACGTTAGGATTTCTTCTGTATTGTCAGTGCAGTTTACATACATACATTTCTCAAGGACAAACTTGACGGCTCCGTGGCGCAGTGGCTTAGCAATGAGTTGCTGCGCTGGGAGGCGCGGGTTCGAAGCCCGCACGGAACAAGTATTTGTATGGCCTATAAATGATTGTTCCGGGTCTGGATGTTTGTCCTTGTGAAATTTGTGTTTGTAAACTGCCTCCACGATACAGGAGAAAATCCTAGTGTGGGGGTAACGTTTTTTTTTTTTAAAAAAAACATCTAAACCCGGAACAATTATTTGTAGACCATACAAATACCAGCCCCAAGCGGGATTTGAACCCGCGCCAATGTGCTGTCGAAACGAATTTGAATGATAAGCAGCATTCTTTGCTTACATTTACAGTACCTAGTCCTATGATATATTACAAGAGGGATCTGAAGCAGAATTGGTAAATATTCAGTTTGAAAACTATCTATGAGAACTTGGAGCTATAATGGTCGCAACCATTGTTGTTATTGGTTCATCATCAAAATCGTTCTTGCATTTTTGCAAGATGCTTGAATAAATTTATAATGATATAAAATACGTAATAAATGTTTTATTGTAAAAACATATATCCAATGTTTGATTCAATATTTTTTTAAACATTTTACTTTTTATTATTATTATTTTTATTTGTTACATTATCCAGTACAATACTAGCAAATAAACCTCTAGGGGTTTATCTACACTAGAGAGCTATCTTGTTTCAATATCCGAGCAATTTAGTCGCTATTTCTGGTAAAGGTTTATTTAAAACTTTCATATAATATAGTTGAGTCTCGCGGATTCCATTGCTTTTCTTGGAATTATAAGTGACGCAAAGCTTCAAATAAGCTTTTCCTAAATTAATATGCAGACTTAGTTCTGCAGTAAGAAAGATAAGGGTTTTCACCAATGTTGAAAAAGCTACATTGGTTTATTTTAGTTATTTTCATAGCGTCTCATGGAATTTTGTTAAGAACAAATACAAGCTTGTAATCCCAGTAAGTGAACTCCCTAGAATTAGAAATTTATTTAAGAGATTATGTATACGCTTTTGCAACAAAATCCCAGATGTTCAACGTTTTTCAATCAACAAGATTAAAAAAAATCATTTATAGAAAATTGTATAAAAAGGGTTATTATAAAATTAAGAAAAATATAAAATAGAAATAATTATATAATATTATAATATAACTTTAGGTTTTAAAGGGATTCCTGCTAGTTCCTTTAAAGGTAGAAGTATTCTCCAAACCAGTGGTAAATAAAAAAAAATACTTTCAATAAGTATATTATAATGATCAATATGAAATAAAAAAAAAATATTATTCAAGTTGGAAAGGCTACTAATGCCGAACGCGACCAGAACGTAACAGTGGTTTGCGCACTTATCGTAACTGGAATATATTATGTGCACCCAATGTTTGTTTTCCCTCGGCAGAGAATTAAATCCTCTTTGAGGATTGGTGGCCCAACAGGAGCGCTTTATGAATGTTCAAAATCAGGGTGGATAAACGAAAAGCTCTTCGCAAAATAGCTGCAACATTTTGCTACAAATATTGGTGCCTATGCTCAAAACCTAGCGCTTCTCATATTAGATATTCGTTGCAGCCACGAATCGCTCAGCGCGTTTGAATTTTGTCGTGAAAATGGTATTCACCTCTTGTCTCTACCTCCTCTTAGATCCCACAAGATGCAACCTCTCGATGTAACATTTTATGGACCACTAAAATCAGCATTTTCTCGTGAATGTGACTTATTTATGAAAATGCATCCTTATGGAAAAATCAATTTTTAACAAAGCTTATACTCGAGTGACTACAATGGAAAAAGCCACCAAAGGATTTGAAGTGACTGGGATATAACCATTAAATCCACATATTTTCGATGACGATGACATTCTAACTTCTGATCCTATTGTCGAAGAAGTAACCTCTTTCGGAGAAGTTCATCAATCTGAAGTTGTTGACAATCCGCTTATAGAGCCAGCGACTGGACATAATGAGTTAGCCCGTAGCCTATCTTCATCACCAATTTTCAGCCAACATATCGAATTAGTTAGCAGGAAAGCAGTCTGTAGGCAAAAATGAGATCAAAAGAAAAGATTATATTGTACCGAGCACTTCACGACGTATTTTAGAACATTTCAGCCCTATCCCTCAAAAAATAATTAAAACACAGAGACGTTTTAAAAAACAGAATTCCATTATTCTGACATCAATACCGTTAAAACAGCAGCTAGATGCAAAAGAACGAAAGCGACAAGTAAAGCAAATGAAGACTAAAAAGACAAGAATTTTGAAGAGAAGAAACAAACTAAAGGAATATCAGTTAAAAGGAAAGTTTTGAACAGCAGCGAAAGTAATGAGGATGGAGACTATCAGGAAAACAAAAGGACAAAGCTCGCAAAAGGAAGAAAGAGACCTAAAGTTAGGTCAAAGAAATGTATCAACAGCAGTGAAGATAGTGAGGATGATATTCTCGTTGCTCGGTTGTGCGATGATGATGAAGACGATGATGTGGAAAATCGTGATATTTGCGCCGTATGTCTAGAATTTGGTCGTGATAGAGAAATTTGATTCCGTTGTTACAGATTCTCGAATTGGATACATAATGAATGTTGCGGAAAATTTCTTATGATTTTTGCATTGATTAATGCAATTTTAATTCTGATAGAAAGGCTAATACCTACACTGCTGAGACTACTTGTAATTTCATTCAAATATTTACTAATTTTAATACCTAGTCTTTGATAAAATAATAAATGCAGAAGTACGAGTATGTACATAAGTTTTGTTGACTTAAATAATCTCAGTTTCTGTTATTTTTTCGTTATATTTTGTATGGTTATATTGTTCTAAAATAACATCTCAATAAAAATAAAATAATATCCTAAAATTCATTATTTTTTAAGGTTACTCATAGAAATTCTTATCAAACTTCGGCATGATATTATCTAACCAGTCTGATAATACCATTTTTTTAATATCGCAAAAATTACTTTCTGTTTATTTGTTTAAATATTTTGCCATGCTGTGTAGCTAAATAAATTATCAGCTAATTAACGATTTTTTGATTTTTAAGCGCATGCACATTGTATACCAACCTCACAAACTTACGTCATACTTTTTCAATCTTAACACATTTTATAGAATAGGGTTACAAATAAGCACACAGTCCACCTGATGGTAAGTGGTTGCTGTGACCCATAGACATCCACAGCAATTCTCAATAAAGAATCAAAATGCAGATGCGTTGTGACGCATTCGTGCTACAACTATATACGACTAATATAGCTGCAGCTACATGGCTCTACCACGTATAGAGTATTGTTTAAGCTTATTTATTTATTTATTTATTCTTTATTGCACCAAATATTTGTACAAAAGGCGAGCTTAATGCTATATGGCATTCTCTACCAGCTAACCTTGGGTAGAACAGAGAATGAGTTTGGGCAGTCAAGTTGTCATGATATACTTCAGTTCAAATATATACATGCAACACATACATAAAAGCTACATAATAATAGCTCATATATAATAGCTTATCTGCAATGAATTTAATAATACTTTTACTAGTCGGAAGGCATTCAATAAATGGGCGACAGTAGGAGTCCATAAGAGCAGACAAAGGTTTTATGAACTTTACCATGAAAGGTCATATAATCCTAGCATCGAATTTAGGGAATATTTAAAAGAATATTCAAAAAAAAGTGTGCTCCACAGCCAAGTCTTTGCATTTGAGCAACAAAATTAAGACGGCTTCTAATAAATTAAAATTACGTGAAGTATAATTTATAGTGAAACTGGTAAGGCCAACTCTCGCAATTCAAACTACCGGTTAAGTTTAACAACAAATTAACTGAATCAGATCAGTATGTTGCAATGGTTTTTGAGAAATATTTTACTGATATTCCGATCTTAACCACTAAGTCACTGAATTCTTCTTCTGCAGTCGCCGAATCATTACTTAAACAAAATATAAACATATAAACAGAATGCTTTGGGTATATTTTGTAACCTATCCAAATCCTTCGATTGTGTTCACCATGAAACATTAATCAGGAAACTTCAACACTACAATGTAAGAAGTGATGCTCTTAAATTAATTATTTCATATTTATAGTAACAAAAATTTAAGGGAATTAATGATTTCTTATATTTACGCGAACACTACACATTTAAATAAAATAAGGAATCGGTGTTCTTTAGCGAGGATTTGTGGTCTATCAAATCTAATGTAGTGACGGGGGCGATCCTGCCAGAGCCAATCTTGAAGATTGGCTACATCTTGAAGCGTGCTTCCATTAAAACATATTTCAAGCCGCCGAAGAAGATTAGTCAGTTTTTACCATCACTCAAGTGTAATATTCCTCTGCAAGATGCAGGAGTGTACAAGCTTGATTGTGAATGTGGTCTCTCTTATATAGGACAAACTAAAAAATCCATAAAAACCCGCGTTAAAGAACACATAGCTGATGTGAAGAATAGACGCTCCGGGAAGTCTGCAGTCTGTGAACACGCACAGGATCGCCCCCGTCGCTACATTAGATTTGATAGACCACAAATCCTCGCTAAAGAACATCGATTCCTTCCAAGTATGATTCGCGAGGCTATTGAAATCAAGAAACATCCTAATTTCAATAGAGAAGATGGCTAGGTGCTACTATCTGCTTGGGATCCCATAATTAATAAAATTAAATCCCAACCCAAGCATACAACTGCAAGACTTCATGATACTGTAAGTTCATACTGCGTAGATCGGAACAAAAATTAATAATTTTAAATCTGGAGGTAGCCGTGGTTAACTATGACATTGGCACGTCATACACCTCAGTCCCCCCCGTGACCATGGGTGCTGTAAAGTGCTTGAAACGTCGGGAATGTAAAATAAGTTAATATACACGATAAAATCCGTAAAATTAGTTTTATTTAAGGGAATTAATATACATATTAACTTTGGCCTCTCAATACATTTATGAAAATGTAATGTACGTACATAAAAATAAAGGTAGTTATACAAAAATAAGAGATATTCATCCTGTAAATACTAGGAACAGACTAGTAGTACCAGTTACTCGTCACCACCGAGTCAGTAATTTATTTTCGGGGCGATGTATACGCTTTTACAACAAAATCCCAGAAAATATACAAAATTTTACCTGCGCAAAGTTCAAAAACTTTATTGAACTCAGTTTGTATAAAAAGAGTTAATATAATATTAAGGAATTTATGGATAATAATAACCCCTGGGAATGAGGTGATCGCTACCCAGCTATTTCTAAGTTAGTTAGTTGGTGAGGTTAATTGTGTAACATACATGATTGTAAGCAAAGACGTATTAAAAAAGATAGACAGGTTACACACTAACATTATTGTATTTTAAAGTGGCGCTGGTAGTACTATATCTACGTACAGTTGTTTATTATGACACGTTGCGCTAACAAAAAGAGACAAATGATAGGGCATACCTATCTTTAGAAAAAGATGAATATACATCATTAGTTGCGTATCGATTGCTGCCGAGCGCTCATTTGCGCGAGCGCGTGACATACCAATATGGAAAATAAACACACTAGCTAGCGTTAAAGTTTACGCTAGTGGTTAGTGTTGAAATAATAAAACCAATTATGAATAAAACATCTATATTCAAAATATTAATAAGGCGTTTCTCTTGTCTCTAATAGTTGCCGTGTAACTTGTGTACCACCTAAAAACACAGGAAGACATTTTGCCACGAATAACTAGAAGATTTACGCGCTGTAGTGAAGGTATAGCCGCGACGCGAGAACGTGCCCGACTAAATGCGAGTCGGGCAATTACCTGACTTTCGTATTGCCATTTTAAAACGAGTATGACGTATCTATACTTTTAAAAACATCTTAAGGCGCAGGTTGAGCAAAATGTCGCGCTAGTCGTTATTTGTGCGGTTTTTAGGAGCTATCTACTTTTTTTTTTTAGGATATATCAACAAATAAAAACACATTATATTTCTACATAATCTTGATTCCATAAAAGCTATATCCAATTATTTTTAAAGGAATAAATATTAATATAATCTCCTTACAACGAAACCACATAAATGTGAAATTATTATTGATAACGTGCATCTCCTCGTAAAGTAAGTATTATTTTATTTTGCGATTTACACCAATGGATAGGCAATTTATTAATAAACATTTCTATAGTAAAGTTTTTTTCAAAAGACCAAAATTTGATTTTATTAAGAAATTATTTTAAAATCTGGGCGTTTTCACTGCCCACGGGCTTGCTGGAGTCAGTGAACCCTGAGCTCTTACACGTGGAACCCGTGTCGTTAGAGCGTCTGCCAGCGCACATGCTCACGTCATCTTATCAGTCGATAATATTATAATATTATTACTTATTAGGTTTTTATAGGTAGTATTATTTGTTTGTTTTGGGTATAATTTTTCGTATTAGTTATACATATATTTGTTGTGTTTTTCACTGCGCGATGAAGCTTTTTGCGTGTATTTTCTTTGAAGTAAATGCAAATAAAAAAATGAAGCACTATTAGCATGTAAGGTTCGAATCCATAATTAACATTTCGACAAATATTATAATTTACACTATAAAAGGCTAATTCAATATTATCAGTATAGTATACAGTTAAAAATAATCCTAATACCCAACCACATATCTTATTAGGTATAGTACTGCCTCGTTGGTCTAGTGGTTGTAGTAGTGCGACTGCTGATCATGAGGTCCCGGGTTTGAATCCTGGGTCGGGCCAAAAAGTCAGTTATGAGTTTTCCATTTATGTTCTAAGTTATAATTAGTATTACCAAGTTATAGTTTTTTGCTAAAATATAGTATATTATTTATTGCTTGTTTTTTCTTCTTTTTCAAAAAATAATTGAGTACATAAGGTGTTCTATAGTTATAATTCGGTAAAAAGTATCTAAGTAGGTACTAATATACCTACTTTTTACTATAAACTAAAAAAAATTAAAACTAAATTTAACTAAAAAAACTAAACTGACCATTTATTTTTTAACTCAAAACAGGACATGGGTTTATTTATACTCTAAAAACTATAACTTTATACAATTAGTGTTCACTATAAAATTATATTCGGTATAGACGGTAATTATTAAATGCAACATTTTTTTTTTAATTATTAATTACATTTGTAAGTGGATTAAATTTGCTTTAATAAAGTTGGTGATGATTTTAAATAAGAATAAAATTCTGCTCAAGTGTTTTTATTGTTATCTTTGTTAACAACATCGCCTTTAGAACTGGAACCGTAAGTGTTTCTTTCAGACGTCCACAATTTATTCAAAATAAAAAAAATACTCTTTCTACCGGAGCATTTGTACCAGGTAGACATAAAATATATTCGATTAAAAAAAATTATGTTGAAGATTGTTGACTTTGAATACTTCCATCCAACGAGTTACGGGACAATTTTGTATCCCGGAGCTTTGTTTGGGGACAATGGGACAGGTGACCGAGAAAAGGGACAGTCCCGTTCAAAACGGGGCGTATGGTCACTTTAGCTATAACCCGGCGACGGCTCCGTGGCGCAGTGGCTTAGCAATCAGTTGTTGCGCTGGGGGCCGCGGGTTCGAATCCCGCACGGAACAAGTATTTGTATGGCCTACAAATAATTGTTCCGGGTCTGGATGTTTGTCCTTGTGCAATTTATGTTTGTAAACTGCCTCCACAACACAGGAGAAAATCCTAGTGATGGGGTAACGTTTTTCTACAATTTAAATTGAAAGATTGAACCCTTATACTTCTTGTTAATTTTTGTATTACCTTTATTAAAGTTACCCTTATGTATAAATAAATATAATTACGTATGTAGAAATAAAATTGATTTTCATCCTCATCAATCATTGGGGTGAGGATAATGTCTGCCAGCATAAGTAATAAGCTGGCTAAGTTACAAGGTGCTCAGTTCAAAAATTGTAGGTAGGTATGTTACTTTTCAATACGTGACACGTAAAAATTAACAATAATCAAAAACACATCTGCGAAATATCCTATTTATTTATTTATTCTTTATTGCACCAAATATTTGTACAAAAGACGAGCTATCTATTTATTTACCTATAGTGAATAGGTATCTTTTAAACTCACAATTTTCAATGCTTCATTTTTAATATATAATTAATTATAAAATTTCATAATTAGATAATATATGAAAATACATATTTCTAATATAATGCAACTAATATACCGAATAAAAAAATTAAAATACATTTATCGTTGTACGCTGTGTGTATTTCCATAAATTAGTTTATTGATGTTGAAAAAATAATACTACGTTCGTACCTACAATAGGTGGCGTCTTACATATTTCATAAGCAATATATTGTAGCGAGCGGCGCGCCGGTCAAATGCTCAAGGTCGTTCGCATGGAGTAGCCCCTTAAGGTGCGTCTCCACCAAAAATGTTGACAACATTTATGTTTCCAAATGTTGACAAATAAACAAAAGTTGCCAACATTTGTTTTCGATGTTTTCGCACCGAATTGAAACATGTCGCCAACATTTTGAAACATTTTTGTTCACAACTTGCTGTCTCCACCAAAGTTTTGTTGGCAAAAATATGTCTTCAAGTGACGATATTATGCAGGCAGCCGCAGTATTTATAATTTTATCCAAAAAAAAAAACACATCCCATAATAAATTTTGTGAACGAAACGATAAATTAATTAAAGTGTCGATTAATTCGTTCGTCTACGTGACAGACATGTTGCCGACTAATGTTTTCAACAAGCGTCTCCAACAACAAGCGTACAACAAGCGTAGTCCTTTGATATTGCCGCCGAAAATGGAAACACGATTCCCGACATTGTTTCAAGTTTTGTTGACAACACTAAGTGATTACAGAAACATTTGTTGGCAAAACGTGTTGGCAAATGTTGTGTTGACAACAAAACTTTGGTTAAGACGCGCCATTAGATTAGATTATAAGCTGTTATTTAAAAAACGGTCCCACTGGGTTTCTTGCTGGTTCTTCCCAGGACAGAGGTTTTTCTTTTGGACCAGTGGTAATTAAACAGACGAGTGACTTTCAATAAGTATTATTTATAATCTATATTGAATAAAAAAAGATTTTGTTTCTGTTTCTGTTTCCATAAATACATGTATTAAAGAAATATAAAATATTTAATAAATCAATTTTTTTTTTGGTTTGATAGGAAAAGCATACTAATCATATTTATTTTTGAAAAGGAAAATATTCATTGGAAAGATTTGCATATTTTCTATAACTATGCTTTCCTTTTCGGACGTTCTTATGCAAACAATTACACGGTCACGTGACTTTACACAATGAATACATTATGTTATGAAATATGATTTTTCATTAAGCAGGAAATACTATTTCGTCTACCAAGTATTGTAAACTTTATCTCGATCTTTCTCCATATCTTTATCATAAGGCTTAGACATGTCGTGTCGTAAAAATCTGGTTTTCCCGACAAATATTTATTTTTATTTATTTGCGCTTTATTGTGTTAATCTATTATAAAACGGTTTACAAATGGCGGACTTAATGCCTAATTGACATTTTCTGACAGTCAACCTTTGGCATAGTGAGATAGTAATGGTTGTGTATTTTCAAAGAACGTTATGTAGGATAAGTCTTTTCATTTAATGTGATAACTTTATCGCCACGCTGTGTGTATATATATATATATATACATATATATATATATATATATATATATATATATATATATACATATATATATATATATATATATATATATATATACATATACACATATCCATCCATCAATCCTTTACCATAGCAATAGCCATAGTTAAGATTGCCTCATATGGCTTTTGCCGTAGATGCCACCGCAACTTTTTTATTACAATTTTAGTTGATATTTCGACACTCACTGGATGATATGGGGTAGTTCATTCTCTTACGCCGCCGAAATTTGGTCATGACGACCCGTCGCAACGGAGGCCCGGTGTCTGCGCAAGACAGAATTATGATAGTGCATGATGTGCATGCACAGGTGCACTCTCTATTCCCTCACTCTCATAGTCTGATGAGAAGGCAATCTGATATGCCTGAAGAGGAGAGAGAGAAAGATCAGGCGCAGAATCAAACTCTATATTAAGAAAAATTAAGGTTTGTGATGACACCAGTCTGTATTGAGGAAGATTCAGATATCTATAAAATCATCGCGTGACTAGTCTCGTTAATACAATATTTTAGATAGTACGTTCTCCGTTCGTTTTAGTAACACTAGTATTTTTATCAGCGCTAAAGTAAAAGATATGCGAGCCTCCTCACCTCCCCCATCATCCATATATTTAACCTAGCAATATCGAAAGGGGTTCTTCCGAGAGCATTCAAAATAGCGCTTATACATTCAATTTGCAAGGCTGGTGAAATAGACTATGTAAATAACCTACCTCTATTCTACCGGCTCTATCCAAAGATGTCTAATGAATTTCTTAGAGAAAAATACACTTCTTACTCCTGCACAATTTGGATTTTGAACTTGTAAAGCACCATTGACGTGATAATTGAGCTGTTAAACTCTGTTCTTGTCAACTTGGATGGAAGATATGCTTAGACCTTGCTAACGCGTTCGACACGTTCTCGGTTCCGCACCTATTAAAAAAATTTCAAAGGCTCTGTATAAGAGGAATTTTACTTAAATTAATAGAAGACTATCTTACTGGTAGAAAACAACTGGTCAGATAAAAATTAGACTAAGTGATGAGGTAGCTGTTAAAATTGGTGATGCACAAGGCAGCAACATCAATGACCTTTGCCAACTCTTTGCAGCTCTGAAGTGGTGCAGTGGTTTATCAAAGAATTGCAGCACTAAGGGCCGCGGGTTTCAATCCCGCAAGGAACAAGTATTCGTATTACCTGCAAATAATTGTTTCAGGTCGGGATGTTTGTCCTTATGGAATTTATGTTTGTAAACTGGGCCCACGATACAATATAAAATTTTTGGGGTGGAGGTAACGTCTTTAAAAAAAAGAAAAAAGAGTGGCTGGCAGACAAGTAAAGTATTATTAAAATTAAAAATTGTTTTTAATTAAACTGCAACGTTCGGCTACAATTTTTATGTAAAACATATTACAAAATTTTGTTATTTAGTAAAATGGACTCCTTTTGCACATTAATATAGCATTAATCCGCTACTCATAATAGTGAATTACCATTTTGATCCTTCAGTGCTAAGCTTGTGGGAAATCTACAAATTATTTCGTGCCTCCTTTCGGTCCTTTACAATCTGTTTTTTTATGTTGGGCGATTAATAGCATGATAATGAGAATTGATGTTGTCGTATTTTCTTTAAAAAACTGAAGTAATAGACTCCACCCATCTGATAGTAAGTGGCTGCTGTAGTCCAAGTAGCGGTCCATGTGGCCAACATTAAACGAATAAAAAAGGCTATAGATGCGTTGATACCTTTGGGAACTAAGATGGAATGGCTCACAGGCTGATATTATACTGGCTCTCTACACCATTCAGGCCGAAACACAGCATTGCAAGCATTCCTATTTGACGGCATAAATAGGTCAGAAGATGGTACCCACCCAGACGGCCTCCTTGGCAGAAAAGGTATCCTACCATCTGATTTATTAATCATGGTACTTATTAATATTGTGGGAGTTACTGGCACCGTTTCATCAATAAAAGAGTTGAGCAAATTATCTTGTTTTATTTTTAATAATATCTATCCTCAATCCATTCAACCACCATACGGATCGACTGCCATACGTCCCGTTTACACACACAAAACGCTGACGATAATTTTCATACTTACAGAGACCCATAAATATTATCCTGAATGTTTTTCTTTAATCAACAGAATTCAAATTTTTGAATTGTAAGCCACGATACTATCTCATTAATTCATAAACGAGTCATTAAAACTAAAATGTATAAATATAAAATTTTAAACAATACCTAATAATAACACTTATATACAAATTTGGGATGAATTTTTTTTTCACGATAAAGTTAGTACCTATAACAAATATTTAAGGTGAAACATACGGTCTGCTCTCGGCCATATTCCCGCGAGATGGCGCTGAAGTCATAACTTTTTTGTTTATTTGGGTTTTTGTGTAATTGGAACATTATAAAGTCGTAGAAGTAGCAATAGCGATACTCGGACATTATAATTTATTTTACTAGATCATATCATTGCCTCAAAATCCACACAATTCAACACAATGTTCAAAAATAACATCTGTCATTGAATATAGTGTCGTTTACACACACTGACGTGGGTGAATTCTTAGTCCCTACTTTTACGAAAATTGAACAGTAGATGGCGTGAATGAAAAAAATGTTTTCCTTTTTTCTGTATGGGTAGGCAGAACTAAAGAACGCCACCTGCTAGGATATATATTATGTACGATTCATCATCTGCTTAGTCTTTTTCCCAACTACAATTCAACCGGTGGATCGAACCCGGAATCATAGATTATTGTCTTAAAAATTCCCTATATGAATTTACTAAGAAAAATATTGCTAAGAAAATAACAAAAAGTAGTTCGACCGGGGAATCGAACCCTGGACCTTAGGATATTAATTTGAAATATCTTAAAAATTTTACAAGCGTATTCTTATAGTATAATTATTGCTTGATAATTTATCTTTAGAAGCTATTCGTAATTGGTAAACTAATAAATTGAAATATTATTTACAGACGCGTCGCCAACAATATGCGATAATTACCAGGAAGGTGAAAAAATATTTCCTACTTTCAAAGCATACACAACTACAAAAGCTTTTAGTGAAACAAAAATTATTTGACTTGTTGATTATTTTTTTATTAGAAAAATTTAGGGCAAGAAAACAAAACGTCCGTCGCGGTGCAAGTAGGGTTGCCAGATGGTCGGGATTCGTCTGGATTCTCCCGACATTTTGAATGATCTCCAGACTCCCGACAAAACTTAAAATCTCCAGACAAACGGCCTCTCGGAAAGTTCTATACAAAATAATAATTTAAAATTGCCACGCGCCTTCACGTTCTTCTTCGTCATGTCCCGACAAGATGGCTATCCCTTTTGCCCATCATTTACTGTATTGTTAGTCTACTGTAAAGCAGTATTTTATGTTGAAAATGGAAGGCGAATGTCGAAAAGAGATATTAATGGGAGTTTCTAACAAAAAGTATAAGCGATGTTGATAATAATAGTGAACGGGTTGACGAATACAAACAAAAAGGGGATTTCAAAAACGTATTTATACTTTACAACGTAATGTTGGAGTTCCAAATAGCAATTTTAGCATTGGAAAATGCTGCATGCACTGTCCTAGAACTTAAAAGTATAATGAAAAAGCTAAAGAGTAATCTCAAAACAGGTTAGATGACAAATTTTTAGGTAGTAGAAAAAGAACCTTATTAAGGAATGTTTCCGATAGTGAGAAAATCCCGTTTTGCGTCAAAGCTGAACATTTTTAAAACGAGCTATTCAATACTTGCAAGAACGCTATTTTTCTGAGAACTCTGTATAAAAGCTCGCTGTATTGTCTTTAAAAATTGCATATTTATTTACGTAGGAAGAGTTATCCGTATTGCCTGACGTACTTAATATTTCAAACGTTATTGACCTTGAAACACTTGAACATCTTCCAAAAAACAAGGACATGTAAAATGACAAAATTTAGGCATTTTTTTAAATGCAACCAAAACGACCTAAAACTTGAAAAATAATATATCATTTGTGTTGCCGATTCCTATAAGCAATGCTTATTGTAAAGGGGTGTTTAGTTTGCTAAATAATTTATATACCAAAGAGAGAAATCGTTAGTAAGTGAATTGAATTTATTTCAAGTAAATTGATTGAATTTTAAATAATTTCTGAATACTACTAAAAGAGACCAAAAATTTATATTAAAAAACTGAAGGTAGCAGGGCTAACTGCGACATCGGTACGTCAAATATTCAGTCCTCCCAGTGACCATGGGTTTGCTGTAAAGCACCCGAAACGTCGGGAATTAAAATAGTAAATTAAACGCGATAAAATCCGTAAAAAATAGTTTTATTCAATGTGTAGTGATTTTTTTTTATAGGACAGGGTTGCAAACGAGCACAGAGTCCACCTGATGGTAAGTGGTTGCTGTGACCCATAGACATCTACATTTATCCTCAGTAAAGAATCAAAATGCAGATGCGTCGGCACCCGTGAGGATTAAGATGGAATGCCTCTTTTCCAGTAAAATAGGTCTCCGGTACGAAACACTCACCATACGAAACACATCAGTGTCAAGCTGCCATTTTACGCTGGTACTTATTCTGTAAGAGCGTGGTCCTTCCCCGGTCGAGCCGACCCATTCGTGCTACAATTATACTACTAATATAGCTGCAGCATGGCTCTACCACGTAAAAAATATAAGACAATATTACTATTAAAGGTACGTTCGCGTAAATATAATACATCATTACTACTAAAGGACCTAAAGTAAGGGACTCAGTAAAGTCCAATGTCAAATACATGTGACAACCTAAAATTTAAGTGTAATTAAATTGGTTACTTGTCAACAATGTTAATTCTTTTTGTAGCCTATTAATTTAATTTAATTTTTTTTTATTTTACGTTTTTATTTTTCATATAATTTATTTCTCCCGACAACAACCCCAAAATCCCGACATTTTCAAATTTTGTCCAGATATTTTGGCCTTCCGATCTGGCAACCCTAGGTGCAAGTAACAAATTCATCACTGCCGGCTGGGCTCGTACTTGGGTTTGCTCGCGTAGTGTGAAATATGCGGCAAGCGCTGACCATCTGAGCTACTATGGCTCGTATACGTGTTTACCAATTTTTAGATAATATACTTACATTTATTTCTATTCTATTTTTACATAATTTAATATTTATAATTATGTTATTGATAAACATTTTATTAATAAATAAATAATTATTAATCTAATAATCATAATAAAACAAAATTAATATTAAATACATAACCATTATTTTCATCTGTTATCCAAGGACAAATCAACTAAAAAAATCCAGGACCGTCAAAGGATACGACGCGACCTTGAGCTTGGTACTACAACAAAATAAAACAAACTAATAATAATATGTGTCTGTCTGTCTGAAACTGTTTGCAAAATACGTAATAGGTATTTTTACGTAACCCTACAAAACTATATTTTGCAAATGTTTGTAAAATTAATTTTGTGACTACTTTGGTGGTTTACCAATTTATAATTTTATTTATTGGTTAAAAAAATATTCAAACAAAACACTGACTTTGTAGTTTTGTACTCAACACCGACACGTATGACATAGGTAATTAGTATTGTAACGAGATTTGAAATCACGGGCCAACTTGCGTTTCTAATACCACCGAAAACAAAATTGCGTAGGTATTTTGAATAATTAAGGTACGTTGGGGTAAGATCGGTGATGGGGCAAGATCGTAGGATTCAAATTCCCGGCGAATTATGCTATATTTTGAGAAGCTAACAATATGCTACACGACGCCATTTCATCCTGCCCCTGCCCCGACCCTCAGTTCGCGCCAGTCACTCCGGCAAGTGGGACCTGTGCTGCGTGGCATTTTATAAAACAATGTAATTTTTGTATTATTTTTGTCCATCCGATCTTTCCCTATCACTTTTATTTACGATTTTTAGCGAGAATATGGCTTCTTTTGTTATTATTTTGTGTGGATACTAATTTTTATGAAGTTATAGCTAAATAAAGCTGGTCCATGCAAGGGTAAGATCGCTGTAGGCCGAGATCCGATGTTTCCCCTCGTGAGTGAAGATCGGATGAATATTATCCGATCTTTGCCTGTTACAAATATGGCAGTGGTTTTTAAACTTTCATTGGTCGTGTATATTTTTTCGTTGATTACTCAAGTGACTATGGGACTCAGTCTCGTTAGCAAGTCTGTATATTTAAAAGTAATAAAACAATACGATGGTTTTATTACTTTTAAGTACACATTAAAATACATTTTTTTTATAGGATAAGGGTGACAAAGGAGCACACAGTCCACCTGATGTTAAGTGATTGCTGCGGCCCATAGACATCTATATCTATCCTCTATCACAAATCAAAATGTAATTTATAATAATTATTTAAAAAATAATTTATAATAATAAATGCCGCTTTGTTAAACTATTTATATCTTCCTTAACTCCTGCATTATCCCAGGGCATTTCGCCAGTACTTACTGTTATTTTTTTCCCATATAAAATCAAATGCATCCGATCTTTCTCTTATATTGAGTAATTCCATCTTATGTCATAACAAAGTTTGAGAAACATAAAATTACAATTTCTTTATATCAGGGATAAGATCGGATGGCAAGAAACAAAAAAGAGAAAATCGTTTGGAACATTTATGTTTCTAGTAATTTATAGATCATATTGAAATATGTTTTTTAGCGTTAAAGATAGGACAAATCTCTTTTATAAACTTTTTTCTCTAAGCAGTAGAAGTGGTTTTAAATTTAAGTCCGGTCTTAGTCTTACCCCTTAATGGCCAATTTTTCATTATGCATATAAAAAAGTATGTCTAGTTTTCGCACACCTTTAAAGCAGAAACCGTTGAGTTTACACAAGCAAAAGATTCTGAGAGCTAAACTACATTTAACGATTAACGGTTTGCTCCATGTTCCATAAATCTGACGTATACGAATGTCGAGAAATTAAAGTTTTTGGCAGACTCTTCCAACTATTCGAAAATCCGTCCGGTATTACCCCAACGTACCTTAATTACTATACCTACAATAAATTACAATATATTGTATTATATTGGAATCAAATACATATTAGAAATATTGCAAATTGAATCAATGAAAATTATACAAAATATAAATCGTAAAAAATTCCGCGCGCAAATCCTATCCCTTGACAATCGAGAATTACTGTAGAAGGTTTGTATTTTATTACAGTCAAACAAGACAAGGAAGTTTGGCATCGCTTTTTCTTCTTTCAACGTAAAATTCAACGTTTTAGTGCATCTTCAAGGTTATGAAGTACGGCATCGTTGCATAATATCTACTAACTAATAATGGTATTTGTTGCACGACAATATCGTCTGCCCGCCATCTAGCGTACCAATGTTTAAACTATGTTTTGGCGCTTTTGCTTGTCAAGTTGTCAAAATTCACTCACACTACTAAAGAAGTGTCAAAATTTTCCTGGATTTCACTATTGTTTTTCTTAATAGGAGGCATATAATTCGAGGCATTCCATCTTAGTCCTCACGGGTGACAACGCATCTGCATTTTGACTCTTAATCGAAGATAGATGTAGATGTCTATGGGCCACAGCGACCACTTACCATCAGGTGGACTGTGTGCTCGTTTGTCACCCTTATCCTATAAAAAAAAAAATAATAAATACTGTAAGTTATTTCCTAATACGGTCAAACGCGAGCACATTTCAGTATAGAAAAGGGATAAAATGATTAGTTTTGAACAAATAGTGTCTGTGTTTAACGTATATTTCAAAACAAAAATGTATGGCCCGACTATCGGAGGATCCCCCTTAAGTCTTAATTATTTTATTTGTATTTTACTAAAAATAATTTAATTAAAAGAAAACAATTTTTTTAATTAAATATAATAAATAAATTTTAATCAATTTTACGGTATTTTTTTGTTATATGTGCAGCTTGATTCAATGTTATACTACAATTGAACTTACAACAAGAATTTTATATGACAGAAAGAATTTCTCCAAAAATTGATCTATTCTATGACAAGAACAAAAATTTTCGATCCTCTTAAGAAGTCCGCAGATCTACGGATATTTTAAAATAGCATCTATGGAATTGTACGGAAATTTTTATACAAATCTACCGATTCAGAAAAATTCGAATTGGTAACACTGATCGATTCACGACCTTTACATTTCACATGGCTTAGTTCTTCCGATTCGGCTACTCTCTATACCTACTTGTATCAGTTGTGTCGATTGCATAAATTAATGTAATATAATTGTACGATATATTACTCAATTAAAAGCTAATGCGCAAGTTTATAATGTAATAACATTTAAGAAGAAAATAAAGCTTATTACAAAAATATTTTTATTTAAATCCCATACCAGACGTGGACATTCTAAATTATTTAAATATTTCCCCGACACGTCAAACGTACGTACATTACGTAAGCAAGCTATTCGATAATACATTATCGTAATGAATTTTGTAAAGTAAATATCATAAAGAGAACAATTTGTGGGGCAATTATTTCAAATCTAAGTTAAGATCTTATTTATTTTAAACCTGTATCTTATTGGTGGTTAATAAAGAAGGTGATTCTCAGTGGTTCAACGTTACTTTCTTTAACGTTAATGAATGTCCTTTAAAATGTATGCGTGTAATGGGTATCAGAAGGTATCACCGTATCACCACGTTGTGGCAGCGCAGCTGGGTAGCCGACGGCTTAAAAATTTCCTACCTTTCAAACCAAACTTACGCTGGTTCATTGCCACATCCTACTTATTTACTATTTATCTATTATCTATTATGTAGATGTATGTTACCCAAATCTGACAAATCTGGGAAACATATATCAAAAATCTTAATAACTCTATAAGATTCTTATATATTTTCATTTTACTTTATATTATATTCATAAAATTCTTAATAATTCCATAAGATTAATTTTCGATTTACGTAAGTATGACCACATATATTCCTGTCGTTCATAGCTTAAATGGCTACCTACCTATATGTCAAAGGCGATGCTCTAGAATTTTAGTTGAACTTTCGTCAATTTTAAACGAACCTTCTTATCTTAAGGATAACTTTCATGTTCTTCATTCGATTGACCGTGGAACATCATGAGTCATGACATTCAAAACGTCTCATTACTAGTATTCCATAACATTACCTGAGGGCAATTACTAATTAAATTGTTTTCCCTCAAATATTTATTTATTAATATAGGTATTCATACGGATATTTATTTATTAAGTTTATAAGCATGTAGATAAATATGTATACACATTGTATATAAATATATGCATTACTATATATTGTATTTTTACTACTTGTACTATGTATATACATTTTTAATATATGAGTATGTAGTATGTACACTTCATATAAGTATTGTTTTTTTTTACTTATTATAAGCCAGTGCTTGATCACAATCCCACCTGGTGGTAAGTGGTGATGCAGATGATGTGATCTAGATGGTAAATCGCACTGTCTTAACGTAACAAAAGCCTATTCACTCTTGCCTTGAATACGCCCAGATTGTATTCGGACGGAAAGATAGACGCTGGCAAATTATTCCACTCCTTTGCTGTACGCATTACAAAAGACGAAGCAAACCCTTTGGTTCTAATGCGTGGAATATCGACAACAAAGGGGGGAAGACCCGCCGACTGCCTGATTGTCCGATGGTGGAAAGCAGAGGGAGGAATTAAAGCGTGTAATTCCTGCGCACACTCACCGAAAAGCATCCTATAGAATACCAAGAGACTGGCTACTCTGCGCCTGTGTTCGAGGCTGACAAGATTGGTTTCAACCAAATCAAGGTCACCAATGAGCCTCTTAGCACGTCTCTCTATCTCTACTGGGTCCAACGCTGCTAGGTGGCATTTTGCAGCACCAACCTATATGTGACAGAAGTACTCCATGCACGAAAGCGCAAGTCCCGCTTTATATAAGATAAGAAGCTGCCCCGGCATGAAGTACCGCTGCATCCTTGAAAGGACACCAAGTTTCCTTGCGGCTGCTTTGGCTCTGGACTCAATGAACCGCCCATAGGTGAGGTTCGGAGAAAATTCAACCCCTTACAACTGAAGGCGGTCAGTGTACTCCAAGAATACATTCTGGAAAGTTGGAGCCAAAGTGAGCGGGCTCCTTTTAGCGGAAAAAAGACACGCTTGTGTTTTGGAGGCGTCAAATCTCACGAGATTGGCATCGCCCCATTCGAAGACTGCCTGTAGTGTGAGATTCACACGCTCAACCATAGCCTCTCTTTTTGACTGGATTTGATCCCGACTGTCCCGGGCTCTTGGTTAGTATCTCTCCACAACTGTACTATCGTCTGCATACCCATAGATACCGGGAATGAACAGATCATTTATATGCAGCAGGAAGAGAGTTGCGGAGAGAACGGACCCCTGAGGAACACCGGCGTTAGTCGCCACAGTATCGGATGAGCAGCCATCAACGACGACTCGGAGAGACCATTCACTCAGAAAGTCCTTCACCCAGACAATCAGGCCAGGGGATAAACCATACGCTGAAAGCTTGCCCAATAGACCAGCGTGCCAAACCCTGTCAAAGGCCTTTGAAACATCGAAGGAAACAGCAAGTGCTTCACCACTGTTCTTGAGGACTTTGCCCCATATGTAAGTGGCATACGCTAGAAGGTCCCCAGTTGATCAATTTCGGCAAAATCCGTACTGGCGATCACTGAGGAGATCATTTTGCTCTAGGTATACCATGAGGTGGGCGTTCAATATACGCTGCATAAACTTGTAGAGTATGGAGATAATTGAATTGTCTAGACTTCGCAAGGTTTTATGAACTTCCTTGTTGGTGATACGGACCTCTGACATAGAGGTATCGTAGTGAGGTAATTGAGATGGATGCTGTTGCTACTGCCCAGACGCCAATGGCAAGAAAAAAGTGCATGCGCCAGTGAGGCATCTGGTTTTACCAGCGGAGGCAGTGTAGACCGACAGAAGTTTGTCTCGACCGCTTTGACGAGGGACCAAAAAGCTCTATTGCCAGACGGTTTGACAGAGATCTTTGTACCGATGCGTTTAATGCGGTCGAAACTGGCTTGGCGTAGTACCTTTTTGCAGAACTTGGCGGCTTGGTTAAAGGCTCTCTTCTTAAGAAAGGGATGAAATACTCCACTACTTGACATATCACATCGGTTATGGCATCCGCGCAGCTCCACGGGTCTTCAGACGAGAAGCAGACCTGCCGCCAAGGATGAGATGCAAAGAAAAACCGCATCTCATACCAATCTGCTGACTTATATCGCCACACTCGTCGCATACCGTGGAAATCGTAGTTAGGTGGGGAATATAACGACACAGATTTCACTAGTCACTTGTTGTACCAGCTGGGATAGCCCCAGCGATAAGGCAAAATTCCACGCCTCTCTCCCAGCGTGGTCGATCTTCTGGTATGGGAACAGCCAGTCCAGATGACAGGCGTTAATGTCCCCCAGAAAAACCAACTGTACATTAGGGTACCAATTTAGAGCCACATCAGAGGCATCACTGAGGTGTTCAAACAGCCTAGTTGTCTCCAGGTTACCACTGTGCGATCGGTGGACACAAGAATAAATAATTTTATCCATTCCTGTGTTTAGACCCCACTTTCTCTACGATCTGGGTTCAATACCCAGATCGTAGAGAAAGTGGGGTCTTCAAGGTGACGGAGACGCTTACAGCAGATGTCGTTGCGTACGTAAACACAGACTCCAGCGCGCTGATAGAAATTATGCTCCCAAGTGTACCCAGGGTAGCCAAGGTACGCCGCATCTAGAGGACATCTGATCTGCGTCTCAGTCAAGAAGAGTAAGTGAGGCTTGTCAGCCTCAAGGTGGTAATGGGCTGCAATGAGATTACAGTGCAGGCCTCGGATATTTGTGAGGTGCACTTTGATGAAAAGGGAGTGCAACCGCTGTACAAACTTATTCTTCTTTTTCCCTTTTTTTATAAATGGTGGGAGTGAATATGTTGAGAGAATGGCAGTTGGGCGAGGCGTCACACATATAACCTAGGGGGCAAACAAAGTCACAGCATCGATGGTACCTAGCATGGAGATCACGGAGACGCCCGAACCACCCTAGAAATCGCCACCAGGCCCTCTCCTCGGTCACCAACCGGTATGATGGAGCCATCCCAGAATTTTTCGTAAGATGGTGGGGCAGCCTTTCATCAGTGGGTGGCTCCTAAGAAATGGGTTTCACCTAACATCATACTGGAACACGATTTGCATTATTTGGCGGTATGTCTTTGCAAGGTGAGTGGTAACTAACCCTCGGCCGGGCCTCTCACTAGTGGAGGACCAGCCTACCACCAGTATGTAGTGCTGCTCGTATAGGTGCTGCACAACCCAGGTGATACGTGTAGGGAATCAGGATTCAAGTAATTCCTATGGACGCGAGCAACTTCATCCCGCAAAAGTTTCGCACCTGCCAGCAATTGTCTTTGGCATCCAGGGTTGACTGGCAGAGAATGCCACATGACATTAACTATGCACTATGCACTCTTATTTTAAGGTGTTACATCTAAGTCTTTTAAATAGATAAAATAACCAAGGGCGACGGTTAAGGCAAATCGAGAGGATTTGCCTTAACGGTCAACGACATTATTGCGTACTCTCCACATGTTAAGAATCTAGGCCTTATTATAGACAGCTCGTTATCTTGGGTATCTTATATTACGAATATGTGTCAAAAGGTTACAAATACGCTCAAATAATTACACTGCTTTAAAATATTTCTACCTTCATGTTCAAAGTCATTGCTGGTGCAGTCATTGGTACACCCCCTCATCGACTATGCTATTGTTTGTTAATTTGATGCCAATTAAATTTTTGACAACAAAGTAGGACAACTTCTAAACAAATGTAAATTTTTACTATTTGGGAAAACTAACACTAAAGCATGTATCTATGTTTAAATTTACTTAAAATTTGTCTAAACTAAGAGACTTGCAAAGATAACATAATCTTTATGGCATTAGCATATTCGCCGTTACATTTAAGAATTGGGTTCCGTACACTCATGCAAAAAATTATTTAAAGGTTCATCATTGTTGTCAATTCAGGCTCTTACTGACTTTCAAAAATATGTACACCTTTAGATGTCCACAGATCATAGGCGGGCTACACAACCTTAAACTTCGAGACCGATAAAATTATAAAAGCCTAGTGTACTAAATTCAACCGATATGTTGTAACGGTATATGCAAAAATGGTAATCTAGTGATGTATGTAAGAAACCGTAATATGGTACCAGAATGGCGTAGGAGAATCCATCGCCTCAGTAAATAACCTAGATGTCGGGTGTCGAAGTAAAGGCAAAATCTCGATAAAGTAAAAAAGTAAGGTTCAACCGATTTGCGCCATTTCTAAGAGAGTTTTAGGGCAACAAAATGTCCTCCGCGCCTCCTCTCACAATGCGTTTTGATGGACTTTGCATGTATTTTATTTTAAATTTCGAAATAGTTTCTTTTAATTTTCCTCACAATGTTTTTCTTCACCGCCGAGCGCGTGGTAAATCAGCACTTAGAGAAGACAATTTTTTTTTATATTTAAGACTTGAGTACTTTAAAATTGATGGAAAATCCTTTTAGTAGTTCGTTCTTCGTTACACGAACTTTTTATCCTACATTAGCCAGAACACGAATATCAAAACAACGTTTTTTTCAGATTTCATGATTCCGGTTAGATCTTCATAAAATCTTTAGGCTGTTTACTAAAATTTTTTATGAGTAATAAAATTAAGTTACGTTAAAATTTGTAGTAGACCCAAAAACTATTGTTTCCTTTGGAATTAACAATTTTATTAGTGCCGACTGGTATCGAAACCGGTTTCTTCGCGTAGGTACAGGTATATTTACAGCGAGCGCTTAACCTCTAAGCTACTATGACTCTATACGTCCTTACTTCGCCTACGCCAAAATATAATACTCTACCGGCAACGAAGAACAGCGTCAAAGTATTCAAATATAACGTACCAAAAAAATTATCTACGGAACCACTTGATGATATTTGCGTTTATGCTTGCTTGTTTAATTAGCAATTAAACTAACATTCAACAAAATTAATATATAAATGTTTGAATTAATCTAAATGACGACAGTCACAACCTGGAAGACTCGCGATAGTGTGCAGGAGTGAAATAATACATGGCGAATTACGTGGGAACAAAGTTTAACAGTCAAAATGAATAGGCGAGAAATCAATAGAAATAGTATTTCTTACTTCGAGTATAAAAAAAATAGTGCAATAAAAGAGGACATAAGGTGAGTTTTATAGAGTTAAATTGTCGATAGATTCCTGTCTAATGAATGACAATAAGATGGCTCACTAGCGCATGCGGCTATGAATAAAGCGGAATTATTTGCTTCTTATTTCTTATTTGTCTAGACAGTAGCCACAACGTATCACCTCTATCACTTCGCTCCGATACCTCTAAGTCGTAAGTATCACTAACAAGAAGTTTCTTAAAACATTGTGGAGTCAAAGTGAACAAACGTGAACAAAGCTGGTGAACCAGACGATATATATCTAAAGATTTGTACGACGCAGTTGTCTTTATTATTGACGCGCTTGTTCCGCCTCTTATTTAGCCATACTAGCCAATTTGCAGGCTGTGCACAAAAAATTTTGCCGTGCCAATCTACCAACATAAAAAAATTTCAATTACCTCCATATTATGTAACATTATGGATCGTATATTTAATCAGGCGGTTGGCAGGCGTTCGCCTTTTTTGTCGATATTCCACAATGTTCAAACGTTTTGCTTTATCTTTTGTAATGCATATAGCAAAGAAGTAGCATAATATGTCTGTCTTTTCGTTCAATTACAATCTGGGCGTCTTCAAGGCAAGAGGCAAGAGACAGGATTCGTAAATGCACAGCGATACTACTACCAGTTATTAATCCATATATATAAATGCCAAATCCATATGCTCGTTGCATATGGATTTGGATTGAACATTACAAAATCACAGTAAGAAATTTATCTGGAAGGCCGATGTTCAGCTGGAACTTATAGAGGCTTTAATGGATGGGTGGATGCTATAAAAATTGTTCGATAGTCAACCTTGTTTATTTTCCTTCGCCAATTTCCTTTACGAAGTTGGGCATATTTGAACGTACTATAAGAAGATTACAAAAACGTAAACATGTTATACGTTGTAAGCAAAGGTATTGATTAAAACAAATTCATTACTAGCTAGACTTAGCTGGTAATGAAAGAGCCATGCTGCAACTATATTGTGGTTGCAGCACAAATGGGTCGGCTCGACTGGGGTAGGACCACGCTCTCACAAAATAATCAAAAAAAAAATCATTTGTTATTATCGTCCCACTGATGTTGTTTGATGCCAGAAAATAATCACCTACAGTATGTCAGATCAGAAACGATGGCAGTATCAAACTGCGACCAGCACTGCGATCGTTTATCTGCGTGCCTTAGATTATACCTATATAATATAATCTAAGCTGCGTGCAAAATATGTTGATGACATATTATGAAATCATTTCTATTTCTTTGAACGATGTCATCCGAAGGGCTCTTGTCTCTATAGATGTTCCCTCGGTTTTAGAGCCTTGTGGAATATTTAGAGACGATGGCAAGAGTACCAACGTTATGACATTGGTCCCTTGGGAGAGAGGTAACACCCTAGTGTGGGATGCTAGTTGCGTAGACACTTTGGCGTCCTCTCATCTCAGAGGTACCTCGTTTAGATATGAGCAAATATGAGTCTCTGAGAGATAACTACATATTTGTGTCATTAGCTGTATATACTATGTATCCGTGGAGTCCACGTGCGGTGAAATTCCTAAAGGAACTCCATCCAAGACTGATAGTTGCTGCTGGTAATAATAGGGCTGGTTCTTTTCTCGCTCAAAGGCTGAGTATAGCTATTCAACGGGGAAACGCAGCCAGCATTTTTAGCGCGATACCGCGGGAGTAGGACTGTATGATAATTAAGTTATTAGTTTTAGTTTTTTTTTTTTATTATAATTTTCAATCTATACAAATACATAAAATTGAAGTGTCTGTTTGTAATGTCAAAATTACAGCTTTTTACTAATTGCATATGAAAGTATATACGGTACTTATAACAAAAACACAATTTTTAAAAATTTTGTCTGTCTGTTTGTTCCGGCTAATCTCCAAAACGGCTGGACCGATTTTGACGGGACTTTCACTGACAGGTAGCTGATTTCATAAGGAGTAACTTAGGCTACTTTTATTTTAGAAAAAGAATTAGGGTTCCGCGCAAAAACATAAAAACACTAACACGCGAACGAAGTCGCGGGTAACAGCTAGTATTGTATATAGTAAAATATTGTATATTATGTATGTTATGTACATCAATTTCCATTTTGTGAGATGACAATATGTGTGATTAAAGATGTTAAATATATGATTAGCTGTGATCCGTGTAATAAAATTAAATGATTTTTCTCACCTAGTATGAAGAGCACCTCCCGCCCTCCCTCAATTGCGTGCACTGTCCCCGTCACCACTAATCCCAGCACCACTACAATATGAAAGATACACCTATTCTTCTTCTTTCTTCACACGCGGATCTTAACGAATTAGTTTTTAACATTTTTAATATAATGGATTTCCGCAATGTAACGTCTGATTCTAATAATATTTGTGAGGATGATGTATTTGTTGTGTTATTGATTGATGATAAATATTTCATGGTAGAGCCATGCTGCAGCTATATAAGTAGTATAGCTGTAGCACGAATGGGTCGGCTCGACATGGGAAGGACCACGCTCTCATAGAATACCAGCGTAAAATAGCAGCTTAACACTGCTGTGTTTCGTATGGTGAGTGTAGAGAACCGGAGACCTTTTTTACTGGAAACGAGGCATTCTATCTTAGTCCTCACGGGTGACAAGTGACAACGCATCTGCATTTTGATTCTTTATTGAGGATAGATGTGGATGCCTATGGGTCACAGCAAACACTTACCATCAGGTGGACTGTGCGCTCGTTAGTCATCTTATCCTATAAAAAATATTAATATTTTATGATATTGTTTTACTTATACGTGTTATTAACATTTTATTGATTATTACAGAGTTACAAAAGATGACAAAAAAGTCGAGGATATATCATACTTCACGTTGGTAAGTTATCCACTCATTGCTTGTGTATTTTATATTAAGCTTACCGCTCTGGTTAGTAGCAATAGTTTTTTTTTTATATTTTATCGGATTTTTTATCGAATTCTCATAAAACAATGATATGATTAATATGTAAAAAAGTATAAAGATTATTTTTTGTAACAACCTAAGATTAGTTTTTTTTTCCCCCACAGAATTAAAACTCTAAGTAGTTTATTAAGATGAACAAACATCGGTAACTTCGGTCGGTCTCAACAGAGACTGGTCATCGGCGCAGGACATGATTTTAGTGTAAAATCATGTTCTGCGCCTCACTCTCATAGTCCGATGTCATTTTGGAAAGTAAACTTATTAAGTTTACTTTTAAATACATTGATCAACATTTATGCCATAGGCTTCTGTTTCGTTCATCTATTACACCCTAGTTTTTTCTTTAATGTAACAAGTGTATAAAGAATATCAGAGGCGGATAAGGATTACAAGCCAATACCGTAATGATATACTACTTGCCAGTTTCAAAGGAACAAATGAGCAAAGTCTACTTATCAGTAAAATCGTGTATTATAGAAATCAAGAGAACGTTTTCAGAAACACTTTATAGCATTTCATACAATTCCTAAAACAATGGTGTAAACGTTTATTCAACGGGTTTTGGGTCAGTTGCATCGCAATTTAGTGATATTGTCATTTTATGTTGGCTTCATACATCACAGTTTAGTACTATAGTCGTTCTATAAATGTATCGTGTAACTCCTTCCAAAGATTTAACTGTGATTTTTGTGACTCTGTTATCACAAAAAAGTTACAAAAAAGCCAACACAACCATGTTTATACTATATTCTTATTCGGAATTATTTATTAAAGTTAGTTACAGCCTATATACGTCCTACTGCTGGGCACAGGCCTCCTTTCATTTCTGAAAAGGTTTTAGGACAAGGAAATGTCCGCCGCGCTGCCCCAATGCGTGTTGGCGAACTTCACGTCTTCGAAATATTTTTTTCCTTATTTCTCAGACATGCAAATTTTCTCACGATGCTTTCCTTCACTGACGAGTACGTGATAAAATAGCACTTAAAATTGCAATGAACAATTTCATTGGTGCCGGCGGGGATTGATACCGGGTTCCACGAGTATTGTGAACTGTGAAATTTACAGCGCGCTCTTAACAATTGAGCTACCACACCTCAGGGCAGTTCAAAATAAAAAAAATTTGTTATAAAGACAAAAATTCTTTGGTAAATGCACAAACACACAATTGCATTCACAACTTGTGAAAGCACAGTATTTTTCCTCACGCAGTAAATTTTATTCGCGACCTAATTAATAACAATTTTTTAATGCCCCACCTAGTTTTTAATCTTCAATAAAACAAAATCTATTTAAATAAATAAAGACATGAGAGTTGATATTAAAGAAAGATTACATACTTGCTTACATACAAGCTTAGCTTAGTACACAGCTACGAGTATGTGAAAGTTGGCTGCACAATAGATAGGATTACATATATGGACGTGGTAGAACCAGCTGCAGCTATATAAGTAGTATAGTTGTAGCACGAATGGGTCAGTTCCACCAGGGAAAAACCACGCTTTTACAGAATGATTTAAAAAAAATCTACTCACAGAATACCAGCGTAAAATAGCAGCTCAACGCTGCTGTGTTTCGTATAGTGAGTGTAGAGAACTTGAGACCATTTCTACTGGAAACGAGGCATTACATCTTATGATGGGTGACAACGCCTCTGCATTTGAATTCGTAATCGAGGATAGATGTCTATGGGCTACAGTAACCACTTACCACTATCTGTATGCCCGTTTCACCCTTCACCCTTATCATATAAATAAAAAACATAGAGGCAACTAAATAAAATGCGTACACATCGCCGCTTGTCTTATTGTGTGATGGACATTACTCTCAATAATCTATGATGGACGCCCTTTTTCCTACTTGCTACTAATATTTTAAACGTATTTTAAACGTGAAAGTTTGTGAGGATGTATGAATGTTTGTTACTCTTTCACGCAAAAACTACTGAATGGATTTTAATGAAACTTTATAATTATATAGCTCATACATCAGAATAGCACATTGGCTATAATTTCTAAAGATATTGTAAACATTGGCCAAAATATAACGATAAATGTTAAGTAAATCGGGAAAAAAATCTTTCATCTGCGAGCTATTTTGGCGTGCGGTGCAAAAACTGTAAGTTACACAAATATAATGTATTGTGGAATTATTTCTCCTAAATAGTTGTACAAAAAAGTCCGTGCCAGTAGATATCTATATTGTATGTATAAGTCATTATTACCAAAATAGTGAACCATAAATACAATAAAATTTGATACTTTATTTCCAACGAACATTTTGCAAAAGCAAGTTGGTTTTTTATCAAAATAAATACTTTTATCGTTTCTGATATTCAAGGTAGACAAACTTTATCTTTTAAACTTGTGGCGGCGCTGTCATCGCGCCATAAGCGATACACATCGAAGCCTAAATCGCACTAACAAAGTTCCGAAGTTAAAGCAGTATATATAGAATAGCTCCGAACTACCATTCAGAGCGTTGGCCGCTCCCCGGGCAGAACACCTTGCCCGGCGGGAGATCTCCTCTGTTCCTTCCACCCACTACAGTGGTGATCAACGGACGTGATCTGAACACGCAACCAATAACCTTCGGAAATTAAACCTTCAAACCTTCATCATCCTTAAGTACCCCATTCATTCGCTCCCTAGCAGATATTGTCTGCAGTCTTCACATTCTGCAAAGCCATCTAAGCTTTACAAAGGTTCATCGCAGCACTGGAATAATAATGCTTCTTGTTCCTTCAAGCTACTCTCTGCGCTACAGTGTTCGGCACGGTTCTGAGCCTTACTGCTCGCCTCTGCTTCACGGCACTCTCGCAGATTACTTGCCTTCTTCTCGACTCACCGCAGACTACAAGGCAATCCCTGGCACTTGCTCCGGTTCATCGTTCTCACCGGCATCACTTGCAAGTGCGTAGTATGGCATGCATTACACACCGGCATATCGTTCGCACCGGCGTCACTTGCCCTTACGCACACAGCATGCATTCCCCACCGGTATTAAGGACGAACCGGCAATCGGACTGCACTATCGACCTCCGGTCTGAGCAGGGGGGTGATGTGGCGGCGCTGTCATCGCGCCACAAGCGATACACATCGAAGCCTAAATTGCATTAACAAAGTTCCGAAGTTAAAGCAGTATATATAGAATAGCTCCGAACTACCACTCGGAGCGTTGGCCGCTACCCAAACAAACTCTGATGCAGATGTTCTTGTGAAGGTTGACCTAAAGAATGCTTTTAACTCTATCGATAGGGTAACCTCGCTGAAAGAAGTGGCTAACAATACCCCCGAAATTTATCATTACATTTGGCAATGTTATAGTCAAAATACTAACTTGTTTTACGAAAACCATGTTATCGATTCTGCTGTCGGTGTTCAGCAGGGTGACCACTAGGTTCAGCACTTTTTACTTTGGGAATTCAACCCATTATTTCAAATTTGAAATCCAAGCTGAATTTCTGGTACCTGGACGACGGTACACTGGGAGGTAGAGCAGATAGTAGTCCTCAGTGATCTTACTCATATTTTTCGAAATTTTAAAAATATTGGGCTTGAACCAAATAGTAATAAATGTGAAATATTTTATCCAATAATTTATCTACTTCTCATAGAGACACTTTAATTCAAAATTTCAATCATATTTCTCCAGGAATAAAAACTGTCAGTACGGAATCACTATACCTTCTAGGTGCCCCGTTGTTTTTCGATAGTATTAAACCTGTTTTAAAACAAAATTTGATCAGATTTTAAACCACGTTGATAAATTGTATAAATTAAACCCCCATAGCTCTTACTATTTTAAAATATTGTCTCCTTGTACCTAGATTTACATACTTACTTCGCTCGAGTCCAGTCTGGAAATGTTCGGATATTAATAGATAGATATATTAATAGATAGATATAATAGATAGAGAGAATATAAAAGTAATTGATAATAATCTTAAAATAGCTATAGAAAAAATTCTAAATTTAACTTTAAATACAACAGCCTGGACTCAAGCTACTTTACCTATAAAATTTGGTGGCATTGGTGTGAGAAATCTTTCTAGCGTTGCATTGCCTGCTTTCCTTGCTTCCGTGCATAGTGTCAGTGACTTATGTAACATAATTTTAAATAATGAAGTAGACCTATGCTTTGCTACGGAGGCAGGGCAGACATGGCAAACGCTCTGTCCCGGTGAAAATGTTCCACTGGAAGTTAACCAACAAAAACAGTGGGATATTCCGTTGGTACGGGGCGTGCAGAAAGATTTGTTTCATAATTTCCATAGTGACCAAGATAAGGCACGCCTTCTAGCTGTTTCGACTAAGGAATCTAGTCACTGTTTACACGCTTTACCATCAAGTAATCTTGGCACATTACTTGATGGGGAAAGCTTGCGCATTGCCGTAGGAATCGGACTAGGAGCGGCGCTTTGTCAACCCCATCAGTGCCCCTGTGGTAGCAGTGTCGACAAGTTTGGGCTCCACGGTACTTTCATGTAAGAAAAGCGCTGGTAGGTTTTCACGACACAGTTCTTTGAACGATGTCATCCGAAGGGCTCTTGTCTCTATAAATGTTCGCTCGGTTTTAGAGCCTTGTGGAATATTTAGAAACGATGGCAGGAGACCCGACGGTATGACATTGGTCCCTTGGGAGAGAGGTAAAGCCCTAGTGTGGGATGCTACTTACGTAAACACTCTGGCGGCCTCTCATCTCAGGGGTACCTCGTTTAGAGCCGGGGCGGCATCAGAGGCAGCTGAACTGAGTAAGTGGCGCAAATATGAGTCTCTGAGAGACGAATACATATTTGTGCCATTTGCTGTAGAGACTATCGGTCCGTGGGGTCCACGTGCGGTGAAGTTCCTAAAGGAACTCCATCCGCGGCTGGTCGTTGCTGCTGGTGATAAGAGGGCTGGTTCTTTTCTCGCTCAAAGGCTAAGTATAACCATTCAGCGAGGAAACGCAGCCAGCGTTCTTGGCACGATACCGCGGGGAGTAGGACTATATGATAATTAAGTTGCTAGTTTTAGTTTTTTTTTATTATTATAGTTTTTAATATTGTTTATAATTAAATTAAATGTAAATAATTCTCAACAAAGTTCACAGAGTAAACACTGAAATGTGAAGTGAAGTTGTAAACGTATCGGCGGGCGCCCCTGCGCTCTACTAACTTCACACCAAAAGCTGGGCTTTTGTCTCCATACTAATTGCTATATAAACAATCGTAGATATATTTCATTATAGAACATTTTGTCACAGATTATAAAGGGAGCAAAAAGCCCACGCGTGTGAGAAAGACGACTAATCGCTCAACTCAACTCTTTTTTTATGACAGCAATATCGCGCAGTAAAGCAATCTGCCAAGTGTTGACGTTACATAATAAGGCTACGAGGTCATGACCTGTGTAGAACAGAGGAATGCGCGGGAAATTTGAAATAGTTTGAAACAGTTTACAAGTTATTTTATTAGTTGATATTATTGATTGAGCAGTTTGATAGGGCAAGTCCGGCTTCTCGGCTTCTATGGAGGCATCGCTACCGTAACTGAACAAGTTACAGCCATGCAAGTCGCTATTATAGAACACACTGCTACTTAAATAACGTATTATTAGAACTTTTTACTTATAAAACAGATTCCATAATGAACGACTTTGCTGGTTGGGTATTTTATTTCATTTGGCATACATACCCCTCCCTTTTATAAATAAAATGTTTTCTCTTTTGTTTCAGTTTCGTTTTGCCAGTGTATTAGATCGATTGTACATATTCGTGTCCCTCTTATTTTCCACAATATGTGGATGCCTGTTACCATTCACCGTTCTTCTTTACTCGTCTATTTTACAAGACATGGTCAACTATGGTATATCTGTAGCAGCGGGCGCTCCGGAGAATGATGTATTCCTAAAATCCTTATTTAACTTCGCAATATACAACTGTATTATTGGAGGAGTTACTTTCTTTTTGTCATATGCCGCAACAGTTCTTATTAACGTTGCAGCATTTAATCAGGTAATAACTTTATATAATAAACTATACTTAACACTTACATACAAAACATATTATTAAGTTAGGAAGTATATATATATATATATATATATATATATATATATATATATATATATATATATATATATATATATATATATATAATTAAGTTAGGACTTTTAAAAGATAATTTACTAAAGCTATAAATATATCACAGGTGTACAGGATACGCCAAGAGTACTTGAGAACAGCTCTAAATCAAGATTTCGAATACTTCGATACGCACCAAACTGGCGATTTTGCAGATAAAATGACAAAGTAAGTTAATTAGGTGATAATAACTAAACTATGTATATTACGGTCTATATGTGTTTATGTATACGTCCTCTCCATGAACACATGCCTGCTCTCATTACTGAGAGATATAAAAATATTTTCATTAAGTAACAGCCTTCATACGTCTCACCAGAAGTTTCAGATGCAGGCGAGAATCCGCGGCGCTGCTATTGTGATTTTGGCCTTCACATACTCATGAAACATTTTTAAAATCTGAGACATGGAAGCTGCCACACAATGTTTTCCTTCAACGCTGTGTACATGGTATATCAGTGCTTAAAATCGCAATTGACTTATTAAATTGTACCGAAATCGATTCGAGTTGCATGCGTTCTTACTTACACCTAAATTTACTGCAGTGTATTTTGTATCATCATCATCATCATTATCATCATCTTCTTCTTCATTATCTTCATCATCATGATCATCAACCTTTGACAGTCCACTGCTGGACATAAGTTTTTTCCAAGGCGCGCTACTTAGCCTTGTATCTTTCAGGGTGACAATATCGTAATTATTTCAAACATTTTTGGTCACATTCAATTGTTATATTGTTTTAATTTACAGTGACATAACGAAAGTCGAGGACGGTATAGGTGAAAAGTTAGCAAATTTTGTTTTCTACCTGACCTCATCCGCCAGTGCCATCATCATGTCTTTCATCAAGGGCTGGAAATTAACATTACTCTGCTCGATTTCTCTACCAATCACAAGCTTACCTCTTATTCTGGCTGGAATGGTAAGGGACAAATATACTTATAATAAATATATTACCTAGTTATTTTAAGGATTTTTACATAACACAAAAAAACTTTACTATTTGTGTCTCCCATACAATCTTCTTGGTCTTTATCGGCTTGTTAGCGACGCTAAACGACGTTATGTCTACATTTGATACTACTAACCAGACATCTAAACTTCTACGCACACCTCTTTTTGATTCATCTTTAGTATAAATGTTCTACTCGTATCTGTCTTAAGTTTGTATGATTTTTACACTCTGTTCTATATACGATACTTTTGAAAAAATTATGGAGGAAGTTTTTGCTAAGCTTAATAAACAGAATAAATCTGTTGTAATATGTGGAGACTTTAATATCAATCTCCTAGAAGCTTCCTCAATCAATATTAAATTTAGATCATTGTTTAAACCATATGGTCTTTTTAATTTATTTTTAGAGCCAACGCGTATTGCTCAATCTAGTGCAACATGTATAGATAACTTTTTTACAAATGTGAAGCTGTTGAATAAATATATAATTCAAAAATTAAGTTCTGATCACTGTGGACAAGTAGTTTTGTTACCTTATGTTCACAAAAAGCAAGTAGATGAGAAAGTTGTGTTTGTTCCAGTAAATGCACGTCGCTTGGAGAAATTTAGAAGTAACATAGTGAAAAAACTTCCATCACTTTCATACCAAAATGATCCAAATTTTTTGTATGGAACATTATTTAAGCTTATTCGCAACGAATTTAATAATACTTTTACTTCTAAAACATCCTCCTTGAACAGTCGGAAGTCATTTAATGAATGGGCGACAGTAGGAGTCCTTATGGACAGCCAAGCCAAGCAGCAGAGGAGCAGACAAGTCTTTCCATTTGAGCAATAAAATTAAGACGGCTTTTAATAAAATTAAAATGACTTGGAGTATAATTAATAGTGAAACTGGTAAGATCAACTCTCGGAATTCAAACTACCAGTTAAGTGTTAATAACAAATTAACCGAATCAGATCAGGACGTTGCAATGGTTTTTAAGAAATATTTTACTGATATTCCGATATTAACCACTAAGTCACTGATTTCTTCTCCTGCCGTCGCCGAATCATTACTTAAACAAAATGTAAATGCGTGTACAAAGAATTTTACATTTCATAAAGTATCATTAAAAGATATTGTAAAATATTTTAAAACTATTGATGTTAAGAAAACTGCGGATCTGTGGGGGATTTCCGTTAAAGTTATTGCGTCTATAATAGATACAATCGCGCCTCATTTAGCTATTATTTTTAATACTAGTATCGAATCTGGTGTGTTTCCTGATTTAATGAAGTATAGTAAAGTAATACCTTTATTTAAATCTGGTAGTACATTAGACCCCGCCAATTTTAGACCTATTTCTGTACTACCAACTCTTAGTAAGATTTTTTTAAAAAGATATTCTTGATGAAATGTTAAATTTC
This sequence comes from Parnassius mnemosyne, assembly GCA_963668995.1. NCBI lineage: Eukaryota > Metazoa > Arthropoda > Insecta > Lepidoptera > Papilionidae > Parnassius > Parnassius mnemosyne. The sequence goes on along the minus strand of CAVLGL010000013.1, from coordinate 36,044,206 downwards.
TTTAATATAAATAATTTACTTCATAAAAATTAATTTGGTTTCACAAGGGGTCGCTCGACAACTGACGCCGGTGTTGAGTTGATTAAATATATCTTTAATGCATGGGAGAATTCACAGGATGCCTTGGGTATATTTTGTGACTTATCCAAAGCCTTCGATTGTGTTCAAGTTCAAAAATCAAACATTAATCAGGAAACTTCAACACTACGGTGTAAGAAGTGATGCTCTTAAATTAATTATCTCATATTTAAGTAAGAGAACGCAAAAAGTTGTTATTAACAGTATGAGTTCTTCCGCGTCGATGGTACAAAGGGGCGTGCCTCAAGGCTCAATTCTCGGCTCCTTTCTATTTCTTGTATACATTAATGACTTACCTTACATAGTAGGAGATGGCCATGATATAGTATTATTTGCAGATGACACTTCTTTAATTTTCAAATTAAGTCGACAATTACTAAAATATGACGGAGTAAATAATGCTATATCTAAATTAGTAAATTGGTTCAATGTTAATAATTTGCATCTAAATGGCACTAAAACGAAATGTATGACATTTATGACTCCAAATGTCAAACAATTAAACACTAATGTAATTTTAAATGGGGAGAAACTGAGTCTTGTAGATACCACCATTTTTCTTGGAATCACACTAGACACGAAGTTTCAATGGATCCCCCATATATCAAAACTAGCAAGCAGACTTAGTTCTGCAGCATATGCCGTAAAAAGTCTAAAGAGTCGTTGCGACAAAAATTTAAGGAAATTAATATATTAACTTTGGCTTCTCAATACATTTATGAAAATGTAATGTACGTACACAAAAATAAAAGTAGTTTTACAAAAGTAAGTGATATTCATTCTGTAAATACTAGGAACAGACACAAGCTAGTAGTACCAGTTACTCGACTCCATCGAGTCAGTAATTCATTCTTGGGGCGATGTATACGCTTTTACAACAATATTCCAGAAAATATACAAAATTTGACCTGCTCAAAGTTCAAAAACTTTATTAAACTAAGTTTGTATAAAAAGGGTTATTATAATATTAAAGACTTTATAGTTGATAATAACCCCTGGAAATGAGGTGATCGCTACCAAGCTATTTCTAATTTGTTGTGCTGTTAATTTGTATAACATACATGATTGTAAGCTATTATTTAAAAAAAGTCCCGCTGGGTTTCTTGCTGGTTCTTCCCAGGACAGAGGTTTTTTTTTCGAACCAGTGGTAATTATACAAAAAAGTGACTTTCAATAAGTATTATTTATAATCTATATTGAATAAAATAGTTTCTGTTTCTGTTTTGTTTGTGTACCTTACATAAGTAGGTTTCCTTTTAACGTGTTAACTACGTGTCAACTATATTATAGGTTACTACGGGCTTAGGCAATGAAGAATTAGTCAATAGTTCTTAACAGTTTCATACTTCTTATCAACTTCAGTATATTCAGAGTATCCTCTGAAGCTACTGAAAACATAAACTCCCAGCCCGTCACCTATGGCATATTCCCGATGGCTCTCACACTCACACAATTTTTAAAGATTTTAAAAAACCCCTCATTTATCCTGTTTACAAAAATGGTGACCGAGATTGTATAAGCAACTATAGACCAACATCTATATTACCATCATTATCTAAAGTGGAAAATTTTTCTTGAAAAAAATTCCATACTTTCACTAAATCAATTTGGTTTTCGTTCTGGTAAATCACGGCTGATGTGGTTCATGGACTAATTGAATTTATTGCACTTAGCCTTGACAAAAAAGAATACAATAGGATTTTTTTTAGATTTAGCCAAAGCTTTTGACACGGTCTCTGTTTCCATTTTGTTGCATAACATGGAGAAGCTTGGTATAAAAGGGTTACCGTTACAGCTTTTCAGGGATTACCTGGGCCGGGATAAGCCTGGGCATGTCACCCAGAGTCGTGGATAGAGACTAAGGACATCCATTTGGCAGGACCTTGATACATCTCTCTCGCTTCTTTTACATCCCTATTTAATGCATTGTATTTGTATCGCACGCATACACGCATACACGCTCCCCGGTCGAAGATGCTTTGAATTTGGGCCATTTTCGTCCATTGCCATCTCTGCCCCTTACTTTCACAGCATAATTTCGCTTTGTCACTTTTCCTCATTCATTCTATCTACGTATCTAAGCCACAGAAGCATTCCTTTATATATTCTTGTCACAACATTTTGCTGCAAACCATACTTTTCTCTTATCACATAATTTAACACGTCAAATTATGTTACTTAAAAGTCATCCCTAACCATAGTTCTTAATGACCGCATTTCTGCAGCATTAATTCTACTCTCGTGCATTTTCTGCTTTACCCAACATTTACTACACTACATTATAGCCTGAGAGCTGGCGACGAATTTTGGGAAGGTCCTTTGGGCAAGTTGAAATTGTGAAAAAATATAATTTCGTCAATTGGCGTCCTTCGAGTCTGGCAGAGCGTTTGCGGTTATTTCGTTACTGTGCAGCATATAAAATTTGCAAAAAAAAATCCAAAAATGTTTCACAATTCCTAAACGTGGATGAAGTTTACAAATGAATACGACAAAATAGTCTTATGCAGAGCCATGAGTGCGAGAAAGATAGCTTATCGAAGAATGCCGACAGCGGATAGGGGCCTTTTATTTTTATTTTTTTACATGGGGAAATGCCTACGCATACCCCGCGGGGGCAAGGACGGGCTATGTCGGACTCGCACCGACTAAAACCCCATGGTGTTCCACCTTCGTCGCAGTATTGGCAGGGCCACGGGAATGCTCTCGCACACATCCGCGGCCCCACCTGCGCTGGCCGCCACATGGCGGCCTTTCCTCGTGAGAGGACCACTCCTCCCCCATCTCCCTCTCAGGTAAGGCGCACCGGAACACATGGCGCGCCCTCCTCCGCGACCTTCAATTTCAAATGCGCACTGGACGCCCCCGTGTCTGATCCGCGAAGGCCATGGGGCCAGGAAAAACTAGTACTCAGAAGCACCAGTCTTCCTGACCCCAGCGGCGGATCTGGTCTCTGGCTCCGCCGCCAACCAAGCCTCGGCCGCAGAGGGTAGGGAGAGCGGCGCCTCGCAATACCGACACTCCTCTCCCCCCACGGCCCCACCACCACCGCATCAACGGTGCGGCCCCGTCTGATTCGCGGAGGATAGGGCGAGTGGCGCATCGCCATACCAACACTCCTCTTCCTCCGCGACTCCACCTCGGCTGCAGCGGTAGGGGGGGAGGACACCTCTTTCGCAGCAGCCCACCGACACACATCCGAAGTGGGCTCGCCAAGCTCACTCGCAGTGGCCACCTCGGGCCGGCCCTACACCACGGGCCAGCCAAGGGGTTCCTCTTTGTACACCGCGGGAGACGAAGCCACGGCTACTAAGCTCCCCCGCCACGACAAGGCGGGAACCCGTTCGGGGGGGAGCAGATAGGGGCCTAAGCTCCTCGCGCTGTGATTGGTTACTAAGAAATATCTTTTTTTAAAGATTTTAAGATTAAATTCTTGTTTTGGAATTTAGCATTTTAATAGTAATTAATAAGAAATGATTGACTTGAATCGTAATAATATTATAAACGTGAAAGTTTGTGAGGATGTATAAATGTTTGTTACACTTCCACGCAAAAACTACTGAATGTATTTTAAACAAACTTTACAGTAATATAGATCATACGTAACTACATTTAGTTAGTTCAAAATTCAACTATATCTGTACCACATCACTGTGAAAAAAGTTCAGCTGTAGAGAACGTGCAACTTGTTATTTTTTCCCTATATTTTTGCAAGGTTACTATTAATACGACATTAAAATTAATAGCTATTTTACAAATTATTACAGCACTGATCTAAAATAATTCAAACTATATACACAGATATTTACATGGTCATCTATGCGCATACAAACATGCTAAACAAAAACAAAAACAAAAACCAAAAACAAGAATTTAATCTTAAAATCTTTAAAAAAGATATTTCTTAGTAACCAATCATAGAGCCAGGAGCTTAGGCCCCTATCCGCTGTCAGCATGCTTCGATAAGTCTCTTTCTAAGTTTCTAATCTTTCTCGCACTCATGGCTACGCATAAGACTATTTTGTCGTATTCATTTGTAAACTTCATTCACGTCTGGGAATTGTTTAAACTGCTAAATTTGTCTGGCGATCTGCAGGTATTATTAAAAGTTACTCAATAAATACGTGATTAAAATATGAGATTGCCAAAAGTATATTTTTTGGGAATTTAAAAAAATATTTTTGGAGAGGTCTGGCAATACTTTATAACCGACAAAAAAGTCTGGGATTATTTTTTTGGAATTATATAAAAACTAAATTAAAAGATAAAAAAGAAATCAAGTTGCCAAGAAAACATTTTTTTGGATTTTTTTTTTTTGCAAATGTTATATGCTGCGTAGTAACGAAATAACCGCAAACGCTCTGCCAGACTCGCAGGACGCCAATTGACGAAATTATATTTTTTACAATTTCAACTTGCCCAAAGGACCTTCCCAAAATTCGTCGCCAGCTCTCAGACTATTAGGGTAGGGCCTAACACGGCACTGTGAATTGCTATACGTGTCTTTTTGACACATTGTAACTTCTTACAATAGGGAGAAGAGCCTCATTTACTCTACCACCTGCATTCACTCAACATTCTAAATACTTGTCTTATCGCTGTTTAACACACATACTAAATACACAAGCTCATCCTATTGCTCAAACTACTCCCCGTTTTACATTCTTCTCTTTCAGAAACTATCACTTTCGTCATGCACTTTATTACACGATACGTTTTAATATTTTGTCACGTATCATAAACAGATATCTTCCCGATTGTCGAAGAAGGAAGCTGAAGCTTCAGGTAAAGCTGGGTCTATAGCAGAAGAAGTTCTAACTGCAATACGCACTGTATACGCTTTCAATGGACAACAAAAAGAAGTAGAGCGATATGAAAAACATCTTATTGTAGCAAGGAAAGCCAATATTAAAAAAGGTAATAAAAACTTGAATAATTGCGAAATAATTAATGTTCTTATTAATAATAGAAATCCATTTTAATTCATATATGAGCAGATCTTCGATTACAAAAGTCCAGTGCAGTACTGTAAGTTACAGTACGGTTCACGAATCTCGATTTAAATGGATAATTTAAGATCGGTGCAGAATACTACTTGCTCAGCCTAATGGACGCCATACACGATACAGTTTACCGTCAAGTTTGCAGGGCGCTTGAACTTGACGGTTTATGACTATCAGCGTGCATGATAAGTCTACTTGAAGCAAAAATTGAATTTCGATTCTGCCGACTTGGTCAATTTTGCAGCGTCATGTAAACATGAACCTGTGTATGAGCGGTCAAGTATGTATGACAATAGTCGGAGCAATAAGCCTAGCATGGCTAACGCGTCATCGTCATCGTCACTGGCTTGCTGTGATGATTCCAACTCTTTCCGTTTCAATGCTTTAAGCGTTGCCTCTCCCCCCAAGTCGGCGAATAGTCTTCGCCCTGGTTTTCTTGTTAAATTTGGTCTCTCAGAATATTTACGAAAATTTTATGTATGTTCACTAAAACAAATATAGTTTTAGTAAAAAAAGTGATATACACTCTGTAAACACTAGGAATAAACACGAGCTAGTGATACAAGTCTCCCGACTCCACAGAGTCAGTAATTCATTCTTGAGGCAATGTATACGCTATTATAACAAAGTCCCAAAAAATATACAAGGTCTCTCTATTACCAAGTTTAAATATTTAATTAAACAAAAACTGTATAAAAAAGGTTATTATAATATAAATGAATACATGGTTGATAATAACCCCTGGGAATGAGGTGGTCGCTTCCAAGCTGTTTCTAAAATAAATTTTGTAAATAGTTTGTAATCATTTATATTATAAAATTTATTTAAAAAAAGTCTCGCTTGGTATCTTGCTTGTTCTTCCCAGGACATAGGATTTTTTTTTCGAACCAGTGGTAAAGTAATACGATGACTTTCAATAAGAATTACTTGTAATCAATATTGAATAAAAATTATTCTATTCCATTCTATTCTATTGTTTGAGCGGCACATGCTCGTCATCACTATTTTAACAATTCGAAATAATGACCCCTCCTCCGAGTGCGCCGAAACCATACCATTTTCTTTTTAGACATGTCACCATCTTGTGAACGGCACTTATTACCCGAGTTTCGAATCTGCTCATCCATAATCGAAGCCATTCTCAATCAAAAAACCAAACATTTATTTCAGTATCACAACTTTAAACTTACGTAAAAAGTGTCTAGTATATATACAGTAATCTATGGTAAAAAGCAACAGGGGTGACGAGTCACCCCAAAAATGTCAATATTACAAAACAACAACTTACCGTGACACGTTGACTCGTGTGACCATGGACGTACTATACATACTCAGGGATGACAATGCATTCTGCATTTTGATTCTAAATCGAGGATGGGACGATGTCTATGGGCCACAGCATGCACTTACCATCAAATTAAAAAAAAGAATATATATATATATATATATATATATATATATATATATATATATATATATATATATATATATATATATATATATGTAAATAAAATTGAATTGTCTGTCTGTAATGTCTAAATACCTTTCATCGAACTTAGGGGGTTATTTGCTTGCCATTAAGTCATGAATAAACATTTTTAAAAATTTTGTCTGTCTGTTGTATGTCTGTCTGTGCTAATCGTCGAAATGTTTGGAAATTGTAATGAAGATAGAGGGCAGTTTCAGCAGTGATCTCGGCTATATTTTATCCGAAAAACTTAGAGATTTCTTTGAGAAGTCGAAAATTTGAAAAAAAAGAAAAAGTTTTCGGTGAAAATCCTTAAAACTAAATAACGCCACCTAACCTACCTTTCGACAGTGGCAGCTTTTGTTGTCGCACGGATGGGCCGGCTCGAACCGGGGTGGTACCACGACCTCACAGAATACCAGCATGAAGTAGAGGTATACCTCTGCGTTTCCCTTGGTGAGTGCAGGTGGCCGGAGGCCCTTTTTACTGGAAATGAGGCATTCCATCTTAGTCCTCACGGGTGACAACGCATCTGCATTTTGATTCGCAAACGAAGATAGATGTAGATGTCTATGGGCCGCAACAACCACTTACCATCAGGTGAACTGTGTGCTCGTGTGTCACCCTTATCCTATAAAAAAAAACCTAAATAGATCTCACCCGGGCGAAGCCTAGGCGAGCTGTTAGTATAGTATATAAACCATGTGTACGATTCTAATTGTTGTTTTTATTCCAGCCTTGTACAATGGTATATCTATGGGAGTCTTGTTTTTCTTCATTTTTGCTTCAAACTCCCTGTCCTTTTGGTTTGGCTACAAGTTAATGGTCGACAAACCTGAGACTTATAATGTCGATTCTATGTTTGCGGTATGTATCAGTTTAAAGGATTCAAAAGAAACAAAAACATTTTAGAGAAAATTTTTATTTAATGGTATTGCTACAAATGGAAACGGTAGGCAATGCCGTATGGGTGGCGGTTGTCGTTCGTCCGTCTCCTAATTTTTTCTTGTGGCCAAATGTAATAGTGAGCTAAGGTGAAAACGATACTTACTATATATTTTTCCTTTTGACGATTACGACCATCTTTTTTCACTTGTGATGGCAGTATACGATGCTCCATCAGCTAATTTTATCCCATGGGACAACTTAAGAAAAGGCGAAAAATTATTCTCGAAAAGGCCTCATATAAATGTGGTATAACCATATCGTATATTAACGATTAAGGTACGATACGCCAATTACGGAAAGTTCTTTTTATCATGGGGACGTCCAGTGGAGTGGACTGTATATAGATTTATTTGAAGAGTCACCTGCCGTGCCGATGTGAAATGGGAATCACTGGGTGACAGTCAGTCGTGATATCTGCATAACTTGTCAGTACTTAGTGGAATTAAATAAAATACATTGGTGCGTTTAGTGCATAAGGGTAGTAAATGTGGTGTTAAATGCTTCTCGTTTATAAGGTGGAACACGTACCTCCTTGCCAGTAGAATTAGTGCAGTTTTCTTGGTTTCTCGAAGCTGGCGAGTTTACTTCTTTTAAACACACTTTATTATAATTCTGAACTCATATTTGTCGTCTATGACTTCAAAGCGAGATTATTATATACACGCCGTGCGGGCGATTGCTTTATTCGTTATGTTGTGAGTTGTGTCTAGCGTGATACTGACACAGTGTTGCCATCCTGGGATACTTGCGTTCCATTTTTTGTGCGATAAAGATGGGAAATAAGGAAATTAATAGCATAATAATATATTGAAATATAATTTGGGTTAAACATTGAAGTTAAGAAAATATGTACAATTTTAAAATAATGGTACATCGTAGCGTTTTCCGTCAACATACTTACATGAATATACTCGTATATGAAATAATATTTTAAAATTATGGAAAAAATTTGACTTTATTGATTATAAACAAATTATAGAGAGAATTCGAGGTGAAACCACACATCTACTACATCTTACCAAATGTAACCAATCTAAACAAAGGAGAGGGCTCAAATTAAAGAAAATCTCACGTAATTACTCAACTCCCACTAAGGACCAGATTAGTACTTGTGATTTTTGTATTTTCTTAAAACTCAATTTTCAATGAAATACAATATTAAGAAATTGATAATTTTTAAAAATATCTCCGAACTCAATACGGGGACAGGCGGGTCGGTGAGCACAGAAAGACACATACTGATTTATCTCCTCATCATCAACCTATAGAATTTAAGTTCGACATTTAGAATGGACGTATGATAATGGATGTCTGTGGTCCGGCAAATTTTCATTCCATTCAATCCTATTGTCAAAATGTGCCGTAATTACGATGACATTAAGCGTAGTAACGTTCATCTATACATATTCGACATTTCCCCTTTTTAGATTCAAAGTGAATTCACGTTCACGCTCTCAACATTTAATGTATTTACATATCTTATTTAGTTTTTGCTACGGAAATCTTAAGCAAGCACAAGGGAAGATGTGATGAAGTAATATTATTGCAGGTCTTCTTCGGTGTTATGTTGGGGTCGATACAATTCGGTATGTGTTCAACCCTAATGGAAGTATTCGGGGTCGCTAAGGGAGCAGGCGTGCAAATCTTTAACTTATTCAAAAATGTACCGCGTATAAATCCGTTATTGAACCATGGCTTTACACCTGCCTCTATCAAAGGGGATATCGAGCTGAAGAATGTGGTTTTCCACTATCCATCAAGACCCGACGTACCAGTAAGTAATAATCATTATAGTACCTAATCAGAATAGCTTTAGAGCGCAATATCTACTGATAGTAATTTTTTGGAAAATACAAATTTTAAAAATAATAATCTAAGGTATCAAATATTAAAACTACTTTATTTAAATTTGGCGCAGATATGAGTCTCTTAGAGATGTATATTGTAGTATAGTAGGTATATTTGTGCCATTTGCTGTAGAGACTACCGGTCCGTGGCGTCCACGTGCGGTGAATTTCTTAAAGGAACTGAACCCGCGACTTGTCTTCGCTGCTGGTGATAAGAGGGCTGGTTCTTTTCTCGCTCAAAGGCTAAGCATAGCCATGCAGCGAGGAAACGCAGCCAGCGTTCTTGGCACGATACCACGGGGAGTAGGAGTAGGACTGAATGATAATTTAATAATTTTAGTTTTTATTTATTATAATTTATTTAATATTGTATAAATTTCAATGTTATGAAAATAAATGTTTTAAAATTTAAATTTTAATGTTATTTCTAGAAATGAACAAAGTCAATTCTATACCAAGCCGTAGCATAATTACTGTTATAATTAAGTTATTTTTCAAAACATGTTTTGTAGTTCCGTTTAAACTGACAAATAATTTCGATGGTTAGGTGCTGAAGGGTGTGAGCATTACTGTGAAGAGAGGGCAGGCAGTGGCACTAGTGGGACACTCCGGCTGCGGGAAGTCCACTATTATACAGCTTATATCCCGTAACTATGACGTAGTTCACGGCAGTGTAAGTCATCTCAATTAGCCTTTTATTTGTTCTTAAATTATTGCGTTTGTAACTTTAGTTGACAAGTGAGCTAATAATCCGTTTGACGGTAAGTAGCTACGGTAAGCCAAGGCTGCTTGAAAACAAAGAAATATATTGATTCATTTCACCTCGGACTCTGACCTATGATTATCTCTGTCCCTTCCCTACAAATATAAGTAATTCACTGCATCTTGCCAACAAAAATAACTAAGAGACACAAAATAACGCTTAGGTAAAAAAGTCCTTAGTTATTAATATTTATATTACCTCACCTTCACTCGACATCCTCAACTCTAGCTGCACTGCTTTCAATATGAATTCATAGATATTAGGTACGACTTAGGGACCTTCACGAAAAGAACTTACTCCTTACTAAAAGCCCGGCAACGCACCTGCAATTCATCTGATGTTGCGGTTGTTCATGGGCGACGATAGTCGCTTACCATCAGGTGAGCCGCATGCTCGTTTGCCCCCTCTATAAAAAACGAATAGTTTGAAACATAGCGAAATAGCCTTTGTAAGTGGTTTGCGTAGTTTGCTACTAGGCAGTAGTAGAAAGAGTTCCTCGACAAAAACAATGAACGCTGCCGTCGGTCGCGCTCAATTTCAGAATATTCTCTGTGAGAATTACAAATGGGTGCTTACCGCTCCGCTTACACAATAACGGAATCGGTATCTTTAAATGAGTACCAACCAATACAAACCATACGAATGAACGAACTCGTAGTAAGAATAGGCGTAGCGTGGATTAATATAGACATGGGTGAAGTCGCATCAGTGACGCCACTTTTCTTTCGTTCCCAAGATCTACCCAATCATTCACAATCACAAAAAGTGTTAAAGCATGTATGGTCCATCCTACCATACATGCTTTAACACGACATACCTACTCATAGCTATTAATTCCTGACAAATCTCGTATTTATTACACCTTGTCTTCTCTTACACAACAGGCCAGTTGCGTGTTCTCATCTTATTTCAGCATGGCTTACCACGTGACGGATACCGTTTGGTAAACCACGCTGGGATGGGCAAAAAGGTGCCATTAACACATTTGTTTGCGTAATTAATGTCTCCATTATATTTAAAAAAAACATGTGTGCAATTCACACGCGGTAGAAGTGAAATCTTCAAATGAAATATAAAATAAAAATATTTCTTCCTTGTGATTGAAAATGATTCATTTAATATGATTATTTTCAATCACAAGTGTGGTATAAAATACAAGATAAAAGTTTAATTTTATAGCAAATAAATGTTATAATCCTTATTTTTAAACTTAATTTTAATGTAATAAATCAAAATAATATTTTCTTTCGAGTAAAATTGCTTTGTAATAGCGCCATCTATTTCATTCTATAGTTAAAGTAATTTTATTGAACAAAAATTGATTGACTCTCAAAGTGGTACATAATGGCATAAACACGAATAATTTAATATAAATCGGTAAACTATGCAATCGTATATTGTTATTAATGAATTGGATATTATGATCATTTTATTCATTAAGGTGAAACATACGGTCTGCTCTCAGCCATATTCTCGCGAGATGGCGCTGAAGTCATCATTTTTTAGTTTATTTGGTATTTTGTGTCATTTTAACATTATTAAGTCGTAGAAGTAGCTCCCGCGGTACTTGGAGATTATATTTTATTGTACTAGGTCATATAATTGCCTTAAAATCCACACAATTCGACACAAAACCCTAAAATAATATCTGTCATTGAATATAGTATCGTTTACACACACAGACGTGGCTAGACGTTCCTAGTCGCTACGTTTACGGAAATTGAACACTAGATGGCGTGAATGAAAAAATGTTTTTCTTTTTTCTGTATGGGTTCTATATAATATATTATGTACGATTCATCAACTGTCTATCCTCTTTCCTAACTATATTGGGGTCGGCTCCCAGTCAAACCGGATTCAGATGAATACCAGTATTTTACGATTATGTTATAAAAATAAAAGTTATATTTGCAGGCGTACTATTTAATTCAATAATAATTTTGGGAAATAAAAGAAACTCAAAACTAATAACACAGAAGATTTGCAACATAACCAATTATATTTTTCAAGAAAAAAAAAATTATTACAAAAATTTGTAATTACATAACACGTAATAAACTATTCATAAACAAGAGATAACAACAAATCTGAAACACAATTTAATATGCGATGATAACCAGGAAGGTGAAAAAATATTACCTAATTTCAAAGCACTCAAATTTCATTGGTACCGGCAGGGATCGAACCCGGGTTGCTCGCGTACTGTGAAATTTACAGCTACCACGGCCCGTATATTTCCCAATTTTTAAAAATTATACTTACATTTATATTATATTGTTAATGTAATAATCATTATAAAACAAAATTAATAATAAATACATAATCATTATTTTCATCTGTTATCCAATGACCAATCAACTAAAAAATCCAGGAACGTAAACGAAACGACGCGACCTTTAGCTTGATAGGTACTACAACAAAATAAACTAAACTAATAATAATGTGTCTGTCTGAAACTTTTTGCAAAATTCATAATAGGTATTTTTTACGTAACCCGGCAAAACTATATTTTGCAAATGTTTGCAAATTAATTTTGTGACTACTTTGGTGGCTTACCGATTTATAATTTTATTTATCACAGCACAGAGATCTCTGCTTAAAGTAATGCTAAGAAAGCCTTACCGATACTCAACATTCAGTTTGTACAAAGAAAGTAAATTACTGACTGTAAGACAACTATTCATATTAAACCTAACTTTGCGCAAGCACAAAGAACTAACCTATGACCCTAAAATTATTGATAACCAGCGAAGAAACAATAGAATATGTAGTATAATGAGACATAATACTGCCTTCTTCAGAAGACCATCTTGCTTTCTCGCCCCTTATTTATACAACAAAATAAATTCATTATTAAACATCTATCCAAAAACTTTGTACGAATGTAAGTTTTATTTAAAAAAATATCTTTCAAAGCTTGGTTATGACGACACTGAATCATTTGTTGCTATTGTAAGCTAATACACACGCACGCACGCACACACACTCACTCTCACACACACATAACACAACCCCCCCCCCCCACATACACACACACACACACACACACACACTTTCCGACAAACTTGGAAGTAGTCAGCGAGCGAGTGACCTGGAGTCCTGAAATACAGGGACACCCTAGTTTAGGCTCCAGTCCACCGCAAAAAAATATATTAAAATATTTAATATTTCTTAAGTTTTGTTAGTAGACTTATCTATATACTTTTGTGGTGGAGAAATAAATATAATTTTCATTTCATTTCATTTCATTTTCATTTATTGTTGACCAAAAAAATATTCAAACAAATTAAAATATGAAACACTGACTTTGTAGTTTTGTACTCAACACCGACACGTATGGCGTAGTTAATTAGTATTGTAACGAGATTTGAAATCACGGGCCAACTTACTGTTTCTAATACCACCGAATATAAAATTGCGTATTTTGAATAATTAATTACTATACCTACAATACATTACAATATATTCTATTATATTGCAACCAAATAGATACTAGAAATATTGCAAATTGAATCAATGAAAATGATACAAAAATATATAACACGCAAGAAATTCCGCGCGCAAATCCTATCGTGTGACAATCGAGAATTACTTCAGAATGTATTTTATTTTATTACAGTCATACAAGGGAACGAAGTTTGGTAACGCTTTTCTTCTTTCAACGTAGTGCATCTAGTTCAAGGTTAGGAAGTACGGCATCGTTGCATAATATTTACCTACGAATAATGGTATTTGTTGCACAACAATATTGTTACGCGCCACTATTAATGTCTTGTACATGGCAACACTAGTTACACTAGCGCCCCCTAGTGTCGAGTAAATGAAAGTATTGCGCGCCACTATTAATGTCTTGTACATGGCAACACTAGTCACACTAGCGCCCTCTAGTGTCGAGTAGCAGAACTAGGAGAGTCAAGATCCTTCCAGAAATTTCGGGACCGATATGTACTCGAACATTCTAGATGTCGCTACAGTAGAAGGTTCTGGAAACTATCTGAGGCCTTATATAAGGCCGGTATAGACCACGACCGGGGCAGTATTGAATTGGCGATACAAGAGATTACTTCGAAGCGAAATAACGGCGAACTGTGTTTTATTATGAGTGTAATTTTAGATTGTAATTAGTGTTGTGTAATTAAAGTGTCAATTTTGGTAATTCAATCGGCAGTTTTTAATTGTCTCGAATCCCAAGCTCGTAACAATTGGTGTCAGAAGTGGGATCAAATATGCCGATTTTACCTAAAGACGACACGGAGGGTATCCGTACCCGAAGTCAACGCCGACAGGAGACGGACCAGAGACGATTTGGTAATGCAACGCCGCAAACGTCGGAGGGCCAGTTGCTAACCACGGAGGCTGGCCCGTCAGCAGCTCCTGCATCTGCAGCACCTGACTTGGGTGCTCTGATGATGATGCTGCAGGATCAGGCTCGCCGACAGGAGGAACAGGCCCGCCGACAGGAGGAACAGGCCCGCCGACAGGAGGAACAGACCCGTCGGCTGGAAGAGCAGCTGCAGCGCGGTATGGAAGAACAGATGCTCCTCAGGAAGGACCTTCACGCTACCTTCGGGAAAGAGATAAAGGAGGTGAAGGATAGGGTTGCTCAACATGACAACCGCCTGTCGGAAGCTGAAACCCGAATCGACCAAGTGAACAATCGGGTTGACAACGTGATGGCTGATGTGAAGAAAACGCTGGACGACCTCAAACTTGGGGATAGAGTTACAGCTCCCGTGGTAGCTACAACACCTTCGCTACGTGGATTCAAAGTGCCACCGTTCGACGGGACTTCTTCCTGGTCGGCCTATAAAATCCAGTTCGAGGCTGTCATGAAAGCGAACGGCTGGAATAAAAGTCAGGCCATGACTGCTCTCACCCTAGGCCTGCGCGACCAGGCATTAACTGTTCTGGAAGCTCTCGGTAAGGAAGTGACTTACGAGCAGCTCCTTGAGGCATTGGAGGCGAGATATGGCGACGCTCACCTGGAACACGTCTTTCGTGCGCAGCTCAAAGATCGTGTGCAACGCAGTAACGAAAACCTGCAGCAGTGGGCCCTTGAGGTGGAGAAGCTGGTTCGAAAAGCGTACCAGTCTGTACCTGCGCTTATTGTAGGGAACCTGGTGCAGACATTCATCGACGGCATCCGCGACCTTGAAGTAAGAGCTGCTGTGAGACTCGGGCACCACGAGACGCTTAAGGACGCCTTGACCCATGCACTGGAGGTGGAAGCCGTGCGGCAGGATCATCGTTCCCACCGCGTCAGGGAGGTTGCAGCAGCTAAAGTTCAGGACCGCAATAAAAGCTACAGCCCTAGGTGCTACGGCTGTGGAGAAAGGGGCCATCTTCGATCCAGCTGCCCTAAGCGAACTGTAAAAAGGGAAGGTGATCGATCTCGAGAGGGTAGTGCGGATAATAGCACCGCCCAGCAGCAGCAGGGAAACTGGCGGGTGCTGGCTGATGTTAAAAGAGCCCCAAGGATTTCGATCTCACAAACTCATGATGGGAACAGCCTAATCATCAAGGGGGAAGTCAACGGAACGCCATGTAAACTGACCATAGACACTGGAGCCTCTCGCACGGTTGTCAGTTCCCAACTTATAAGTCGGTTCCTTGGTGACTCCGCATACAACCGAGAACGCATTAATTTGGTGACAGCCACTGGTCAGCGCATACCCGTCCGTGGAGAGAAGGAGATGGAGTTGAAGCTAGGCAACATGATCTACCTGCATAATGTCATCGTGGCTGATATAATGGACGACTGCATCCTGGGCCTAGACTTTATGAGGAAGAATTGTTGTGAGATCGACGTAAAGCAAGGTGTTTTGAAATGTGGACAAGAAGAACTTTTCATGGAAGGGGCGTTACCAGGGAATGTGTACAGCCTTAAGAAGATTGTTCTTCCGCCGAGATCGGAAACGATTGTGCCGGTTAGTCTTCCTCGGAGTCCTGGGCAAGCTCATCGTTGTGTACTCGTGGAAAGGGTAGACAATGACCTTCCATGGAAAGTGGCTCGAACCTTGGTCAGAACCACCGATATCTCAGGAGTACGTGTGTTGAACCTTTGTGATCAGGAACAGATTATAGAAAAAGGCACATTGGTTGGTACTAGTGAGGAAGTGGATTGGTTGCGTCGGTGCGAATATCTATCGACCGGGACCCCTAGCAAGGATGGACAAACGAGAGTGACCACACTTTTAGAAGACTGTCGCAGCGTTCTCTCCCCGAATGAAATGGTCAAGGCGAAGAAGTTGTTACTCAAGTACGCCAATGTTTTCTCGTCAAACGAAGCTGACATAGGAAAGACTGGCTTAGTTCAACACAAAATAAACACAGGACAAGAATTGCCTATTCGTCAGCGGCCAAGAAGATTGCCTGTAGCACGTGAAAAGGAAGTGGAAACCATGATTGAGGGAATGGTGAAGGATGGTGTTATTGAACCTTCATCTAGTCCATGGTGTTCACCTGTGGTGCTGGTAAAGAAGAAGGACGGCAGCATGCGGTTTTGTGTTGACTACCGCCGCCTGAACGACGTTACGAAGAAGGACAGCTATCCCTTGCCTAGAATTAATGACACGCTGGATATGCTCACAGGCGTAAAGTGGTTTAGTACGCTGGACCTGAAAAGTGGCTACTGGCAGGTTGAAATTGACCCTAAGGACAAGGAGAAAACTGCATTTTCCACAGGAAAGGGTCTGTGGCAATTTAAAGTCATGCCGTTTGGATTGTGCAATGCTCCAGCAACGTTTGAAAGGTTGATGGAGCTTGTACTTACCGGGCTAATTGGAGATGCCTGTCTCGTCTATTTGGATGACATCATCATCGTAGGCCGTACGTTTGAGGAGCACCTTCAAAACCTGGAACGCGTGCTCATGAAGATCCAGAGTGCCAACCTCAAGTTGAGTCCAAAGAAGTGCTCACTATTCAAACGGCAAGTTAGTTTTTTGGGGTATGTAGTGTCGGAAGAAGGTATCCGCACGGATCCAGAGAAAATTGCTGCTGTCAAGGAGTGGCCGGTCCCAAAAGAAAAGACACAGGTTAGAGCATTTTTGGGTTTGTGCTCTTATTATCGGCGATTTGTGAAGAACTTTGCAGATATAGCCAAACCTCTGCACAAGCTAACCGAGGAGAAGCGACAATTCTGCTGGGATGAAAGTTGCGATATTGCATTCCAGGAGCTCAAGAACCGCCTGTGCAAAACACCTATTTTGGGGTACCCTGATGCGGGCAAGGAATTCATAGTTGACACAGACGCAAGTGATATAGGACTTGGCGGTGTGTTGTCTCAACGGAATGGTGATCAAGAAATTGTGATAGCGTACTTCAGCAAGTCGTTGTCGAAGCCGGAAAGGAACTATTGTGTCACAAGACGGGAATTGCTTGCTGTGGTAAAGTCCTTGCAGCATTTTAGCAAATATCTTCTAGGGCGGAAATTCCACTTACGAACTGACCATGCTGCACTGAAATGGCTATTGCAGTCCAAAAATCCGGAAGGACAAGTTGCGAGATGGATAGAACTACTGCAGGAATACGACTTTGTGATCGAACATCGCAGCGGGAAATCTCATGGCAATGCAGATGCATTGTCAAGAAGACCTTGCCCTGAAGATTGCAAGCATTGTACTAGGCAAGAGGGTAAGGAAGTGGTATCTGTGAGAATGCTCAGGACAGACCAGCTCAGCAATGAGTGGAAGGACAGCCTACAACATGCACAGCAGGAAGATTCGGACATTAAGCCGATTCTGGAATGGATGAAGGCCAGTGCTCCTAAGCCCAAGTGGAGCGACGTCTCAGCAATGAGTTCGACCACGAAAAGCTATTGGGCCCAATGGGACAGCTTGCTGATTCAGGATGGAGTCCTGTGCCGTAAATGGGAAAATGGTCGGGGAGACAGGTGTCATTTGCAAATGGTTGTCCCTAAGGCTAAAGTGCCGGATATTCTACGGCTGTACCATAGTGGTTGTTCAGGAGGCCACCTGGGAGTTAAACGAACTCTCCTGAAGATCCGAGAACGGTTTTACTGGGTCCACTGTCGTGACGATGTCGAGGACTGGTGCCGCAAATGTACAAGTTGTGCGGCTGTAAAGGGACCTCAAATTCGTAGTAGAGGCGCATTGAAATTGTACAATGTTGGTGCACCATGGGAGAGGATAGCCATTGACGTTGCGGGGCCGTTTCCAGAAACTGAAAGTGGTAACAAGTATTTCATGGTAGTGATGGATTACTTCACTAAGTGGCCAGAAGTCTTCGCCATTCCAAATCAAGAAGCTTCAACAGTTGCAGATAAACTAGTTCATGAAGTCTTCTGTCGTTTTGGAGTACCTTTAGAGATTCACAGCGATCAAGGAAGGAATTTTGAGTCTCAAATATTCCAGGAAACTTGCCGAGTTATGGGTACTCAGAAAACACGAACAACTTCTTACCACCCACAATCTGATGGAATGGTAGAAAGATTTAATCAGACATTGGAGAGGTACCTAGCAAAAGTTGTGGAAAAACGGCAACGAGACTGGGACAGGCACATACAACCGTTTTTGTTGTCATATCGAAGCGCTGTTCACGAAAGTACATCAGTGACACCAGCTTTCGCAAACTTTGGGAGAGAATTGCGGCTGCCTGCAGACCTGATCACCGGAATACCACCTGATGCCCCACGCAGTATAACCGATTATGCAAATGACTTGCGGAACAAAATGAATGACATTTATGAGCACGTCAGACAGACGGGCCAGCAAACGTCTGAGAAGATGAAAACACGGTATGACCGCAAAATGAACAACAAGGGCTTTGATGAAGGTTCACTAGTGTGGTTACACAATCCAGTTCGCAGCAAAGGGAAATCTCCTAAGCTTCAAGCTAAATGGGACGGACCGTACCGGATTGTGACAAGGATCAATGATGTAACATACCGGATACAGAAAGGTGCCAGAGGTACTCCTAAGATTGTCCATGTGGATCGACTGGCGCGTTATTATGGGGCCAATAATGCTCGGGACGAGCATGTCTTAGGAGGGGGCAGTGTTACGCGCCACTATTAATGTCTTGTACATGGCAACACTAGTTACACTAGCGCCCCCTAGTGTCGAGTAAATGAAAGTATTGCGCGCCACTATTAATGTCTTGTACATGGCAACACTAGTCACACTAGCGCCCTCTAGTGTCGAGTAGCAGAACTAGGAGAGTCAAGATCCTTCCAGAAATTTCGGGACCGATATGTACTCGAACATTCTAGATGTCGCTACAGTAGAAGGTTCTGGAAACTATCTGAGGCCTTATATAAGGCCGGTATAGACCACGACCGGGGCAGTATTGAATTGGCGATACAAGAGATTACTTCGAAGCGAAATAACGGCGAACTGTGTTTTATTATGAGTGTAATTTTAGATTGTAATTAGTGTTGTGTAATTAAAGTGTCAATTTTGGTAATTCAATCGGCAGTTTTTAATTGTCTCGAATCCCAAGCTCGTAACAATATCTTCTGGACTGGAAACTATGTTTTTGGCGCTTTTGTTTGTTAAAGTTGTCAAAAGTCACTCACACTACTAAAGAAGTGTCAAAATTTTCCTAGATTTCATCAAGATTTCATTAGTGTTTTTCTTATTATATACCTACTGTATTATATTTTTCTTATTATATACCTACTGTAAGTTCTTTCCTAAAAAGGTCAACTGCGTGCACATTTCAGAGTAGAAAAGTAATAAAATTATTAGTTTTAAAAAAATAGTGTCTAGCATAAAAAATGTTTAGCATTTATGTCCAGACAAAAATGTATGGGCGGGCTATTGGAGCATCCACCTTAAGGTTAATTTTATTAATTTAATATTTTTTTTAGTTTTTTAGCTGTTTATTTTAACGATTATTTTGACTTCAATAAAACGTAGTAAATCCACAGGTACAAGTTGACGGTTACGATACCCGTGATTTATCCGTACAATGGCTGCGAGCACAAATTGGTGTCGTGGGTCAGGAGCCTGTACTTTTCAACACAACTGTACGCGAGAATATACGCTATGGACGCTCCGACGCCACCGATGCAGAAATTGTGGATGTCGCCAAACTAGCGAACGCGCATGATTTTATTATGAAACTACCTATGGTAAGCTACTTTCGAAACTTTTTTGTCTATTCCAAATAAAAAAAAGTTAAAGTTCCTAATATATAAAATCGATACAATGCGTCACTCCATCCTATTTTTTTATAGGATAGCGTGACAAATGAGCACATAGTCAACCTGACGGTAAGTGGTTGCTGTGGCCCATAGATGGTGAGTACTAAGATGGAATGACTCTTTTCCACTAAAAAGGGTCTCCGATTCTCTACACTTACCATACGAAACACAGCAGTGTTAAGCTTCTATTTTACGCTGGTATTCTAGTGGAGAGCCCCACACTTTGTTTACCGGTACGAGGTAGCCACTCGAGAACCTTTCTTCCCCATCGGTTCTCGGTTCCTCGAGCTATAGGTATGGCCAGCCCATTGCCACTTCAGCTTACTGAGCGACTTCGAGCTTCCTCATAGAGGGACAAACTGGTAGTACAGAAAATCGATGGAAGCAGATGGCTCTGGACCATACTTTATGGCATTCTTTGGGGTAGTTCTATATTACGATGAGATTCTATAGAGGCTATAATGATTATGATATAAGACGCATGTAAGAACACCCTGACGGAGACACCATAAAAATATTTGATAGATTTATCCCGTTAATGTGCTAATAACTTAGAAAAATCTTACTTTGTGGCACAGGGCTACGACACATTAGTAGGCGAGCGTGGAGCGTCACTCTCTGGAGGACAAAAGCAGAGGATTGCTATCGCCCGTGCACTTATTCGAAATCCACATATTCTGCTTTTGGATGAAGCTACAAGTGCTCTGGATATGTCTTCGGAAGCCAAAGTGCAAAAGGCGCTTGATAAGGTTTTTATTATTACTTAACTTCTCACACACAACTTAAATATTTCAAATGGAGATACTAGACAGTTATGGAAATAACGTTACTAATACTTAATTTTTTTAATAAATATTACAAAATATTTTATAAGCATTTCTAAAATTACAGGCTCAAAAAGGTAGAACAACTATAGTTGTAGCTCACAGGCTTTCAACAATAAGGAACGTGGATGCCATTTATGTCTTCAAAAAAGGAGAAATTGTGGAATCCGGAAACCACGAAGAACTAATGAACAAAAAAGGCCACTACTACGATATGGTGATGGTTCAGTCATCGCCCGAACAAAACGAAACAAAAGGTCTTCATTCAAGTCTCATTTTACCATGTAGTTCTGTTTCCGCTTTTTTGTGTTGTTATTTGATAATTTATACACAAGCTGGTTATTATCGTCACCATTACCGTTACAGCCCGTTAAGGTCCACTGCTGAACATAGGCTTCCCCCATAAATTGCTTCATAGGCGGTATATTTGCCATAGTTGTCACGCTTGGCCAACGGATTGGCAACCGCAGTTTTTTTATTTTTAATCGTTATTAGGAAGACGCTGTCGCCCATTTCCTGATTTGTTTCTCTAATAAATAATACGTTTATTTCGGTAACCTTGTTAACAACATAATACTGAGACTTCCCAGTGAGTAATCAGAGGATACTCGTATTGGGAATGACCCGCTACTTCCCTTAAGGATTACAAAAAAGGGGGATTGCAAAAAGTTTAATTTCTAGAAAATTTGTAATTAGTATGTGTATATTAAGGAGTGTGTGAATATGAGTTCTCTCTACCGCCTCTTACGACACCCATTGGATGTGGGGTAGCGGATATTATTTGGACATATACACCGGTACTACACGGTATACATTAATTACTAATCAAAAAAATATTATAAAGAAATTTATAAAACGTCTAATAGCATTAATAGGTGGGGCTGCCAATCGTGTAGGACATTCCCGCAGTTTGTTTTAATCTAATCTAAACGAAAAAAACGATCTATCATTCCGTTGCATTACATTGAAGAATAGCATATTAAACTTATAATATCAAAAGACGAGCCGTGGTAGCTCAGATGGGTAGCGCTCGCTGTAAATTTCACAGTACGCGAGCAACCCGGGCTAGATCCCCGCCAGCACCAATGAAATTGTCAATTGCAATTTTAAGTGCTGATTTAGTACGTGCTCGGCGGTGAAAAAAAACATCGTGAGGAAACCTGCATGTCGAAAATAGAACTTTTATTATAACTTTGCTAAAAATTGACCTTTTTCGTTCAAATCTTTTCTAAATAGTTTAACTAATTGCTCCCCGTATTATCATATAGTTTTATTAGTAAATTTTCACCGTCATATAATTAATTTTCTTGTTTTCATTATTTTATTGTACTAAATTCATAATGAAAAACATACATTCATCTATAAATTTGCTTAAAATTAAGCTTTTTCATTGAAATTTTCTATTTAAATAGTGTAACTAATTGCCCCTCGTATTCCCATATAGTTTTATTTGTAAATATTCACAGTTAAATAATTAATTTTCATATTTTTCGTTTTCTTATAGTCATAAAATTTTTAAATTTTTTCAAATCTTCATTTCATTCACTCTTTTTGCTCCTGTTAGGTCCGTCCCGTGTAGAAACTGCCATCTGCACTAAAACTTTCTTAATAAAACACACGGAAATTGAAAAAATCGCCCCACCCTCCCTGTTTTCATTACTTAGGTTAATTTTGCAATTTTAATTTATATTTTGTCAATATTTTTGCTTAATCTTTCTCATAACGTCTTAATTTTATATCTTGTACTGTACATAACGTAAAATACAATTATAATGGCGCCTGGTAATAGTGATTTGCCGATTTTGCCCGCGACAGCAGAAGAAATCACTAATGTTTCTAAGTATGCGGAAGTTGGTAATAAATTGGTAGCATGCATTGTGAACGCGGTCAATGACGGTAGGAGTGTCACGACAGCCAATAAGCGCCTTATCACAGTTGCATCCGAAGAAATAAGGAGAGCAAACTTGGTTCTTACTAATATTACATCCACGCTGACTAGTCCCGCAGAGGAACTCAAAAATGATATTATCACTTGTGTTCGTGAAGAAATGGCTAATTTCAAGAACTCAGTTAGCAGCACTACTCTGGGGCGACCATCTTACGCCCAAGTTGCTTCATCAAATGCGATTCAATCACCAAAGATAAAAAACCACAGGGCTACTCTACCTGCAACCAAACCAGCGATAATCATCACCCCCAAAACAGACGTAAAAAATAAGCAGGAAGTGATTGACGTTTGGCGCAAAAGTATCAGCTTTCGTACTATCAGACATGCACCGGCTCGCGTTCAAACTGTGTCACACAATAAATTAAGGGTCGAGTTTGATAACGAACAGCAGCGTGACGAAACTCTAACACGTTTATTGGATTCTGAGGTAGTGACAGCTGAACCCGCACGAAAACTTAGGCCTATGATAATTCTGAAAGGAATTTCTATTGACACCCCAGCTGAAGAATTAGTGGATATTATTAAAATGCAAAATTCTGAACTGTCTGATACCATTGTGGCACAGGATGATTTAAAAATTTGCTTTAAACGCACTAACAGGAACCCAAACCTATACAATGCAGTCTTTCGATCTCAACCCACAGTTTGGAGAAAAATCATTAGCATGAGTAAATTATCCATCGATCATCAGCGTATACACGTTGAGGAATTTTCACCATTTATGCAATGTCATAATTGTTACCAGTTTGGACACACAAAGAATAAATGCACCTCGGAAAACACTGCATGTGGTCACTGTGCTGCAACCACACACAAATCTGATAATTGTCCTAAAAAAGATAACCCGGACTGCCCTCAATGTATTAACTGTGTCGCACATAATACCAAGTTCAACACAAAAATTGATACCAAACATAAGGCTACATCCACTTATTGCCCCAGACTGCGAGCCATAAAAGAAAGAATCATAAACCGTATAGATTATGGATCAAGCCAATAAACTCGAAGTATTACAGTGTAACTTAGGTAAGTCAAAGAACAGTCAACATGAATTTATTCTCTCTTTTATGGCCGGCCAATTCTAGATAGCTTTGGTGTCAGAACCCTATGTTGGATCTGGCAATATTGTTAAATCCATCCCTGGTATCAACATATTTCAGTTTTCCAATGGTAACAGGGTTAAGGCGTGCATAATGACAAAATCTAGTTGTGGTTCCGTACTGGGTCTATCCCAATCTTCGTCAGCGAACCTTAACGCGGTTCAATTAAATATTGGGGGCTGTAAACTATACATAGCATCTGTTTATATCGAACCTAATAGTGACGATCACAATACATTGCAACGGTTAGACAACTTTTTGAAAATGACCAGTAACTGCCATCAGCTTGTTGGAGGCGATTTTAACTGTTGGCACCCTATCTGGGGTAGCAACCGGGCAAACTCGCGGGGAAATGAAGTTGTTGACATCGTTTATGGCAATGACATGTTTTTGTGTAATAGAGGTCATACTCCTACTTTCGAGACAGTATCTTATGGGCGAATGCGGAGCTCTTATATTTATCTTTCACTTGCTTCTAGCTCTACATATGACCGGATTACAGACTGGAAAGTGGATCCTTCAATCTGTTTGTCTTCTGAACACAGGGCGGTGATGTTCTCTGTCACTACTCATGGTGAAAAGAGAAAAACCAACAAAACAACCAGTACGTTCAGATACAATACGAATAATATAAAATGGGAAGAACTAAGGCCTTCCTTTGAAGGCAAAATTAAGGAACATGTACCACAAAATGTTATGGTTGAACAGATGCAGCCAAATGAACTTGAAAATTACATAATCTCAGTTACATCGGCAATTCAAAAAACATGTGATGAGCTACTCCCAAGGTCAACTGATCGAAAATACCGTTGCCCTTGGTGGACAGATGAACTTGAATGTCTCAAAAAAAGTTATACGTAACCATCATAATATACAAAAACTGCGGCGACAAAATAAACCACTTGAAGAGTTGGAAAAAGAACGCTTAAAAACTGCTTACTCAAAAACCTTCAGTGAAACTTCCATGCGAAACTTCAGAGACTTTTGTGAAAGGCAAGGGAAGGAAGATGTATGGTCCGGTACAAACAGAATTATTAAATCAAGCCCACCTGCGCTACCACCAGCAACACTAAAGAAAAGCGATGGTTCATACACCACCACCAGTCTGGAAACTGCCCAAGCTCTTCTTGATAAATTTTTCCCCGATGATGACCTAAATGATACAACAATTCAAGAAAATGCCAGAAACCTAGCAATTATCTCACCAAATACGCCAGATGAACCCCCTTTTACCTACGAAGAAATTCTCAGTAGCTTAAATAGTATGAATCCGAAAAAAGCACCCGGCATGGACCATCTTACTTCTGATATTTGCTTATTATTTGTCAAAAGCTTCCCAGATCTCACCACTTCAGTAATTAACCGTTGTTTCAAACTCGGATATTTTCCAGAAATTTGGAAGAAAGCTTTCATTAAAATTCTCCCTAAGCCTCACAAGGATGACTACCTAAATATCTCTTCCTTCCGACCCATAGGTCTGATTAATGTTTTTGGAAAACTGTTTGAAAACTGGTTATACGAAAATTAACATACTTCATGCACCAGAACGATCTTTTTAATTCAGCACAGTTGGGTTTTAAAGAACAAACCTCTACCGTCAATGCATTAACCAATATAATAGATACAATTAACCATGCCATAGCCAATAAAGAACAGGTACTCGCAGTTTCATTAGATATCCAAGCTGCCTTTGATTGTGCCTGGTGGCCGGCAATATACCGCCGACTACATAAAATTAAATGCCCCCGTAATATTTATTCTATCCTGCGTAGCTACTTTCAAAATCGATCTGCAACTATCCATTTTGGAGACAGCACGGTTAGTAAAACTCTGACGAGAGGTTGCGTCCAGGGTTCGGTCTGTGGCCCTTTTCTTTGGAATTTAATTGTGGATGAACTTCTTGACATAGACATGCCACCCGGAGTTACGATACAAGCATTTGCGGATGATATAGTCCTCCTTGTACACGCCAAATATAGTAATGATTTACAGCTTAACGCAAATAATGTTTTAAATATAATAACTAAGTGGACTCGCGAGATGAAACTTACTTTTGGAGTTGCCAAGACACAGGCCATCGCATTTACTTGCAAGGCTGCAAAATGCAAACCATATATGTCTGGTCATCAGGTGATGTTTTCCAACGAGATTAAGCTTCTAGGTGTTTTAATAGACAAACAGCTAAAATTCATCAAACATGTAACTTACATAGTCAACAAAGTCCGTAAACTATACAGTAAGTTAAAAATATTCGTATTGGGGTATTCATTCCGAAAATATAGAAATTATTTATAGACATGTGATTGAGCCAATAGTCTGTTATGCTGCCTCTATCTGGCAATCTGCAATCGGGTACAAATGTGTGAAAGAGAAACTACTCTCTTTGCAACGAAACTTTGCCCTTAGAATTATCCGTGGCTTTAGAACCGTGAGTACAGTAGCTTCCATATCACTTGCCCAATTATGCCCGCTCCCAATAAAAATACAGGAAATGGCAGACAATGAACGCACAAGAATCACACATGTATCACAGTACCTACCTTCTGATATCACCTTAGACGTTCCCGCTAAACCAGGAAATATATTACACCCGTCGTTGCGAAAACCTATTAAATTTACTGAAAAACTAACACCAACAGATGATATTAAAAATGTTTACCGAATTTACACCGATGGTAGCAAACACAACAATAAAGTAGGTGCCGCATTTGTGATACACAAACCGACCGGCGAAAAACTAACATTAAATATAAATTACATGACTCGTTTTCAGTCTTTCCAGCCGAACTCCTTGCCATTTCAAAAGCCTGCGAATGGATTATGGAACACAAAATCAATGCCACACACATATTTTCCGACAGTAAATCAGGACTTCAAGAAATTGCTAATGAAAATAGTTATAACTCCTCGTAGTATCGATCCATAAGTTAATACATCAGATTGAATCGCTTTATTTAAAAGTAAATTTTTGCTGGATTAAAGGTCATACTGGAATTTCTGGCAATGAAGAAGCGGATGCAGCTGCTAAAAGCGCGGCAGCCTCACACCGATCTTATGAATTTGCCAAATTCCCAATAACCTATGTAAAATACCTTAATCGACAGCGCGCCCTTAAAGAAACGGAAGACTTCTACCTTCAAAGTGACAAAGGCATATAAACCAAATCTCTTTGTCTTACATACGAGCAACTCACCCTAACTGATAAAGCACTTACACTTAACTTTGCCATAACCCAATATTTTAGCAATCATGGATATCATAAAGAATATTTACATCGTTTTAAAATAACAAATGATAATAAATGCCCATGCGATCAAACGAGTGTACAATCTATGAAACATCTCATAAAAAACTGCCCTGTATTTATTAAAACAAGAATGGAACACGAGGTTGCGTACACTGTCTTAAGGATAGAACCATATAATTTATCACAAATAATTTCCAAAGAAACTACAATACAAACTTTTAAGGCCCATGTCAATTATATTATAAGTAAATTAAAAAACTTCAACAATAATACAGCTATAGTAAGTTAAAATTTGGAGAATTTTCCAATTAAGTAACTCTAAGGAGAGTTAAGTAAAATATTTAATAAATAAGATAATCATTGTATGTAAATTGTTATTTTTGTTTTATTAATATTATATATGTAGTCTATAATAGAAATATATATACATGAAAAATATTTATAAAGATTAATCAAATTAATTTTTTACTTGTCTTAAGAAAATCATAAACAAAATTCATTATTCAAAAATATTATGCGAACCATTGTCAAAAGATCTCAAATGTCATTTACATTTGCGATAAACATAGCAAAATGTGGACCAAATATAAATTCTCATTCAAACAAAAGCTCAAAACCATAAGGAATTGTATACCGATAGCAATTCCTCACGGGTAAAGAATAATAAAAAAAAATCGTGCATATTTGAGAAATAAGAAAAATAATATTTCTAAAACATGTGAAGTTCGCCTACACGCATTGGGGCAGGGCGGCGGACATTTCCTTGCCCTAAAATCCTCTCAGAAATGAGAGGAGGCCTGTACCTAGTTGTGGGACGTATATAGGCTGCAACTTTAACTTCCGGCGAAACTATTCAAATGTAAATGCAATACTAGGCAACTAATCTGTTAGTTAAGCTAGCTGACACTTCGCCTAGGATTCCATTAGAGTATGTACATCCCTGTCACCTGAATCTGCCGGTAGATTGCAGTGCATGCTCTGCTTTATTCCATACGGTAGTGTATAGAGAGCCAATGTAATTACATGCTGTGAGAAATTACACCTATTAGCCTCAGAGGTGACAACACATCTGTAGCCTTCTTTGTGGTAGATTGGCTGCAGGTGTCCATGGAATGGACCACAATAATTACTTACCATAAGGTAGTATAATCCACCTGATGGTATTGCAGGGATTAAATCGCTTTTTTTATAAAAACAAAATCACTAACTAAACGAGAGGATACATATATACTAAAAACAAAGAAACCAACTGCAATTATTTAATTTTACAGAAAAATCGGCCTTAATTACCCGGTCAACTTCAGTGAAAAGTGAGGTAGATGAAGACGAATGCCAAGACGTGAAAATGCAAGTAAGTGATAAATTAGCACAAATATTAAATCGTAGAAAATGTGTGTATATAAAAATTTCTGGTATAACGAGTCTGGGAGAATAAATAATAGACACTTATTACAGAAAAAAATATGAATATTTTTTTTGTGTGCTTAGTGTTACTAGAATATTATACCATTTTAGAAATTTAATTAGTTGGCTGTGCTAACTTTATAATAACTTACCATAGTAGTGTTGATCCATATTTTTTATACCGTGACGAGTGAAAGTTAAAATTTTCTAAAATTGCTTGAAAAAAATTAACTTAATTTTATTTATTTCTTAAAACTTGAGATATGTTCTTTATATTTGGAACTGGGATGAACAGCTATACTACTTAGGTTGCTAATACAAAAAAAAATAACAATGATATTTGCTTTGAAGTCATAGTACCTAAAAGTATTGTATAGGTTGTCAAATTTTAAAGTATTTTAAAAAAGTTATTATAACTCAAAAAAAGAGTCAGATTTTTGTTTTTTCCCTGGGTAGTCATCAATTTGTTCACACCCTGGTAACCGTATACGTTGAATTTTGGGCGTTGAAATATAATATTTATATATTGAATCTAATCTGCAAATACAAAAAAGGGAGTTGAAGGTTGTTTTCAGGAAGCTTTTTGACACAGTTTTTTTTTACTACTATTATAACAATGAAGCTTGTTAATCTTCTAAAGCTGAGGCGCTTATTTAATTAGTTAGAGATAAAACACAATCTACTTTAGTTATTAATGTAATGGTATGTACTATGTGTCATATCATTAATAATTTGAAATAAACGCGAAATAAATCGAAGACATTATTTAACTTCTTAAAATGTTGATAGTCAATGTTGGGTTGTAGAAACAGGAATATTATTTCTGATTACGGTGCAAAAACTACAACAATTTTACTCTAACAACATAAAAATAATAATTGTATTAACATATTTTTTTAAATGTTTTAGGATAAGACAGAGGCTATTGATTCGGAAGATGTATCATTTTGGCGTGTGGTTCGGCTTAATGCACCGGAATGGAAATCAGCTTCTGCAGCTAGTATCTCCTCTCTATTAAGTGGATTCGCAATGCCACTGTTCGCCGTTATTATTGCTGATTTTATAGGGGTAATTGATCAATTTTATGTTATTTCTTTGTGTGAAGCTATGCAAAAAAATCTACATTAGCAATAAGCAATATCAACAATAAGACTCATGCTATTCAAACAGTTCTCCCACAGCTCGTAAACCTTCGCTGACTAATTTAATATTAAATTACATGCTTCAAGTGCGATCAAGCGATTGAAATGCGCAGCAGTGTAGCAGATAGAGTAAAGACACGCAGCGTCAAAACGAAACTGATAACCCCTCTTTCCAAATACCGGCAGTTTCTCACAGTTGCTTCAGTCTTCTGTCCGGTTTTATGTTAATTAAAATAAAATATGCCTACTAGAATAGTAAGTTATTGGTAAAAGTAAAGTTATAGCCTGTAGACCTCTTTTATTTCTGAGAGGCTTTTGGGGCAATTGGGCCGCTGCTCTGCTCCAGTACGTGTTAACCGAATTCACAAGTCTACGAAATATTATATTCCAAAGATATGTAGGTTTTTTCACTTAGATTTCTTTCACCACCAAGCACGTAGTAAATCAGCACTTTATATATTAAAATTGATAATAAAAATTTCATTGGTTCCGAGTTCCGACAGGGATCAAACCAAGTTGTTCTCGTACTCTGAAGTTGTTCACGGCGAGCGGCTAACCCATGCGCTACCCATGGCCTTTAATACTAGTCACTGGTGATTTGTATTGTTGGTCTTAATTGCCAAAGTATTTTAATGAACTAACTAAACTAACTAGTTAGTTACGTTAATGAATTAGCCAAACTTAAAAAGGCAAAATTTAAAAAGACAAAATGGCTGCATTTACTCTTTAACGTACGTTATTTTAAAAATTATCTATCATTTAATTTTGGTTCATGAGTATTGAAGAGGTGAGCAACTGGTAACCACTAGAATTGTTTCCTATGTCGTGGTGGCAGTTTATTTACATTTATTGCCCAAGGACAAATATCCAGACCCGGAACAATTATTTGTAGTCCTTGCCAAACACTTGTTCAGTTCAGGATTAGATCTTTATGTCAATGGTATTTGACTTCTGGTACCTACAGCGGTCACCAATACCTGCCAGCAGTGACGATAGTGGTCCGCTTTATAATATGGCCAGCAATGAACTGTTATGGTCTGTTAATGAAGTAGAAGTATAATATTTAACGGTTATTGTTCCTCAAAAAAGATCGGAATATTAATTTAGATTATTGTTTATTTGGTATTTTTTTTGTACTTTGGTTAATATAGTAAGCATTGAACTTTTAACGATTTCTTATATTTACGCGAACACTACATATTTGTTAGGGATTTTGTCACATTTACTAACTTATTTTATATCCCTATGTTTCAAGTGGTACTGAGACATCGAACACCTCTGTTCCCCAGTGACAATAGGTGCTGTAAAGTAGCCGAAAAGTCGGCAATATAAAATAAGTTAATAATCGCGATAAAATCCATAAAAAGTTTAACATTCAAACATTGTATTTTATATTTATTTTTAGATATTTTCGAATCCTAACTTAGAAGAGGTTAGGTCCAAAGTGATAAACTACGCCATCTTGTTCATCGTCATAGGTGTTGCCTCGGGAATCGCCAACTTTATAGTGGTATGTTTTTTTTTATAAACGACTATAAGTTGCTATATATATCCTAATAGTTACTAATCCTAATAGTTTAATTTAAATGTTCACATGTTAGGTATATTACTATGGTGTAGCCGGGGAGTACCTGACAACAAGGTTGCGAATTTTATTATTTAAACACTTACTTCAACAAGAAATTGCATATTTCGATGATAAGGCTAACTCTACAGGAGCTCTCTGTGCCCGACTGTCTGGTGAAGCGGCCGCTGTGCAAGGGGTATGTTTTCTTTATTTACAAGTACTTTGCTTGCTGGTTTAAATATATGTCATGAATATCGTGGAAATATCAAGGAAATGCATTTGAAACATTTCCATGATATTACGAGCATGCATGTCTTGAATAGTATCTAATACTTTTCACACTAGGCATCTTCGGATCCTTTAAATAACTTGCAATAACTTGAAATAGCTAGTGTTCGGTTTTATAATTTAATATGGTATGTCGGCGAGAGTTAGTAAAAAAAAACAAGGATATCCTAAACTCACTACAAATTGCGTCCTACTAATTACTTTTGCTAAAAGATAGCCGTCACGTCGATCCGCTCGTCCGGCCTCACAGCTGTGATCTTTGCACAACAAAACTCTGGGCTTGCGGCTATTAGCGACGCCCATTTTTCATATATATTAATCAACTCTCGACAAATAGACTTTATACGTGACTGACATTAGAAGCTTTTAGTGAATCAATAAGAAGTTTACGTTTACAGTAAGAAGATGCAAATGCCTTTGTTTTTTAGAAGTTATTCCATTACTGTCTATGCATTGTCGTATACTATGTAACTGCTAAAATAAGTAGTTTGTCACCCTATAATATACAAAAAATAAAATAAAACACCAGTCTGCAATAACAACGCTTTTATCTTTCTTAACTGGCCTGTAACGTCCCGTCCTTCCAACAAAAGTTTTTAAGAGAGAAACCATTAATTTTTCCTTGACTTCTTATTTTCCGTGACTGCTTTCTGTCTTTACTTTTCTTGAAAAATACTCAAGAAAAAACACTCACTGTACATATTGATTACCTTTTGGTTTCGGCTTAATAACAATATATCCAGTTCATCAATCAGTATCCAGACGTCAATAATGTGGTGTGCGATATTAAAAACTGGATTTGCGTCACCATCGTATTATTTTTCTATCATTTCGCGGCACGACTTCGAGCTATATTATCAGCTTCTATCATGTGCCGCATAGCACTGTCACTATCTTCACTTGTTGTCGTTGCAGAACGTCCATGACATAAATCATCATCTATTGCTATTATACACTGAACCAGTAATAAGTAATGCCACCGGATTTTGTCTCATGAAATTAAAATGATTAAATTTATCTTAACGCACTACTCACACTTTACAAATTACCGCCAATTTGCAAAAACAAATGACAAACGAATTTAATATACCTCGTGTGTCCAAACAAGTTGTATAATACAAAATTATTTTTAATTACCTACATACAATACTTTATATTGTTATTTTAGCCAATTCTAAAAACTTTCAAGTAAGTTTTGAATAAATATCATGCCCTGTCAAATTAAATTTAAACAAAAGAAATAACAATATAAGCACTCTTACAGGCAACTGGGCAAAGAGTCGGCACAGTACTCCAGGCAATAGGAACAGTCGTATTAGCTGTTGCACTCTCACTTTATTACCAATGGCAAGTTGGCTTGGTTGCTCTCAGCTGCGTGCCAGTGATGGCTATAGCCCTTTATTATGAAAGCAAATTGACTAACGATGCGAATTCAGGAACTACAAAATCTATGGAAACTAGTTCAAAGGTAAGGTATATATAAACAAAAATCATCGTGTGTAAAAGATAGTTGAAACAGTTATCTTCAAAATTGTGAAATTATAATTAGTCGAGAATATTCTGGATTGTTCTAAAAATTTTTAAATGATCTTGAAAGTTCTCTAATATATTTAAATATTCTGAATTATATAGAACTGACTGATTGGACAGTCTAGAACGTTCTAGATTGTTATAAAAATTTCTAGAATGATCTAAGAGTTCTCAAATATATTTCAATGATTAAAATTATTTGAGATAATTCGACGTAAACTAAAACGTTCTATAATCTCTCGAAAATTATAAATTACATTCAATGTTTTAAAATGATTTGAAAGTTATTCTTATCATTCTAGAATAATCTAGAATGTTCTTGATTTTTCAAAAATATTCGAGAATTATCTGGAATGCTCTAAAGTCTAAACTTATTTAGAATGATTCAAATAACTTATTAATTATTCTCATCGGCCTAAAGTGATCTAGATTCTTCTATTAACTTTACGAATAATCGAAAAAAGAAGAACTTTCCAGAACATTTCCGGTATTTTCGAATAGTCCAGAAAATTTTTTGAAAAGTGGGGGTAGTTTTAAAGAGTATACAAGACAAAACGCGATTTACGCGTTCTTCAATTGGTTTTCTATAAGAAGAAGTGTACATCTCACGCAAAGTACGAGTAAAAAGTGCAAAGTAAATAGTTGCACTATCAACAGTTAAAATATTAAAAACGATGCCCAAGCGTAAATAAGTATTTTCGCGTTCTCGATCCATATCAAAAAGGCAAAACAGCGCGGCAAAATGAATCTATAGAAGAAAGAGAAGTGTGTCTAGAATTGGAACGACAAAATTATCATCGTCACCGATATAATATGACCGAAGAACAGATTGAGGATTACAGAGAAAGAAATTATTTAGAATTTGAATTAGAGAAAGTTAAACATTCGCCTAAATCAGAGCAAGTTACAAACGAATGAATACCTGATAATACATATACAGATGAATATCTGCGAGATGCGATAGCTAATGATGGAAACATTGATGATTTGGGATGATAGGTAATTTTGCTTTCTTCGATTACTGGTAGCCCCAGACATAATATGCAGGAATATGCACAAGACGCAATGACTTATGTGAGAAAATATGGTCGTTCTGATTTGTTTATTACGTTTACATAATGTGGCTTTTGTCCATGGATTATAATATAATCCATGGACAAAAGCCACATGATAGACGTGATATAATTGCACGAGCGTTTAGACAAAAATATTTATTAATGCAATTGTGAAGAGTTGTGTTTTTGGAGATGATATTATTTGGATGTACTAAATAAAATGTCAAAAAAGAGGTTTGCAACACTTACATAACTTGATTTGACTCAAAGAAAAAAATAATTCAAATTGAATTGATGATATGTCATTAAGGCAGAGATCCCAAACCCGGTTGAAGATCCTACTTTGTAGGATATAATTGTTAAAAATATGATACATGGTTAATGTGGAACATGAAAGATGAAATCTACCTGTATGAATAATAACAAATTAATGCTCGAAGAGATATCCAAGATCATTTTTGAGTGAAACCCAAACGGTTAACGACGGCTATCCTAAATATAGACGTCGACTACCGAGTGAGGGAGGATTTACAACAAAATCAAAATTAGAGGTAAAGAAGTTGAAATTGATAATCAATGGGTTGTACCATATAATCCGTTATCTAAAATGTTTCAAGCACACATGAACGTAAAATATTGTAGTTCTGTAAAGTCAACTAAATATGTAAGAGAACCGTATCCCGCCACTCGCTTTGTTAATATACTTACAATATTAAAAAAGCGAGTGGCGGGATACGGTTCTCTTTGAAATCACTGATAAAACTCGACATGACGAAATTTTAAGATATCAAATGGGGCGCTACATCAATAGTAATGAAGTAGTTTGGCGTATCTTATAATTTCCAATTCATGACAAATACCCAGCAGTATTCCATTAGCAGTTCATCTTGAAAATGGACAACTAGTATATTTTACCAGTCAAACGACAGAAAAGTTGCAAATCAACCCTTGAATTGTATTCCTTGATAGCGTTTTTTGAATTGTATAGAAATGATTCGTTTGCAAGAACACTTTTCTATGTGGATGTTCCCAGTTATTACACATGGGATGCATCGTGAAGGGTATTTTTTCGACGAAAAAGAGCGATCGCCATTGCTCTAATATGAGGCTTAAGAATATATACGGTTTGTCCAAAAAACGCAGAATGTTTTTACTTACGTCTAGTACTTAATGAAGTTCGTGGATCAACATCTTTTGAAGATCTTCGTATAGTAGACGGTTATACGGGAAAGAAAAAGGAAAATCCGTTTTTATACCAAGATTGGGTGGGCAGCCGCGCAATGATTGTGACAATCATGCCCCATTCTGTAGTTGTCAATCATGGCCGATGGTGTTTATGCTCCATAAGAATGTATTGTTGTAATACATTGAGTTATAATGTACTACGTACATATAACTAAATGTTGTAATATAATAATTCAGTACATGACTATGTGTAAAGTATTTTTGTATAGTGAATAAAATAAATGTAAGAAAATTTTTAAAAATTTAATAAAAAAAAATAATGTATTATTAATTTTAAAACAGAAAATTTAATAAAATATACATACATGAATAAATATTCGACAAAAAATAAACAAGCGAAGCGGGTTTTCACAACTATACTTTAATAAATATAAACATCATGACTGACATCGGCCTTCCTCGTCATTTTTCTACCAACTTCAAAAAGGAGGAGGACTCAATTCGTCTGTATGTTTTTTTTTTGTATTACCTCATAACTTTTTTCTGGGAGAACGATTTCGATGATTCTGTTTTCATTTGAATTTGAAAGCTGGTGCTTGTCATGTGGTCCCATATAAATTTGATCAAGGTCTGACCAATAGTTTTTGAGTTATTTTTAATAATTTATATCGAAGTCGTTTGTACAAAATTTTTAATTATTTGAATGAATGTTTGAATAATTTGAGTAACTTGCTGTATTTCTTTGCCCTGGCAAGATGGCAAGAAGTACAGGAAGTCGATTAATAAAGATATTATACCTACTAATTCTTTCGGCACAGGACTGTTTTGTAGTATTTCGTGGGTGAGGCCTATGCTCAACAGTGATGCTTTAAGTATATAGAATACTAAATAATTATAGGATAAATTGGACTTTACCTTGGATCCTATTATTACAAAAATCTGAAAATACAATAAGGACAGGAGCAAAAATATTCCTGAATCCTGACTCAAAAAAGGGTCTTTCATTTCTTATTATTCTCATACCTTTATACTTACCCGTAATCTAAATTTAATGGATAAAATCTGAATTTATTGGATGATGATATAAAAACAATTACGTACAACACTATCCACGAAAACCACAAATGTTGGCTACGACTAGGATGATCGATAGAATAGTTAGAATACGCATCCATATTCATAAGTTTTGTTTACTATTTAGTAGTCATAGTATGCACGAACCACAGTTCGTGCATACTATGACTACTAAATAGCCTTGTATGTCCGTTAGTTCCATAAAAATACATTTTTATGGAACTAACGGACATACAAGGTACTAGGCTATGAGTTCGATTATCATCTATCAACTCATGCTCGATATTTTTTTTTCATTTTAGTTAGCAGTGGAGGCAATTGCTAACGTACGCACGGTGGCATCCCTAGGACGGGAAGATATGTTTGTCAAAGAATACGCAATGCAGCTTAAGCCCGCTCTTGTACAAGCAAAGAAAACGTCTCACTGGCGTGGTATAGTTTTTGGTCTTTCAAGAAGCATTTTCAACTTCGCGTATGCCGCTTCTATCTACTATGGAGGGATACTTATGATTTACAAGCACGTTGACTACGTACTCATTCTAAAGTAAAGTATTTTTTTTTTCGTTTTACTAAACCTATAGAACCAATAACTGTTATAGGGTTAAATATCTTAAAAGATGCGCAGACATTATTAATATTCGTCTTCTTAAAATATTTATTTTATGAAAACACTTACTTTACAACTTTGCAATCATTATCATTATCAAAAATATTTTTATGCCACTTTGTAACAGTGTTGTCAGTGAAAGACTTCCCTAAATCGGATCAGCAGTCTCACAAATGACCTCCTATATACAAACAATGTTACTTCTTTATAATTTTAGTGTAAATTTGTAGATGTAGAAATCTGAATCCGAATCAATTTACACTACTACAATTTAGGCCACAAAGACGTAAACATTTTAAAACATTGCGATCAAAATGTCAGGCATGTGGTGCGGTTTCGTAGATTAGATAATGGAAATTGAGTTTTGACTTTAAAAATCAAATTTTCTATATTGTTTATTTAATTTAAATATATGTTTATTTCGGTACTATATATACTTTTTTTTATATAGAAAAGGAGACAAGCGAGCATGTTGCTCACCTAATGGTAAGTGTCGACCGCCGCCCACGACTAAAACCAGGAGAAGGGCAGCAGCGCGAAGAGCAAGCTCGTTTCTTGAAGTTCCCTAAGTCCGATCGACAAAAATCGCCTGTAATAACCACTACATAAAGTAGTCGTGCGAGGAAGAAAACTCATTGTAAACCGCACGGTAGTGGTCCGCCAAGCATCAAGATGATGTGGATTGTAACGGGAGTTTTGTCGCGATGTGCGTTTGTGAAATATGGCAGTTGGAATTAATCCGAACAATTCCTCAGAGCACTCCCCGTGGTAGATGCGATAGAAAATGCAAAGGGATGCAACATCTCTGCGCAGCTTCAGGGAATCGAGCCGATCAGAGAGCACTAGGTCGACGAAGATTCAAGTCGCTCCGCGCTAGATGCGTTCAAGTTGAAGAAGCTGGCACTGGGGAGCCCCAGTCCAAAGATGAGAACAATATTCTATGTTTTTTTTATAGGAGAGGTGGCAAACGAGCATGTGGCTCACCTGATGGTAAGTGACTACCGCCGCCCATGAACAACTGCAACACCAGGGGAACCAGGGCAATTGCAGATGCGTTGCCGGCCTTTTAAAAAGGAGTAGGCTCTTTTCTTGAACGTCCCTAAGTCGTATCGGTCCGGAAAAATCGCTGATGGTAATCGATTCCACAAGGAAGTTGTGCGAGGAAGAAAACATCTTCTAAATCGCACAGTGCTGGACCGCTAATCATCCAGACGGTGTGGATGGTTTCGGGAGTTCTGACGTGATGTGCGTTCGTGAAATTTGGCGGCTGGGATTAATCCGAACAATTCCTCAGAGCACTCCCCGTGGTAAATGCGAAATAAAATGCAAAGGGATGCAACATCTCTTCGCAGTGCCAATGAATCGAGCCGATCGGAAAGGACTCGGTCGTCGACGATTGGAGCCGCTCTGCGCTGGATGCGGTCAAGTGGAAGGAGCTGGCACTGGGGAGCCCCCGCCCAGAGATGGGAACAGTATTCCGTCTGAGGCCGAACCTGCGCCTTGTAAAGTTGCAGGCGGTGTGCCGACATGAAATACTGTCCCGCTCTGCTGAGCACGCCAAGCTTTTTAGAGGCCAATTTGGCCTTCTCTTCCAAGTGACCACCAAACTACACGTCACTCGATATGTCGACTCCGAAGATTCCAATACTGGCTGAGGCAAGAAGGGGAGTGCCTTGAAACTGAGGAGATACGACAAAGGGGTTCTTTTTAGCGATAAACGCGCAAACTTATGTCTTCTGAGGATTAAACTGGACTAGATTTAGTCGCCCCCAATCCGAGACTTTTTTCAGCAAAGACTCGACTTCAGACACAAGTTTGTTCCGGTACTCGGCGAAGTTTTCCCGAGAAATATTGGCACGGCCGGTGTATAAAGTTTCACCAGTGCTGTCATCCGCATAGCAATGAATGTTACCAGTTAGCAACATATCATTGATATGCAGGAGAAACAGCGTTGGTGATAGCACACAGCCTTGTGGAACACCAGCGTTAATAGGCTTGTAGTCAGAGCATGCACCGTCTACAACGACCTTGATGCTCCGATCTGCAAGGAAGCTGGTGATCCAATTGCACAATTTCTCGGGAAGCCCATAGGAAAAGAGCTTCGAAAGAAGCGCTTTGTGCCAAACTGATCGAAGGCCTTCGCAATGTCCAAACTAACGGCCAACGCCTCCCCCTTGGACTCTACTGCCTCCGCCCATCTATGAGACAGGTAGACCAGAAGATCACCAGCTTATCGACCCCGACGAAAACCGTATTGGCAGTCACTAATCAGCTGGTGATCCTCAAGGTACCGCATTAGCTGGCAGTTAATAATGGATTCCATTATTTTGAAGAACAAGGAGGTGATGGCGATAGGCCTGTGGTTGGACGGGTCTGAGCGGTCACCTTTTTTAGGGATCGGGTGACAAAAGCTGTCTTCCATGATTTCGGGACTACGCCTAGAGAGTAGGAGTACCGGAAAAGACGCGTTAGGACCGGTGCCAACTCCGGAGCACACGTCCTCAGCACAATTGGGGGGATTCCGTCAGGCCCACTCGACTTGTGGATGTCCAGGGAGAGGAGTACTTTGTGAACCGAGCGCTGTGAGAACCGCACATCCGGCATGGAACACTCACACCGCGGGATAGTCGGAGGTGTTTTCCCCCGTCATCAAGAGTCGAGTTGAACGCAAAAAGGGAGCCTAAAAGGTTGACTTTCTCTTTTGCGGCTTGGGCCAGTGAGTCGTCCTCCCTGTGCAGAGATGGTAGTGATGGTTTACACAAATTCCCTTGGACAGCCTTGGCGAGAGACCAGAATGCACGTGTTCCTGAAGGAAGGCAAACTAGTTTCTCGCGAATTCTGCCTATGTGCTCTGACTTTGCCTTGGCAATAACTCTTTTGAAGGACCTGGAGGCGAAGTTATACTTCTTTTTAAGCATGCTGGTGTTTACATCCCGAGTCGCCGAAGCCACAGCCCAGGCTTGATAACACTCCTGCTTACTGCGTTATACAGTCTTACAGGAGCGACCAAACCAAGGCTGAGATCTGCCTCCGATGGGTACCACAGATGATGGAATAAATAGTTCCATTCCCTGTAGCACCACATCAGTGACAGAGTCAGCAACAGCACTGGGATCATCCGGCGAGAAGCAAACCCGCCCCCATGGGTAGGATGCAAAGAAAGACCGCATTCCGTCCCAATCCGCCGACCTGTAATGCCAAACACGGCAGCAACCTGCAGAACGCAACCGCGAGGGGAGCGAGACTGGCACCACACTCCGGATCAGACAATGGTCTGAAGACGCAGACGCAGTAACCAGTTGCGTCGGACGATATGCCAAGGCAATGTCATAAACAGATCTCCCCGCATGATCGGTTAAACGTGTACCGAGCCATTCGGCGTGGTGCGCGTTAAAATCGCCAAGGATCACGATCTCTGTTGATGGGACCTGTTGTAGCAAGGAATCTGTAGCCATATGGAGGTAGTCGAGGAGTCGGTCTGTTTCGGCATTACCGCTATGGGACCTTTAGAGGCACCCGTAGACGCGCGGATGGTCGTCGCTGTCTACGCGTAGCTAAAGGATGGACAGGTCCGAACCTTCAAGACTGCCGAGGCGTCGAGAACAGATGTCCTCTCTGACATACACGCAAACTCCAGCCCGAGGCACAAAGGAGTGCTCCAATTTGTACCCCGGGTAGGAAAGATACGAAGTATCAGTGGGAGGGGACACCTGCGTCTCGGTCAGAAAGAGCAAGGCCGGCTTCACCGTCTCGAGATGGTAGTGGACGGTGTTTAGATTCGAGTGAAGTCCCCTGATGTTGCAGAAATTCAGCGAGGGATTCTCCAGGGGTGCTGGTACCCTCCTGGGGTAGTCTTTGATATAATTCCGATACCATGTTGATGGGGGAGGGGGGGATTGGGCCTCCGGCCACCGGCACTCACCAGACGAAACGCAAAACCAACCCGGCTCGAGCCGGCCCATACATGCAACAGCAAAAACTACCGCGTGGCTCTACCACAGTTAAAATGCTATGTGAGGCCGAACCTGCGCTTTGTAAAATTGCAAACAGTGTGCCGGTATGAAATACTAACCCGCTCTGCTGAGCACACCAAGCTTTTGAGGCCAATTTTTTTGATAATTAAACAAATCTGCCCTTTGAAATAAATATTGAATTAGAATCAGTTTCCGTTTTTATGTTTGATGAACTGTCAAATCCCTCGCCTGTTACATTTATGATGAATGAATCGACTCGATGAAGTCTTATCAATTTGATTACCTATACAATTCACATAAATGAAAACAAAACTGAGTAATTACGTGCGCTTCTCAATTTCCCAATACGGAATATCGTTAAAACAGTCGTTTCAAAATAAATAACAATGTCATGACAAACCAAACAACACGTCTACAAGAACCAGCTTTATTGTTATTGTGACGGCAAAACAGTGGTACAGCACAGTTTAAACAGTGGTAGAGCCACCTGGCGGCTTTTGCTGTCGCACGGATGGGTCGGCTCGAACCGGGGTAGTACCACGACCTCACAGAATACCAGCGTGAAGTAGAGGTTTACCTCTGCATTTCGCTTGGTGAGTGCAGGTGGCCGGAGGCCCTTTTTACTGGAAATGAGGCATTCCATCTTAGTCCTCACGGGTGACAACGCATCTGCATTTTGATTCGCAAACGAAGATAGATGTAGATGTCTATGGGCCGCAGCAACCACTTACCATCAGGTGGACTGTGTGCTCGGTTGTCACCC
This sequence comes from Parnassius mnemosyne, assembly GCA_963668995.1. NCBI lineage: Eukaryota > Metazoa > Arthropoda > Insecta > Lepidoptera > Papilionidae > Parnassius > Parnassius mnemosyne. The sequence goes on along the minus strand of CAVLGL010000013.1, from coordinate 36,002,229 downwards.
TTATCCTATAAAAAAAAAATTATGGGCGAGAGACAAACTTGTAATGACGGGTCATTACTAGACTTTGTCTCACACACAAATTCTTCGTGTATAGCAAACAAGTAGCAACCAGGCTTTATGTTACTACAACTAACTGCTGACGCAAATTTACTATAAACCACTACATAATTGTGAAGTACCTAAAATTAAACTTCTTTTCTAGGTCAACCGAATCACTTCTTAATGGAGCGAGTTCCGCAGGTCAAGCCTTTGCTTTTGCACCCAATTTCCAAAAAGGAATAAAGGCAGCCGGGAGGATAATTAAGATTCTTAATAAGCAGTCTAAAATTGTAGATCCTCCCAAGCCAGCAATTGAGGACTTCGTAAGTTGTGAAAATATCGCAATACAAATAATAATTTTAACGATTTTATGGCATAACGTAACGCACCGTTTCTTTCATAGAAGGAATTATAAGAGTCGCGCGAGTTAGAAACAAATAAAATAAAAAGATTTCATAACTTCAAAAAAAATTTTTGTATCTCCAAATGAAAAAATATATTTGAATTATAACAGCTAACCGCAATCGGATGTAGCTGCCTAAATGTAAATGTACCCGAACTTAGGCTTTTAGTCGAACATATTATAGAGATAAAGATAACTTGACTTTATGTTCAGTCTTTATTTATCAAATAGTCGTAAGTCGATTCAAACAAATTCATTTCGTTTAGTTTAATTTTTTCTTATTAATAGGGGCATACTATGCAGCCAGTACAATATACAACCTATTTTTAAATAACATAAAAATTTAATTAACATTCGTTTGCATTAAGTAATATTAATTGTATTCATTATTTCATTAAAATTAAAAATATCTTTAGAAAAACATTACGTATTATTTATTCAGAAAGGAAGCGGAGAAGCAAATTTGCAAAATATCGACTTCAAATATCCAACTCGTCCTATGGTACAAGTACTGAAAAATATGAACCTGGCGATACCACGTGGCGAAACAATTGCTTTAGTGGGGGCTAGTGGTTGTGGCAAGAGCACAGTCATTCAACTTCTGGAAAGGTACTACGACCCTGATAGCGGCACAGTGGTAAGATTTCATTGTCTTATCAATCATTAACACCAAAACAATTAACAAACATTTTCTGATTTTTATTAGCTTACATGACAAATTTTGTAAATATTATAAATAGCACAAATTATTTCTATTGCGGATATTTTTAAATTTTTCCATTATTTACGAGTATATCAACGCACCATCTTCATATTAGTTTATCTGCCAATGCGTGTTGGAAGATTTCAAATGTCCTACAATTTAAGTGCCGTCAGGGATGGATCTTCGTCGTTCGTTTCTCGATTACTAAGGGTCTAAAGTGAGTGTCAAGCCTCTGAGCTCTGTGCTACCGCGACCACTTTGTTTTAACATTTTACATTTTCTTACAGAGCCAAGATGGTATTCCTCTACCAAAACTTCGTATGGCTGATACCAGACAAACTATTGGCTTTGTGCAACAAGAACCTGTCCTATTCGATCGCACCATAAGCGAGAATATAGCCTACGGCGATAACTCCAGGTCTCCTAGTATGGAAGAAATTATTGAAGTTGCAAAACAAGCGAACATACATAACTTCATAATTTCCTTGCCAATGGTAAGATAATATAAGTATATTAATACTGAAAATAAAGTATTTGCAATACCAAATATTTAAATATACTGTACTAAATTGCAGGGGTATGAGACAAACATTGGCTCGAAGGGTACTCAGCTATCAGGAGGACAGAAGCAGCGAGTGGCCATTGCTAGAGCACTTATACGAAGACCTAAAATGCTTTTACTTGATGAAGCTACTAGTGCATTGGACACTGAAAGTGAAAAAGTAAGAAATATATTTTATTATTTATTTAGTTTGCCGTGTTGCAGCTTCGCCAACAAATCCATTATGGAAATGCTAGAAATATCTCACGATAGCCATCTCATTAAGACGCACTAGACATAAAATACAGTAAGCAACATCAATGTACAAGACGTTTGTGCTGCGACCGCCAAACCGACGATCCGTCAGCCAATCGTGACGATTACAGCAAATCCTTCCAAGAATGGGGAACTCATGTTCAGCGATGGACTTATACAAACTGATGAAGAAGATTCTAGATTGATAAACTTCCATTCTTTCTAGCGTGTTTCAACTAAGTTTGAATTATGATGTCCGTCCAGAACAATTTCGGCCACAGCGCTAACTTTCGGATAATCGTAAGCTATAAAATCATAGTATAAAGTAATAAATCTATAAGCTATAATGTAAACTGGACACGGAATATTTAAGTACTAGCTTTTTACTAGCGGCTTCGTTCGCGTGGTCTGCAATTTAGGAACATCATTAAATGCTTTTCCGTGCCAAATTTAGCAAAATTCGATGACTTTTAGAGTCACTTCGATGTCGGTGTCTCTATGTCAGTTTGTCAAAGAATTTTTTTGATTTCCCTAAGAGTCGATAGTCTTAGAGAAATCAAAAAACCTAGATGTTTGATATTTGGCATATATATAATATGCTATAGGAACACGTGAATAAATAAGTTTTTCAGAATTGCATTAATATCATATATCTAGAAACATCTACATTTTTTTTATATTGGACATGTCTTCCGATGTATCCGTAAGAAAGGTAAATTGTCTTGGAATCAAAATTTATTATTATTTACTCTTTACATTCATTCATAATCAAATTTAATTTAGTTTTAAGAAAATGATGATGATTTCATGATCTTATATGCGATATTTAATTCATTACATTGGTCCCATTAATATTGATTAGCACCATAAAATAGATTCTGATATTTTTTCTACGTTCGAGTAGACTTCAAAATTTCATAAGATGAATAATACACATGTAATAAAACAAATTTAATAAATCACGTTACATTTTAACTTTTATTTACGCGGGTTGTACAAAACACATCTTTGGAAGAAAGTTCCATAAAAATTTGCATAAGATAATAAGTCTGAAGTATGTCAACATGTTCAGTATCGTCCCAACCATTATACCAGATCTGATAGACAACAAATCCTCGCAATAGGACACCGATTCCTACCAAGGATGATTCGCGAGGCTATTGAAATTAAAAACATCCTAACTTCAATAGAGAAGATGGCTGGGTGCAACTATCTACTTGGGATCCCATAATTAATAAAATTAAATCCAAACCCACGCATACTACTGCAAGACTTCAAGATACTGTAAGCTCGTCCTGCGTAGATCGGACCAAACATTATTACTTTAAAGTTGATTGTATCCTTCGTAAACTATGACATCAGGACGTTAAACAATTCAACCACAATATATAATAATGCTTATGTACTATAAAATTTTCGTTTGGATCATTTTGATTACCGCCTCTGACAAGTAAAATAAAATAAATGTTTGTTTAAGTAAAATCTGCTATCTTTGATAATTAAAATATTTTGTCGCAACAGCCTGTTCATTTATATATCTCATGTGAGCTATGAAACCAGGACCGTCACAAAAAATCTTGATTTGTCTGATAATATGACAACAAAACTACAAAAATCTTAAATGACAAACTGATTTATAAATCTCATTGAAGGTATAAAAATTAAAATAGCAGCTTACACTACTGTGCACAGGGCTCCTCATTACCTATAGTGTTTTGTGTGCAGAAAATAGTATGCCGCAATGCTTCAATACGCAATAACGGTTTTCACATTTCCACGACTTTTTAACTATTCAGACATTTAGGTTTGCCCACGAAGTTACTCTTCACCACTTCACCGGATACGTGGTAAATCAGCACTTAAGATTTCCCATAACAGATTCATTTGTCCTCAAAGGACTCGTACACGTTATGCTCCCTTGCCGTGATGAAATCTCACAGCTACCTACACGGCTCTTGTATTTGTTTAAATAAAATTCATAAAAACTGAAACAAATCTTTTATGCGATTGTTGACCATATGTACCTAGTAATTAGAAACCCAACGATGCCGCGAACTATTCCATCAAATAGAGATAAAATTTCACAGTGCACTTCATTTTCAATTATTTACATCAGATAACGTGATAACATATGAAGTTCGTAAAATTAAACCTATGCCAACAAACACCCAATATATTCAACTAAAGAGCTTCTCTTTTAATCTTAGTTTTGTGCACACAAAAACACGTGTTGTGTATAACAGTGTTGTTAGCCAATTTCTTCTTCTTCTTCTTTTAAACTATGGCTTCTCTTGATAGAAGTCTGCCAGTGTCAGTCAAGTCAGTTGTTAGCGAATTTTTCAAACGTAGTAATTGTGGTAAATCATCCCGATAATGGCCACCGGTGTAGATATTTTTAAGTGTCATAATTTTTGACGCTGCACGAATAAATATTCAGTAGCATTCTAAAATTTTAATTTTATCAGTTACTTATCATTAGTTTATTTATCAGAAATTTAAGGGCGCTATATTACATTAAAACTATGAAAGTCAAAATTATAGTATCTAGTAATATCAGCTGTAGAAGGTTGGAGTGCGACTGGTTCAAAAGCCACCCCAAAGCCGCGAACATTTATTTATTATATAAACATTATTTACATGGTAGGCTATTCAAACTGACTAGGTCTAAAGTTCGAGTCACCCCCCCAACACATTTCTAAAGTCTTTACTTAAAATAATATAAATATAAAAAGGCATAAACTGATGTTGCTTCTGTTGAAAATCTGTTTCTGTTAAAAACACGCTATCAGGGCCGCTAACGGTGAAAAACTATTTGACGATATGACCATATTAGTACAGGATCCGGCTTAAGAAAATACCCCTTCATTCTTTTCCATGATTTTTATAATAAAATATATAAATAAATACAAATCGGGGTTATGCAAAGGTTAAAACTAATTTTAAACTTTATTGTTTTTTCAAGAATATTTTATATAGGCTTTACAACGGGGTTTCAAAAAAGTGAAAATCGGTACAAATTTTTTGAAATTTAAATAATGTAAAGTTTAAAAAACCTAACCATCAAGCATTGATCATCAGCTGTGATGATCCTAGTGAAAATATTACGTCATAATCCTGAAATTAGTGTATTTTCATAGGTTCTAAATATATATATAAAACTTTCAGATTTTAGACGTCTGGAAGTAGGGGAAAACTGAATTGTAAAATATCATTACATTGATACATGCATACATACATAGAATTATTACACATAGAAACGCAGTCTAGTAGAAAACACGACAGGTAAAATGACGCAAGGTCATTATGTTTGTGGGCGCGAGTCGAATGTGCCTACGCTCGTCACACGCACACATACACGCCATTCAGTGATACCAGTTTCTGGCGTTTGCAATCGAATGTGCTAATCCCTATTTTTCGATTAATTTAAAAAAATCGATATAATAAAGATTACGTATTACGTACGAAGATGTATTTTATGCGAATATAAAATGGAATATAATAAACACGATAATGATGGTACTAATATAACTTTATTATACATATATTAATGGTACAAAAATGCAGACGTAATAAAATTTAAGAATATTATTAAAGACAATTAATTTGCTCGAATACAATAAGCACATCGTGTAATGTATAATTTTAACCGATAATTCTCAATTCGGTGTATTTTTTAATGTTTTTACCTCAGAATTCTAAAAATTTCTAAACCGATTAAATTTTTTTTTATTTGAAAGGATATACACACAGATTGATCCAATATACACGCTGAAATTTTAATGGTTATTTTCCAGAAGTAAAATGATTTTGCCTTAGTAGTACAATAGATTTATTAAAATAAAAATTATTAGGATGTAAAAACGGCACCTTTACAATCGAGAAAAACAAAACTCGAATGCGATCTCAAACCAATAGCAATATCTCGCAAGTAGGTTTACCGAGTAGGAAAACCGAATTACTGTAATAAAATCTGAAAAAAAATTAGCTGGACGTAATGTAGTGTTACGTCTATCGTACGTACTACCGCGCGCTTCCTACACAGTGAAGGGCCACTAATAAATGTTCATAACATGAACTCTCAAGCGTAGTGATACGACATAAACTTGTTTGGACGCCCGAATGGCTTGTGAGATATTACTATTGTAAATCTGCTCTTTTTTAATTGTAATATTTTTTAATTTCATAAATTGACTTTACTATTAAGACAGTATAATTTGGCTGCGGGACAACAACCACTAAAATTTCAGCATGTATATACGAATTGATCAAGCTTAGAAATCAGTGTACATACATATTGATAACCTTTCTTTTTGGGAGTCGGTTAAAATAGGCTATGTTTGGGTCTAACGTAACATCTGGTTAATGTTTGGGTGTAAAGTGACATCTGGTTAGTAAAGGCGTTCTTATTAATAATCTCTTGATATTATAAATAAAAAAGTTTTTATTCTATACTCTAAAACGTAGCCTTAGTCAATAAACAAAGCAATTAAAATAAAATAGTTTCGTTAAAATGGCGTCGACGAATCGCGATTAGCTGATCACTCCGTATTAGTTTTAAATAGGCACCCATTGTTAATATAATCTTAACACTTAGAGAAGTAGGTATCTATATATAAACATTTGAGTTTTACACAGAGCGTTGCGATTAAATGTTTTAAACACAAATAGAAAATAAATAGTTTTAAAAGAAAATTGTGATTTTTTCCCCACTACTAGCAACATTTGTATTATGAGAGCTTAGGTATTTTTTTAGTTTTATGTACTTATAATGAATTAAATGTATAAACTTATATGTGTAATGTAATTCCATCACTTCTTTTATGTTTATCATCACCGTTGTGACAATATTTTACAACACAAACGGTAATTTTTTACAATTTTTCGCGAGCTCTTCTCCGTAAGACGAGACGTTGCGCACTGACGCGTCCCTGAGTCAACTTACGCGGTTTCGCGTTAGTTTTACTTGCGTACTATGCGTAATAATTCTATGCATACATAGATACTGGTCAAACAGTGAATATTGGATGGTAAAGCTAAAATTCCCTTAAGATTCCGTAAAGATATTTTTTAATGATTTTACAAGAAAATCGAAGTTATTTCATTACGGTTTGTTGAAGTATATTTATGAAAATTAAAAAAATCGAACAATGCACTTTTGTGCATAGTACCTACAGGAATTTTTATAATGTATGCCTGAAAAATCTTACTACATAACAAGTTAAACAAGATTTACGATAATACGTTTAACATTGTAATGGGTTTTTCAACAAAAACTTTGTTTTCTAAAACAAAATAAAACAAAGAGTTTAGATGAAGATGATTCAAATTTTTATTGTATTACGAAGAGAAAAGTTTCGCAATTATGAATGAAAAATGATATCTGGCAAATGTCCACCACGACCACGCTGACAGATGTCGATTCTTTCATCAAAGTTTTTAATCACTTTTTGGCAAAATGGCGTGTCTATTTCGTTAATCACGTCACGGATTTTGAATTTTAAGGCCGCGATCGATTCGATTGGCTCCGTATAGAGTCTGTCCTTAACATAGCCCCACAAAAAATAATCCAGTGGTGTTAAATCACACGATGTGGCTGGCCATTTAACAGCTGAATTTCGTGAAATTATGCGATCGGAAAATTTGGTTTGCAATAAATTGATCGTTTCGTTGGCTGTGTGACATGTGGTACCGTTCTGTTGAAACCACATGTTTGTGATATCGATGTCATCAATAATAGGCCAAAATTGAGATGTTAACATCTCGCGATAGCGTGATCCATTGACCGTTACCGCATTTCCAGCCTCATCTTCGAAAAAAAACGGCCCAATCACGCCTCCAGCCGGGCTATTCACAATCGTCTCGGAAAGCGAATTCGACTCGGATTCGATAACTTCTCGCACCGAAACCAATAAACGCTATTTAACACTTAACGTTCGGATAAAGGTCACTTAGATACATCCTATAACTATTGTATCGTCATTTAGTTACATGCATTTACGAATTTTGTAGATAAATAGGCTTTTGTATTTTTTTAGAGTAACGCCTAAACAAAAACATAAGGCAATATTTTGGTGTTAGCCATTGATATCGAATATAAAAAATATATAATTTAACTATATAATAAATAACAAAAAAACTGAGATATGTCTCGTTTCACAAAAGCAGTATATATATGCTGCTTTGTGATAGAAAACTTATAAAAACACACCTTTCACAAAAATTCAGCTTTACGATTAAGTGCAAATATTGAAGTAATTATATGAAAATACGTCTTATAGATAATTGTAATTAATTTTTGTTACCAACCTTATAATTAAAAGGGTTTATTTATCTCTTCTAATCATCAATATTCGAAAAGTTTTCGCCAGCCTCAGAGCTCTCGTAAAGTTTCCGATGCAAACTGTCACAATTAACGAAAACAAACGTCAAAGAAGTACGGTCACGCCCCATAGAAAAAAACCCAGACCCGACAGAAACGAGACATATCTCAGTTTTTTTGTTATTTATTATATAGTTAAATTATATATTTTTTATATTCGATATCAATGGCTAACACCAAAATATTGCCTTATGTTTTTGTTTAGGCGTTACTCTAAAAAAATACAAAAGCCTATTTATCTACAAAATTCGTAAATGCATGTAACTAAATGACGATACAATAGTTATAGGATGTATCTAAGTGACCTTTATCCGAACGTTAAGTGTTAAATAGCGTTTATTGGTTTCGGTGCGAGAAGTTATCGAATCCGAGTCGATTTCGCTTTCCGAGACGATTGTGAATAGCCCTGCAGACCACATAGCGCACCATACAGTGACTCGTTGAGCATGCAAAGGCTTCTCAATAATCGCTTTAGGATTTTCAGAAGCCCAAATGCGGCAATTTTGCTTATTGACGTACCTTGACAAGTGAAAATGGGCTTCGTCTGAAAAAATGATTTTTTCAGAAAAACCAGCGGGCTGTTCCTGAATGAATTGAGCGAATCTACGGCGATGTGAATGGTCGGTCAGCTTCAATTCCTGCACCAGTAGAACCTTGTAAGGGTTCAAAGCCAAATCCTTACGCAAAATTCGCCATGTGGTGGTTTTGGATAACCCCAATTGTTGAGAACGTCGAGGAATTGACAAATTTGGATCTTCTTCAACACTGTGGCTCACGGCTGCGATGTTTTCGGTTGAATGACCCGGTCGAACACGCGTTGGTGTTGGCGCATTTTGTACCGAGCCTGTCGATTCAAATTTAGCGACCAAATTCTTAATAGCGGTCTCAGAAGGACGATTATGTTGTACGAAAATATCACGAATTTTACGAAACGTAACTTTAACAGAACCACCATTTTCATAGTGGATTTTAATTATTTTAATGCGATTTTCGAGCGAAATTGAATTCAATGTAGCAATTGCCAAAGCTTCTACTACAAATAGGTCAAAAAACTAAATGTCAAAACTGTCATGTTTTTGGTGTTGCCCCAATTGAAAAACAAAGTTCTTGGTGAAAAACCCAGTAGTTAAATATTATGCCGTATTTTCTTATAAATTGAAGAGATAAAGTAATTTACAGTAAGATTACGACAGGTAGTATGCATAACATTTCTATTTAGAAACAAATCACGCTGATTTCAGTAGCAAATAGATTTTGGGTTTATAACAATGGACGAAACGTGGCTTTACTATGATCTCGAAACAAAATTACAGTATGACTTAGTTAAAATACATACCATCAACTTCAGCTACTAACAAATTTAAGGCGAGTCTTTTCACCAGTCAGTTCATGAGCTCTCTTTTCTGAGAAACTTTATATGCAGAACAAAACAATTGCGCAAAGAAAATCATCAAAATTACACCCGGCTCAAGAATCGTGCTGGCTTTGAAATTTGAGCTTAATTATTTCTAATTTCCGAGATCTGAAGAAGTATCTCAGAGAACAGATTTTTTAAAGATAATTCGCAGTAATCTCTACAGTACATGTTAGATTTTGAGGATGAGGAGGCCATTATATGAGAATATTAAGCTTTGAAAAGAGACATTTAAGTGTATTTTACTAAAAGGTGAATATGTGAAAAACAACATATTAAGAGTTCCTACTCAAACGCCCGTTTTATCGAACAACCCTATTTTCTACCGACTTCAAAAAGGTGCCGGTACTCAATTCGACTGTATGTTTTTTTTTTATGTGTATTACTTTTTACTGGTTGAACCAATTTCGATGATTCTTTTTTTTTGAAAGCAGGTGCTTCACATGTGGTCCCATATAAATTTGATCAAGGTCTGGCCAATAGTTATTGACTTATTCTTAATAATTTATATTGAAGTCGGTAGTGCAAAATTTTTAATATTTAATTATAACATTGCCCGTATTATAGCGAAGTGTCCGGTTTATTTGTTATTGAAGCAGATCATTGTCAATAGTCAATGCTAGATCGTTTTTTCTAGATTGGTTTTTAGAATCTACTAGTAGACATTTTAACAGTGACAAATACACCTAATAACGCATTTTTTTAAGGATTTGTCCATACTCACTGCACTTATTTAGCAGTGTGCACAATGTGCGGGTGTGTTTTGCACTTTGAAAACAGGTGTATTCTCTTTTGCAGCCTATACAAATGGTATAATGATTCAACGATTGTTTGAAGGTGGTGCAAGAGGCGCTGGACGCTGCAAAAGCGGGGCGCACGTGCGTGATGATTGCACACCGCCTGAGCACGGTGCGCGACGCAGACCGCATCTGTGTGCTGCGCGACGGCCGCGTCGCGGAGAGCGGCACGCACGCACAACTCATGCAGATGCAAGGACTCTATTACAAACTCAGTCGACAAGGTCATATGTAATGTCCCTACATACTGTTTATTTATTGATTTATTTCAATTTTATAGACTCATATTATATTAGTAAAGTGTTAGCAGCATATAAAAATTACCAATGTACATCCCCGATGCGCTGCAGAGGCGGTATAGCCCCATCAACAACCGTAACTACCAAAGGGCTACCCTTAAATACGAATATCCGTTGTGCATATTCTCTCCAAACGTGAGTTGTATATAATTCAACATATAAGTGTATATTATGCAGTTTTATATGGAGAAATAATGCATATGTGTATTCCAAATTATTGTTTATTTATTATAATGCTACACTACACAATCGTTCCAGTCCCAAAACGAACGCTCCAGCAGTTAATGTGATTGTTTACGCGAACTGTGATCGGCGATTCGGCGTCAATAACGTTAAATCATCATTTGCACAAAGATTTACTTTTTAGATTGCGCTGTACATACGAAAGCCTCGTTTAAGGTCTAAACAGTCGCGCAATTTGGGCAAACGTTTGCTGTTGAACGATCGTGTAGTACCAGTATGTCATACCTATTTATAGCATTTATTTCACATGTTTATCTCAGTTGTATTTGAAAGGCATGTACAGGTAATAACGATTTTTAATAAATATATTATTAAATTGAACTTGAAGTTTTCATTACACTTTTATTAAGTAAACCTTCCTCTAACCCCACCTCCTAGTCTCCCTCCAAGTAGTTAGAGATTATTAGTTAATAGACATTTAGGGAAAATAATTTATAAGGTAAAAATTATAACAATTATAAGGCTGATTTCAATTATCATCGGACCTAGCTGAAATGATACCTACGATTGTAAAATTTCTGGCGTTCTATGAAAAACAGATAAATTATAATAATAATAAATTATAACTAAATTAATAACAAATATACCTACGTTTTCATAAAAAATTCAATCGAATTAATAACATTCTTATACCTATGTATATACAACATTACGGAAAAAAGAGCTAGGAATCCAACTGATGGTAATCGATTACCAGCTCTTTTACCTTTCATACCGCATCACGGCAGTAACGCCACTGCTGCTTATTGCTGAAGATAAGAGGGTGTTGTTACCAACTCCGAACTCTTAAGAAAACTTTAAAGAAAATTTAGCCTCTCTTCTTTAATGCATGATTGATAATAAGATCTGGGAATGAACTGATAGCTACCATGCTGTGTTTAAATGTTTCCATTGTTGTACAATAAAAAAATTATGTGATGTGTAGTGGCAGCATATAAAAATCCACTAACCTATATCATTCCGTGGGTATCGTAAGAAGCGACAGAGGTTTGATATGTGGTAGAGCCACGCTGCAGCTATATGGTTGAAGCACGAATGGGTCGGCTCGACCGGGGTAGGGCCACGTTCTCACAGAATACTAACGTAAAATAGCAGCTTAAATATTTATTTATTTAAAATTCATACAATATGATGTATAGGCGGACTTACTGATGTGTTTCGTATGGTGAGTGTAGACAACCGCAGACCCTTATTACTAAAAATGAGGCATTCCATCTTATCCGTGTGACGATACAACTGCATTTTGATTCTTAATTCAGTGAAGATGACGAAGAAAGATGATGAAGATAGATCTAGATGTCTTTGGGCCGCAACGTCTACTTGCCATCAGGTGAACTATGCTCGTTTGTAACTCATATTCTATAAAAAAAGAGGAAAATGAAACTGCAGCATTTGCCTGATAATATATAAATAATGCAAAAGAACTGCGATTGCCATCCCAGGTGAATACATGAATATCTATGAGGCAATCTATGGGGGATATTTATTTTTTATTATTATTCTGTTCTAGACCAACTCCTGGGCAGAAAATAAATCCTATCATCTAGTTTTTAAGTGTAGTTAAAATTTCAGATTATTATTATCATCATGATTCTATACCTATTCACATCATGATGGATATAACTTCTCCTTTGTCCTAAAGAACAAACAGTTTGGAAAAAAGGTATGAAGATTATTAAGAGCTTGGGAATTCTGAAATCAGACATTTAGCCGTATATATTGTAATTTGGATTACGTCTATGATATCATCATATCAAGATGTCATACTAAAGGCCAACATAACCCATAGCTATGAGTGCTTCAGAGCACTGGAATCATCGGGAAGTTATCAGGAGGGGAAGCCACTGCACGGCCTCGTGGCACCAACCTGACATTTGACACTGATGCCCCGATCCCTGAATGTTCGCCCGTCTCATAACCCTTTCCCCGCCACCACCCTGCCCCATACCGATACTGCTAATTATATATATATATTTAAATGTTGAGACTATATAGGTAAAAAGCAGATGCCCCAACATTATTTTTCAAATAAGACTATTTATTTTATTTTATTTCTTTAAGGACAGCCAGAGGTAATTACAATAATACATGTTCACAAAATATAATATATACGTTTAATTTTTAAATGTAAAACCTATTAAAGGCAGCCACAACATGCTTCACAAGAAGAGTAAACACTATAATATAAATTACGAAATATTAGAAACATAACCTAAAAATAAATCAAAAACCAAGAAATACCAAAAATATAAACTAATAAACTAAATTCTTTTCTGTAACAAAACAATGTTTTATTGACTTATTTCAATATGAACTGCATAACAAAATTTATACTTATATATAATAAAGGAGTAGTAAACATTAAACTAAATTGTATTGTCATAATGATTTTGATAAAAACCCTATTTGTTAATCAATTTTACCCAATAAATATACTTTTATTGTGAGGGCTCTTCCTGTCTTCCTCTAAATCTGACCCTGGATGTTACACTACATTAAAAGTAAAACATAATATACATTATGACAATTAACTATTGGCCAAAAAATCTTTAAAGCATTTATATAATGGGGCATTTCTCTAAAAATATTGCTATGCAAAAAATGAAACAAATATTCGATCTTTATTAAAAATCAAATTCTAATAATGGGTGTTATTTTCTTTAGCATTTATATTAAAGTCGTTGTCACACATGGTGCTTTGAACAGAGCATCCATAAATATGAGTCTAGGTTTTCTGATAAATCTTCTCTTAGTTACACTGATCCAAATCTCTTTTCATGTTGTATAAGCCATTCTTTTCTATCCACGCCGCTGCTGAATCCTCCTTTAGAGCCTGTAGCCACTAGTCTATGACAGGGTATAACAAGTAGATGAGCATTAGCACCACATGCAGCACCCACGGCTCTTGCGTGATTTGCTGGTCTACCTAAGGCTTTTGCTAAATCGCCATAAGTATGAGTGGATCCATAAGGAATCTCCAACAATTTATTCCACACTTCCTTTTGTAAAAAAAAAATAAACACAAATTATTACCCAACACTGTTACGACATTTATGAATATAAAGTTACAGCCTACATACTTCCCACTGCTGGGGCATAGGCCTCCTCTCATTTCTGAGAGGGTTTTAGGGCAAGGAAGTATCCGCCGCGCTGCCCCAATGCGTGTTGGCGAACTTCATATGTCTTCGAAATATTTTTTTTCTTATTTTTCAGACATGCAGGTTCCCTCACGATGTTTCCTTCACCACGTGGTAAATCAGCACTAATAATTTAATTGGTGCCCGCGGGGATCGAACCCGAATTGGAGTATATAGATATAATAGAACGTAGCCAATTTTCGTCCCAGCGCTGGTGAAAGGCCCCCTTTCATTTCTGAGAGGTATATGGGTCAGTCGGTCGCCTGCGTTGCTCTCATGTTATTAGATTTATTTATTTTACTTTCGGTAGAGAGTATTATTGTCGTAACTCACGGGTGACAACGCATCAGCATTTTGATTCTTTATTCAGGATAGATGTAGATGTCTATGGGTCACAGCAACCACTTACCATCAGGTGAACTGTGTGCTCGTTTGTCACCTATCCCATAAAAATGCAGGTCATCTCTCTGTAGGAGTAATAGTGTTCTGTGATGCAGGTCTCCTCACGATGTTTCCCTTCACCGCCGACCAGGTAATAATTTAATAAATGTAATCAAAATTGATTGAACAAAATTAGACAGTACGCTAGCAACCCGGGTTCAATCCCTGTTAGCACCAATGGAATTGTTAATTGCTATTTTAAGTGCTGACTTACTGCGAAAACGTCCTCGGTGATGAAAAAAATATCGTTTAGTAAGCTGCAACTCTGAGAAAATAATAAAAATATTCAGAAGTCATATGAAACCACACCATTGGGGCCGCGTGGTACATATTTTCTTGCCCTAAAACCCTCTCAGAAATAAGTGGGCTTGTGTCTAGCCGTCACCAGCGAGAAGCAGGGTCACAAGTACGAGACGTCTAATACTGCGGTATCAACTCGTCAAGCGTGAAGATTAACGGCAGATTACCATATCCGGCAGGACGACAGATACAATGGACAACCGAAAAAGAATAAGATCATAGCGGTATCAACTACCTCACACTAAGGGCTGTACTATGTTAAAAGTAGTAGCCTTTATTGAGGTTTCGCCTACTATATATATATATTAAATGGAATTATATTTACATTATAAATGCAAACATAAAAAAATATAGATATTTTAGAAATCGATTTTTTATGAATCGATACATCAGCTTACGATTTCAATCGATTTAAAAATCGACCCTTTTCGGAAAGAATCGACATCCCTACTGACGACAATGACATAACAAAATGGCGTCAGTTTTATGATATGATTAGATATAAACAATGCAAGAATAATTGATTTTCAATAACTTTTTTCTCAAAAATTACGCGTTTCCACATGCTGTAACTTTGTGTGTGTGCTTATAATAGTGTAACTTTTCTGTAAAAATACGTATCAACCCCCAACTCGACGGGAGTCAATGGAAAGCTAAGCCTTATTATTTCCATATAAAGATCAGGGGCAGAATTATGAATCTAAAGGTTTAAGTGCTTGCCGTAAATTTTACATTACTAACAAACCCGAGTTCGATCCCCGCCGGCCTCAATTAAATTGTCAATTAAAGATAATCATCGCGCGGAAACCTTAAATTTCGGAGAAATTAAAACAAATCTCACAAGACAAACCTTTTGAAAATCTGAGCCAATAGTTTTTATAGAAACTGTAAATTTCTTAATTTCACCATCAAGATACTGTTTTAATTCAGAATCAAATTTTTTAAGAACACTGTTTTTTCCTTCAATATAATAGCAGTTAATTTCTTCTGCAAGTGTTTGCAATTTTTTCTCAAAAAGTTTTGAATCCTCAAATGAAACCATATACAGGTAATTTTCATCGGCCGCTCCTATTATTTTTCCTACAGGAGAATCAAAAATACTAAGATACACTATATTATTTGAAGAGTTTTTCGAATATTTTTCAATAAACTTAGCTAACATTTTTACAGTTTCTGTGTATTGTAGGTATACTCTAATTTATAATTCTGTAACACGTAGGGTCTACTACCTACTATGTTCCTAATACCTACTTCTTAATAGTTTGGTTTGGTTTGGTACCTATGTAGAATAACTATTATTTATTCTGTAGTAGAACGTAGATAGTAAAGTTGTTATACTTTTTACATAAATATAAACGTGTTTAAAGGTCTAAGATTACAACTCTTTGTTATAAAATTATATATAGGTTCAATTAGTAATTTAGGTATTTATAGAAATAAAATAATGTAAATAAACATCACTATGTATCACTCACTAAAAAACTAAAAAGCAAAGAACACCACAAACAAAGAATATACCTAATAACTGGACCAGTGGACCACAAACTAACTACCTATACCTAGAAATTTTATAACCTCCTTGACCTAGAAATAAGATACTATGTCTATGCCTAGAAACAATCATCATGGAGTATAGAGTCTCTCTATACTCCATGACAATCATGCAGAAGTACCATAGATAAATAAATATGTATAGTGCCACCAACTTATCTGTTCAGTTGACAGAGTCGCTAGTGGAGTGCTTACTATTGCCATTTAAGAAATTTACCGAGGAAATAGGTGACTACATATTCATTACACATAATATAAAATAAAACAAATTTCGTGTTAATATATATATATATAAATTATATTTATATATATATATATATATATATATATATATATATATATATATATATATAATTTATATTTTATAAAAATAATTGTGGTCGTGGTCTCGGAGTTCAAGCGGTCGAACTCCAGGAATTCCTGTTTTGAAAGATGTACCCGCGTTAGATACTGGTTCCAATAATTCATCTTCTGAGTCACTGGAATCGGTTTCGCTATCGCTCTGACACTCTATAATAAAGGGTTCATCTAAATACGCGTCTTTTAGTCTGTATTCATTTTCAATTTTTTTCACATGATTGCATATGTTTTTCCACTGCACCGGTGTAATTTTATTAAATGCATCTTCAATTAATTGGGGCATTAGAACATTAGATTTTCCAACATTTTTGTCTGCTATGTTCCTTTTCATAGAGCTCCATATCATTTCAATTGCATTCAAGTCGCAATGATAAGGCGGCAATCTAAGAATAGCATGGCCATGACTTTTCATCAGGTTATCAATTTCGTATTCCGGAGCAGGTTTATTTCTCTTTATTAATTCATAAAGCTGAGGTTTTGTCATTTGTTCATTGAAACTTACATTGTTTTTTTCAAGCCACTACTGCATATCAGCCTTACTGTGGTTTGAATTAGGACACCTATTTACGCAAATACTATGGTATGGCGCATTATCCATTACAATGAGCGAAGGTTCATGCAGATTAGGTAGTAATTTTTCATATACCCATTTTTTGAAATTAATGCTATTCATTTCATCATGGTAGTCCCCATATTTTGTATTTGATTTAAATACGAGAAGGGCATTCTCCACAAAACCTTTTTCTCCACCTGCATGGATTATGATCCACCTATTACCTTTCGAAACAGGTTCCAAATCACCATCTTCTTCAGGACCTTGCCAACATTTCCCAGTTGAGTGAGACGAGTGAATGTAAGTTTCGTCTAAATAAATAACAGGTCTTTTTTCACCACGCTCATTTTCTTTAATTTTTTGTAGGTAGGTTGCTCTCCATGCAACTACGTCGTTACGTTCGCACAACACTTTTCTATTTGATTTCGTTTTCTTATAACGAAATCCTATTTTGTGAAGCAATTTTCGAAGAGTTTCACGTTCTCCTTTGAAATCAATATCTTCCTTTAAAATACTCAGTAATTTGGGTATGGTAGGGATTTCTTTTTTCACTGAATAAAATTCGTGAATTTTTCTTCTTATAACACCAATGTCAAAATTATCAACTTCTTGCTTCCCGGTTTTTCTTTGCCTTTTTTTGCCAGGGTAGAAATTTTAGAATTGGATTCTTCAGCGTGTTTCTCTTCATTTACGAGTTTGTGTACAAATCGCTCAGAAACACCTGTAACGAAACGACAAATAATTATTGTATAGGTAAAATTAAATAAATGTAAGCCCGTGTATATGCCGTCACTAAAGCTACTTCACAGACCACAAACTACAAAGCTAGGTACTTTAGACGAATTACAGTAAATTGAGATAATTTTTTTACTATGTTTTACAAGTACATTATTTGGTGATTTTAATTTTCCATATCTGGCAATACTAACCAGTCGCGGCAGCAACGCGCTCATACAGCTTTTCAAATGGTATAGTTGGGGCTTGTACACGTTTCTCTTCTTTCATAAAAGATAAAACTTTTAGGATAATCTGTCGCGCATCACTTTTAAGAGCTTTAGGCATTTTAATTGCACTTTTTAAAAACATTCACCTGATAGCTCAGAATAAATAATAACTGACAGTGAAATGTCATTTACAAAATGGCGGCATTAGTTCCAATTTTGTCCACCTGAACAGATAAGTTGGTGGCACTGTAGCAAGCTAAGAAGTACCACAAACTATATAGATGAGAAGTAACCTACTAAAAACATGTACTCCATGAATAAAAAGTATGAATATCATATCATAGCTAAATAAATCTAAAGGTGGCTACTGACCTGCCTGCCGCAGGGGCAATCTAGGGTGTAGGAGTGGGGATGACCGTTAATTGCCTCCTTAATTGTGATATGTGTAAAGGTGGCTACTGACCTGCCTGCCGCAGGGGCAATCTAGGGTGTAGGAGTGGGGATGACCCTTAATTGCCTCCTTAATTGTGATGTGTGTAGGCAAGCAGGGGCAATTTTTTAAGTCGGCCCTGCGGCAGGGCGGCAGGAGCGCAGTGTTGCAAAAGTTCCCGATTTATCGGGAGATCTACTGATTTTAATTAGTATATCCCGATTTAGCGAACGTATCTCCCGATTTTTTTACATTTTCAACTAATGTAAAATAATAATCATAAATAAAATTGAAAAGTAATAATCAAAATACTAAAATGAACTTTTAACACAAAATCTATGTACGGGGACTTCCTGAAATTGCTCGCACCACGACCTATGGGACCTATACCTATAACCTTATTAGGTTTTTAACTTCGCGGTATGGTTAAAGCATATTGCACTGATACATCTTAAAATAGAGTTCATTATTGTCTGGTAAGTGTACGGAGAAGATCCCTAAAGATTACTTTGTTCGGGTTGCTTTACGAATTACGTAGCTTAGGCCATGTATATATAGTGTTGTTCGTTCATAGAATTACATTCACTAATTACTAGCCTTATTCTGTTTTGTTGAGAACTGTTGTGCTTTATGTCCAAATTTGTTAGGTAGCATTAGTTATCAAAAAATTAATTTAGAATGGCGTTTGCTTCTAAATACGAAAGAAATTAAATTGCTCAGTGAAGAAACAGAAGAATTTTGGAGAAGCGTGAGTAGCAAAAATATATAATCATAAAATTTTAGTTTAAATTATAAAGACATTATTTTGATCGCAAAATAAAATGAAACGAAAAAGAACGACATCTAAAAGAACGTTTTATGATACATTTCTAAACCCATGGATGTAAATAAAAATCTCCCGATTTCTCCAGATTTGTAGCTGGCAAATCTACCGATTTTTTATTTTTTCACTTTTGCAACACTGCAGGAGCGCAAGATCTTCCTCCTTGCCGCTGTTACGTGTGTAGCGCAATTGGGCCAATTTCGTTCAGTTCGTTGCGACTTTGGCGAGGAGCACACGTATGAGTACAAGTCAGAACCGCAGAAAGAACGTTATTTGAATGTTGTAACTTACAAGTAACATTACTGGGATTTGTTACCTAACTTATCATACGGGCTAGTATGGGAAAGTAAATATTCCAATAATATTAAAATTGCTGGAATATAAATAAAATGTCATTAAATAAATATTTAAACAAAAATACAAATATTAGTAAATAAATTTTATTAAAACCATCATTAGAAAACTATCCTGGCTATTTGTAACACTAGTTAAATTATAGTTACTAAGCACTAGATAGTTAAGTTATATCACAGAACAAATTGGTATATAACCAATTTGTTCTGTGATATAACTTAACTTTATTTTACTTAATTACTTAACTTAAATTATTTCGAGTAAAGTTAGTCATATTTAATTGTCTTTGATAGCCTAAAAATAGCGTGGGAGAGCTATGCTGCAGCTTCTTAGTACTATATTATGGTTGTAATTATCAATTAATTGGTTGTTTTATTGATAAATGTGGGTGTCTTTATAGACCACAGTGTCCACTTACCATCAGGTGGACTGTGCTCATTTGTCACCCTTATTCTATATAGAAAAGAGCTAAGGCTATATATACTGATTCATTGATATTTCGATAAAACTGGCGCCATTTTCAACGCGTGCGTCCAGCGAGACGTACACTCTCATACTGAACGGCAGGCGTGTGTGTAGAGACAGCTCCGATCGCTGTGTTTCCTAGATTGCCCCTGCGGCAGGCAGGTCAGTAGCCACCTTAAGTCTATGATAGGTATGTAGCACGTAGATTGAGGATATGTAGCACGCTAAATTATTTTATAATGAAAATGATCGTTCATATCCATAGATAATATACTTTACCATATCTTATATCCTGTCCATGACAACATAGCTTGATCTTTTTGGTAGATGGGTCTAGTGATGGGAAACAGAAAATATCTAGTATTGCAAAAAATAACGTTTATATATAGGTATTTGTAGCTGTGATGAGATGGTGTGGCTGTATGTACATATAATGTATGTTTTAAACTATTCCAAAATAAATTAATTCATTTATCAATCAACTTTATTGCGTAAGTAGTGTAAGCGACGATAGGGTATATTATTCATTTAATATTGAGTTGAAATCAAGGTTGAAAAATAAAATAAAGTTTTCTCTTTAAATCATAGTTTTTAATCGGGAAGAGAAGCACAACCAAGATTTTCATCGTCGGACTCGTCATTGGAACTTGTGTCATCATCTCCAACTTGAATTATAATTCGTTTTGAACGAAATTGTTGAAGTGCACATCGCGCATACAGTCTGACAAAGCTTCTTCTTTCACGTGTCGAACAACATTCGCTCAGTTTTATTAGTAAACACAACGCTCACGTCCCTCGCGAGGCCCTTTGCCTCGTGCCCAAAACACCGCCTCCGACGCGAGCACCGCGAGTGGCAAGGCAAGCTGTGACGAGCCACGAACTAGTGTTTACACTCGCACCTCGTGACTCACCTCGCGACTCGCCTCTCCGCTCGCTCGAGAGTGTAAACGGGCTATAACAAATTTTGAATGACAGGTCGGCACAAGTCGGCACGCAAGAAATGCCACCTAGATTTTTGTAATTTTTTAGAGTGTAATACTATTATTTTTAGTAAGTAACTTTTTTCCAAAATAGGTTCTGGGAGTGACTGTGTTGTTAATAATAGAAATAATCCTGATAATTGCACATTTCACACGAAAATTTTCAAGACGTCGTCAATGTTATGACGCGTTTATTTTTGGTTAAAATGTACGTTATATACGGTTTAAAATATAATTCTTTTTACTAATTATTATTTTGTTTATTTTGATATTTTGCAAAGAAAAGTTGCGTTGTTGATAATTTGCATGAATCTGGTAAATAAAATATTTTATATGTACGCTAGGGCTTGACTAAACTATAACAAAATTAATGTCAATTCTCTTGAATGTTTACAATGCATCGATAGATTTGCCCATACAAAAAGAAAACAAATCCTCGGTTTGCGTACTAAAATGTAATTTTATTTTGCCGCTTGTCAAACACATTCTCTCTGGATTCTATAATTAGAAAAAATAGTTAAAGTTAATTGCACGGGTTGGTTGTAATCCAAAGAAAAACTCAACAATTTGCAGCAAACATTTTCTTGAGAAGTATAAAAGAAAAAGTAGAATAAAAACATTTCTTATTTAAAGGAATCATGTCTACATTATTTGTACCAGTAAGTATAACATTGTATTAATAAGACTTCAAAAATTTTACTTTCAAAACTTTAGATAAAAATAGAGACAGAATTGTATACATTATAAAGCTGTAGTGCATTAAAGATAAAAAAAATCTTGAGATTATCCTCTTTAAGCCATTATCAACCCAACTAAGTATCTATTTATCAACCAAAATAAATATATAACCTTACTCAACCAACCGCAAAGCCTCACGGTAACACTAGTACAATATTCATAGCATCAGCATTTCCATCAGGTGAGTCGCATACTCGTCTGCCCCCTATTCTATATAAAAAAAGCATCACGCTATTTTTCTCAAGGGGTTGAGCGGAGCTTCGGATTATATTCCCAAGTCACAATGATAAAACTTTTAGTGTAGTTAGGTATAGATATTTAGTAATGCTCCTGAAGCACCACTAGACATCTGCGCATGAGACACGATAGTATAAATTCCATAGTATTTGATACTAACAATGCTGGATGCCCAATTCATGCTTGATGGCCGACGACATTGTGCGGAGGGCTTAAATAGCTTGGTTCATCGCCTACAGCGTTAGTCGTAAAGAAGAGGAACTCGTGGTTAAGTAATAGATGCGCGGATGAATAGATCTGCGAGATTAAGTTGCACTTGCCGAGGTCAGTCCATGAATGAGTGAACATTTTCTTAACATACCGAGATTGAGAAAAAGATCATAGCTCGGAAATACAACTTTCCGATCTGATATTATGGGAGTTTTTTTTTTGAGATATCGGTAGATCCATTAAAAGGCAGGTAGGTTCAACTTATTTCCAGGAACATGTTATATGAATACTCTTTAATTATTTTAGAACTATCATGGTAAAAATTCAGTTTATTTTTGAAGTTATTCAATTTCGTGCACAAAACTATTTTTTTTTTCAATCTTTTTACCGCTTCCTTAACAATCATTTTTCGATAAGTTTCTTCGTTTCTTTTAGTAAAATGTACAACACTAGCTAACGCACACAATGACAAATCAAACGCGTTTTCGGGCTGTCAGGTCGTCTATCCATACGGCAGTATATTCTAAGTCTATGGTATATTCTAAGTCTATGACCTCAAATGAAAAGTGACAACCTTCGAGATAATGAAAAAGAAGTGACATATCTATCTCTTTTCAATGCACTACCAAGTACATTAGTAAAAATAGTTTGAAAAATACAGTAGTTGTTTCTCAGAGTAATTAGCATTGCATAGAGGGAATCCTAAAATGAAAATATAATTCTTGTAGTTGAACTCTTTATGCATAATATGAAATTTTACATGATACAATATAGAATAGCTATATTTCTCATCGTTGTTTCCGTTTTTCCATCAAATAGACGAGAAAATAGTCGATAAATTAATTTAGTCCATGACTCAGTAAATTTAAGGATTTTGATTAAATTCATTCCTAAATTCAATCCAGTTCGTAATACCCCTTCGGTAGAGAGTAATTGTGTTATGTGGCAATACCTATTTATATCAATGAACTTTAATAAAAACTTTATCTGACATCTTACAACAAAATTGTAGTCGAATAATTCGAAATTTCGCAATATTGTGGTAATTTAAAACACACCGTGAAAACTCCCGGTCACTATGAAATCTAGTTAAATTAATACTGAGTGACTGTCGAGACTTAATATTCTTACCTCACTTAGCTATTAGTTTTTTTAAGTTTGCGACACAAATATTTGCAATGTTATATAATTATCATCACTTGATTTAGAAAACAATTCACTCGAGCACTAGAATAATAAATAATAAGGTTAGTATCATTTTCCTTAATATATATATGTAGAAAGGATAGTGGGTATAGCACAGAGACTGATTTTGTAGTTAGGAATAATAATTAATTCGTTTACACGAATTAAGGAGCGGCCGCCGTTAGGACAGTCTTGGCTCTGACGTGGAACGGTGCGCTTGTCGTATTCCGTTACTAGTTTATCCTCGACTCGTTGGATAATTAATTCGTGTAAACGAATTAATTATTATTCCTAACTACAAAATCAGTCTCTGTGCTATACCCACTACCCTTTCTACATATATATATATAAAGGAAAATGATACTAACCTTATTATTTATTATTCTAGTGCTCGAGTGAATTATATAACATTGCAAATATTTGTGTCGCAAACTTAAAAAAACTAATAGCTAAGTGAGGTAAGAATATTAAGTCTCGACAGTCACTCAGTATTAATTTAACTAGATTTCATAGTGACCGGGAGTTTTCACGGTGTGTTTTAAATTACCACAATATTGCGAAATTTCGAATTATTCGACTACAATTTTGTTGTAAGATGTCAGATAAAGTTTTTATTAAAGTTCATTGATATAAATAGGTATTGCCACATAACACAATTACTCTCTACCGAAGGGGTATTACGAACTGGATTGAATTTAGGAATGAATTTAATCAAAATCCTTAAATTTACTGAGTCATGGACTAAATTAATTTATCGACTATTTTCTCGTCTATTTGATGGAAAAACGGAAACAACGATGAGAAATATAGCTATTCTATATTGTATCATGTAAAATTTCATATTATGCATAAAGAGTTCAACTACAAGAATTATATTTTCATTTTAGGATTCCCTCTATGCAATGCTAATTACTCTGAGAAACAACTACTGTATTTTTCAAACTATTTTTACTAATGTACTTGGTAGTGCATTGAAAAGAGATAGATATGTCACTTCTTTTTCATTATCTCGAAGGTTGTCACTTTTCATTTGAGGTCATAGACTTAGAATATACCATAGACTTAGAATATACTGCCGTATGGATAGACGACCTGACAGCCCGAAAACGCGTTTGATTTGTCATTGTGTGCGTTAGCTAGTGTTGTACATTTTACTAAAAGAAACGAAGAAACTTATCGAAAAATGATTGTTAAGGAAGCGGTAAAAAGATTGAAAAAAAAAATAGTTTTGTGCACGAAATTGAATAACTTCAAAAATAAACTGAATTTTTACCATGATAGTTCTAAAATAATTAAAGAGTATTCATATAACATGTTCCTGGAAATAAGTTGAACCTACCTGCCTCTTAATGGATCTACCGATATCTCAAAAAAAAAAAAACTCCCATAATATCAGATCGGAAAGTTGTATTTCCGAGCTATGATCTTTTTCTCAATCTCGGTATGTTAAGAAAATGGTCACTCATTCATGGACTGACCTCGGCAAGTGCAACTTAATCTCGCAGATCTATTCATCCGCGCATCTATTACTTAACCACGAGTTCCTCTTCTTTACGACTAACGCTGTAGGCGATGAACCAAGCTATTTAAGCCCTCCGCACAATGTCGTCGGCCATCAAGCATGAATTGGGCATCCAGCATTGTTAGTATCAAATACTATGGAATTTATACTATCGTGTCTCATGCGCAGATGTCTAGTGGTGCTTCAGGAGCATTACTAAATATCTATACCTAACTACACTAAAAGTTTTATCATTGTGACTTGGGAATATAATCCGAAGCTCCGCTCAACCCCTTAAGAAAAATAGCGTGATGCTTTTTTTATATAGAATAGGGGGCAGACGAGTATGCGACTCACCTGATGGAAATGCTGATGCTATGAATATTGTACTAGTGTTACCGTGAGGCTGTGCGGTTGGTTGAGTAAGGTTATATATTTATTTTGGTTGATAAATAGATACTTAGTTGGGTTGATAATGGCTTAAAGAGGATAATCTCAAGATTTTTTTTATCTTTAATGCACTACAGCTTTATAATGTATACAATTCTGTCTCTATTTTTATCTAAAGTTTTGAAAGTAAAATTTTTGAAGTCTTATTAATACAATGTTATACTTACTGGTACAAATAATGTAGACATGATTCCTTTAAATAAGAAATGTTTTTATTCTACTTTTTCTTTTATACTTCTCAAGAAAATGTTTGCTGCAAATTGTTGAGTTTTTCTTTGGTTATATATAACATAAGATAAAGCAACAAATAATAAATGAGTACATCGATGGCGATTGTTGTTAACATTAAGAACCTTAGAATGATGTTAAGTCATGAATGGACATGCGCGCTAATTTCTCCTGTTGGTTATTTACTTGAATTTTAAGTTACAGTGGACAGCAATAGCGCCAGCCCTGCCGTCTGAACCCAAGAATTTAATCGTAGGGCTAGCTCACCCTCAAACTTATCCCCATTTGCTAATACTCACCCTTTTACTTATAATTCTTTCAGATTTATGAAATAGGCATGCTAGCATTACTCTCTCTCTCTCTCTCGCCCTATCTCTCTCTCTCTCTCTCTCTCACACACACATATTAAACCACACACACTCATACACACACAGACACGCATATTAACCCACACACACTCATACACACACACACTCATACACACACTCACACTCATACACACTTACCCTCAAGTACACGCGCGCTTCTTTAAATTAGAATCTGCTTGTTATTTCTGTAATTTTTCATAATTTTTAAGTCATTTTTGCTTTGCTACCACTGACAATAAAATGCTTATGCAGATTTGAAGAGCCATTATTGTCCGTACCAGGAACTAAAATTGACATAATATGCCAAAGTCTGTTGTATTATTTAAATCATATCTCTGTATTTTGAATTTTTAAACTAAAAATTAAAGTATTTTATGTGGTTTGATTATGTTTGATTTTAGTTACATAGAATTATTTTTAGTAATAATGAGTGTGTATATTATGTAAAATTCGTTCCCAAAAGTAAAGTGAGATAAGATTCGACATAACATAGGTACTTAAAAATTTGTTTCTAATCTCAATATCGTAATTACCAACATGTTTGGCTTTATATTACATAGTTTTTACTGAGTTTTAATAAACAATAAAATTCAATAGGGTTGTTGAGTTCCTTGTCTATAATACTTATCGATGTTCTTTTCTACCCATACCTGTCCACAACCAACCTACCTAGAACAAGAAGCTAGACTAAAATTATGGCTAAAACGCACAAAAATTGTGTATTGGCGTCTGAAACAAAATGAATATCTTTGTTCTAAACACTTCACAGACGACTGTTCTATTAGACATGAGAAACGCACCACTTTGAAAAAGTGCAGTATACCCACAATATTTACTGGTAGTACAAGTATTAGATTACTATTTCGAATGTTTTTTATTTCTTTTCTTCTTATTTTCGCCCATACTCAGTGGTCATAGCCAAGTGTAGAAAGGTCGCCTGATGATGACTTGTATTTACAAGAGGTAAGTTTGTTAAATTTGTTTAATTATTATGACCAATTTATTGCATCAAGGGAATAAATTTATATTGGAACTGTAAAATTATTAATGTCCTTAGTTAGTTTCCGTGAGTTTAGGTGAGAAATAACTCCTCCTGAATGGATTCTCGCCTAGTCGTGGCGAGGGGAGAAGGGAGGGTTAGTAGCCGTGGCTTGGTAACCCATGGCAACGGCTCACATGGCTGGCCCGAAATTAAGGGCTGGCCCAAGGTGGTCACTCTGAGTTGGCTTCTTGAGCCCTTGGATGTGTGTTAGTGAGCTGCGGCTAGAGGAGAGTCCTCTCTCTATATCGCTGCAGCCGAGGTGGTGTCGCAAGAGAAGAAGATCGTTGGTATGGTAATGCGTCACTTGACTATCCTCCGTGACTTTGGCGGGACTGTACCACTTGGTGCTTCCGAGTGCTCGTTTTCCCTTGGCTCCATAGCCTCCACATATCGAATTCGGGAAGTCGGGGAGGGAAGTACTCAACTAAGGAGGGGTCCTCACTGGCGGGGCCGCGGATGTGCTTGAAAGCCTTTCCGTGGCCCTGTCAATGTGTGGTGAATGTGCAACATCATGGGGTTTAGTAGGTGCAAGTCCGACATATTCCGTTCTTGCCCCCTCAATGCAGGTCACATTTGAAACCCGGAACGAAATCCATTATATAGTTACGAATAAAAACGTTGATAGATCAATGCAGCGTCGATTCTTGTTTTATATGAAGTATAAAGCTTGCGTCTAAGGCCTAGGTATTAATTGATACATTTATTTATTGTATGGCATTATATTAATATGATACATAAATAGAATGGTTGTTACGGGTAGGACTGGGTATAGAATTCTTATCGATATATTTTTTCACACTGTCTTATCTCTGTTATTAGTTCCGTGGGCGTTCACTTCTGCTGTCAGCTCCAATATGGCGAAAATCAAATCGCCTCAATATATCACGGTTATGGCCAGTCCATATATAGCGGTCAGTGTTTCATCATCATCATCATCATTACAGCCCTTCACAAGTCCACTGCTGAACATAGGCCTCCCCCAAAGAATGCCACAAAGCACGGTCCTGAGCCACCTGCATCCATCGACTTCCTGCATGTCTTACCAGGTCGTCACTCCATCTCGTGGGGAGACGCCCTACACTTCGCCTACCGGTACGAGGCCGCCACTCGAGAACCTTTCTTCCCCATCGGTTGTCGGTTCTTCGAGCTATATGGCCGGCCCACTGCCACTTCAGCTTACTAATCCGTTGGGCTATGTCGGTTACTCTGGTTCTACTGTGGATATCCTCATTCCTAAGTTTATCACGCAGAGAAACTCCGAGCATAGCCCTCTCCATAGCTCGCTGAGCGACCTTGAGCTTTCTCATACGGCCAGCAGTGAAGGACGGTCAGTGTTTGTTCTGCATAATTGTTTTGCGTTATAAAACATTCGACAAATAGTCACTATGTTCTATTGTAAAATCTTTTGTTTGATCCCCACGAGGCAGGAGTGGGAGTCACAGAACGTTTTTTTTTGTATTTTGGTTAAGTGTTTTCTGGTAAATAAATATATTTATTATTATTATTATTATTATTAAGTTATCAAAAATTAAAAGTATAAGTTAGCGAAATGTGGAGTAACAGCTCTTAAAAGAAATCACGGAAGTAAATTTAGGATAATTTTTAATGTAACCATTTAGGCAATATTGAGGATTGAGATTGTGACATTCCTAAGTCCAATTAAAAGGGTAAAAAATAACTGTTAATAAAAAGTTTTAGTGAAGAAAAGGGATGAAGTAATTTCACATTCTGAAGTCAGAGTTTCAATTCTTCTATAGGTACACAAGTCTTTTGCCTCCTCTACACTACTCGCGAAGCAACTTTGACGAAGTGCTCGTCGAAGTCAATCGCAGTCCGAAGAACGTGACCAAACACTCTTGCTACTTCGCGAAGAGCTCAGTCGTCTTAAGTCTCCGCACCCTTAACATGAATAACGTTCAAGAGGCAGCTGTTATAGGTACCTAATTGTGTGAACAGTACGACGTCAATGCGTTAACTAAATAAATAATAATGTAGAAAGCTACATATTGCATGCCTTAAGCGGAAGCGCAAGGTATGTTCTACTATCGTCTAAAAATGAAGATTCCAACGTTTTATCGAATAAAATCATATCCAGCAATCATATTATACATATAAATGATATAAAAAGCACATTGTTAGAAAGATAAATGATTGTTGAACTTATTTAATATTTATATATAAAAAAAAATATATATTCATAATTGGCGTAAGCCGAGTAGTATAGGGAGACGCTTCGTGTAATTTCGGGGTACTTCGCGAAGTCCTTTGACTCTGGCACAAAAGACCGACAGCGATCGGAAGTCACCCGAGGCGTAACGAGGTTGCACGAAGCGAATCGAACCTCTCTACACTGTTCGCTTTGTCCAACTTCGATCTACTTCGCGAGTAGTGTATTGGAGGCATTAGTTTATCAGAGAGCAACACTGCACTTCCTAATGTCATGGCATATATGACATTGACATATTTGTTTGCAATGGTTTGAAAGATTGAAGTTTTAGAATTTTAGATCAGTCAGACTCATATAGTACCATTTTTGTGCTTTACAATCATATTGAATTTGTTTTTATTAAGATGGATATAGAGGAATGCATGAAGGAGTGGGAAGATTTAATTGCAGACTATAAACGCCTTGAGGTATGTTAACCAAATTTTTTTTTGTATGTACACTATTAACCACATATTATATTGTTTTGTTTAATTTGATGACCCTTACTCGCTTTCTTAAACTTTCTAAACATTTATTATACTGGTCAAATAATATTTTTCAACTTCCTTGACCGCACTAATTTATTTGGTAATTTTAACAACAGTTTCGTTTTACCATTATATTTTTTTTTTATTTTACAATTTCTGTTTTTAAAATTAATATCTGACTCAATAATTAATAAATAAACGTTGATAATTTATGTTTCACAGATATTGTGTGGTTTTATGAAATTGATCTATCAATAGACCTAATAATTTGAACCAAAATTTTTACCTAGTGGCCAGTTCAAGATTATTAAGGCCAACACAAATTTATTGACACTTGCCATGTGTAAAATTGAGTGTACATTTTTTCCGTGGTAGAGCCATGCTGCAGCTATATTGTGGTTGCAGCACGAATGAGTCAACTTGATAGGTTGACTTGTTGGTAGGACCATGTTTTCACAGAATACCAGTGTAAAATAGCAGCTTAATGCTGCTGTGTTTTGTATGGTGAGTGTAGAGAACCGTAGACACTTTTTATTGGAAACAAGGCATTCCATCTCAGTCCTCAGGGGTAACAACGCATCTGCATTTTGATTCTTAATTGAGGATAAATGTAGATGTCAATGAGCCACAGTATACACTTATTACAGCACCATTAAATTAGCAAAGTATTAAGTAGTATTTAGTAAGAAGTAAACAATTGGGGTTGGCTATAGATGTCTGGTACTTGATTTTAATTATGTTTTCAGTTTAGGAGGTTTGTCAGGGTTAAACTTGAACCGTATTGTTTTTGGATTTCAGAAATGCTTTTTGAATTAATTAGGAGAAAAAAATCACATAATATAATGAAATGCAAATATGTCAATTTGTCTATGTTTAACATGTTTCACCCATAAAAAAGTTAATAAATCGTACCTAGGCAATCCTTTTATGGCTGAAGATGGGACTCATACACAATGATTAAGTCACAGTGAAAAGCAGTCAAGAAATTTTTCAGAAAACAAAATTATAACAATTCACATTACATTATTTTATTTACCATAATCATAGCAGAGTTTAGGCCAACCTGACTTTATAGATAAGATAACTCAAATCCGTACTAAAACCAAATCAGCACACTCCGACTCCACGTAGCCTTGTCTGCCCTACCCCTTAAAGTGTTTTTGTAAAGGCGTAGGCGCAGAGGGGGAGGGAGAGCAGCCCCCGCCCGCCGTGGCAACGTGCAACGTGAAATCACAGGCACCTGTGTGAGCCATAGCGGCTGAGGTTGGTCGCCTAAGGCGACTAATAAGCCAAAGCTGTGGAGGTGTTGTTTAACCAACCACAAGCTGGCTGCACCTAGCTGTAGCTGGCTAAACCCAAATTGTTGGATAATTTATACATAAGTAATTAAAAGCAATATGGATTATTTATGACACTACTATATTATCAATATTATTTCGGCATAAACAATATCAATAAACAGGCATTAACTTTATTAGAGTGGACTGAAAATCTACATTTAACAGTTTATCAAAAAGATTGCTTATTTATTCAGCCCAGCTTCAGAAATGAACATTGGGTTCATATTTTAACCGTCTTCAAAAAGGAGGAGGTTCTCAGTTGTGTATAGTTTTTTGTATGTATGTTATGCGATATCCTTGCAGAATATGAACCAATTTTGATGATTCATTTTTTAGGGTTCCATAGTTAAACAACAAGGAACCCTTATAGTTTCACCATATCCCATCCAAATGTCAAGCTATAAATAGGTAGCCATCGGATGATAAAGAAACTGAATCCCCATTTTTTTCGGTTTTATTTTGGAACTGAGTAATACAGTGAAATACCTTGGCTTACACATTGACTCCACCTTCAGCTGGCAAATGTTTGTCAAAATGTCACAGGTATTATGTGTTCTCTCTACTGCCTGAAAAACTTTCTCCTGTCCGAGAAGATTATTGTGCCTAATTTTTCCCATTTTTGACTATGCTGATGTGTGTTACTTTGACCTAAATGCAGAACTCTAGAACAAATATGACCGTATTCTCAATAACTGCATTCGTTTCATTTTTAATCTTCGAAATTATGATCATGTGTCTACTGCTCGCTCTCACCTTAATTGGCTACTCATTTGTCAGTGTCGTAGTCGACGTGCACTTACTACTCTTTACTCTAACTTGATGTCTCCTTATCCTCCATCTTATTTAACTCCTTATTTTCAGTATCTTAGCTCGAACCATGATAGTTCTCCATTCTACTAATAACCTTTTGCTTCAGTGGCCCCCTTTTAGTTCTAACTTTCAAAAAAAACAAAAAAAATGATCCTCACTTTAAAGGTAAAAGTTTAAAGTTTAAAACTAAGAAATTACATTTTTGAACACTGAATAATTTTTTTGTATTTTTTTGAGGGACTTAAAAAACGAGGGTTTTGAGAACGAAAAATTCCGGTTGAACCATTACTAAAGAAGTTATAAGCAAATAACCACAAAAAGAGCGGTTTGTTCGAAAATTCAATATTTTTTAAACATAAGAGGAAGGGTTTTTCGATGGGTACAAAAATGTAGAGAGGTCGAGGAAATCAAAAATGAAGCTTCTTAAAACCATCCATTTTGGCATGGACATTCCCATGTATATTTTAAGTACTTGAGCTTGATATTGCATAGAATAACCACAGTATAATAAACATACAGTAGAACGACGCCTTTGATCTAGTGGTAAATGCCGACAACGTCTAAACAGCGTATGGATGTTAGGGTTGTCACAAATTAACAACTTTTACTAATTTAATTATTTATTTTAGATCTACATCCTCATCAACAGTATAATTACTAAGATAAAAAATAAGTAAAAATTTGTTCTTAGATTTTTCCTAAAAGTACTCAAAACGTTAACTGCACGCCTCACAACGTGAGTGCTCTACTCTCGATATGTGGGCATACCTCAATTTCGCTACATTAAATCGTCTTATACTCTTAGATAGACATCAAATTCATATTATTAAGTTATTCTTATTATTAGTTTATTTTATAATTTATTCTTTAGGCTTTCGAAAGTTCTTCCAATTAAATCAGGTCTTCCAATAACTTCCGTTCATAATTTGCATCTGAAATTTTTAAATATAATACTTATTAATAAATTTTCATAATTATCACCCCCAGAAACCTTAAAATTGACATCCATATTGTATTATTAAAAAAAATCCACCATCGTGGATATGAAAATGGATGCCGTTTTCGTAATCGACACTCAAGAAACTTTGAAATTGACATCCATAACATTAAAAAAAATATCCACCGTCTTGAATTTAAAAATGAATACCATTTTCGTAATGCACTGGGGTGCTGATTACGAAAATTCTTCATTTCTTGGGAGAAATCTCGAAATTGATACCCATATCATATTATTAAAAAAATGTCCGCCATCTTGGATATAAAAATGGATGCTATTTTCGTAATTAGCACCCCGACAAACCTAAAAATTGACCCCTAAATCTTAATATTTTATAAAAAAACTTCGAAAGACCGAAGACGAGGCACTATAGTATGGTCTAAAACCTTAGCCTGTCCAACCACACGATTTAGATGAAGAAAAAAATCAAACTTCGAAAGAGTAATGCCCAGCGACTAGTACCTATTTTTTACGTCCGCCATTCTTTTTACGTTGGCAATTTGGCATGACATGACAAAATATACATAATGTAAAAAATAATAACAATATTTATTTCCTTTTCTTCCGTGTGCGGGATTTGGTGAAATCGCAGATCTTTATTAATGTTAGATGACGACTTGCAATCTCTCACAGCACACGTCGTATGAACCATTTTATTTATAAGTATCCACACTAAATTTAAAAATTATTAAAGCAAACGCGCGTTAACCCTGGAAGTCGTGTCCCGATCTACTAATACGATTGGTATGAGCAGCTCGGGCTCGTCCTTCCCGCGTCTCACCCCTCACACCCCGCACGATTGCCCTGTCTAGACGTCTTCGTTGGACGACTGTATGGATTAATAGACTGTGGAATAACACTAGGAAAAAAAAAGGAATATAAAATAATAATATTTATGGATCAGATTTTTATTCCATATTTTTTGAAAAACTATTCAATCGTGAAATGAACTCCTTGAATAACATCATTAAATAGCATCCATTTTTGATTAATTAGAAATCAATTTTATAACTCGAGCTCTGCTAAAACTGTCGAAATAGCAACTTCCTTTATTTGTAAATAAGAAGTAATATTTATTTATATCTGTTTTTATATATGGAGAGCACTAATTATTATCTTATATCACTAACCCACTTCGATGTCAATTTTTTCAGTACAAACTCGACGTCAAAGTAGCAGTTTACGGTATTTAAAAAAAATCCCAAATCCTTTTTCGTATATCGACAGCACTAACTGAGCACTGAATTATGATCCTATATCACTAGGTGATAACCCACATGGATGTCAATTTTGGATCACTTACATTGCTGAACCTGTCAAAGTGGCAGTTTACGGTATATGAAAATAAAATTTTGTTTAGCACTTATTTCTCGCATGTGCTTGCAGCAATAACTAAGCACGTAATTATTATCTTATATCATTAGGTGATAGCCCACTGGGATGACAATGTTTCATCACATACTCTGCTAAAGATGTAAAGGTAGCAGTTTATGATATTAAAAAGAAAAAAATATTTTCTCAAACCTTTTTGCGTATATCGACAGCAATAAATGAGCACTAAATTATTGATGCTTATATTTGGTAATGTATTGAGCGGTTATCGGTTTAGGTGGTAGAACACTGCTAGCTTAATTAAATTAAATTAAATTAAAAGCTAGCAGTTTTCTAATTTTTGATCAAGCTATTTTGGCGTGAAATTTAATTTTGCAGCACTAAATTAACACTAAATGAGCACTTAATATTTAGCAAAAATTTTACTGATTTTGCCCAAAGAACCATTCCAGCTTTAAAAGCTAGCAGTTCACTAAATTAGCACTAAATGAGCACATAATATTTAGCAAAAATTTTACTGATTTTGCCCAAAGAACCATTCCAGCTTTATAGACGTTGAAGTGTGGCCGCACACGCGAAGTTCATCGCGATAAAACCCTTTGAAGTGTGAGAAATTACCGAGAGCGAAGCGATGTGCTTGAAACTTCGCAAGAAGTGACATTCACGAAGGGACGGCCACACATACACTGCAATAACGCGAATACGAGGGCTGCACTAAAAGTATCGGGAATGGAATATTTCCACTGTTCCTGTCATATTAATTTTTTTTTTAATTGAAAAGTCCTTGTTTTTAAAAATCGAATACCATTTATTTATTTAAAAAAAGATTCTCGGTCTTGTCACAAGGTTTTGTCAAACTTGTTTAGTCGTTGAGAAAATGGAATTGACTCGAGAAAATTCAAGAGCGATGATTTATTATGACTTTCGAAGTGGTTTAACACAAAAACAGTGTGTTGACCGGATGATTTCTGCATTTGGTGATGAAGCCCCATCAAAAACCACAATTTATCGCTGGTTTGGTGAATTTCAACGTGGACGTGTCAAGCTCAGTGATGATCCCCGTCAAGGTCGTCCAAAAACTGCAGTCACCCAAGAAAACGTTGATGCTGTGCGTAAGCTGATTGAGGAAGATCGACATGTGACATACCGCGAAATTCAGGCAACTTTAGACATTGGCATGAGTGAAATACAAATAATCTTGCATGAACAATTAGGTGTAAAAAAGCTGTTTTCCCGATGGATACCGCATTCGCGCTGTGAAGAGCAAAAAGCGGCTCGCGTTACTTGGTGCATCAGAACTCTCGAAAGATTCCACGCAGGATCCTCAAATGCTGTATACAACATCGTATCAGGTGACGAATCCTGGATATACGCGTACGAACCCGAAACAAAAAACCAGTCACGAGTTTGGGTGTTTGAAAATGAGTTAAAGCCAACAAAAATTGTTCGTTCACGGAGTGTTGAAAAAAGTGGTGGCCACTTTTGTCTCCAAAACCGGCCATGTTACGACTATTCCTCTTGAGGGACAAATAACCGTTAATGCAGAATGGTATGCTAGCATTTGTTTGCTACAGGTCGTTTCTGAACTCCGTAAAGAGAACTGCAACCGCCGCATCATCCTCCATCACGACAATGCTAGTTCTCTCACCGCACACAGAACAAAAGAGTTTTTAGAGCAAGAAAACATGGAATTATTAGACCATCCGCCGTACAGCCCCGACCTAAGCCCTAATGATTTCTATACTTTCCCTAAAATAAAGAATAAATTGCGTGGACAGAGATTTTCATCACCTGAAGAAGCTGTGGACGCCTACAAAACGGCCATTTTGGAGACCCCAACTTCCGAATGGAATGGTTGCTTCAATGATTGGTTCCATCGTATGGAAAAATGTGTCAAATTTCGCGGAGAATACTTCGAAAAGCAATAAATACATTTTTAAATAGTAATGTTGTGTCACTTCCTTGATTCCCGAAATTTTCAGTGCCGCCCTCGTATATTTTGGTGGTATTTGTATGTACTAATTATATATTATGTATTTCAATATGTATATTTGTATGTATATATTTGTATATATGTTTGTATACGTCATATATGTATAGTTTATTTATTAGTAAATTGTATGTATTATGTAGTTAATTATTATTTTGTGTACTGTTATTTTATTCTATATTGCCGCACCTACGTCAAATTCTCACCACTCCATGGGTTGACTGGTAAAGAATGCCTCAAGGCATTAAGTCCGCCCTTTGTATTCTTTTGCTTTAAGGAATGCAATAAAGAATAAATAAATAAATAAATATATAGGGTAGGTATATATACGCATAATATATATATATACACATATATATATATATATATATATATATATATATATATATATATATATATGTGAATATTAAATTTCTGTACTTATTACACCTACCTACCTCTTTTATCTCTGCACTACTCTAAGGTAGACTGGTAGATAGTGCCTCGGGCATTAAGTCCGCCTATATACATTAAATGTGCCTATGAAGGTAAAAAAATATATGTCCGTCTCAGGGTTGACTGATTTAATCGCTTGATTTTGATTAAAAAATCATTGATTTAAATGAACATGTATAAATTAATGTA
Organism: Parnassius mnemosyne; assembly: GCA_963668995.1. Classification (NCBI taxonomy): domain Eukaryota; kingdom Metazoa; phylum Arthropoda; class Insecta; order Lepidoptera; family Papilionidae; genus Parnassius; species Parnassius mnemosyne. Next base: position 35,965,072 of record CAVLGL010000013.1, on the reverse strand, counting down.
ATAAGCAGAAAATGAAATAAAACTGGCTTAAAATAAGGTAAAATCTTTTATTGTTTTATGTTGTTCTTATGATTCTGCTACAATAGTCTGATAAACTTTGGAAAATCAACAAAGACTGTAGCGATGAGGTCTATCAGTCTCGTAAACTGAGTAAAATCAACCAAAGAATTTTTAAGAAATTCACTTAATATATGAACTGTAATTAATACAGTATTAATTATTTTACTCTTAATCAGTCTCTAATATGTATTCAATAAACTTTGGGAAATTAATCCAAAATAGATAAATTATATAAAATATAAAAGGACACTTGGATATCAACAAAATAAATATAATTTTTACTACTATAAATTTTAAAAAGAAAAACAAGTTGCTAGCTTTTTCGTTCCCTAATTTATTTCGTAACTTCGACTGAACTAAATCAAATGTTAAAAATATTCTTTCAAGTGACGCCGAAGATGATGTAGTTGTGAACAAGCTTGAAACTGCTTTAATTAAGGCACGGTTTGTCAACATATATTTTTATAATTGATAACCACCATTCCATTCTGCTTAAATTTTTTAAAAACTCTTCAGTGAACATGAACTCTGTGAAAGGCTCAGATCTGGCTTCATATTTAACTATTAACGGTAGCAGCACAGATTACTTAATAGTTTACTAAAGCAGTCCAATATTTTGATTAATTGGTAGCAGTCCAATATTTTGATAAGATTCTAAGGCAAAGTCTATGGCTGAAACACGTTCTTCAATTCTCAATTTGTTGTTATTTTTGTAGGATATTTTAGAAAAGCCAACAAATGTGCTGGAGTGAATGGCATTAATCTGTTCTTCAGAAGCCCCGTTACTTTCAAATGTGACCTCTAATTCTTTAAAGCACTGAACTGTCACTGAGTGTTGCGTGGCTTGCTTTTCTTGTCTAGTCTATCAAATAAGTGTAACTGATATCGGTTTTCATATTTTCAACATATATTGTGCCAATCTTTTGATTATTATATTACTCAGTTTTTGCGTAACAACTCTGTCAATGTTCTCTTTGGATTCTTCACAGATTCAATCAATTTAGGCCATGCTGCAAGATAACTTTCCAAGCAGTCACTAAATGTGTTCCAATGTACATCTTGGGGAAATATCAACTGTTTTCCCTGCTCTTCCTTGTATTTAGCATTCGCAAAATGGTTATTGCGAAAATATTTCAGGACATGAACTACTTGTTCCTTGACCTCACGCACTGCCAAATCTTTAGATAGCAAATTTAGTATATGTGCTGCACAGCCACAGGTAAAGATGTTAATATCGGAGCGCTGATTTAGGTTTAGGTTATCGCGCATTTTTCCCGTCTTAGAGACGTTGTCTGTGACAAGGCTATTCACCTGGCTTTCATGGCCTTTTTTGCACTTTTTGATTAGATTTGACGCTAAGTCTGTCAGGTAATCCGCTGTGGGTGGACTACCTGAAGTGTCTACACTTTCATACAGGTATACTTCTCCGGTGTTTGTAGTCAAAGATACACAAATAATAGGGTCATTGTGGACATTGGACCATCCATCGATGGACATACAAACATCTTTTCTGTTTAGCTTAATATCACTTATTTTCTCTTCTTTTATATAAATTTGATTCAGCAGCCTATCACCTATTGTTTCGCGGTTCTGTATCCAGGCCGCAGCATCTCAGTTGCTTTCAGTACTTCTGGGTGTTCTATAGATGAAAAAAGATAATATGTAGCGAACATTGCCCTTGCTATCTGCTTGCCTAGTTTCTCCTTTTGCTCACTTGTAGTAAACAAAAAATATGAAGCAATTGGCTTTGGTGCTAGCTTCCTCTTCTTTGATGGACTCGGACGTGGAAACAAGGATGCCCCGAGCTCATTGTCAACATGTTCTGCACTCGAACTCGAACATGAGTGTTTGTTTGAAGTGAAAATAAAAATAAAGCACCAATAATTCCTATAGGTATAGGCACAAACACAAGAGCAGCGTACGTAAGCATAGCCGACAGGCCTTAGAGCCGAAATTCTGAATAATTGATAGATTGGTATGAATTTGAAATTCATATGTGGTTACCTGTGTTACATGTTTTCAAATGTTCCTTCATTCTGTTCACCAAACCCTGCATACTTTTTCCACAATTTCGGGACTGCTCTACATCCAGATTTTCCTCTTTCTTTGTTTGACATTTCGATAAAGTTTATCCAAACTGGGTCCTTTTTTCTTCCAGCGTTACTTATTAACTCATTATCATCAAAATTTGCAAGTAATTTTACAACAATGTCAACAAATTCAAAAGTATGCAAAGAAAAGTATGACAAATACGAATTGTTTGACGTTTGTCTTTTTTGTGTTGCCAGGTGCAAAATTTTAATCCTACTATGTAAAAAAGTGTTACCTACTCGTGAGTTTCAAAGTATACAATAAAAATAATTATTTAATAAAAACAGCATGATTTGATTAAAATTAAAAAAAATCATGTCCTTCCGTCTGCGGTTTTACTCAGAGACCATAGGTGCTACAAATCTGTAATTTGGCATAGTTATAGATATTTTTTTTTATAGGATCGGGTGACAAACGAGCACACAGTCCACCTGATGGTAAGTGGTTACTGTGACCCATAGACATCTACATCTATCCTCAATAAAGACTCAAGATGCAGATGCGTTGTCACCCGTGAGGACTAAGATGGAATGCCTCTTTGCCAGTAAAAAGGGTCTCCGGTTCTCTACACTCACCATACGAAACACAGCAGCGTTAAGCTGCTATTTTACGCTGGTTTTCTGTGAGAGCGTGGTCCTTCCCCGGTCGAGCCGACCCATTCGTGCTACAACCATAATATAGCTGCAGCATGGCTCTACTACGTTTATATTAATCACGCATCAAAAACTGTGAAATAAAATCTAAGAAAACATTGTTATTTTCGATACTTCCGATACAAGTAAATGGAGGATTATTTTTTTTACCCGTCTATTCAATGAACAACATATTTTCGATTCAGGGGTCCGTTTGCGAAATATTACTTTTAAAGTGGTATTTTTCATAACAGACATGTCCCCTCCCTACCACCCAAACCGCTATTTTTGGAAATGTGAAAAGTATACACATTAGTAGAATATATAATGAAGTTAAAAGGAAAATTATCACAGTTAAGTAGAATTAAGATGTTAACGAGTAATAGTCGACCAAGTTAAAAATGCACTTGGATTATTAAAAGTGTCCTTACAACTCCATACAAAATGACCTAAAACTAGCTGCATTATAACTTTGTAATGTTATTGTAAACTTAAAAGTAAACATTTTATAAAGAAAACGTTATTTAATGTAAATTGTATTATTTTCACAATCGAAAAGTTTTTTTAATCTTTTTTGAATATCGATTCCTATAAGTCTGATTAGAAAATAAGTCCGCCAGTTACCATCTTCCTTTTTGGGCCCATTTTTAGTTGTTATAGCGGTCAAACCGCGAACTCACTTGTTATTCTCATTATCAAGGAAGCCCACGTATTGTAACGGGCTACTAAGGAACCCTATCTCTACATTGTGCGTGGCCCGACACGCACTTGGACAGTTTTTTTATTATTAAATAGGTGGTCAAGGGTGGTCCTATATAAATTTGAAGATCAAACACCCCTAAGGGTAGTAATAGAGGATAGATGTAGATGTCTATGGGCCACTGCAACCACTTACCATCAGGTAAATTGTGTGCTCGTTGTCGCCATTATCCTATAAAGAAAGAAATCATTTTTGAATAAAGTTATAGTAGTATTAAAGTGTAGAAGTGACCTTCCAGGTCGTTCCAACTTCTATAAAAGCGGCTTTATCGATAATCTCATTTAAGATAGCGGTTAGTGACTTTTTATTTGTTACGGTATTTCACAGTTACAGCCTATTTAAATTCACAGCTGAACATAGGCCTCCCCCATAGATTGCATCATAGGAAGGATATTTGCCATAGTTGACAAGCGGGTTGGTTTTATTTTTAGTTGTTATCAGAAAGACGCTGCTGCCCATCTTCTAACTTGTTTTCATTTGTCACCTCGTACGACACCCTTGGGACGATATGGAGTAGTGCATATACTTACACCGCCACTACACGGTGTGTCACTGTGAGTGAGTGTGTGTGTGTTGTATCCACACTAACAAATTATTATTTTTTTGTACTTTTGTAATAATCGTAATGTAGATTAGTATAGTAAAAGAATAAAGAGTAGATTTGTATAGTTTCGACACATCTGTATTGTTATTTGGTTATAATTTTATGAATAACAGATTTGGTAAGCCAAATCAAGCATCATGTGGTAGAAAGGGACTCAAAAATTCGTGAATGTTGCATGACATATTTCATAGGCGGCTATATATTACATTATTTTTTGTATCGTTTTACGCTATATCTTGGCCAAAATAAACCGATATAAAATATTCTAAAAAATAGAGGTGAAAAATAGAGATGAAATTTATAATGTAACTATTTAGACAACATTGTATTAGTTTTTACCTTAAGATTATGATATTGCTTCTCTCAAAAAGATCTTAAATGAAGCTACCTAAAAGTACTTTTTTGGTGTATAAAAATACCAAGTGTCTAGGCTAGCTGTTTAAAAAATAAAAATAGTTTATTCTATATAGTAAATGGTCATACATTAATTATAACCGGGGACGGGGTCTCCTTTTAAGTATAAAAACTTGTGTTAGGAGACTCCACTCTTCCATAGCACTTACATTAACTACTTGCATGACCTTTATACATAATAATTGACTATAAAAATTAAAATAATAAAGTAATTACATTCACGCCAAAGGTGTGTTTACGCGCAAACGCGTGCGTGATTGCGTGCGTGCGTGCCCGCGCGCGCTCGTTTGTTTGTGTGTGTGTGTGTGTGTTACAAATAAATTACATTATTTTATTTTATGATACTTAAAAGAGCCTCAGTATCATCATACTCTTATTCAATAGCCATTTGGTTAGAGCATATTTGCAATTTCGGTAATTAAGGTGGTAAATATTTATGTTTTACGAGTATTAATGGCGTTGTATAGAGTCGCAGACTGTTTTACATATTGCCTCCTAGCTAAAGCGGTTTTAACAGTGACAGCTGTAGCTGCTACTTTTTTCCTTCTTTTGGCTACAATACAACTGTCAAACTTTATACCTTACCTTTATGCAGTCTTAGAACGGAATATAAGATGTACAGTTTCCTAACAGTGAGTACATTACTTAAAGCATAGAGATCTTCTGTTGGGAATCTTTTTGGTTTAAAATGCATAATTGTTAACAAATTTCTCTGTGCTCTTTCAACTTCTAAAAACCCTTCAACTTCTAAAAACGCTGTTCCCATGATAAAAGTAAGGTTGCTGAGAGTGAATGTCTGAAGGCATAGGTCCGCCCTTTGTAACCCTTTTGTTGAATTGAATTGAATAAATGGGCTCTTTTCCGCAAATCCACGTATTTTGCATGTGGGCAGGAATAATGTATTTATTCGAGTCATGAAATCTCCCCGAAGGAGTTCAACAGTCCTTTGAAGTTGCAAGCAACTTCGGGGAGTGATCCCGGCGTGCCGAGATGTTTAGCCCTGTATGCAGCGACTGCCGAACATGTAAGATAGGAATTTTTGAGTGAATTCTATTAATTATGCCTGTATGAGGGACTCTATTCTTACTCCAAAAATTTAGGGTCTTGAGTCTAACGGCAGCTAAAGTCGCTTCTTGTTGTATGTGTATATAAAGCGGGGTTAGCTCCAGCATCGCTAAAGTAAGGCTGCTGGTGTCGTAGGTCTTATGCAGCCTGTGGCAGCCATACATGCCAGTCTCTGGTAACACAGAAGCTTCTTTATAGTGGTGGCTTCGTTTGTTTTGGTCCACCATACCTGAGCGCTGTATGTGATCATGGACCGAATAACAGTTTTGTATAGCCATGCCATGTATCCCCAGGTGAGTTTTGAGAGAGACTGAAGTTGTTGACGAGTATGTTTACCTGGGATAAATAGTCCGACTAGGTAAGTCCAACTTCGACCGAGAGGTCAATCGACGGATTCAACTCAGCTAGGCAGCGTTCGGGAAAGTACGACACATCTTCTCGTTAGACATACCTCAAAACCTGAAAACGAAATTGTACAACCAGTGCGTGTTGCCAGTGATGACTTACGGATCTGAGACATGGTCCTTCACTGCTGGCCGTGTGAGGAAGCTCAAGGTCGCTCAGCGAGCTATGGAGAGAGCTATGCTCGGGGTTTCTCTTAAATACTTACACTTACTTACATAATAAACTTAGAAATGAGGATATCCGCAGTAGAACCAGAATAACCGACATAGCCCAACGGATTAGTAAGCTGAAGTGGCAGTGGGCCGGCCATATAGCTCGAAGAACCGACAACCGATGGGGAAGAAAGGTTTTCGAGTGGCAGCCTCGTACCGGTAGGCAAAGTGTAGGGCGACCCCCCACTAGATGGAGTGACGACCTGGTAAGGCATGCAGGAAGTCGATGGATGCAGGTGACTCAGGACCGTGCTTTGTGGCATTCCTTGGGGGAGGTCTATGTTCAGCAGTGGACTTGTGAAAGGCTGTAATGATGATGATGATGATGACTCCAGGGTCTGACTCAATCAAAAAAAAACGAGTCAGACCCCATCGTTTGCCAATCATGTTTCTGCATTGCCAGAAAGTTATACTAGCTTTGTTGATTTTGTTTTCTATGTGTTTATTCCAGTTGAGTTTACTGTCCAAGGTAAGACCTAAATATTTTACCTCGGAGGATAGCTGGAGTTTTGTGCTGAAAAGACTTAGGAGATGATAGTAACCCTTTTGTTAAGATGTAAACAATAAAGTGTAAATAAATAAATAAGGCATATAAAATGTTCCAGACAATAAACAAGGATTATGCAACCAAGCTAGAAGAAGTCGGAGAGCTGCAAGCAGCATGTATGAAGGAACTTAATCATCAAAGATATCGCATGTCGGTTATCACAGGTGCACTGAAAAGGTCAGATATAATCGTTAGTTACTGCTGCTATTATTAACTCTTATCGTATTATTTATATAAATTGTGTTATCGTTTTATTTCATAACTGCTTCTAACACAGTCTTATAATGTTGAAAATAGGTTTATACGTTAGATTATTGAATTAAGGGTTATACCAAAAGTTCTCATCCAAACAAAAATTAATAGAGCATGTGATTACATCACAGATAAAGTTAGTCCTAAGACATATTGTATCGTAGAATTATACGATACAATATGTCTTAGAACTAACTTTAGAAGCTATGTGAAAATATTATTTACATAATTATTTTTAGAGTTTTTATAACGGTTAAAAAGTTTAATTATAACCTAGACATAATAAGGAAAATTTTGTATTATTACTGATTTAATTTTCTATAAAAAGTGAAATTTATCGGATTGGACGAAACAAAATTGTGCATTGTCTTTGCCGAGTCTTATCAATATAATCTGCCAGATTATGTATCATTACTCTGTATATTATTAGTTGGATAACTACACTAACAAACATTTTAAACCATTTTAATTTATTACTTAGTTAATTTCAGTGACAATCTGTTTAATTCAAACCAACCTTCTCTATCAAACACTTAGTACAATATTTTGTATACAAGTAACATAACCTGTCAAATGTCGTTCTTTTTTCTTTTGTCTACATCATTTCATAAATTGGCTTTGTCGTATTAATCCTTCTCTTTTCTAAATATCGATTTTCTCACAACTTATTCAATGAAAGTAATAATATCTATAAAATCTCTCCAATATATTTTACAAACGTGCAATTTGAAGATGTAATCGTATAAACCGAGAGGAGAGACCTGGTGACCTGAGAGAATAGGTATTGTTAAATACCTTTATTAGGCACCTGTCTCTCACAAACTAGAGTTCAATACGGTTATAGTTTATAGTTCAACATGTTTGTCATCAATTATTCTGTACCTGTTTGTGATGACAACATAAATATAAGTTCTAATAATTATTAGCTAATTAATTTATCATTATCTATACAGTGTATTATAAGTCTCCTGCTCTGAGCAAATGCTTTCCACATAAACTCGTTTTATTAGTATAAGGCTATTGCTGAAAAACCCCTTAATTCCCATTGGTTTTCAGTTCTTCCAACTGCATGATGGTCCATCGATACTTCAACTTATTAATCACAAAAAGTATATAATCACTATGTTTAATTAATCCATTAACTTAGTAATATTAAGAACTTTCGAGAGTAATTTCAAATAATCCAATTTATATGTATTGGAGTATGTGAAACTTTTCAGCATTTGATTAGATAGAAACTTGGTATGGATTAAATTATAGATTATTTTTAATTAACTCAGATAAGATGATACTGTGTTATTACTTTTTCAGTTTCCCAATCGTGTAATATCACTGATAACTAATGATAATTCAGTAGTAATGTATGAACTGTACATTGAAAAATATCCACTCAATATAATATTTTATAATAATCGCCGTGTAGTGGATTTGTAAGAGAATCCACTTTAACATATCATCCCGTGGCTGTCGTATGTGGCAACATAGCCACAAAGAGGGACACAAAGACACATTACCGTCGATAATACGACCCGTGTTTCACCTCACAAACGATGTATCATCAGGTGAAATACACTGTTTCAATGTGGCCGTTCGCCGCCACCCTCACTGTGGTTAGCGATTGATTAATGACTATTTCTCCTGATAATGCCTCGCTTAGAGGTCCATAATTTTACAGAATAAATTACGATTCATTTTCTATCATTGCTTTGATTGTAACACAGGAAAAAGGAACGTACATGTGCATATATAGAATTTTTGCACCGACATTCGATTCGAAAACATATACGTTAAAGATAGCTTTAACCGCCTCTCTACCATTATAGCCCATCACAAGTCTACTGCTGAACATAGGCCCCCCAAAGGATTGCCACAGCCATCTCTCTCCTGAGATACCTGCATCCATCGACTTCCTGTATTCATTATTCTTCTTGTTGTCTTACCTGGTCATCACTCCGATTATTGGGGTGGCCGTCCTGCACTTCCTTTATCCGTACGACGCAGCCACTCGAGAATCTTTTTTCGCCAATCGGTTTTTCCTAAATTATACCCCACAAAGCGTGTAGAAGAACGACAAGTAGACTTCCCCATCGGTTGCAGGTACTCAAATTATACCCCAAAAAGCGAGAAGAAAACGACGAACCAGAAGTGGAAAAACAGAAAAAATGTTTTTACCCAAAAGTTCCAATTGTAATTACAAACATTCTAAATACTGTTTACCAATAATTTTAGAACCTTTTCAATCCCTGATTTATCAGATAAAAGAACTAGAAGTTTTCAGCTTCTATTTCTTAAAATATTGTTACAACAATTTTAAAAAACATTTATGCATAAATCATAGAAATAGGATTTTTTTTAACTTACAGATTAGAAAAAAAAGGTGTCACTAAGGATGAGCGTGTATCTAATCTTGAAAAAGAAATCATGAAGAGGAAAGCAATGCTGCATGAAATTGAAGCTACTCTCCCAAAACAAAACAGCCTGTACTTAAAAATTATTCTTGGAAACGTAAATGTATCAATACTGAATAAAAATGATAAGTAAGTTTACTATACTCGTATAGTTACATATTATTGTTCTAAATATCCGAAATCAGTTCAGACATGAAAACTTTTCGAAAATTCTCTACCAGTATCATCATTACATCATTACAGCCCTTCACAAGTCCACTGCTGAACATAGGCCTCCCCCAAAGAATGCCACAAAGCACGGTCCTGAGCCACCTGCATCCATCGACTTCCTGCATGTCTTACCAGGTCGTCACTCCATCTCGTGGGGGGACGCCCTACACTTCGCCTACCGGTACGAGGCTGCCACTCGAGAACCTTTCTTCCCCATCGGTTGTCGGTTCTTCGAGCTATATGACCGGCCCACTGCCACTTCAGCTTACTAATCCGTTGGGCTATGTCGGTTACTCTGGTTCTACTGCGGATATCCTCATTCCTAAGTTTATCACGCAGAGAAACTCCGAGCATAGCCCTCTCCATAGCTCGCTGAGCGACCTTGAGCTTCCTCATACGGCCAGCAGTGAAGGACCACGTCTCAGTTCCGTAAGTCACCACTGGCAACACGCACTGGTTGTACAATTTCGTTTTCAGGTTTTGAGGTGTGTTTGACGAGAAGATGTGTCGTAGCTTCCCGAACGCTGCCCAGCCGAGTTGAATCCGTCGATTGACCTCTCGGTCGAAGTTGGACTTACCTAGTCGGACTATTTGTCCCAGGTAAACATACTCGTCAACAACTTCGAGCTTAGTGCTCCCAACAACTACCGGCATAGGTGTGACATGGACATTGAACATGATCTTTGTTTTGTCCATGTTCATCTTAAGACCTATCCGTTGGGAAACACTATCGAGGTCATTGAGCATAGTGCTTAGGTCCTCCAGCGATTCTGCCATAAGGACTATATCGTCGGCAAATCGAAGGTGAGTGATGTACTCGCCATTGATGTTGATACCGTATCCTTTCCAGTCCAGAAGCTTGAAAACGTCTTCCAATGCAGCGGTGAAGAGTTTCGGGGATATGACGTCACCCTGTCTTACACCTCTCTGCAATTGGATAGGTTTCGTACTCTGATTCTGTACTCGGATAGCCATCGTAGCCCTACTGTACAAGCACTTCAACACTTCGATATACCGACAGTCAACTTGGCACCGCTGAAGGGACTGCAGCACCGCCCAAATTTCGACGGAATCAAAGGCTTTCTCATAGTCCACATACGCCAGACATAGTGGCAAATTGTACTCTTCGGACTTCTGTACAATTTGCCGAAGGGTATGTATGTGGTCTATGGTGCTAAAGCCCTTTCGGAAACCGGCTTGTTCGGGAGGCTGGAAGTCGTCAAGTCTGCGCGCGAGACGATTCGTAATGACTACCAGTATAAATCTTAATTATTCATGGTATGTGCAAAACATCCTTGTTGCATTTGTTAATTCGTGCTACGTGTGGATAACAGGAAATTCATACTGTCAAACAGGTTAATGTTCAGGAATGCTACGCTTACTTACCGTCTTGATAAGGACTTGAAGATATTTAAAAAATACCTGTGGTTTCGGTTTAAAAAATTCCATCGCACTATTACGTCAAGTCGATCGTAAAAGAAGGCTAAGAACTGTCATAAAGATCTCAGCCACTATTAAATGATATAATCATCTCATATTATATATCAGATCATGTGTTAAAACCGATGTGACCAAAGTGCTAAGGGGCTGCAATTATAAATCCGCCAAACAATTGTGAGGTACATCATTTTCATGAAATGATATATATCATTTTCATGACATGATATATATCATTTTCAACACATGATATATATCATTTCATGAAAATGATATATATCAGATCATGTGTTAAAACCGATGTGACCAAAGTGCTAAGGGGCTGCAATTATAAATCCGCCAAACAATTGTGAGGTACATCATTTTCATGAAATGATATATATCATTTTCATGACATGATATATATCATTTTCATGACATGATATATATCATTTCATGAAAATGATATATATCAGATCATGTGTTAAAACCAATGAGACCAAAGTGCTAAGGACTGCAATTATAAATCCGCCAAACAATTGTGAGGTGACTTTGTTTTGGAGTGGACTTTTGCAAACTAAAGACTAAATTTAAAATCTTTCTTAATACTTAGTGAATTATTTAACTTGCAAGTGTTTAAATTTAAATTTTATTTAAAATTGATTTATTTCCAACAGATTCAAATACAAAGATGAATATGAAAAGTTCAAGTTGATTCTTAGTGCAATTGCGTTTGTATTGGCTGTTGCAAATCTTTATATAGACTTCAGGTAATTAATGACTACTTCATTTTTACTGTTGATTTTATAACCTTTTAAGAAAATTAAGTGCCTATTTTAAGTGACTATTGTATGCTGTAAGTCTTAAATGTCGGTTTATCAGCTTTTTCTTTATTCACATAATATAATGTTCCGATAAAAAAATAATTATGAGACCTGTGTTTTATACTATATGTAAAGTAAATTATAAAAGCCCAGTTATTATATTAACTACTAAATTTAAATATTGTTAAGTACTAAAATTACATGTTTACCAGAATGTGCTTCAACAAAACTTCGTCTTTTTGCTAGTACTGATATTATTATCGTAAATGCAACCTGTGATACCCTGGAGATGAATTTGAAACCTTCAAATCATTACCATACACCTGAGTCAGTCTGGTAAAAATATAGCAAATCCAAAAGGTATTGAAAGTTATCACTTGAAAGTGTTTTAATATTCTCTATTTTTGAAATGTGAAAAATTATTTGCAAAGTTCCTCATAGATATATGAAAATTAATATGTCTGTACATATCATAGCTTGTGTTCAGCAATGTTTTTTATTTAAGCGCAATTTAATTTATTAATTACCGCGCTTAGATTATATAAATAAAATATCCAGATTCCGTGTTCAATACAAAACGTAACATTTATCGTTAAGCCAATTTTTATACGTGTGTGAGTGAACGCCACGCTCTCGAGTATATTACGTATCGCATTTGCGTTTGTGCAAACTCAATACGCGTGTAATGCCAACGGCTCAGAATTACCCCAAAAATATGGGAGATTTTAAATATTTTAAATTTAGTGTAAAGGATAATTTTCATAGCAACCGCGATGTTTTGACCATCCATTACTAAATTTAAACAGCTCCGTGTTGGATAAACATTCTCGTTATTGCTACAGTTTTCACGGTCTAATAACTTCAGTGTCTGTTATTTTATGAGGCTCTTTTGTACCGATGTTCTAACTTTTCTTTTTTACTAAGCGTTTGAAAAGTTCAATGAATCTTACAAGATTTTTATTTCAGCTCATATTTTAGAATTTTAAAAAAGTTTTGAAATAAAGCGTTTAGTGCAACGGTGTGTGTTCGTGATAAAATAAAGACTAAGCTGATTGGAGATTATTTTTATAATCTATGAGAGATTTAGTTGCCGACTAAGCTTTAATCATTTTAATTTAAATCCGGTCAGATAAAGAGAACTTTAGCATCATATACAATGGGTAGTAGCAGTAAAGCAGGAGCTGGAGGTAATTTTTTCAAGGATTAGTTTCTAAGCAAAAGAAGTGGGCTGAACATTGGACGTTTCTGGTTTAGGTTTCCCACAAAGTAACCGTTAATGCTACTAAAATACGATCCACGTCTCAAAAAAATACTTACAAACTATAAAAACCGCATTTAAATCGGTTCAGTGCGTAGAGAGCAAGCTAAAAAAAACAAAAAGAAAATTAAAAACAAACTAACACTTACAAAAACAATCATCGTTCATATTAATAAAACTCTTTAAGTCATACGTCGTTTCTTTTTCGAGATATTTTAAAAAGCTAAAAATATGGGTAAATAGATTTCATGCCCTTGGCAACACTCAATAGTTGTGGCTTCACATTAATGTCAAATTCTTATTTTTTCGTTTTCATATTTAAAAGTCGGTAACAAAGAAATACAAAGTGATATGAATGAAATTACTTAGTAAATAACATGTAAAGGCACTTTTTTTAAGTGTCATTCTTACACGATTTCACAGCACAAACTGTCATTTTTTCAAAGTCAAACCACTGACTGGTGACGTGTTTAAGCGGGGAACGTTCCTCGGCGTGTGACGCGGGGATCGAACGAAGTAGGACTGCAAAAATCAGGCAAAAATGGTTTTGACCGGTTATGACTTTTGACTGTAACATGAATGAAAGGATATGTATACCAATTTTTATGGTGATCAATCAAATATATTTTGAATTAAACGATTTCATATATACAAACATCCCCTTTTATATGTATAGAATAATTATTTTCTGCTTCGCAGAGCACTATCCACACATATTGTGTACTATTAATTTTTCTATTTTATTCTCATATTTTTAAAACCAAGAATTAACAATTCATTAGGGATTTGAAAAATGAAAATCTATTTAAAGTAGTATTGTGGCTTTACAATCGTATGACCTATGTCTTTTTCAGGCCACTGCAATTAATTTTGATTTTCCTGCTGGTTTGGTATTATTGCACACTGACAATCCGGGAAAGCATTCTTAAGGTTAACGGATCGAGAATCAAGGGTTGGTGGCGTCTACATCACTTTATATCCACGGTTGTGGCGGGTATATTACTTATTTGGCCACAAAATGAACCATGGGAAGAATTCAGACATACCTTTATGTGGTTTATTGCGTATATTAGTAAGTATTTTTATGAAGCTATTCCACATATGCCAGTGAAACTACAATTCTGTTGAATCAATGAATTGGATCCTTAATAATTATGTAATTATAGTTTTGTCTGTGGTTAATTAGGTCAATTCTTAAAATTAATATTCAAGTTAGTTGTTTGTTAAATTAATTTAAAATTTGTTGATTGTTTTTGAAATTGAGTCTCAAATTTCATCAGTTTGTTAAAGTACCTTGAAGTACAAATGAAGTTCGCGTCTTAATAATAATGCTTTTTATAAGTTGAAGATTTACTTTCGTCTAATATACTTTCAGTTGAAATATATTTGCTTTAAATAATTGTTTCACAGGCGTAGTTCAATACATGCAGTTCAGATATCAAAGCGGAGTATTGTACAGGCTGAAGGCATTAGGTGCGAGGCATAACATGGACATTACGATTGAGGGTTTCCACTCGTGGATGTGGCGGGGACTGTCATATCTGCTGCCGTTCCTTTTCGGCGGATACATTTTCCAGCTCTATATCGCTTACACTTTGTGTCATATTAGCTATCACCCCGAGGCTACATGGCAGGTTTGTAAACTTTTTTTTTACTAATAGTTAGTTTATTGAATATGTAGCTGTTTCTTTAAAACTAATTTCTATTTACAAATGGTATGTGTCGGACAGGACATACAGAGACATGTGGAGTACCTTAAAAAATTTAATTCATCACAAATCATAAAAATTATATTATTTTAGGCATAATGTATGCAAAAGGTGGCTGAAAGTTTTATATTGTTGGAAAATCCTGCTAGTGGTTACTGACTAAAGTCATGATGAATTATTATTCTATTAGTATTATTTTATTTTAAAGTATTATTTTCAGCCTTATTTAAAAGACATAAAGTTCATTTCATGAAGAATGAATTATTCTAGTTACTAGTTGTTATTTTTAACATTTTAAGCTACATCTTTAATTATTATTAAGGTGCCATCTGTATTAAGTCTTGAGTTAAAGGCAATTTAGGATATGTTGGGAAATTTTCAATAAAGTTCCTATTATTTATTTTTAACAAATAAAATGATAAGTACAGTTTTAATTTCTTTAAGTGATCAGTTCTGGGACTACTAACAATTATTGTTAGAAACAGAAACAGAAACTTTTTTATTCAATATAGATTATAAATAATACTTATTGAAAGTCAATTTATATAACATAACATAACATAACATAAACACTCACGCCTGTCACCCAGAGGGGTAGGCAGAGATTATGGACTTCCATTTGGCACGATCCTGACACACCTCTCTCGCTTCCTCCACATCCATATACCTACGCATACACGCTCGTCGGTTAAAGGTACTCTTGATTTGGCCCATTTTTAATATATCGCCAATTTGGTCGATAAACTTTCGCCTAGGGCGACCCTTCCCGACTATGCCGTTCACCTCTGCAACATAAATTTGCTTTGTCACTCTTTCCTCATTCATTCTTTCTACATGGCCAAACCACCGAAGCATTCCTTTCTTAATCCTGGTCACAACATCATCTTGCAAACCACACTCTTCTCTTATTAAACAATTTCTCACTCTGTCATTCAGCTTCATCCCTAACATACTCCTTAATGACCGCATTTCTACAGCATTTATTCTACTCTCATGCTTCTTCTGCCACACCCAACTTTCACTACCATACATTAAAGTAGGTACTAACACAGCATTGTGAATTGCCATACGTGCCTTTTTGGACACATTCTGACTTTTCACAATAGAGTGTAGAGCCCCATTCACTCTATTTCCTGCATTCACTCGTCGTTCTATATCCTTATCATATCTACCATCCCTGCTAAACACACATCCCAAATATACAAACTCATCTACTTGCTCTACCAACTCCCCTTCTATTCTTATTTCACATATCGTTTTACTTTCTTCTCTTTCAAAAACCATAACTTTCGTCTTACTTGCGTTCACTTTCATTCCCTTTTCTTTTAATGTCCTGTTCATTAATGTAACCATCATTTGCAACTCGGCTGCCGACGACGCAAGTATGACTTGATCATCGGCGTACAAAAGGCATTTGACGGTTAACTCACCCATTCTTAACCCGCATTCTTCTACTTTCAAATTTTCCAAACAACTGTCCATAAATAGGTTGAACAACCACGGGGAAGCCACACAGCCCTGTCTGACACCTTTATGGATGTCAAACCAGTCCGAGTAGGCCCCGTTGATCCTGACACAAGCACTAGAGTCCCTATATAGAGACTTCAATGCCTGTATCAGACCAGCGCTCAACCCAAATGAGTTCAGTGTTTGCCATAACACATCCCTGTCCACTCTGTCATAAGCCTTCTCCAAGTCCATGAACGCACAAAAAACTTTTTGGTTTTTGGTCAAAAACTTCTCGGCGATCATGCGCATGGAAAAGACCTGATCCGTACATCCCATTCCCTTTCTAAATCCCGCTTGCACATCCCAAATTTTTCCGTCAGTTTCTTTCATAATTCTTTCAATTAGTACCTTAGCATACAGTTTTCCCACAATGCTAAGAAGGCTGATACCACGGTAGTTTTTACAGTCCTGCTGTGATCCTTTTCCCTTATATATTGGGACTATCACGGCTTTGCACCAGTCTCCCGGTACCCGCTTAAGTTCCCAACATAAATTAAACAAGGTGTACAGCAGGTCTGCCACCACTCCTTCTCCAGCCCTTAGCATTTCGAGAGATACTCTATCATAACCAGCTGCCTTACCTACTTTCATACTTTTCATTGCTTTCATTATTTCATCTATACTTATATCTCTATCTATTTCCTCTTCTTTCGGAATTTCTATTTCATTTAATTCAAACGTCTCATCACTCATAAACACGCTTTCAAAGTATTCCTTCCATCTCCTTAAACTCAAAACTTCGTCATTCAGAATACAGCCATTCTGGTCTCGTATAGCATTCATTCTAGGCTGTTGTGAATGTCCCCTGGTAGTTCTTACGAGTTTCCAGAACATTTTAATGTTTTCCTGGAAGTTATCCGATATTCTTCTATCATTCTTATCCGTTCTTTCTTGCTTTTTCCTTTCAACTACTTCTTTTACTCTCTTATTTAGGTGTCTAAAAACCGCCTTTTTCCTTTCAATATCATCATTCATACTGCTAGAATTACTAGCCTTGGTTGCTAGTAAATCTAGCCATGCTTTCTTCTTTGCTTCAACTTCCATCCGTACCTCATCATCCCACCATAACGTGTTATTTTTCCTTTCATTCGTTCTCTTGCTTACACCACATACTTCGGTAGCTGCATCCACTAAACCTTTCTTGACATTATACCACACAGTCTCCAAGTCTGAATCATTCATACACAATTCAGCCATACCACTTATATTTTCTCTCAATCTACATTTGAACTTCTCTTTCACACCTTCATCTTGTAACCTCTCTGTTCTTATACGCTGTAACGCTGTGGTAGACACAGATGTCCGATGCCTCCAACGTCTGAAAAGACCATTAATTCGGCATAATACCAAGTAATGATCCGTCCCTACGTTAGAGCCCCGGTAAACCCTTGTATCTACCACCGCGCTCCTCATTCTTTCATCAACAATTATGAAATCTATCATACTTCTATCATCACTTCTTTCCCATGTATACGTGTGAATCTTCTTATGACGAAAGAAAGTGTTCGTCACAACAAGATTCTTTTCCACGCATACGGCGAGAAGGCTTTCACAACTTTTCAAACGTTCCAAATATCCTTTCATAACCAAGCCTCCTCACCCCAACCCTTCCATTAAAATCGCCTAATATCACAATATTTTCATTAACCTTGCATTTCATTAGCACCATCCTTACCAACTCCCAAAACTGCTCTCGGATATAAGTGGGCTTAGACATGTCTGGGGCGTAGACCCCTAAAACAAA
The DNA here is from genome assembly GCA_963668995.1 of Parnassius mnemosyne. Taxonomy (NCBI): domain Eukaryota; kingdom Metazoa; phylum Arthropoda; class Insecta; order Lepidoptera; family Papilionidae; genus Parnassius; species Parnassius mnemosyne. The sequence goes on along the minus strand of CAVLGL010000013.1, from coordinate 35,946,952 downwards.
CAACTTCTTTAAGCCCACTTTCATTCGTATCCATAGCAGTCTCGGGCTTACACATTCATACTCTTTTACACAATGACCCATTCTTTCTGAAAGGATGATACCGACTCCCTGGCATGCCCGCTCGGTCTCGTCTACACCAGACCAGTACGCGGTATACATGCCATGTGTAGTGGCATCCTTTCCCTTTCGTTTCGTCTCATTCACACATAACACGTCTATTCCTCTATCATACATCATATTGCATACTTCATCCATCTTATCATTCATTCCTCCACATACGTTCAATGCAGCCAGAATTTATATATTTTAGTTTAATTTCGTAATGAATATCTGAACGCTCTCTATGCGACTTTTATTTTATAACTCTAAATATACATAACACATGTCTGTGTGCAAAACAAACAACAGGTGCCAGCTTTAAGCATATCGTTCCTGATGATTGGAATTGGCAACACAGCTACCACACTCATGGTGATACCACAGAAACTCAACGAGCAGGTAACGGTGTAACAAGAGTTACCTGTACATGAAACGCATGTATTAGTAGCGTAGTTAGCAAGCTATTATTTTTTATAGAACAAATGTAGTAACACTGAAAGTTTATCGAATTAAACCTGTTAATTTTAGATTTCATTTTTGTCTTCTTTATAGACTTTTTAGCATAATCCAAAAATTTTATAGATTTGCTATAGCTTACCTGAAAGGCGGTTTAGCGACTATTATACCAGCCGCCATTTTACTTGCACTTCTAAGATCTCACATTTTGATTGACTCTCGAATCGTGCGGTAGTAGCGAAGGTCTAGTTTCGAGGTGTCAAACTTTCAGTGCTACTTGATACTTATGCAGCTTTTTGTGTGTATCTAATATAAAAAATAAACAAATATCTGTATTACAAGATTACAATTTTTCTTCGAGTAAGAAAATTATTGTTTTATTAAGTTACTCGTTCACGAAAAACAATATTATGTATTTATTATTGTGCCCTTCTTATTAAAAACATTTCATTGATAGTGTCGGATTTAAACTATGCTTTAAGGTGACACTAGTCGACATTATTTCCATAGAAATTTCGGAGGGGTTTTACTCCGCTGTTTGACAGTGTACATCCAAAATTAAACATGATATCGTTTTGTCTCATTATTAAATTTGTCTGTACGGAAACAGAATAGTAAAATAAAATGTTATTAAAAAGTTACGAGCTACCAAAGATTCGTTTTTATTGCCAATTTTAACACAACTTTGGGCGTAAATTAGTAATAAAAGAAGTGTAAAATTTCCAAAACAAGATCGGTACCGACACAGCTCAATTATCGAAGAATTCAATAATTTTTTTTTGTAATTGATTAATGCAGTGGTTTTTTCATAAAACCCCTTCTTCCAAAGGCCTTTTCGTATTTTTTTACGCGCGCATGTTACTATGAATTATCGTGCATCTCACTGAATAATGTCTCCCCCGGTGCGGTGCGGGAGGACGATACTTACACACACATGCACAGGCGGTGACGCGCACTTATATTAGAGTTTTATTCAAAACGAAAAGTTTTGCTATTTTGTAATTTGGACGCCAAAGACAAAAGACGGCATGGAAATTGATATAATTGAAAGAGAATGCGTTTTGGACGACTGACAATATTTTAAAATTTTCGTCTGTAATATAATATAATTATTAAAGTAAAAAAAGTGAAGTCTATATTCGATTACTATATAAAACTGCAACAATTTCATTGGTGCCGTGCCGACGGGGATCGAACCCGGGTTGCTCGCGTAATGTGATACTTACAGCGAGCGCTAACCATCTGAGCTACCACGGCTCTCAATGCAAATGTTATAAATAAATAAAGAATTACAAAACAGTTTAATTATTTATTAGACGACTTTTGCGGCGGACAAACAAAGCATATTATGTGGGATTTTCATTGGTACCTACTGTTATTACCTACATACCTACAACCTACAATACAACAAAATGTCACAAAACGTCGCCGCGTCGTGGCCACAAAATTGTAAACTTTAGGTAGGTACGTCAGTACTAAGAAAACCATCTTGATGGGTCACTTGTCTTGATAAAAACCTGTGCTTACGTTTAGTAATATTGAGTATATATAAAAAATTAAGAAGATAGGTAAGTAAGTATTTTTGAAATAGGTTATAGTCTGCAATTTTAAAAAAAAAACGTTACCCCCACACTAGGATTTCCTCCTGTATCGTGGAAGCAGTTTACAAACATCCAGACCCGGAACAATTATTTGTAGACCATACAAATACTTGTTCGATTGATTCGAACCCGCGGCTCCCAGTACAACAATTCATTGCTAAGCCATTGCGCCACGGAGCTGTCAATTAACATATATATTTTTTTTATTATATTAGGTATATGGAGCCACAGAGGTATAATATGAAGCGATAAAGCAGCACCTAATAATTTCGCGGTTTCACCCGCGTTATGACGTGTCCGAGATGCGTGGCATGACATGACACCTAGTTCAAGCATTTTATAATTGCAATCAAATATTTTATTTGATAGTAATGTATGGAAAAATTGTCATGATTAATGGAGTACTTTTATTTTATCTGTCGGCATACTATGCGCGGTTTTATCCACTTTTAAAGAAAAACGTACACGATACATGAAAAGTGTGTAGGCAAGAAATGATTCTTGATAAATTTGCTATCAACCTCTTATACTTATTAATCAATTAAATTTAAACTTTCAAAATACCATAGCAACGTGAAATGAAAAAGTTCAGAAATAAAGATGTAACTAATCATTGCTACGCTCACCCGGGAGATAGATAAAATTACTCAATTAATTTTGAATTTATTTTAGCTACTAGCTGTTCCCCGCGACTTCGTCCGCGTTTAGTTTAGGGCGTTAATTTTCTTGCAAAGACACCTAATAATTTTTCTAAAATTTAAGCAGTCTAAGTTACTTCTTATAACATAAGCTATCTACTAGTGAAAGTCCCGTCAAAATCGGTCCAGCCGTTTTGGAAATTAACCGGAACAAACAGACTGACAGACATACAAAAATGTTAAAAATTGTGTTAATGTTATAAGTACCGTATACAGTTTCATACGCAATTAGTAAAAAGCTGTTATTTTGACATTACAAACAGACACTTCAATTTTATTTATTTGTGTAGATATAGATAACGATTGAACTAACGGCTAACCTAACCTCGGTCATAGAAGCTTTCAATACTGGCTTCTCAGTTCGCACCGGGCTAGGGGTTATGCGTTGTTTGCGCGTCAAGCCAAGTAAGTAGGTATTGAATTATTTTAATTTTACATTATCTCTTAAACTATGTACTATATAAACATGGTATAAAGAACGAAGTTTATCTTCATAAAATTGTCTTGATAATGAAGTAACTTTCGTTCGAAGGTGCCTAATTATTAAATTTTCATTTTTTTTTTACAAATTGCCTAATTGTGGCTTATATATAAGAAATAGACAAATGGTATCGCGGACTTTTTTTAGACGGAGTAAAGATCTATATTTTTCTAGAACATTGTATTTACGTATCCCGAACCGTAACAGCACTTTTTCTTCTGACTTCCTTAACAAATATAGGCTAGCTGAGATATATATCCTATACTATTCAACATGAATCTGGCTATAATATCCAAAACAAGGTTTTTCAAATCGGTCTGGTAGTTCCAGAGATCAAACAAAAACACTCTTCTGCTTTATTATATTAGAATAGATGTTGCACCGTGTTCGTGTAACTTCGTTTTTATTCTAACGGTTCGGAACGCCGTACGAACAAGACATGCGTGAATACTAGTGTCGATATGCTCATCACTGATACTATCTCTGTCGGGCACGATGTCAGGTGAGACAGCGTGCTTTTTGGCCGCGCCCACCAGCGAGTTCGAGCCCGCGACTTGTGCCACCTTAAGAATATCGTTTTCAGCCGCGGCACTAGTCTTTGCGAAATTTGACATTTGCTGTCAAATTCCATTAACACCCGTGCGTTTGAAGAATGGGAATGAAAATGGCCGCTACTATTCACCTCTCGCTCGCACACTGTCACTATCTATATTCACATCCGCCGGTAAAGACTGCAAAAAAAAACTACGTTGCGATATGCGTTCTATAACTTCAGTCCAACTTGTCATTGGAATCAATGATAACGAAATGCCATAAACTACAAAAAATAATTCAGTCTGGTTTCGCTAATTTGTGAGGTATCGACGCGTTTGGAGTTTTCTTTATAATTATTGTTAATTTTTTTGTTAATATTTTTGTATAAAATATTTGCATGCTATCGAGACATGAGTAACCATTTTTAAAATTTTCGTTTGTCTGTCTGTCCGAGCTAATCTTCGGAATAGCTCAAACCGATTGTAGTAAAATTTTACGAACAAATTGAAAGTAATACCAGTAGTGATCAAGACTAAATTTTATCCGATTTATTTTTTAATTTTATTACAATCTAGATATTGTTAAGATAAAATAGATGGTCTTTAATGTTTATCTTAGTTTAAATCAAGTATAAATAACGCTACATTTATACATCCTTCCACCCATGCGAAGTCAGAGCTGGTCGCTAAAATAACATAATTTTAAAATAATGTACCTATTTGAGTATACAATTCTTTTCAAATATTTTCCCATTAATAGAACATTACCAATTATCCGAATAATATAACGTTATAACGATATACCGCTATAAGCGAGTTTTCGCTATTGGTGCTTGTGCATGTTGACGGTACGGACTCGATGAGCCGTCATTTTTAATCCCATTCTTTATACGTACGGACTGTATCATTACATTTCAGTTCACTTTCCGCGGGATTTCTTTTGTGAAACAGATTTTAGTTTAAACCTGAGACTAACTTAATATAAACTGCTTTTTGTAATAAGGCCGTAGTATGTGAATTTACTTTTATCACCCTTCTATTAAGTTTAAAAATTTGTATATTAGAATCGTATCGTCGTAAATAACAAGTGCTTTTACCGACATTTTAAATAAGAACTGAATTTTTGGATTTCTTATAACCTCCCCACATTTACAACATGAAACAATATTTCTCATATCAATGAAGCTTATAATATGGCGGGTGATTCCTTTGTCAATTCTTAAATTTCATGTCTATTGCTTTAGTTTGTAGTGTTTGTAATGTATAAACTCGAATGCATTTTGTCGAATATACCGTAATTATATGGACCAACTATTTTGCCGTAGTTAGTAGTTTGCTTAGATTATTGTGCATATTTGGAGCATGTCTTTTTTATTTAATGTTCATAATATAAGTTATTATTGTTACCTCAATTTTTTTTTAAGACTAGCGCTGGTTGCACACTTAGTAACATGCTCTTTTATACTTAGAAATAGCTCATGTATCGAATAATGTAGATGTAACAATGGAGTGGATCACCGGAATCAAGGCCACAGAGACATCAATACCGAGTTTAAAAATTGTGTATGTATATGTTATCCATTCATCTGTTCAAAAGTTATTTAAAGTTTTGTCAAATTTGAGTAGATATCAAATTTTAAGGTAAACTTAATTAACATTCCTAAACTATGAGGTTAATGATACATTATTTAAGATTAATTAATATTGGGTCTTACATATACCTTACTTATCGTTTTAATACACTTTTCCCATTCATTACTCCGCTTTAATTCTGTAATAAACTAATGAAAGATACATAAATAAACTTCTAAATTTCATCTCTACTATTATTATATTATTTTCCGAATCTACTTTCATCGATATACATATTTTAATTTTTCTATTTTTAATCTAATTAATATAAAACATAACCAATATTTCATAAAGAAACATTGATCTCTACATTTTTTTATCAAATTTACTTCCCTTCCCTTCCGTAATACGGTCAAATATTACAGCTCTTTCTATAGTGGCGCCGCTTTAGTAGCAGAAAAAGCCGTGGACCATTCTATCAAAACTGAATAAATTTTGAACTGGTGAAAGTTGCAGAACAAACTTGCGGGTCAAATGAATAGATGTTAAAGGTCTGTCTGCTTTGAATGAATCCACTTCCCTGGCTACACTCAATGACTATAAAATTTTTAATTATATGTAAAATTGTGTGTACTTTGAAATAAAAAAAAATGTTTTCTTTGTTTTTTTCATTCATACATATCAACATTTAAAAAAAAATCTTTATAATTATTAATGAATCTCTACACAGATGCTTACATTTACCAATCTGATACAATTTCCTAGATATATTTATGTTACAAATCAACATAAGTGTACATATAAAGAATTTCTGTAAGAAATATGTACCACTAAGCTTTTTTTTTATATTTGCATAATCTAATATATTAGAACTATTCAGCTATACTTTATTCTGTATTAACTATTGGATTTGAAGTGTTAGTCCAATATTTATTCAAATTTGTAAGAAAATTTTAATAAGTATTGCCCAGGTATCCTCATAATCGATGTGATTTCATTTAAAACATAAACGTAAGTGCAAACTCAAATTCATATTACCTACATCAAAATATTTTTTGCTGTCGTTTAGAGCATTATTAAGTTTAGAGCCGAAAAATGTAATTAATGTTTTCATTTAATAAGTACATACATATTTTCATTTGATTAGCTTAAGGGCTTGCATAGAACTAAAAGACTAAAAACGCAACAAATTACAGGGCATTGAATAAAATTATTAAAATAATATCATATAATATATTCATATCTATTGGCGTTGCTAAATGATATTTGAAATATTTTAATTTAGATTTTATTATTGGACATTGAATCCATGTCATTGAAGATGTTTTAAAATTTATATCTATAAAAATTAAAAATTAGGTAAAATAAAAATTGTGCATGGTACTGAAAACCATTTAAGTTTATAATAACCCATTCTAGAAAACAAAATATTTCAACAATTTTTTTATGTAATTTGAAGAATAATGTTTTGAAACAAAATAATTTCGAATGACTTAATGTCCCAAAAACTAATAAAAGGAGTTGAATATGTAGTTACTTTTTTCATATGTATTTTAATACATATAGCGTGGACACCATACAAGTACTAAACTCATCAAGATACAGATGTAGATATTTACTGTAATTGTATCAGAATCCATTTAAGAATAAATAAATAATATACATAATATGTTCTTTTACTATAAAAGTAATACTATTTTTATTTCTAACTAGTCATTGTGTATGTCACTTAAGTACTAATATGCCTTTATTAAATACTGCAAATTATAAATATTCGTCTTGTTAGATGCTACTTGTTTATTACAAAGCTTGAGTGTGATGGTCATTTGAAAAGTATTAACAATTGCTGTTCAATGTCAATTTTTTTTGCGTAAAATGGTATGATTGATAGATGATGTACTTACGACTTGTATTTATAATTGTGTGTAAGATTCCGTGTACTGTTATTAAATTATATTAATAAATTTGTTTTTTAGTTGCAGATTTTTTTCTTGCTTAATATAACTTAGCTATTTTAGTTTCTTTTGCGACGTTCGACAGGTTTCATACCTGGCTGCTTTGTTTCTTGTGCTGCACTGTTGCAACATGTACACAATACTTCAGACACTGAAAAAGAAAATGCAAGGCGGCTTGAAACTACGCTACAAATTGCGCGCGATCGCGTACCGGCTGTCCAATGAAATTGCTGTTTTGGTACGTGTTTCTAACTTTGATTATAGTATTGGCATAGGTATCGCTAGGTTAGGTAAACTATTGCGGCATATTAAAAAAGGTGAAGTAAATAGCTACAGGTGTTCTAAAATATTATACATAGTTTGTTTAACAATTGCATTACAATTCTATGATACATTGCATAGATACTTAAAGTTAACGAATATTTAAGATACGAAGTGAAATTTTTACAACAATCAAACCTACGTTACAGAAATATGCTGTGAATACAGAAACTTAAAAATAGGGAATGGTAATCTGTACGGAATTATAGAGGGTTGTTCCTACATTACTAAATAAAAAATAGCTATAGTAAAGGCAATTTATTGCGATTTTTTAACAATTCATATTAATTATTAATTTCACGCTTAGGAAAAAGTAAAAAATACGGGTTTTTGTTTGTTGTTTTGCCGCTTAAAAATTGGACGAATACGTCAGCTTTCCCGATTAGGTTGCTGCTGTATCCGGAATTCACATTCGGAAGAGACACCAAATCCAAAAAAACAAAGTAGTCTTATTATGAAGTCATGTTTTGTCTCTTTCAGCCGCGGAAGCAAGAAATTATTTTTTTTTCTGAATGTGTATACTGTTGGCCCTGCGGCCTTGACGACAGCTTCATCTGATTAGGTTCGTAAGTGAGTACTTACGAACTATTGAGTGCAACGATTCTGCCGTCCGAATCCGAAATCTGCCGGACTGCAGTCCCGAGGCACCCCGACCCCTGCTTTCGGAGTGGGGCTCCTCGAGCTAGGGGGGGGGGGGGCTCGATGCGATTCAAGGGCCCCTCAGAAGGAGGTACGAACCTCGGCTTGAATCGCTATCGCAATAGCAAGAAATTGAAAAACACTAACCAAGTACTAAGCTGTATAATATGAAGCTGTGACTACTATTCCGAGATTAAATTAAAAATAATATCGTTAAAAAAGTACTATTATATAAACATAAGTCTGTTCATTTTAGATTGATTTATGGTTATGGCACTTGCTTTTGAATTCGGCTGAAAATAGGTTATTTTTTTTCACTAAAAGAAATTTCGATAGATGAGCTGTAGCAAAATAATAGCTAGAATTTCAATTTTCTTTGAGTTGTATATTCCCTATATATATGCAAACTTAGTGTCGTATGTATGTATGTTTAGGTATATAAAATTCGACGCCAGATTAGTACCAATGTATTAGTTATTGAAAGCAATATTTTATTTTGGTAATAAATTTATCAGGAATTGAGAATTTTGAAATTGAGAGAACACGATTGATTGAAAATGAATTTATTGGAAATCTAATTGTCGAATTTTAGCATTTTTATTTAGTTACGATGTAGACGATGCAGTTAATTAAAGATGATTTGCATTTAAGCTTTAAATGTATTTAATTAATAGATAGCTATTATGCAGACTTATAGGAATGTTACTTTAGTATAAACGGAATTTGGTTGAATAGACCAAACTAAAAGGTCGGTCTATATGCTACAGTTAGAACTTTTTCTCATTCAATACTACTTTTGACCGACGAAAGCAGTCAAAAGTGCGTTAGACAGCAGGCTTCGTTCAAAAGTATTTTTGATTGGAGTTTCGATCAAAAACTAGTTTTGACCGTACTCGCAGCTTGCAGTCAAAAGCGGTTTTTTTACCGGCCAAACTCTATTTTAGGGCAAACCCTTTTTTTCTAGAATAGATTTTCCGCGCCCAACAGAACCAATTTAATACCTGCGGCTTTGAGGTGACCCACACCTTAACTTACAGTCGCTGATAATTTAAAAATAATATCAGCGATAATAGGTCGAAGTCACCCCCCACCCCCGTCAAAACTATATAGGTGGTTTTGACTTCTAAGTTTTGTAAGTAAGACTTATTTAATAGTTACCTTAAAAAAATCTTGGTTTTTCCATTTCGCTTGTTAAAGTACATAACTATTCTAGTACTCGAACATAAACTATAATGTTTATCAAGTAACTGACTTGATAGTTTGAGGCGTTAATCGGAATGATTAGTAAATTATTTAAAAAACAAAAATCCAAATGCATGTAGTCTGTAATTCACCGTAACGTATTTGTTCTCTGTGGAGTGACATATTGGTATTTATTACCATTTAAAATCAAAATTAAAAAAGCGAAAACCGACCTTAAATAATCAAATAAAAAGTAAGAAAATAAAAGAGTACAATAATTTCCACATAATTTAATAGTTCCTGAAGTCAGTTCTAAAACAAAGTGTATCGAAGAATTAAGCCAGAGCTTGAAAATCGGATTTAAGTAGTAAAGTAGACGAAAATTCAAATAACTTTTTAGATATTTATCATTCTTGTTCTTAAATTATTTTTCAAGCAGAAAACAAAACGAAATTAAAGGAAAATTTATTTTACCTCCATAATGTACTGTGACGCATTGTTAAAAAAATTCTGCCCTTATTCAAAGACCTTAAACGATTACAGATATTATTTATAATCGCTGAAAAAAACACGTTCAAATTTCGTACTAGTAGATGGAACTTTTTATTAGCCTTCATGGTGTCGTGTTTGATGATGATGATTTACAAAACAATGCCTCAGTGGTGTTTTTCACATTTAACCCTCTTTTTTTCTAATTTTGGGTATATGTGTAGTTTGATTTGTTCATTTATCTAATTAATATAATCTACTAGCTGATCGCGGCGCGTTGGCTGCCACAGAAGAAATAATTGTGGAAATATCGTTTTAAATTTTGAAGTTGTATTGTTTAATTAGGAATGATAATCCATTCATTGAAGTTGAATATTATATAACATTCAAATTAATTTATCGGTAGGATACGCGCCCCCACATAGTGTAGATTAATTGTACTATGCCTATAACCTTCTCGCAAGTGCAAGCAATAAGTTGACAAAGTTTTAGCGCAATCTGGTGGTCGGTATGGCAGCGCATAAAATACGAACAAACAAAAATTATTTTTTATATATATAAAATATAACCTATATTACTGAAAGAAACATTAACCCTTACATTAAATTCTCCGCCACATAAATTGTCAAATATTTGGTTGGTGGCAAAGTCGTCGATACCTTCATTATCTATATTTATACAAATAAAGAAAATGGAAGTGTCTGTTTGTAATGTCAAAATAACAGCTATTTACTAAATACATATGAAAGTATATACGGTACTTATAACAAAAACACAATTTTTTAAATTTTTGTCTGTGTCGCCCGTTTGTTCCGTGGGTTCCGCGCAAAAAAATTAAAACATGAAATCCAATCGTAATAATAATAATAAATCGCACGCGGGCGAAGTCGCGAGGAACAGCTAGTATATAATAAAAAACTGCACACTCATAACAAAATACAGTTGAATTGAGATTTTTATTCTTTTGTGTAGCCAATTAAAAATATTAATGATTATCAATCACTCGGAGAAATCAAGACGAATTTCATTTAATTTAACAAATAATAGTATAAGTTTAAATAAATAGAAACAACACGCATTGCTCATGAGCTGTGATGATCCTGATAATTACTTTATTGATCTTGAACAGGATACTAGGGTAAAGTTATTAAATTATTGCATTGCAAATTTTCAAGTCACTGAAGCGTCTACAAGTTGGTGAAGATTACATTAAAAATTCTGTTACATAGATAGATACATGCGAAGCTAATTAAAGCGTGTTAACATATGCAAACTGTAATTAACGACGCCTAAAATTTAGTAATTGCAAGATAAAAACGTTCCAGCAATAAGATAAGCATGTGCAAATTTATAATGTTCGTTTTCTTTATCTACATCATACAATACAGACTATCGCCAGCCGCTATAGCCTTTATAAGAACTGCACTTCTCAATTGCACGTATTTATGTAGCTACAATTTGTGACCTCTACTTCGGGTCTTGGTGAAGGTACCGTATAAATAATGGAGTTAGGTAATATTTAAGTACTTAAATAAAATAGTGCTTTGTTTTCTTACTTATCTAATATTTACAGATGGTTTTATGTAGTTTGACTAATAATATGTAATTTGTTTCACTAATTAGTATTCTGTATTGGCATATCAATATTTGTATAATTTTATTTTGCTTCATTTTGCTCACTTTAATTTGCTTTAATAGCCCATAGGTAAGACGACGACTTACGCTGTACTAAATTGATATTTAAAAACAATATTTATTTAATAGTACTTGTTTTATTGTTTTCATGCTTAGTGGTAAATTGATTGTACGAGCTTTTTGAAGGCAAGAATTAATATATACTGAGAATAACATTTTCATTTTATTAACTGCTAAGCCAGGGCTTTGTTATCATTTCACACTAACTGATATTTTGATACGCTTTTATGTAATTTGACTAATATGCAAATCCTCAAACGATACTCAATTTTAAGGTGTCGTTAAGCCTCGTGTTGTCACAGTCACTTTGAATTAAAGTGATAAAGACAGCACGAGAGGTAACGGCATCATAAAATTGAGCAGCTTTTGAATATTTAGGCATAATATAATTAAATAATATTTTGCTCACTTAATTTTAATATCAATAAATATTCAGAGTTAACATTTGTTAAATACCTTGTAATCGAATTATCATAATATAAATTATTCTACTAAATGAACGCCACATACAGTTTTAAGATTCAACAATTCTTAATATTTACAGGAACAAAAATGGCGACAGAATAAGGTGGAGGTGAAATCCGAATAAGATTATTAATTAACCTAAATGTGATTAATAAGTGATAATTGAGTGAATAAAATATCAATGTTTATATGTGTAATATGTAGATCAAGACATTTATATTTTCTTATTACATGGTGTTTGATCGTATTTATGTGTATGTAAATAGCTATTATAATAAATAATAATTAATCATGTTGTCTTCTCATTATTGTACTATTTGTCCATATTTTACTGTGTAAATAATACCTATGAGAATTTTCATGTAAATTTGCTTACTGCACTGAAATAAGAATTTTCATGTAAATTTGCTTACTGCACTGAAATAACAAAACATGGACTCTTACTAATTATTTAATTTCTGGTATCTAATTCGTATTTACATCTAACACTTATGAAATTACAAAAACGCACGCATGTATATATATATACAACCACTTTTTCTAACTTACACATGTAATAGTATTGAAAATTAATGATGTAAAAAATAATTACCTAAACCCAATCAAATCTAAGAAATACCTTTTGACGTTTCATATTAATCATTTCGCAATAACTTTGTAAACGCGTACCCATACAATTTAAAATAACTATACTATATCTACTAATTATGAAGTAATCTATATTTCATTACCACATGATTATTTCTAATTTAAATTTGAATCTTTCAAAAAATGCAAAATAATTAATTTTAACCAGTGTCAACTTTTTTGTCTAACATTGTTTCAATGATATGTCGCTATGTATCAGACCATAGTGTTTCTATGATTAAAATTCATTGTTATGCGAATAATCGAAAAAATATTCAAATTTATTTATATTTTAATTTATTTGTTTATATATTTTTTTATAATTTCCTGTTTCGTCGGCGTAAATTTCTGTAGGCAAAAAAACATATCCAAGACTTAATAAAACACGTAGCGTAATTCCAATCTCTTTGGGAGCTTACTTTTGTGATTTTATGTTTGTCTTCTAATTTTGTGACTTTGCTTTAACTTTTTGAACTGATTCTACTATATTCGTTGACATTGGCAATTTATATACTAGGCTCTGATTAAGCAAGCGATCATAATTTCGAAAAGTGGACGTAATAGTGGTAGTCGCACTTTAGACAGCCAGGCTCGTGCTTTGGTGGCGAAATTACACGAATATTTCGAACGTGAGTCACAAAACGGTGCGCCCCTTTTACATGTGCGGGATCGTGTCGGTGAAGCACGTGGAATTTACAAACGCACCGTGAAAAATACGGGCCTTCAGGCACTGAGAATAATTTACTTCACACGCCGAAAATACGAAAAATTTCAAAATTCAATTCGACGCAGATGCTGTTAGAAACCATGTCTACGGCAATTTTACAAGGGGCGAATATCCTACTACGGCGAAGTTGTAAGAAAGTTTACTAAATTCCGGCTTGTATAATGGTAGTATAGTCGTTTAGAACCATTTTAAAAAGCACGGGCTTCCGGTTCAAAAAAAAATTATAAACTTAAAATAATTATGCTGAGGCATGACATAGTCTTGCAAAGAATAATATTTTTAAGAGAAATGATAAATATAACCAATTGGAACATCATATTCGTTGATAAAACGTGGTTAAACGCCAAGCACACTGTGACGCCAGATATAGACAGATGACACATCAGCAACTTGCGGGAAGGTACCCGTGGGAAAAGGTGAGCGTCTCATAATTTACCATGCGGGATCTCCCGAAGTAGCATTTGTAGAAAATTGTTTATTAGCCTTCCAATCAAAGAGTAGAAGAGAATATCATGAGCAAATAGATGCAATATATTTATTTATTTATTCTTTTTTACATCTACCTTATAATAAGGGATATAAAGGGCGGACTTAATGCCTTGTGGCATTCTCTACCAGTCAACCCTGGATGATTTGAGAAGCTGTGGTAGGTGCAACACCACTCCATAAATTAATAAATAAGTAAAAACATTATATCGTATAAAAAAAGCAAATAAATAAAATATTTTTAAACTATACAAACTTAATATTATCTACTTTGTAATAACGAAAAAAAAATATAAATATATAAACGGATACTTATATATACAAAAACTCTAAATACATATAAAATAATATAACACAAAAATAAAATAACATGATGAGAGAATATTGGTACTGAAAGTTATCCTAAGATAAAAAGGAGAATTTGGGTCATTTAAAATTGAATATAGTACTTGTAAAATTCGGGAGCTACGCCTTTGACGAATACAAAGCCATTTAAGCTTAGAACGGTACATTATTATTGTGCTATTCCTGCGAATAGACCTTTGTAAACCACCGTACAGACCACGTAAACCTTTGTACGTTATTTGCTTCTAGAAATAAGCAGTAAGAAGAAACTGAAAAACGTTGTTTTATATTATCCGTTTTTACATTATTATGGTATTAATCGAAACAAAACTGTAAATGATTACGAACTCTAAAGAAACGATATCTATTTTCTTAACCGTCATAAGGTCTTCGGATCAATTTTGACCCATATTGGTATAAAATGTAATTTTCTCAGAAAATAAGCGTTGAAGGAGTTTGATATTCTATGACTTTTAATTATTCGCTTCAATTTACTTATTATTGGAATAAGTTTATCAAAAATGATTAAAATATTCCACATATGTTTTTTTTTTACTCTAATGGTCTTCGGGTCAGAATTGACCCCAACTAAGTAATAACAAACGCACAGTGCATCTGTTATCCTTCGAATTGTTTTTGTCTAGCATAACTTTTTGAATGAGATGTTCTTTTGTTCTACCCACACAAATCTTAGTGTTATATTATACATCAATTCAACAACACATACCTTATTTTACAGTGGTAAAAACGTTATTTGCTTATAAAAAATGACAGACAATCAAGTAGAAGGGGCGTTATTGGATGAAATGTCGGATAGTAATGAATCTTGCTCAGAAACATAATATTATATTATCGAAGAAGCTGAACCATCTGATAGCTCGTATAGTGACAGTGAATCAGTGATTGTGACTTCAATGACGTCAAAGAATGGACAATACGATATTCCAGAAACCCTGTCACACAGTCTCGTGGCAGTGCTTCCAGAGAAAACATAATAAACTTGACACCAGGATTGACATCCTATTCTTACTCAAGGATCACCTTAGAAGAAAAATCCAGTTTTGATTTATTTTTCTCTCCACCTTTGACACACTATATTAAAATATACGAATTTGGAAGGTAAGCGTGTTTTCGCTGATGATTGGAATGACATACATGATATTGATCGGCTCACATACATTAGCCTACTATTACTATCTGGTGTATTTCATTCAAATAATGAAAGCACCGGAAGTTTGTGGGATAGTGAGAAAGGTAGGCCTATTTTTGGAGCAGTCATGCCAAAAAAATATTTCAAAAAATTATCAAGGTTGATTAGGTTTGACAATGGAGAGACTCGATCCGAACGGCGACTGTTGGATAAGTTTACTCCAATTCTAAATCTGTGGAATCAGTGGGTTGACCTTTTACCAAAATTTTATAACCCTGCAGAAAACGTTACTGTAGATGAGCAGCTTGTGGCATACAGAGGGAGATGTCCATTTCGAAAGCATTACCGAGGGCACGCTTTTCAATAGAGATTACAAAAAAGCTTCGTCAATGTAAAGACAATGTAATATGCTAAAAAGGCTCCCAAAAGAAGTTGTTGCCGACTATGTGCCAAAACTGACAATAAAACACTTTTGATTTGTGTAGATTGTAAGAAATCATATGTAAAAAAACATTCTAATACAGTTGTTCTATGCACCCAGTGTAATAAGATATAATTTCATACATTATATTTTTTTTTTACATATTGCTCAGTCTCTATTTATATTAATGTCTAACAACATGGTATATTATTTTTATATTAGATGTATTAAATTAAAATTTATATAAAAATTAATAGTAATTCTGGAGAAATACCTAGTCAGGTCATAAGTATTGTCACACAGTAAAAACTTTTCTTTTAGAATGCTGGCCACAAAAAAGTTTATTGAATTCGAATTTCGAATTGTTCATGAAAATAAAACTGTATACTTATTAGAATTTTACTCATTTTTAAATATAGAGTGGACGCTTAAAGAAGACCGTGTTGCAGTTATTGCGTTGCATCGTTACGGTTACGCGCCAATTCAAATTTTTGATATACTGAAAAATTTGAATATAACCAAAAGATTCGTTTATCGTACCATCAAACGATACAATGAAGACTAGTGTAGATGACAGGTCAAGAAGTGGTCGCCGTCGGTCTGTTAGGACTCCAGCAGTGATAAAAACTGTGAAGGCGCGAATTCAAAGAAATCCCAAACGTAAGCAGAAATTGTTGGCCCTTCAGATGGGGTTGAGCAGAACCACGGTGAAAAGGGTGTTAAATGAAGACTTAGGGCTTCGGGCATATCGAAGAAAAACAGGACATCGTTTGAATGCTCGTCTAATGGACCTGAGACTGAAGAGATGCCGCGCTTAGTTGAAGCGGTACGCGGGAAAAAAATATCGGGAAATTCTTTTTTGGGGCTTAACAGAGGTACATTTTTGTGAGAAAGGTGTAAAAACGAATGCAGTTGTGTATCAAAATACAGTCCTGACGAACCTTGTAGAACCTGTTTGTCATATCATGTTCAATAACAGGCACTGGGTATTCCAACAAGATTCGGCGCCAGCTCAGAGCGAAGAGCACACAAGACTGGCTGGCGGCGCGTGAAATCGACTTCATCCGGCACGAAGACTGGCCCTCCTCAAGTCCAGATTTGAATCCGTTAGATTACAAGATATGGCAACACTTGGAGGAAAAGGCGTGCTCAAAGCCTCATCCCAATTTGGAGTCACTCAAGACATCCTTGATTAAGGCAGCCGCCGATATTGACATGGACCTCGTTCGTGCTGCGATAGACGACTGGCCGCGCAGATTGAAGGCCTGTATTCAAAATCACGGAGGTCCTTTTGAATAAACTTTAGTGTTATAAGAATCTATGTTTTGTTAAGTTCATTTTGGTATATAAATGGTTACATAATGAATAAACTTGTTTCAATTATTTTATATTAAACATGTGACAGAATTTATGACCTGACTAGGTAAATATAATATGTCAAATAAATCCATTACACATTTGTATCTTTATTTTTTGTTCATTTTTCAGTTTAATTCTACTACTGGGTCAAATCTGACCCAAAGCACGTCGACGTTTGTAAAATTAAAGACCTCATGAAGGTTACGAATCGGATATTGTACGTACCCATTTTTTGGTTGGCATACCTAGTCCAATAAGTCTGACAGCTGCCAAAGGTATTTCTTAGATTTGGTCGAGTATAAGTTTACAAATAAATCCGTCTCTTTAGGCATTACTAAGATCACACTTTTGTGTCATCACCTCACACAAATAAGATATTAAAGTTGCTTTCAGAGTAGAGAAATTTCAACACTTCAATAATTATACTATAAGTAAAGCTACTGCCTATAAACCGTCCATAGTTGGGCAACGGCTTCCTCTCATTTTTGAGAGGATTTTGGAGCTGGTAAGAGCCCGCCGCGCCCATGCGTAGTAATTCTAAGGAAAATTTTTAACTTCTTACACATTCAGTTTTCCTTCACCTTCGAGAACGTGGTAAATCAACTGAAGAGTTGAATTACAATATTTTAAGACGGCACGGCTTAATAATTATTAATATTTACAGTACTTAAAATAAATAATATGTGATCATTATTCATTAGCTTCCTCGGTTTCACTACCAGAATTGGAATATTCGTTATCATCATTACTGTCTGTTCGCGGTCTTTTTACCAAAAGACCTTGCATCTGCAACTTTTGCAATGCTTCCATAGTTCTTTTAGCTCCACAACTTTCTATTCTCTCTTCAACTTGCGTGGCTTGTTTTGAACTAGTTTTCACTATTTTTAGACCAGACATTTTACCAAGTTTACTCAAATGTGAACTCGTACTCATTTCCGATTTCATTTGTGTGGACGTCACTACGGATTTTCCTTGTACATTCTTAACAGTACTAGTAAAATCAGCTCTGCTCTGAGATGCCGAGAAATGCACGGTGGCCTCTCCATCTTGATCACTTTTATATGTTGGTATTTCAAGTGGAAATGCCTCCTTAGGCTTTTTAAAGCAACTCAACTCTCCAGATGTATCCACCGAAGGCCTTTTCATTGATTGGTTCATTGCTTGTGGTGAAATTTTAAGCGCTCTTCCTGTTACTGGTTTTTGATTAGTTGGTTTGGAAGGAGTTTTATTTCTTATTTTTGGCACTGTAGAATTGCAAGGTTTTGTCAAATTTAACCCTGTCCGTACAGGAACTAACTGGTTTGAAGGTCTAATATTTGTATTACTTGTGGGTCTAATTGGAGTAGTAGCATTTTTTATTTTAGTTCCTATGCTGGGAGATGGATGTCTAAATGTAACATTATGTGTATTTTTGCCTTGCTGACTATAATTTAGAATTTTCTGTGGTCTAAATGTAGCATTAGAGTTTATTTGGCCTGTATTTTTCACTTCTTGTTTAACAGTCTGATTCACAGTTCTTATCGTTTTCGTTACAGTTGTCGTTATTTCTTCGATAACAGTTTGTGATTCATATGTTTTGACTGATACTTCTTTGTTTACAGTGTTCACTTGATTGGCTGTTGTTCCAATATTTTCATTTATTGGTGTCTGACTTGCTGCTGTCGTTGGAAGGTTATCAGGTTTCATATTATGTTTTTGTCTGAACTGTTTAACACACGAATCTTTAAGATTATTTGGGATGTCGGAAGCATCTTTATTTGTACCTCGTGTATCAGCATCCGTATCTATAGTACATTTCTTTTCTTTTAATGGCCTTATTGTGATTTCTTTATTAAATGTCTGAAATTTATTTAAAGGACATTTTTGACTTTCACTTGTTTGTGAATTAGATATTTGTGACTGGTAAGTAATTTCATCCGATTTCATTTTTACCTTAGCTTGATGGCTGTGGTTTTCACCATCAGAAAATTCTTCATTGGTTTCTTCTTCAGCAAAATCATCTTCCATGTCACTATAAGTAACATTGGGAGATTGTATAGAGAAATTTTTATTATGTTTGTTTTCATCTTCATCCGAAAAAAAATCGTTATCACTAGCGACATTATCTGTTATTTCAGTTATTTTTACTTTACCAACATTAGAATCAGAGTCACTTTCACTATCTTTTTTATATATCATTTTAATATTTTGAGAATTCTTGTCTTGGGGTTTTCTTGTAGGTAAATTGAGGGACGAATTTTTCGATTTTACCGTTATATGTTTTCCAAGATTTTTTAAAGTCGATTGCAAATTATTGTTGCTTTGGTTTATGGAATGATTCATAGGTTTTTTTTCCTTGATGTTGTTAAAATCCACATCCTCGTCTTCGTCTGTAAATGTACCACTATGTTCTGAAATATTTTCCTCGTCTTTAAAATTACTTTGGTTTTTAACTGATTGGTTTCCCGCTTTTACAGTTATACTCTTACCGAGATTTCGTAAAGCCTCATGAGAATTGAATTCAGAACTAACATTGCCTGTTTTGTGGACCATTACCGGATTTATCGACGATTTAGTTGTTTCAATCGTTTTGTTAAAATCTTGTTTATCTTGGCCATCACTGTCAGAGTCATCAATATTAAAAATCTCAATATCTTCATTTACTTCTTGCTTTGACGTTACTCTTTTAGTAATATTGCCTTTTTTTAAATTTGTTACATGCATCGAAGTTTGAATTGTATGTTCTTGTTTAATGTTCTTTTTCGATGTAATTGTTTTTGCCGTAACATTCCTTAAACGTTTCAAAAGATCTGTATTTGCCTTAGTCTTATTTACGTCCTCGTCTGTATCCAGTAGTGATTCCTTATTTATTGTGTTCTTTATTGTAACTTTATTAGTAGTGTTTTGCGTAGGACTTTCTATTTGTGAATCTTTTGTTATCGTCCCTAATTTGTTTTGATTCTTCAAATTAACGACTTTTCTACCTACAATATTATTTGCTAAACTTTTATATGTAGATTCTACATTTTCTGCTTCATTATTTTTCTCATCATCACTGTCATCACTGAATTTCTCTACTATACTTTTAGGCGATGAAACTTGTGAGCTTAGAGATTTAATTGTAACATGTTGTCCTATATTTTTTAAAGCTTCCAACGTCTTAGGTTCCGATTCTTTCTGGTTCCCGGATCTATTAATTCCTATATTAGTTTCTATATCAACAATATTATTCTTTGACTTTTTATCTTCTATTTTATTGCGACAATCTCCAGCTAGATCCTGACTAATATCATTCAAAGGATAGTCTTCTTTTCTTACCGGTGATGATTTCGAATTATTGATAGATTTAACAGTAATAAGATGACTTAGGTGTTTAATAGCATTTAAAGTATCATTTGTAACATTTTGAGAAGGATCAGTAATAGTTTCATCCTCTGCAAATTTCTTCTCATTAATTTCATTGGTGTGTGCTCGTAGTATTTTTGTACTCGAAAGGTCTTCTTCAAAGTCATTAAGTGTTTGCCCTGCAGATGTAATAGTGTATTGATTTTTATCTTGAATGACTTCTGTCTTTGAAATTTGACATAGCTCATTTATAATTGTATCATTTTTGTTATCATTTGCATTAACATCTTCTTCGTTATCTTTGTTATAAACTATGTTACCATTATCTAAAGATTCATTAAGTGGTGCTGAGTAATTTGTATAATTTTCAAGTAAAGTATCTGTTGAAACTAGAGTTTTGTGAGAATTTCCCTCAATATCTTTTGCTGTTACGTCTGATTTTACAGATAAAGCGTCATTTGATTTTTCATCTATTGCACTTATTGTATGTTTGTTATCTATCTCCTTAGTTTTCTTTAAATCAAGTTGATTTGCTTCTTCATCAAAAGTGTTAACATCTTGGGGTTTGACGTATGTTTCTGCTTTAGTTATTCTTTTTTCATTCTGATCCACATTTTGATTCATCAATGTAGGCTTTTTCATTATTTTTATTTGACTGTTACTCTGATTCATAAGTTTTGACAGTACTTCACTGGAAGTACTTATTACATTCGATTTGATTGGATTAGCTCTATTAGTCGTTGAAGAACTTGATTGTTCTGTGATTTTAGAAGGATCTGGCTTTTTTCCGGGCTTCATTTTTATAGTTATACCTTGTTTCTTTAATTTATCAATATCAGAAGACAAGGCTAATTTTTTTTCGTGATTTTTTATTCCTTGTTCTTTTTTAGGTTTAAGCTGTTTTGCAACGACGCGGGTGGGCACCTCTTCTATCCCCTGAAAGTTCAAACCTTCACCAAAAACATCTGCGTTCATATTTAGGAATTCATCTAGTGTAATAGCCTTTTTAGATTTTTTATGTTTCTTGTGCTTTTTCGCCTTTATCTTCTCAGTTTGTTCCATTTGTTCTTCTTCAGAATCTTTACTCATACTCAATTGAAGAAATTGGTCCTGAAAAATAGAAATCATACACACACATTATTCACATTATTTACAAGTTTTATAAAATATAGTATTACAGTCGAAATCAGTTACAACACATGAAAATAAAGTTGAATCGAGCTAAAAAATAATGTTCCAAACCATGTCTAATAAATTGCAATACTTGCTCTCTCAATTTTCTATACATATAAAAACAAAATTGAAGTGTGTGTCTCTAATATTGAAATAATTGTCTTTTATTAACCCTTTCGATGTCCCGTGCACTACATATAGGTCATTGCTATTGTCTTACTATTGTGTCTGGAAACCGGACAGTGAACGTGTTAAGCTCAGAGGGTTATTTGCATGCTATTAAGACATAAATAACCATATACAATATTTTTGTCGGTCTGTCTATATGACCGGGCTAATCTTCAAGCTGGTTAACAGATTGTGATGATACTTTACGAACAGGCAGAGAGCAATTCAGTAGGGATCTAGGTTATTATTTTATTTGAATAACTTAAAGAAATAAAAAAATTGTTTTTCGATTTTCGTAAATATAAATAACGCTACTTTCGCTTCTCGTTTTCTTCGTCGCTTTTTACCCATTTGTCTTTTTACTTTTCAATGTTTCTTTTGACTATATTCATAGAGATTAAATCGTAAATTTTGTTGTTTCAGGGTGTTTTTCCTGACGTCTCTTTCAGGGCATCAACGACTTGTTCTGCCATAATTTACGATAAAGTTTGGTTTCATATTTTACGTTTGAAATCATATAAATCATACACTTACGAAGTGTACAATCACATCGTCCTAAATCGCTAAGCCTCTTCGGTGAGGTCCTCAATAATCGCAGATATTGTAGGTCGATTTCTCTTAGTCATTTCTCGAAGTAGATTGCACTATCGCATTCCCGAAATAATTACTTCTTCGATCGCCAGTGCACGCATTTATGCCCAATAAGAGATAGGTATATAGAACATTCTAGATCCATCCGGTTCATACAAACATTCCCCTCTTTCAATGAGAAAATACTAAAACAACCGTGATTATTATATTTTATACGTGGTAGACCCATGCTGCAGCTATATTAGTAGTATAGTTGTAGCACGAATGGGGCAGCTCGACCGGGGAAGGACCACGCTCTCACAGAATACCAGCGTAGAATAGTAGCTAGGCGCTGCTATTCTAAGCTGTTGCTGAATGTAGAGAACCGGAGACCCTTTTTACTGGAAAAAGAGGCATTCCATCTTAGTCCTCACGGTTGACAACGCATCTGCATTTTGATTCGCAAACGAGGATAAATGTAGATGTTTATAGGCCACAGCAACCACTTAAAATCAGGTGGACTGTGTGCTTGTTTGTCATCCTATCTTATAAAAAAAAAGATTAACAATATTTTCAAAGAAAAAAAAGACAATAAAAATTATAAGGTTGCGTTTTAATTTTGGGTATTATCTATTCTTACGCCCACACATTTTATTTTATTGTCAATTGGGGACATTGACCCTTAATAGACGTAATGCCTACTCTATCCCATATATCGTAGTAAATTCTATAGGAATGCCAAACTACAGGAACATTTTCGCGCATACATGAAGCAATACAGTTGCGTACAAAGCTTTCTTATAATATATTTATTTACTTTGTATCTCTGATCACTGTGGTGATAAGACCATAGTAGCATTAGATACTAGCTGATACCCGCGACTTCGTCCGTGTTGCTTGATATATTAACAAAGAAAACGCACATCACTGAACACGAAGGTCTTATAAAAGTCGTTGTTTCTTAAAACTAATAACTTCATATTAAATAAAGATATCGCAATATTTTTTTAGATAAGGGCAAAGTGTCTAAGAAATAAAACTTAGAAAACCTAATTGAAATCTATCCAGTGGTTATACCGGGATGCGCACACAACTGCAAACCTCTATCATATATATAATCTCTATTATTTATATAATTTTTACTTATTTCTACATTTCTGATCTGGCATACAATCAAGAATTCATTCCTTTATTTTAAAAATTCCTTCTACCCTACACTTCTAATCGCGCCACATTTTTTTTTTATTAGATAGAGTATGTATCTCATTTGATTTATAAAGTTTTATTAACAACAAGCACATATTTAAAATATTTCAATATTGATTTTAGAAAAAATCAAATAGCTTATTTAATTATTAAAAAATTGGTTTCAATTGTCTTATAACCGATTTTGACTGTATTTACAAGTCTATTTTTTTTTTACTTACAATTCCAATTGTTTTTAAATCTTCATTATCTTCGTCAATTGCATCAATTTCCGCTTTTTCTATTAAAGGAGGTATAGTATCCAATGAAAACTCAACTATTTGTTTAAGCCTGTAAATATATGACAACATATTTATATGCATTGAACAAAAAGTATACATAAACCAAGTAAAACAATATTAACATTTCATTTTCTTCACTGTACAAGTCTTCAGATGAGTGAAATGTAAGATGCAATTCATAAGCATCTAAATGGTAAAATATAGCTTCACATAATGGACACCTAAGTATATCTTCAGGGCTTTGATTTTCATCATTATGATCATCTGTCATATGTTTCTGGAATGAATAAATACATAGTGTTTACATGTAATAAAAATTAGCAATGAATTTTACTCACAAAAATTACATACATGTAAATTGACTTTGTTGTTATACTCCTCGCCACAAAATGGACAATAATAGATTTGCACTAATTCCTGAAAGCATAACATTTTATATAACTAACTTACAGTAGAACCTTAAAAATCTTTACTATATGAATAATTCAGATAACAACTAACCTGATTCAATAATTTTAGTTTTTTTGAATGACCAATGACAGGTAAATCCGTGTCCTGTCTGTGATAAAACTTATTATGATAAACCATGGCTGATGTGTTATAGAAATCCACATCGCAACAATCACAATGGAAATTGTTAGTTACCTCAAAGCTGGAAGAATCATGACTGGACAACAAATGTTTGTTGAAAAGATGCTGAAATATAATATTTATTAACTTAATTTAAATGTACTTGTATTTTTATAAAAATAAATAAATGTATACAGTGGAAAAAATATATATATATAAATGTAAATGTAAAATAAGGCAACAATAATGGTGGAAAGAGTATGCAGTTATTTCAATTGTGACGATATCAATTAATCGATTCATCACAACTGTTTAGGCCAAACAATTAACATTTGAAATTTGCATTCAACACTCATGTCCTCCCGCTGACTTTGTAAAGGTCACCGTCGCCCCCCTCCCGTGTGGGTCGCTCGGCAGAGGGCGCGAGTGCGAAGACAGTAGCTTGACAGCAGCGGCTCGGTCGATTAGCGTATTTTGGTGACCGCTGCATCGATTTCGCGCGACCAGTTTTTTGGTTTTGTGGTCTAGAATTTGAGTCTTTGTGCGTGTTTAATTTACTATTGGATTTGGGTTTCGTGTAGACCGCCCCGAATTAGTTTGTCTAAGTTGTACGTTTCGTGACAAGAGACTAGTATTGAATTTGAGTGATTAAAGTAATTTCTTTGTAAGTAATTACGTCAATTTGTATAGTGATTGCATGTTGAAGTGCATTTTGCAATATTTAACTTGCTTCTGTGACGTGGAACCTTGCGCGCACGCCGAGTGGACATACGGTCTGGAATTTGACGCTCGCATTCCATTTCCAGGGCGTGGCCCGGTTAATTGTTTTTGGAAGTTAATGTTTAATTGTACCGTCGCATTAAGTGCCTTTTGTGTGTTGACTATGATGTACTTAGTTTGCGTGTCAGAATTTAGTTTATTGTTTGTAACGCTGAACTTTGTGGCTCGAGAAGAGATCACGTTCGTTCCCTTTGAGTTTGAAGTTAATTAAATGTACAATAAAGTTGATGGATTGAAATAGTGTACAATAAAGTTGATAGACTGAAATAGTGAAATGAAGGCAGAAATTTTCCATTGGTGATCCACGACTGGAGCGGAGCGCGCATTGGGAGAACATCAGCTCCGGAGGATTTTCTGTCCGATTAAATCGGGCCGTCAGGTCACATATATAAACACTACTACACACTACTTACATGCACCTACACCTACCTACCGCCTGACCGAGCCTTGGGGCAGTCTTAGCTTCGGAACCAGGTACGTACTATTTATTTACCTAGCCTTACATCTATTGTAGTGTGTAGTGTAGAATAATAAGTCTCCGTAGGCCGTTGGACACCGTCCTCTGCTGCCCGTCGATTGGACTACTGATGGGCCCTAGTCCAGTCCACCTTTGTTGAGGCAGCTCAGGGCGTGTACAACAACCATTATATTGATTAATCAAAGAAATATTCTAGGCTATTTGTTAAAATAGATTAGATAGGTGCTGCGATAATCGTAGCTAAACAGAACACGACGGGATTCATCTCTCTAAAGAAACCCGACGGAAGTTACTCAACATCGCCGGATGAAATCCAACGCATCCTAATTTAAACATACTTCCTAGGTTGCTGTGTTACTCGGGCGGTGAACTGGTGTAAGATATAGTGATACCAACAACAGAAGACTGGACTTTAGCACAGAGTGGTAACAATGGATAAATCCATTGGGTCATTCACACTTTTCTCCCCTATAAGGCGGCAGGACCTGTATGTTCCTAGGAGATGGAGGGAAGTGAAAGTTACGTTCATACCCAAACCAAATAAGAGCAACTATATGGACTCTAAAATCCTATAGACTATATAAAAAATAATTTAACTATGAAAAATATGTGAGACCCATTAGTCTCACATATTTTTTCCTAAAGACGTTGGAGAGGGTGTGTGAAAGGGATTTAAGGGGGTCGGCGATAATGAGAAATTCTTTTTTTATCTTTTCGTAATGTGGGTATTAAAGTGTGAAACTCCAAATTCTATGCGTTGAGTACTCAGCTCAGGAATCCATTCTCTTCTTTTCTTCCTCACATAATGACATTCTTCTTGTATGGGCTTCCCGAGAAATTGTGAAAATGGATCACCAGTTTCCTTGCTGATTGGAGCATCAAGGTCGTAGTAGACAGTGCATGCTCTGATTTCAAGCCTATTAACACTGGTGTTCCACAAGGCGCGTACAATCACCAATGCTGTTTCTCCTGAATATCAATGATATGTTGCAAACTGGTAACATTCATTGCTATGCAGACGACAGCACTGGTGATGCCTTACATACCGGCCGTGCTAATATTTCTCGGGAAAACGTCGCCGAGTACCGGGACAAACTTGTGTCTAAAGTAGAGTCTTTGCTGAACAAAGTCTTGGATTGGGGGCCACTAAATCTAGTACAGTTCAATACCCCAGAAGACACAAGTTTGCGCGTTTACCGCTAAAAAGAACCCCTTTGTCGTATCTCCTCAGTTTCAAGGCACTCCCCTTGCTGCCTCAGCTAGCATCGGAATCCTCGGCGTCGACATATCGAATAGTGTGCAGTTTCGTGTTCACTTGGAAGGGAAGGCCAAATTGGCCTCTATAAAGCTTGGCGTGCTCAGCAGAGCGCAAATCCGGCCTCACATGGAATACTGTTCTCATCTCTGGGCAGGGGCACCCCAATGCCAGATCCTTCCACTTGACCGCATTCAGCGCAGAGCAGTTCGAATAATCAACGAGTTTTTTCTGATCGGCTTGATTCACTGGCGCTGCGTAGGCATGTTGCATCTTTTTGCATTTTCTATCGCATCTACCACGGGGAGTGCTCTGAGGAATTGTTCGGATTAATTCCTGCCGCCAAATTTCACGAACGCACATCGCGTCAAAATTCTCGATACCATCCCCACCATCTGGATGCTTGGCGGTCACGACTGTACGTTTTACTGGGAGTTTTCTTCGTCGTACAACTTCTCTGTGGAATTGTTTACCACCAGCGATTTTTCCAGACCGATAGGACTTAGGGATCTTCAAGAAAAGAGCTTACACCTTTCTAAAAGGCTGGCAATGCATCTGCAATTCCCCTGGTGTTGCGGTTGTTCATGGGCGGCAGTAGTCACTTAACATCAGGTGAGCCGCATGCTCGTATGCCCCCTCTTCTATAAAAAAAATCCTAACCTAACATGCCTCTCCTACTTCTTCACATCCATATATCTATGCATACATGCTCATCAGTTAAGGATACTCTTGTTTTGGCCCAACTTTAATATATTACCAATTTAATTGGTAAGCTTCAATCTACAGTTACCCTTGCTGACTCTGCCACTGATTTCTGCAGCATAAATTGACTTTTTCTGTCTTTTCTCATTCATTCTTTTCATCTGTCCAAACCCCGAAACATTCCTTTCTTAATGTTAGACACATCTTCTTGCAAACCACACTTTCTTATCACACAAACTTTGTAAAGCCTATATTTCTACAGCATTCATTTTACTCTCATGCTTCTTTCACCACACCCAATTTTCACTGCCATACATTATGGTAAGTAATTTTTTTGTAATGAAGCTCCTTATCACACTGTACGAATTTCACGGATGGGGCTAGGCGAGAAAGTGTAAGATTTTTCCATCATGTCTATTCATCCATCCTTTCTATAGTGTGAGCGAGATGGAATAATATCCATTTCCCATGCACTATTTCTTATCTTGCCATGAAAGAAATACTATTTTAAATGATGCTTCATTTTAATAGACGCTAGTAATTAATTTTATTTATATTTTTTAATCAATAATATAATATGTTTATTCCACGACACTCACACTTGTTTTTTTTTTTGTGTAATTATTTAAGTATTTAATTAATTCTATCTCCCTTTTTTAAGGGTGTCCATGGAAAATACTCAATTTCAACAAAATGTCAGGAATTATTTTGAGCATGGGCAATTTAGATGATGAAGATCCTAACAATATATAACAATGGCAGGTTCAAAATTAAAGTCTATAGTAAAATTATTTTGTGCGTGCAGTTGGAGTCATAAATCATAGCTCGGCCTCAGCCCGGCTAGGGCGGTGAGCATGTTGAGCAGGCACAACACCATTATCGATAACAACAAATTTAATTTTAGATATAAGTTATTATCTTTATATTTATATTTATTTTTAATATAACTTGTTACATTCCAAACATTTGTACTTATAGTTTTTTTAATACATAGAGACCTAATTAATAATTTATTTTAAATCATTATTATTCTTATTTTAATAAATACGTTGTTTTATCTATTTTTTTTTAATTTTTATCACTAACCCCAAATAATGACAAAACTAAATATACTATCAATAATGCTTATCGACATCAATAATGCGCATCACTATGCTCACCTCTGAAGCCCGTGAGTGGGAGAGAGAGCGAAATACTCCAATGATTTGTGACCCAAACTTCACGTGCAAAATAATTCTAGTATAGCTCTAGTGTACAACAATATGTCCATGTGATGGCAGCATAAGAGTATTGATTACCCCATTTCATCTCTTAGGTGTCATAAGGGGTGACAATAAAGAATTTTCAGAATAAATTTATGGGTTTCGATAGATGGTGATATACTGCATTATTTATGCCATATGAAAAATATCCAGATTTGTAACATGCAACTGCATCAAACTGGTGAGACATCTGGTACTGCAATTGTCAATCTGCCTGCCAAGTTTGACAGTTAAGGCAAACCTTACCTACAATGGTGTCCAACCGTGAACTTTGCAAGCTGATGAAGGAGATGGTAATATGAAAATAATAAAATTAAAAAAAAATACTACTTATTAAATTCGTCGTTGACACCGCAAAGGGGTGAACCTCAATTTTTCGAAAAATTATAGAAGATTAAGAAAACATTTATTATTCCCTCATTACTAACTTTTTTCCATCAGAAAATTAAATATATTAGACTTAATGGAAAACTACAAATAAGATTAATTTTTTAATGGAAAAAAATTAGTAATCGGGGAATAATAAATGTTTTCTTGCTCTCCTGTATTTTTTTGAAAAATTGAGGTTCGCCCTTTTGCAGCTTTATCGACGAATTGGTCACAGCAACAAAATATCAGTTTAATCACTATTCCCCAAAACTAAGGGTTTTCTATACTGATTTATCCTTGCTACACTGCTACAACTGCCTCATTTTCCTAGTGGTCATAAGTATGACTGCTAACTGTGAAGTCTCAGGTTTGAATCTCAGATCAGGCCTAAATCAGATATTTTTAAATCAATCATTTTATCAGTTAACAGTTATACTATTTTCTGTCAAGAAATTCTCCATATCAACCTGGAATCAGGATGTTGGTAGTGTTTCACCTCTAGTGCCTCTGATTTCTCTCCAGTCATGTCAGAAAGCCATCCCATTAGATTATAAGAGTGAAGGAAGAGAGAGCACCAGTGCTTTTACACACTCTTACACTATTAAATCTGGTTCTGCACAGATAGCTAGTCTCTATTGATACTGTTCGCCGTGACCAAACTTTGGCCTGGAGAACATTATTTTACTTGCATATTTGATAATAATATTTTTACATAGAGATGGATTTTTGTGATATTCAACAAAATAATAAACAAAATCAATCTAATTAGATTTCATTACATTATGAGCAGTGATAATTTTTAATAACGTTTCTCGTAACAATTTCATCGTGAGCAAGATCCAAAATTACACTTACCTTTAAAGTGAACAGCTTGCCACACCATGGGCAAAAATACTTGGCGTCATGGTCTGGGTGCACTTTGTGTTTATGAGTTATCGCTTTCGATATTGTGGGAAACACTTCGGGGCATACATCACATGAAACCATTTCATTGTCGTCTTTTGCAGTATCAATGGACGTCGGCGATTCGTTCTGATTCCGAACTTTAGCTTTTGCAGTTTGATCAAATTTCGGATCTCCATGCTTCCTAACAACAACAATTAATAACAAGTTTGTTAGATTCCTAAAAACTTGAGAATATTTTTGAAGGAAGAAGCTATCATAATTAATCACCTGAAGTGTTCTTGTAATGTCTCTTTATCTTCGAAGGCTTCCTTGCAAAATATACATGAAAATTCCTGTACCGAAGTCATCATAAAAATTGTGAAGAATTCAGAATTATTTCAGAACAACTGGAGTATTCACCGGCTTGTATACTAAAATAACCATATTCACCAAACAATCTTTAAGATATAAACCAATACTACATTGTCCTTTTTTAATTAAAGTTAAAACCATAAAGTGTTTTGCATTTATTTTCTTAGATATAATCTCCAAATATATAGTGACAACAATACAAGCGAAATGCGTGCCATTTTGAATTGTAGATTTGTATCAGTGTTCAGTGTTGCAATCGTAAAAAACTGAGTTGCCGTATTTTTTTTTTTGGAGTTTATGGCCTGGTATCTAGACCTTTAGGCCAAGTCTTAAGTATTTTTATTCGGTTTATTGTAATTTCCCCACTCCTTCATAGTATACTGCTTCACAATATGTTGATGCGTCACATTGTGCAGTTCTTGGTAGATTTTGGCGGCAACTTGATCCAGCAGACAGCTGATAGTTGGCGATGGTATCTAAAGATGCCTATGCAAACAAACAGCTTATCTTGAGAATCCATCACCATCAGAGCACTTGTTTCACTGTTTCCACTAATAGTTCACATGCGTAGACACTTAATACACAAAATCGCAACACTTTTACATATCAAAGTCCACTTCAAACCATTATTTAAACAATAATACAGGAGCAGCAAACCGCCGCCGGTCAATTTCCCGCCAAAAACTCTGAGTTGCCGTATGTCACAGCCTGGATTGCCATATTTTAAGAAATTTTACTTATCCTTTTTTTCAAACTACTTAGTCTAAATATTTTATTTCCATACTTTTATTTTAACAGTAAACGTTAAAAAAAATCCTTTTTTCAAATACATCGAAAGCCAACTCATACTGACACAGTCATTCCTGCGTCATCATGTCATATATTATCATAATATATCGTCATCATAAATTAGCCGCTTTTTATTGTTATATTAATGGTTTGTTTACTGTGTCATTAAGTAAAGAAAATTATTTAAAAGAGCTTAATGTGATTTATCAGATTGCGCTCTGTAACGGTTATTCAAAGAATATCATTGACAATGTAATCAAAGAGAAACAAAAGCTTGTCGTACGCAATTTTCTGTACGCGGTTAAACCTCAAAGTGCTCGTTGATATGTTGGCAGTTTGACCTACTTAGGTTCCATATCATAAAATAGCTAATACTCTTCGACAGAGTGGCGTTTACGTGGCGTTCAAAACAAACAATTCACTTAGGAATATCCGTAATTATAAAGATAAGTTAGATATTCGTCTAAGTCTGGGGTTTATAAACTTGTTTGTGACGAATGCCAAGCCGTTTACGTGGGTCAGACTGGACGCAACTTCGAAACACATTATAAAGAGCATTTAGCCGCGTACAGGAATTGTAATCCCGATAAATCTCATTTTCTAAACATCTCTTGGACACTAGACACAGCCTAGCCAATGACCACTCCTTTAAAGTCTTACTTGAAATAAAGGGCTACGCTTGTGTGTGTTGGAACGGTTAGAGATATTAAAAATAATAGCAGTAACGTTGCACTGCTGAATGAACAAACAAATTTTTCCAACTCACCTATTTTAAATATGTTTAAGCCTACTTCTTGATGATATACAGCCTCACAACATGGTCGTTTGTCACCCTCACGGTGCGGTGGCCAGCGATTGGTTGCGTGGTTTGAGGGTAGGCGGACGTTTCGCAGTAGTCTGTTCTTAATTTAACAGCAAATATCTGCGTACGTTAGATGGTGAATGATCGCATGACGTGATCGCTCGCTACATAATTGAAGCGCGGTTGCGTCAGCAAGTAGTATAAACAGCAGTCGTTTCGGCTCGCTGCTCACTTAGCACTTAGGATGCGCCCCCTTTTCACATGCTCCCCCGTTTCCCTAAAGGGGGTCGCTTCCGATTCGGCAGAAAGGCCACACAAGCCAATGCCAGCCTCACAGATGGTTTTTAGTGGGTAGGCCATTTTCATTGTTTCTGGACGCAAAGAAAAAGCTCGCCGCTCACTTAGCGGCCAGAGTCTACTTCACCTGAGGATGCCTCGTGTAGAGGCGAAACACGTGTCGTATTTTCGAGAGTGGTGTATCGTGCCTAGTGTGGCACGGCACACCACTCTCAGTAGCTACGGGTGGTAGTGCTGGGATTGACGGCGACAGGTATAGTGCGCGCGATTATGGGAGGGTGGGAGGTCCCCTTAAAACTGGACAGGACAAATAATTTTCTTTCAAAGCTTCACAAACCAGCTTCAGTTGAGCCCCCATATATCCAAATTAGTAAGCAGACTAAGTGCTACGGCCTATGCTATAAAATAGATTAGAGGTCTCACTAGTGTTGAGACAGCTAGATAAGTTTATATCAGTTATTTCCATAGCATAATGTCTTATGGAATTTTGCTATGGGGAAATGCGGCTGATTCAGAAACTATTTTTGTTTTACAGAAAATGGCCATTAGAGCTATTTACAATCTAAAACCGAGAGAGTCTCTTAGAGATAAATTTAAAGAAATAAATATATTAACTTTGGCCTCTCAGTATATTTACGAAAATTTAATGTACGTTCACAAAAACAAAGATAGTTTTAGTAAAAAAAGTGATATACATTCTGTAAACACTAGGAACAAACACAAGCTGGTGATGCCAGTTTCACAACTCTACAGAGTCAGTAATTCATTCTTGGGGTAATGTATACACTATTACAACAAGGTCCCGGAAAGTGTACAGGTTCTCTCTCTTACCAAGTTTAAATGTTTTATTAAGCTGAAACTGTATATAAAAGGTTATTACAATATAAATGAATACATGGTTGATAATAAACCCTGGGAATGAGGTGGTCGCTTCCAAGCAGTTTCTAAAATAAATTTTGTAAATAGTTCGTAATCATTTATATTGTAAAATTTATTTAAAGAAAAAAGTCCTGCTGGGTTTCTAGCTGGTTTTTCCCAGGACAGAGGTTTTTTTGAACCAGTGGTAAAGTAAAAAATGACTTTCAATAAGAATTACACATGTAATGTATATTGAATAAAAATTATTATATTCTATTTCTTTAGTCTTTACGCGGAATTAAGCAAATTAGTTAATAACAATCCCATTATAATGGATTTCCGCAAAGTAACGCCTGATTCTATTAATTATGGTAAATTGCCGTATTTTGTGATATGGCAATGAAATGCCTGTCGTATGGCGTCTTTTTCTGAAAAAATATCGTGGATTGCTGTATAAGGCCGGCCACATACATATGGAATTCCGTTTCGAGATTCCGTTTCGATATTCCGATACGGAATCACGAACGCAGCAAGTCCATATAAAATCTATGACCCGCCACACACGGGTAGTTTTCCGTTCGATATTTTGCGGGCAAAACGGGATTCCGTTTGTGTGTGGCCGACCGTTCGGAATTCCGAAACGGAATCTCGAAACGGAATTCCGTATGTATGTGGCGGGCCTAATACGGCAACCGTAGAGGGAGAATGAACTACTACTACTAATTGTATATACTCCCTCTACGACAGCAACTGCAATATCAATGGCACAGATAACTGTATACTAGTCAGAGAATCAATGACAACGCTGATTTATATAATTTACGAAAAAATATTCTTTTTCATAATAAGTGGCTTTACGGTTCCGGGATCTAGCCCTTCTGAGCCTGAAGTTACAATATATTATAATAATTATTCTTCATAGTATACATACTGCTTCACAATATGTTGATGCGTCACATTGTGCAGCCCTTGGGAAATTTTGACGGCAACTTGAGCCAGCAGATAGCTGAAGGTTGGCGATGGTATCTCAAGGCGCCTAAGCAGACAGACACATTATTTTGAGAATCACATCACCATCAGAGCACTTGTTTCACAGTATCCACTAATAGTTCACATGCGCAGACACTTAATACACAAAATCGCACTACTTTTACATATCAAAGTCCACTTCAAACCATTATTTAAACAATAATTGAGGAGCAGCAAACCGCTGCCGGTCAAGTTCCCGCCAAAACTCCTTACGAAAAAATATTGTTTATTGCTTCCACAAACTAATATGATGCATAGATAGCTTCGATTCACTGTAGCCCGGTAGCTAGTAGTCCAGTGATGCCAATGAGGGCATCCACGACTTTTTCTACTACCAGGGCGGCGCCACTTTACAATGAGGTAAAATATTTGACATATTTCATAGCGGCGACGATAATTACTTAGGAATATATAAACTTTAATCTTTCTTTCCGTATTATTAGATATATTTTGTATTAATTAGATTAGAAATGAATAAACCCAACTATAAATATAACTAAAAGTAGGAAAATTAAAAAAAAAATAGTTGTAAAGTCCAAAAAATTAAAAATCAAACCACTGACAAACTATTATTGCCCAAATTTGGTCATTTTGAACGCCATCCAATTGCGTTCGAGCTGGCGCGTCACCCGATGGTATGTAGGTGAGATAAACGCCGCCAGGTGGGGCGGCGGTGTGCGGTTTGTGTGGCTCGACGCGTGGGTGAAGGAGATGAGTAGCTCGCTGGCCGCGATGCGGTGAATCCGTGTATCTCGATTCTCGCGGCCGAAGTTGACGCGACCGTGTAGGGTCTGTGAGAGATTATTGTAATACTGGAGGGTGGATAAGAATAAATCAGTCTCAGCTCGATCTCGGTGTTTGATTGCCGCGTCCCCCTGTTGACATGGCGCAGTCGGAAAAGTAAATAAGTTTATTAAGTATATTACAAGTCAATTCGAATAGTGTTTAGTTAATAACATTTAATAATTATGGAAGGTGTCTTAAGTCCACCAAAACCATTTCGTTTCGACGGGAGTTCAGACTACGCAAATATAAGTGCCAGTTGGACAAAATGGAGGAATAGCTATGAAATTTATACAAAGGCATGTGAAATAACGAACAAAGCGGCGAGTGTGCAAATTAATATATTATTGCACGTACTTGGCGATCAATGCCGAGAAATCCTAGATCAAAACAAAGATTCACTTTTAAAATGCACTACCGCGGAAGCTGTCTTACAAATATTGGATGGACATTTTAATATAAAACCTAATGTTACAGTGGAACGACACCG
The DNA here is from genome assembly GCA_963668995.1 of Parnassius mnemosyne. Taxonomy (NCBI): domain Eukaryota; kingdom Metazoa; phylum Arthropoda; class Insecta; order Lepidoptera; family Papilionidae; genus Parnassius; species Parnassius mnemosyne. The sequence continues at coordinate 35,911,208 of CAVLGL010000013.1, read as the reverse complement.
ATTTTTTACAAGGAATCAGAGAGAAAACGAGACAATAGAACAATATGTTTTCGACTTGCAGAAATTGGCTCAAACATGCGATTTCGGGGCCTTAAGCGATGGTCTTATAAAAGATAGGCTGATATGTGGCGTATCCAATTCAGCTATTCGGGAACGGCTACTAAGGGAGTACGATCTAACTTTAAGCAAAGCATTAGAAATATGTCGAGTCGCGATAGTATCGAGGGTGTATGCGGATAACATTAAACAGGAGTAGTTATCAGCATTCTTAATCAACAATAATAATCATGCGGTCGAAAATGATGAGAATATTTGGAGTGTGCGGCACAGGAGGGATTCAAGGAGAGGATATCGTGGTGGCGTAGGTGGCGTGAGCGCGGACGCGCGCATAGGCGGACGCAGCGTACGCGGCGGCGCGTCCCGCTCGGCCCAGCGCCCGCCATGGCGCGCTCGAGGCGAACGTGCCTCCACGGGTTCGACGCTTTGGGTGAAGCAATGTGGGCATTGTGGCAGTGTACATAAAAAGTTTGAGTGTCCCGCGTATTGCAAGCAGTGTCTAAGATGTGCGAAAATGAATCACTTTGCCAGAGTCTGTGGTGCTAGTGTATTCAATGTCGAGGAGTCTGATGAGCAGGTAATACATACTGTAAAATCTAGTAGTGAGTGGAATGTTAACCTAAAGATTAATAATAAGTCTGTTAATTTTAAATTAGATATTGGGGCAGATGTTAATATATTGCCGTTGTATTATTTGCCACAAATAGGGGTCTCGGATAAAGATTTGCTAAAAACAAATACCAAGTTATCTGGCTACTCGGGCATAAAAGTAGTAGGGAAAATCACTTTAAATGTTTATTACAAAAGTAAAATGTACATGCTAGAATTTAAAATAGCAGATTTTAAGTCTATGCCGGTCTTGGGCAGGTTTGCGTGCAGTGAGTTGGACATGGTGAGACGCGTGATGTCGATACAGGAGGATAGCGGAGTTCCCTTATTTTTAGGGCAGTACGATGACGTTTTTCAGGGTATAGGGTGCTTACCGGGGAAATACAGAATAAAATTATATGAAAATGTTGTACCGATTGTTCATGCTCCTAGGAAACTACCGTTCGCGATTAGGGACAAAGTTAAGATGAAATTGGAAGAGATGGAAAAACAAGGCATTATAGCCAAGGTAGAGGGCCCATCGGACTGGGTACTAAACTAAACTACTTTAACTATTGTTAAAAAAGCTAATGGAGACATACGAGTTTGTCTTGATCCGAAGGAATTAAATAGAGCGATCAAAAGAGAATATTTTAGGTTACCGTCACTCGACGAGATTGTATCAAAACTTTCAGGTGCTAGGTATTTCAGTACTCCGGATGCGGTAGCAGGGTTCTGGCAGGTGGCTTTAGACGATACAAGCGAGTTGTGCACGTTCAACACTCCCTTTGGACGTTACAAATTCTTAAGGTTACCCTATGCATATGCTCGGCACCAGAGGTGTTTCATAAAAAAATATACGAAAATTTTGATGACTTAGATAGAGTTTGTATGTACATCGACGACTTATTAATATACGGTAGCAGCAAAAAAGAACATAATGAAAGTTTAAAATTAGTATTGGACAGGTGCAGGAAAATCAACCTCAAATTAAATAAAAATAAGTGCAAATTTGGGTTAGAAGAAATCAGGTATTTGGGACACAGGATTACAAAGAAGGGGCTTTAACCGGATAACTCGCACATTACAGCAATTACGAACATGCCTAAACCTGGAAATAAAAAGGATGTAGAGCGATTACTAGGACTAATTACTTACGTGGGTGCTTTTATACCAAATTTATCTGATAAGACATTGTTGTTGAGAGAGTTGTTAAAAAAAGAAACGGAATGGTACTGGGATGAACGACATGACGAGTGTTTAAAAGTTATAAAACAGTGTTTATCAAAACCACCAGTGCTAAGATATTACGACTTAGACCTCCCTATTACTATCTCAGTAGATGCGAGCAAAAGCGGCTTAGGTGCCTGTCTAATGCAAAAAGGAATGCCAGTCTGTTATGCGTCTAAGTCATTGTCAAAAGCAGAACAGCGATATGCTCAGATAGAGAAGGAGTTATACGCTTGCGTTTTTGCTTGTGAGAGGTTTCATGCGTACATTTACGGAAGAACAGATGTCGTGATCGAAACTGATCACAAGCCACTCGTTAGCATTATAAAGAAACCAATAGTGGACTCACCATCGCGCCTACAACGGATGTTATTGAAATTACAACGCTATACATTCAAATTAGTTTACAAAGCCGGTAAACATCTATTTATTGCAGACGCGTTGTCACGGGCATACGAGCCCGAGCCGGCGTTGAGCGCGCAGGTTTCCAGCGCTGACTATACACAGCACGATGAAGTTTGCGCGATCACAAGAGATATGGCACTGAGCGCAGCGACCGATGTTACGGACTTGCAGTTTATTAAGTTGCAAAAGAGTTCAGAAAATGATGATGAACTCGCGTTGTTGAGGAAATACATAAGAGAAGGGTGGCCTACAAACAAACATGACGTCATAGATTTTTTTCAAAAGGAATAAATATTAAAGTAATCTCCTTACAACGAAACCATATAAATGTGAAATAATTATTGATAACATGCATCTCCTCGTAAAGTAAGCATTATTTTATTTTGCGATTGACACTAATGGCAATTTATTAATGAACATTTCTATCATAAAAATTTTTTCAAATGACCAAAATTTGATTTTATTAAGAAAATATTTTAAAAACTGGGCGTATTCACTGCCCACAGGGTTGCTGGAGTCAGTGAGCGCTAAGCTCTGGAAGGTGAAACCCGTATCGTTAGTCACGGCGTCGGCCAGCGCACACGCTCACGTCATCTTATCAGTCGATAATATTATAATATTATTACTTATTTGGTTATTTATAGGTAGTATTATTTGTTTGTTTTGGGTAGAATTTTTCGTATTAGTTATACATATATTAGTTGTGTTTTTTACTGCGCGATGAAGCTTTTTGCATGTATTTTATTTGAAGTAAATGCAAATATAAAAATTAAGCACCATTAGCATGTAAGGTTTCGTTTGAGTTGGGCGTTTAATTTGGTCTATGGTTGTCTAATAAGGCCCGGTCAGGTAAGTCGGCCTATAGGCGACTAATTCGGCCTGGATAGTGCACGCAATTGAGGGAGGGCGGGAGGTGCTCTTCATACTAGATAAGACACATTATTTTATTTCATAACGCGGATATTTGCGAAGTAAATTTTTCTAAAAGCTTTTATATAATGGATTTCCGCAAAGTAACGCCTGATTCTATTAATTAAATTATGTTGAAGATTGTTGGTGCGAAACACTTTGCATACTTCCATCCAACGAGTTACGGGACAATTTTGTGTCCCGGAGCTTTATTTGGGGACAATGGGGCAGGTGACCGAGAAAAGGGACAGTCCCGTTCAAAACGGGACGTATGGTCACTTTACCTATAACCCGGCGACGGCTTCGTAGCGCAGTGGCTTAGCAATCAGTTGTTGCGCTTGGGGCCGCGGGTTTGAATCCCGCACGGAACAAGTATTTGTATGGCCTACAAATAATTATTTCGGGTCTGGATGTTTGTCCTTGTGCAATTTATGTTTATAAACTGCCTCCACGACACAGGAGAAAATCCTAGTGTGGGGGTACCATTTTTTTTTAATTTAAATTGAAAGATTGAACCCTTATACTTCTTGTTGATTTTTGTATTACCTTTATTAAAGTTACCCTTATGTATAAATAAATATAATTACGTATGTAGAAATAAAATTGAATAAACATAAAAACCAAACATGTTTTTTTTTCATCCTCATCAATCATTGGGGTGAGGATAATGTCAGCCAGCATAAGTAATAAGCAGGCTAAGTTACAAGGAGCTTAGTTCAAAAATTAGTAGGTAGGGTATACTTTTCAATACGTGACACGTAAAAATTAACAATAATCAAAAACACATCTGCGAAACATCCTATTTATTTATTTATTACACCAAATATTTATACAAAACGCAAGCAATTTATCTATTTACCTATAGTGAGTAGGTATCTTTTAAACTCACAATTTTCAATGCTTCATTTTTAATATATAATTAATTATAAAATGTCATAATTAGATAATATATGAGAATACATAATTCTAATATAATGCAACTAATATACCGAATAAAAAAAAATAAAATACATTTATATGTGCGCCGTGTGTATTTCCATTTTCCATAAAATAGTTTATTGATGTTGAAAAAATAATACTACGTTCGTACAGTAGGTGGCGTCTTGCATATTTCTTACGCGACATATTGTAACGAGTCGGCGCAGCGGACCGAATGCTCAAGGTCGTGCGCATGGAGTAGCCCCTTAAATTACCATGGTTAAAAACGATTAACAGAAGCAAACTAAGAATAATAATGATATTTCTTTTTGTCGGTAAGTAACCTTTCGATAAAAAAAAACATTTATTTAAAAAAGCTTTTGAATAGCATTTTCTATAAAGGTTTACCTTTATTATGTACCTACATAATAAAGGCAAATTCGGTTATAAAAGGTACATTTTCTAATTTTAGATTTACGAAAAGTCTTGAATTGGCAAACAAATGGGTGGTAGCAATAAAGAGGACCAACTGGGAGCCAAAGATCAATAGTTTTGTTTGTTTCATCCATTTTAGTGCTTCGTCCATTTGTGAAAGCAAGTGTGTACTGCGTAAGCTAGTTGGAGGTGTAATGCCAGAGCTTTAATTTTAAGTATGATTTCACTTATTTTAAAGCGTATCTGCATTTGGTTCTTTATTGAGGATAGATGTGGATGTCTATGGGTCACAGCAACCACTTACCATCAGGTGGGCTGTGTGCTCGCTTGTCACCCTATCCTATAAAAAAAATTGTAGTCAAGCAAACAATACTACAATTATATTATAGTTAACCCTATTCTAAGGTGCAATAAATGAATTAGAATTTTGTGTTTGATTAATAAACATCGTTTTATAAATTCGTACCTGGATTTAATTGATATGCTAAAACCTACCTTATAATTATAAACATATACACATATAAAAAACATATACAGTATTTAATGAAGCTCAAATCTAGTAGTGCTCCCGAATGGGATAGCATATTGAGTAAATTCCTGAAGATGGCACATGAGTTTGTTGTTCCAGTGATTCCCCACTTGACTAATCTGTGCTTTAATACAGCAATCTTTCCAGATGTCCTTAAAAAGCAGTTATAGCTCCCGTCTACAAGGATGGCGACAGGGTTGACGTTAGTAGCTATCGACCCTTTTCTGTTTTCCCTGCCATCTCCAAAATTCTCGAAAAGTTAACAAATATAAGGTTAATAAATTAACTCCACAAATATAATATTTTATCTTATTATCTAATTCACAATGTGGTTCCAGAAAAAAGTTTTCCACAGAAGATGCGTTCTTGGAATTTAACTCTTTTGTTGTAAATAAAGACCTATGCGGGCGGTGGCATCGCCTAACATCAAAGGTTTTACAACTGTTAAGTCTTTGAGCCGTGGTAATACGTTCGTAATCAATTTATTGGTAGTTGCGATACAACCAAAAAAGATAACTCAGGCCGCGGTGTCATTGCGGTTATTATACTAACGCAGCAGTGCCCTATGTGTACGTTCCGTGAAGCAAAGCCGGTGTCGATTAGACAAACACAAATAAATAATAATAATTGTTTGCGCCAAACGCTAGAATTCAAAATTATTATAAAACAGGCGCGTTAGCGCGCTTTGTCGATGTACTTAGCCGGTGGGCACGCGTCGAGCAGGCGCCCCCCCGCCCGCGCTGAACGCGGGGGAGATCCTGTATGTGTCGCCAAGCGGCCGCCGAGCATTGCTAGCTGTGATTCGAATCGAACCGCGTGGCGCCGAATTTGTTAACGAATTTGTGCAGCGACGAATAATCGTGTTGTCTAGAACATTAGATTCCCGGTTGTCTAATTATTGAGAAGTTAGTATTTAATTGTACCGTTGCGTTAAGCGCCTTAAACAGTCGCGGTCGTTTTTTCGAAACAATTGTTGCGCAGTGAAAGAAAGTGTACTTTGACCCACCAGTCGTGCTGCGTGTTACGCTTTATAATTAACGGGATTTAGTTGCGTCTTGACGTTAGTTAAATGTACGATAAAGTTAATAGACTGAGATAGTGAATTGAAGAAAGAAGTTGTTAATTGGTGATCGCCTACTTTGAGAGATTTCACCTGTGGAGTAGTGGCAGCGCCGGTGGATCTGCGGTCAGACTTCAAAGGCTAATTCGGGTTAAACACACATACACTTCTCATACACTACTTACATTCACTACACCTGACGCCGGAACGAGCCTTGGGAAGCAGGTAAGTCACGTAAAGTAAGTACCTAATCTATATATCTCAAATATCCATAGGCCCTTGGGCCCCATCCTTAGTTATCCCTCGAGTACAGCTGTATGGGCCCCTGTATAGTCGAACTTTATCGGGACAGCTAAGGGCGTGTACAATAATAATAGTTTATTTCAAGAAACTGTACAATTAATTCAAATAATGCCTTAATATAAGATATCAGAGTATAGCGATATAAGAGTCAATAGAAAGTCAATAACAGGCACCTGAACTAGGATAAACCTGTATCTCAGGTGTATGTGCTAATAGATACATTTACAAATATTTTCTGTTTCTTATATATAATGAATAACTTACCAACTAATTAGGGTTAATTCGGTAAAATATTGTTGCGCGCCACTATTAATGTCTTGTACATGGCAACACTAGTTACACTAGCGCCCTCTAGTGTCGAGTAAAAGAAAGTGTTGCGCGCCACTTTTAATGTCTTGTACATGGCAACACTAGTTACACTAGCGCCCTCTAGTATCGAGTAGCAGAACTAGGAGAGTCGAGATCCTTCCAGAAATTTCGGGACCGATATGAACCCGAACATTGTATATGTCGCTGCAGTAGAAGGTTCTGGAAACTATTTGAGGCCCTATATAAGGCCGGTAAAGACGACCACGACCGGGGCAGTATTGAATTGGCGATACAAGAGAATACTTCGAAGCGAAACAACTGCGAACTTAAGTGATCAGTAGAATTATTGTGTTTTATTATTAGTGTGTTTTAAGGTGTAATTAGTATCCGTAATTAAAGTGTCAAATTTGGTAATTCAATCGGCAATTGTTAATTATCTCGAACCTCAAGCTCGTAACAATTGGTGTCAGTAGTGGAATCAAATCATGCCGATTTTACCAAAGGACGACATGGAGGGTATCCGTACCCGAAGTCAACGCCAGTTGGAGACGGACCAGAGACGATTTGGTAATACAACGCCGCAAACATCGGAGGGCCAGCTGCTGACCGCGGAGGCCGGTCCGTCATCAGCTCCTGCATCTACAGCACCTGACTTAGGTGCTCTGATGATGATGCTGCAGGAACAGGCTCGCCGACAGGAGGAACATGCCCGTCGGTTGGAAGAGCAGCTGCAGCGCGGACAGGAGGAACAGGCCCGTCGGTTGGAAGAACAGCTGCAGCGCGGACAAGAGGAACAGGCCCGCCAACAGGAGGAACAGGCCCGCCAACAGGAGGAACAGGGCCGTCGCTTGGAAGAGCAGCTCAAACGCAATAAGGAAGAGCAGATACTTCTCATGAAGGACGCTACCTTCGGGAAAGAGATAAGGGAGGTGAAGGATAAGGTTGCTCAACATGACAACCGCCTGTCGGAAGCTGAAACCCGAATCGACCAAGTGAACAATCGGGTTGACAACGTGATGGTTGACGGGAAGAAAACGCTGAACGACCTCAAAATTGGGGATGGAGTTACAGCTCCCGTGGTAGCTACAACACCTTCACCACGTGGATTCAAAATGCCACCGTTCGACGGGAGTTCTTCTTGGTCGGCCTACAAAATCCAGTTCGAGGCTGTTATGAAAGCGAACGGCTGGAATAAAAGTCAGGCCATGACTGCTCTCACCCTAGGCCTACGCGACCAGGCCTTAACTGTTCTGGAAGCTCTCGGTAAGGAAGTGACTTACGAGCAGCTCCTTGAGACATTGTAGGCGAGATATGGCGATGCTCACCTGGAACACGTCTTTCGTGCGCAGCTCAAAGATCGCGTGCAACGCAGTAACGAAAACCTGCAGCAGTGGGCCCTTGAGGTGGAGAAGCTGGTTCGAAAAGCGTACCAGTCTGTACCTGCGCTCATTGTAGGGAACCTGGTGCAGACATTCATTGACGGCATCCGCGACATGGAAGTCAGAGCTGCTGTGAGGCTCGGGCACCACGAGACGCTTAAGGACGCCTTGACCCATGCACTGGAGATGGAAGCCGTGCGGCAGGATCATCATTCCCACCGCGTCAGGGAGGTTGCAGCAGCTACAGTTCAGAACCGCAATAAGGGCTACAGGCCTAGGTGCTACGGCTGTGGGGAAAGGGGTCATCTTCGATCCAGCTGCCCTAAACGAACTGTAGGTTATCGATCTCGAGAGGGTAGTGTGGCTGACAGCACCGCCCAGCAGCTGCAGCTGGCGGGTGCTGGCTGATGTTAAAAGAGCCCCAAGGATTTCGATCTCACAAACCCGTGATGGAAACAGCCTGATCATCAAGGGCGAGATCAACGGAAAGCCGTGTAAACTGACCATAGACACTGGAGCCTCTCGCACGGTTGTCAGTTCCCAACTTATAAATCAGTTTCTTGGGGACTCCGCATACAACCGCGAACGCATTAATTTGGTGACAGCCACCGGTCAGCGCATACCCGTCCGTGGAGAGAAGGAGATGGAGTTGAAGCTAGGCAACATGATCTACCTGCATAATGTCATCGTGGCTGATATAATGGACGAGTGCATCCTGGGCCTAGACTTTATGAGGAAGAATTGTTGTGAGATCAACGTTAAGCAAGGTGTTTTGAAATGTCGACAAGAGGAACTTTTCGTGGAAGGGGCGTTACCAGGGAATGTGTACAGCCTTAAGAAGATTGTTCTTCCGCCGAGATCGGAAACGATTGTGCCGGTTAGTCTTCCTTGGAGTCCTGGGCAAGCTCATCGTTGTGTACTCGTGGAAAGGGTAGACAATGACCTTCCATAGAAAGTGGCTCGAACCTTGGTCAGAACCATCGACATCTCAGGAGTACGTGTGTTGAACCTTTGTGATCAGGAACAGATTATAGAAAAAGGCACATTGGTTGGTACTAGTGAGGCAGTGGATTGGTTGCGTTGGTGCGAATATCTATCGACTGGGACCCCCAGCAAGGATGGACAAACGAGAGTGACAACACTTTTAGAAGTCTGTCGCAGTGTTCTCTCCCCGAATGAAATGGTCAAGGCGAAGAAGTTGTTACTCAAGTACGCCAATGTTTTCTCGTCAAACGAAGCTGACATAGGAAAGACTGGCTTAGTTCAACACAAAATAAACACAGGACAAGAATTGCCTATTCGTCAGCGGCCAAGAAAATTGCCTGTAGCACGTGAAAAGGAAGTGGAAACCATGATTGAGGGAATAGTGAAGGATGGTGTTATTGAACCTTTATCTAGTCCATGGTGTTCACCTGTGGTGCTGGTAAAGAAGAAGGACGGCAGCATGCGGTTTTGTGTTGACTACCGCCGCCTGAACGACGTTACGAAGAAGGACAGCTATCCCTTGCCAAGAATTGATGACACGCTGGACATGCTTACAGGCGTAAAGTGGTTTAGTACGCTGGACCTGAAAAGTGGCTACTGGCAGGTTGAAATTGAGGACAAGGAGAAAACTGCATTCTCCACAGGAAAGGGTCTGTGGCAATTTAAAGTCATGCCGCTTGGATTGTGCAATGCTCCAGCAACGTTTGAAAGGTTGATGGAGCTTGTACTTACCGGGCTAATTGGAGATGCCTGTCAGGTCTATTTGGATGACATCATCATCGTAGGCCGTACGTTTGAGGAACACCTTCAAAACCTGGAACGCATGCTCATGAAGATCCAGAGTGTCAACCTCAAGTTGAGTCCGAAGAAGTGCTCACTATTCAAACGGCAAGTTAGTATTTTGGGGTATGTAGTGTCGGAAGAAGGTATCCGCACGGATCCAAAGAAAACTGCCGCTGTCAAGGAGTGGCCCGTTCCAAAAGACAAGACACAGGTAAGAGCGTTTTTGGGTTTGTGCTCTTATTATCGGCGATTTGTGAAGAACTTTACAGATATAGCCAAACCTCTGCACAAGCTAACCGAGGAGAAACGACATTTCTGCTGGGATGAAAGTTGCGATATTGCATTCCAGGAGCTCAAGAACCGTCTGTGCAAAACACCTATATTGGGGTACCCTGATGCGGGCAAGGAATTCATAGTTGACACAGACGCAAGTGATATAGGACTTGGCGGTGTGTTGTCTCAACGGAATGGTGGTCAAGAGATTGTGATAGTCGTTGTCAAAGCCGGAAAGGAACTATTCTGTCACAAGACGGGAATTGCTTGCTGTGGTAAAGTCCTTGCAGCATTTTAGCAAATATCTCCTGGGGCGGAAATTCTACTTACGAACTGACCATGTTGCACTGAAATGGATATTGCAGTTCAAAAATCCGGAAGGACAAGTTGCGAGATGGATTGAATTACTGCAGGAATACGACTTTGTGATCGAACATCGCAGCGGGAAATCTCATGGCAATGCAGATGCATTATCAAGAAGACCTTGCCCTGAAGATTGCAAGCATTGTACTAGGCAAGAGGGTAAAGAAGTGGTAATTGCGAGGATATTCAGGACAGACCAGCTCAGCAATGAATGGAAGGACAGCCTACAACATGCACAGCAGGAAGATTCGGACATTAAGCCAATTCTGGAATGGATGAAGGCCAGTGCTCCTAAGCCCAAGTGGAGCGACGTCTCAGCAATGAGTTCGACCACGAAAAGCTATTGGGCCCAATGGGACAGCTTGCTGATTCAGGATGGAGTCCTGTGCCGTAAATGGAAAAATGGTCGGGGAGACAGGTGTCATTTGCAAATGGTTGTCCCTAAGGCTAAAGTGCCGGATGTTCTACAGCTGTACCATAGTTGTTATTCAGGAGGCCACCTGGGAGTTAAACGAACTCTCCTGAAGATCCGAGAACGGTTTTACTGGGTCCACTGTCGTGACGATGTCGAGGACTGGTGCCGCAAATGTACAAGTTGTGCGGCTGTAAAGGGACCTCAAATTCGTAGTAGAGGCGCATTGAAATTGTTCAATGTTGGTGCACCATGGGAGAGGATAGCCATTGACGTTGCGGGGCCGTTTCCAGAAACTGAAAGTGGTAACAAGTATTTCATGGTTGTGATGGATTACTTCACTAAGTGGCCAGAAGTCTTCGCCATTCCAAAGCAAGAAGCTTCAACAGTTGCGGATAAACTAGTTCATGAAGACTTCTGTCGTTTTGGAGTACCTTTAGAGATTCACAGCGATCAAGGAAGGAATTTTGAGTCTCAAATATTCCAGGACACTTGCCGAGTCATGGGTACTCAGAAAACACGAACAACTTCTTACCACCCACAATCTGATGGAATGGTAGAAAGATTTAATCAGACATTGGAGAGGTACCTAGCAAAAGTTGTGGAAAAACGGCAACGAGACTGGGACAAGCACATACAACCGTTTTTGTTGTCATATCGAAGCGATGTTCACGAAAGTACATTAGTGACACCAGCTTTCGCAAACTTTGGGAGAGAATTGCGGCTGCCTGCAGACCTGATCACCGGAATACCACCTGATGCCCCACGCAGTATAACCGATTATGCAAATGACTTGCGGAACAAAATGAATGACATTTATGAGCACGTCAGACAGACGGGCCAGCAAACGTCTGAGAAGATGAAAACACGGTATGACCGCAAAATGAACAACAAGGGGTTTGATGAAGGTTCACTAGTGTGGTTACACAATCCAGTTCGCAGCAAAGGGAAATCACCTAAGCTTCAAGGTAAATGGGACGGACCATACCGGATTGTGACAAGGATCAATGACGTAACCTACCGGATACAGAAAGGTGCCAGAGGTACTCCTAAGATTGTCCATGTGGATCGACTGGCGCGTTATTATGGGGCCAATAATGCTCGGGACGAGCATGTCTTAGGAGGGCGCAGTGTTGCGCGTCACTATCAATGTCTTGTACATGGCAACACTAGTTACACTAGCACCCTCTAGTGTCGAGTAAAAGAAAGTGTTGCGCGCCACTTTTAATGTCTTGTACATGGCAACACTAGTTACACTAGCGCCCTCTATTGTAGAGTAGCAGAACTAGGAGAGTCGAGATCCTTCCAGAAATTTCGGGACCGATATGTACTAGAACATATCGGTCTAGATGTCGCTACAGTAGAAGGTTCTGGAAACTATCTGAGGCCCTATATAAGGCCGGTATAGACCACGATCGGGGCAGTATTGAATTGGCGATGCAAGAGAATACTTCGAAGCGAAACAACTGCGAACTTAAGTGATCAGTAGAATTATTGTGTTTTATTATTAGTGTGTTTTAAGGTGTAATTAGTATCCGTAATTAAAGTGTCAAATTTGGTAATTCAATCAGCAATTGTTAATTATCTCGAACCTCAAGCTCGTAACAATATATTATCATTAATTTACTTAAGATTTTAATTAGCTTAAAACAATTAGCAATTTTTCCGTATCATCGTGTGACAATCTTTGTAACCATGTCCGAATTACATTTTTACAATCTGCCATTTTTAATGGATACATGTACAAAATTGCATTGACTTGATTATACAGAAAAGGGCCAAGGAATGTAAAAATTCTATTCATGAAAGAATACCTTATTCTAATGTTAGTTTCAATGACTTTGTCTTTGCGTCTTATATCAGTGACCTCTCTTCTGTAGGGCAATTTTAAGTGCTGGTTTAGTAACGTACTCATAACGAATAACTGGCGCACTGAGAGGACATTATAGGATGTATATAAGAGGTGGGTCGGGAATAGGATAGGGCGAAATGTTGCGACATTTAATACAGCTCTTTGAGCGCGTTCCAGTGGTAGCAGTGTAGTTTTAGCTGCTCCTCCCCATGAGGTTGTACAATAGGTGAGAATTGATTGACATAATGCGAAATAATACATGCTTTACTACCTTAATATCAACAAAATAACGAATCTTTTTAAAAACAAACATTAGTTTACGGACTCTATAGCAGAGGTGGTAAGGTATTTAATAGTTTTTGTATTAAAATAACTGGGCAGTTACAATTAGACTCAGCGACTGAGCAACATTCATGTGCATAAATTTCTGTAATGGTTATATGCTGTGTTGAGCTGCGCATAGAAAAATGAATATATTTGGTTTTGTCCGTATTTAGTGTTAATATGTTTTATTGGAGCCATTTATTAACCCTGTCAAAACCTTGCTGCGCACATAAATAAACCTTGTGTATTGTATTTGCGGAAAAAAGCAGCACGGTATCATCTGCGTAAGATAATATTTTACCCGAGTTAAGTTCAAGATTGCAAAGGTCATTTATATATATCAAAAATAGGGTTGGTCCTAATACACTTCCTTGAGGCACGCCAAAATGAGTATTTTTTTGTTCGGAGCTAATAACCTTTTCAATTTTTATGCATTGATATCGATTTTCTAAATACATAGTTCGCAAAAAGTTGAACCTTTTTACCTCGAATACCTATGCTCTCTAGCTTATTTAATAGGATGGGAATAGAAACTGTATCAAAAGCTTTTGCTAGGTCAAGGAAAATGCCAATTGATTGGTTGCCTTTATCTAATTCTTGAGAGACATAATCAGTCATTACCTGCACAGCATCAGCAGTGGGCAGTGTTGGTCTGAAACCATATTGCATATTCGATAATATGGATTTACATTGTAAATAATTCCTTAATCTATTGTTAATTAATTTTTCCAATATTTTAGACGTAGATGAGAGTATTGAGATAGGCCGATAATTAGAAAGGGTTTTTTTATCCTCCGATTTATGTACTGGAACTACAATGGCTTTTTTTAAACAATCTGGGAAAATACCTACAGAGAGGCAAATTCGAAAAATATGAGTTAATGGTGGTACTAGAATTTGTCTAAATTTTCTTAATATACTAGTGGGTATGCCATCCCAACCTACCGCGCTTGTTTCTTTCAGTCCCATTATAATACTTTCTTCCTCAGTAGCGTCCGTATCTAATAATGCGAATGAGCTTAATTGGCAGTTTCTTTGAGTTAAAAAAGTGGCCCTGTATTCATGATTATTGTTAGAATTGTTAATTATCTGTTCAGCAAGATTTTTACCGACGTTCACAAAGTAATTATTTGCTTTATTTGCTGCTATAATATATATATTTTGTAATAATTCTGCTGAAGATTCATGCTATTTGAATATAAATGCAATATCTTTTACATGCTGCCAAAGCTTTTTATTATCTCTACCTGGCTCTTCCAGTAAGTTTGGAAGTTAATTATACTTCAACTTTTTTAATAAATTGTTACAAAAATTCAATTCACAGATATTAAGGTAGTCTGTTGCTCCGCCATGACTGCATTCAGGGTTGAGATCTATATTCATATCACCCGTTAACACTATATTTTTGAATGGTGACAGTTGCCTAAGTGTATTGTATAATGACGTGATAAAATTATCTATTTGTTTAAAGTCACATGGTCTGTAAGCAGCAAGGATAGCAGTTTCATGGCCCACTTTCACCAATAACCTACTACTATCTAGCATATCAGGTTCTTCGACTGATATGTTTATTTATTTTTTTCGCAAAGGCTACTACACCGTCATTTTGGTTATATACAATTTTACTACTAAAAGTATTGTATCCTGGCAGTGATGACAGGTTGTTTTGACTTTTAGATAGCCGGCATCCTGTTAATATGGTAACGTCGCATTCAGTGTCCAATCTTCGAAGGAGTATATAGAAATTATCCATGTTTTTATTTATACTACAAATGTTCTGTGCTAAAATAGTAAGAGAGTTCGCGGCCTTGAAGAGATATTCCTTGCACGTATCAATTTCACGTGTTTTCGCCTCTGATAAACAAACAGCATCGATTTAATTACTTAACCTATCCATATTTTTTTTAATAAGTAATTACTTAACACAAACACAGAAAACAAAGAAATATATATATATATATATATATATATATATATATATATATATATAAACTAAATTAAATTAGGGCAATAAGAGTAAGATGAACGGTGGCGCTCTTAGGCGCCGTCATTATAATCTGTGGAATTAATGTACCTTCTTAGCCGGGCATTCAGAATCACCTGTTTTGTGGTTGCTCGGTTTTTTAAAACGCAGGCATGTTGCACACTTTGCTGAATCAGCTTTCTTAATGCAAGAATTTGCCTGATGTCCTAATTCATCACAATGTCCACACGTGTCGATGGTTTCCCGGCAAGTTCTTGCAGCATGTCCGTACTGTTGACATTTGAAGCACCTGGTCACAAGTGTGAAGTCTCGAACTGGGCACGTCCTCCAATTTATGAAGACTCGCTCCTGGTTGATAAGCGCCTTTCTGATGCCAGCTAGTACTTTCAAAATAAAGTTGCATGAAAGTGCTTCTTTTTTACCCGATTTATGACTTAGCTTTATAGAGGACAAAAAAGATTCCCGCGTTAAGTTAGGAAGCTTGACGGCTAAATTTTGTTCATAAATGCAATCAAACACTTCTGGTTTGCTAAGGCCGACAGGTATACCTAAGACAATAATCCGTGGTCTTCTTTTATGATGCTCTTCCAACTTTAGACCGGAACTACTAAGCTGGGTAGATATTTTTAATAAGATTTTTTTAATATAATTATCAAAGACTGAATATAATTTTAATTATGTATTTATTTTCTTTTATGAATGTTATAATATTTAATAGCTTGAGTTTTGACATTATCCTTTTCACGATCACCAATCAGTAGTTAATAATTTTCCGTTTAGCAGCCTATTAACATTGGTGAATAAACTGTGAACAACCACATTTATTGTTAAATTTAGTAAATAATCATAAAGCCTAAATTATGATTTTCACGGGAGAGGAACGAAAAGTTGCAATATATTTACGTTTTCTGAATTATCGTATCAATAATATTCGTATTTATTTGAAATATGGAGTGTAGAGTACAAGGAGAACCATCTTATAAGGGGCGAAAGTTGAAAAAGTGGCCTACTATTTACTGAAAATAGATGTTCCTAATACCTACCACAATAGCGCTGGCGTCTGAAAAAACTACGATATGAAGATAACTGTTGTGAACGGAGTGAAGTCAGCTGAATTCAAATATTTAAAAAATTTCATGACTAAAGTAGTTAGTAAAATACCAGTATACAAAATCTCAACTATTTACGTAGTACAAAACCAAGCGTATTGGTCGGTCATTGTTTATTTCTCCATCTTATTCTAATTACTTTTGGCGCTTTTTTTTTAATTTATCCTATGCTACTGCAGCGCCACCCTTATTGGACACGTTTTTAGGGACACTTTTCATATATAGAGATGGTCCTCCTTCTACTCTACACTCCATAATTTGAAAGAACTGCCAACCGAGTGCACTGACTTAGAAGTATATGGACTGGGCATACCTACAGAATTAGCGTGACTACCTAAACACATCTGGCGCATAAAATGGCCGCCTTTTATAGGGTTGTAACTCAGTAATATGGGCAGCTGATATCGATATTTTATTAATAATATGAGTTTGTTCTTATTTCATTTAATTATAGCAATTATATCCATAGCCTAATTGCGTAACACACCTAAAATGGCAAACCATATCATTTTGACAGTTTAACAAAATCCATTGCGTGGTTTTTGTTGTCGAGCAAACTAATTTTTCAATCACATGAAGCAATGGATATTTGGGTTGTTAAATTAGTTTTGGATTGCTATCCCTTAAATTTCGCTTGAGCTGCTTCACGAGGCTTCACCGCATATGTACACTTACGCAATGCACACTGCTACAGATTTTTTTGTGTTAGGTACACAGTCAAATAATGAGTTAAGTATGCAGGCAGCTAATTTGCAACTTGTTTTAAACAATGTTCTGAGTATGCTAAGTGCTTACTCAAGTTTTGAAGTTATACTTCTTTTGGCGCGTTTGAGAAAAATGATGAGAGTGAATTTTTTAGAACTTCAATTGGTAATTGTCTGTCAATTGTTAAGTTTTCGTGAGAACTGATAACTATATTCGAGGTAGTTATTCTAATATATATGAATGTATAAAACAGTGTTTTATTTTTGTTATTTTTGTTTTGTTACGCTAAAGAAGTATTCTTACATGCGTACATAAGTACACACACACACACACACGTTTTGTTTTATATCAATGTCAACAAAGTTAAAAAAATATAACGCACACAATAAAAACGAATATTGACCGAGTAGTGGGAAAATGAATATTTTTGCTTGTATACCAAATACCTTTGTTTACTGTACAATAATATTGTACAGTAAACAAATGTATGGAGATGGGATGGAGATACTTGATTCCATATTGTAATCCCATATTATAGTATTTTTAATATAAAATCATAATGATTAGTTCAGTAAAAATTAAATAAACTGTTTTTAAAATCAATACTTATTTATTATTAATTGGAATATAGGAACGTTCTGCACATAATTTATCACAAATGCTAAGTTATATAAGCATGTTCGGTATGAACTGATGGCGGGCCGCCAGAAGTATAGGTAATTAAAGACAATAAAGAATTGATAATAATGTATTAAAATTGAAAAAGAATTTATTAATTTGAAGCGTGGCACTGCATAGTGCTTACAATATTTTTTATATTTGGCTCAAATTTACTTGTAGCAACACGTAACACTGCTTCCAAACTCTCATTTGCGAGGCGGTTTCGATTTTTTGTTTTATTATTATTTAGTATTGAAAAGGTTTGTTCACATATATAGGTAGAACCAAATAAGCTGGCATATTTCATAGCGTTTATGCGCAACTCTTTGTACGTATTTTTATCAATGCAGCGGTAAAAGTTCAGCAAGTCTCCTTCGTTGAATTTGTTGCGTAAATCTTGGTCGTTTTGAATGTCGATACTTTCTAACTACATTGACTCTGGCGCATTTTCAACTGAAATCGTGAAAGGATTGCTGAATATGTCCAACAGAGGTTTCACTTTTTTAAACTCCGAAAATCTGTCTTGAAAAGATTGAATCAAAATATTTAGCTTTTCTACATAACTGAAATTAATCGCAGTTTTGTTGAATTTTTCAGCCATTTTCTTATAATTCGGAAAATGATTGTAATTTCCAGAATTCAATTGCGATCTGAAAAGTGTCAGCTTGCATTGAAAGGATGATACATGAGCGTAGAGCTGGGATATCAGTTGATATTTGCCGGCCGCATGCGGCCCGCGGGCCGCGGTCTGTGCATCTACGCTCTTGAGCATTCAGACATCCGAACAGAATCTAGCCGCCTGGATGTTTGCGCGTCCACGGACGGTGTGAACAGGGCACGGGACGCGTCCGCGGACGTTTCGAGTGTCACAAACGAACCGACCGCCCTCGCGACATGTCAGGCGAAGAAAATTTAATTAAATGTGTTCCTGGCCACGAATGCCTATATAATCACAAACTGCAGCACTATAAAAATGCTACTTTAAAAGAGGAAGTGTGGGAGCAAATTGCTGCTGAACTAAACACCTCAGGTAACAGCTATTTATGATTTTTCTTATGTTTTCGCGATTGTTACACATTTAATTTAAATTACTTATCACGGTTTTATCGCGTTTATTACATTATTTTTACACCTAACATTTCGAATACTTTACAGTATTCACGTTCGCAGGTAGACGAAGTTGTCATTTGTCTATTAAGTTATAAGAACAAGTTATAGGTTATAAGTACTAGGTATTTGAAACTTTAGGTGTAAAAATAATGTAATAAACGCGATTAACCCGTAATAAGTAATTTAATTTATAAGAGTATTATGACTATTATTATTATTGTTATATAATAATAATATAACGTTCTACTAACGCCTAAAAATTATGAACTAATTATTTTATGTGAAAAAACGTTGGAATCTTCCAACGTTTTTTCGCATAAAATCGTATCTAACAATCATATTGAACATAGAAATCATATTAAAAGCACATTATCAGAAAGATAAATTATTGTTGAATTTATATATTCAATATATAACGTAATTAACGCACACCCTTAGACACCCCAATTAGTATATTATGTTATAATCATAATACATACACTGACTTTTTAATTAAACATGTTTATAAAAGCTTTTACAAAAATTTACTTCGCAAATATCCGCGTTATAAAATAAAATGATGTGTCTTACCTAGTATGAAGAAGCTTTTTTCTTCATACTAGGTAAGACACATCATTTTATTTTATAACGCGGATATTTGCGAAGTAAATTTTTGTAAAAGCTTTTATATAATGGATTTCCACTGTTCCCAGGGAAGAACCAGCAAGAAACCCAGCGGGCCTTTTTTTTCAAACATATTTCACTTAACAATAATTTCGTTTATACAATTTTAAATGATTTTTCATAGAACCAGCATGGTGGCGATCACCTTATTCCCAGGGGTTATTTTCATTCATGTATTCCATGATATTATAATAACCCTTTTTGTATAGTTTTTCTTTAATAAAACTTTTAAACTTGTTTATTGACAAACTTTGAATATGTTCTGGGATTTTGTTGTAAAAGCGTATACATTGCCCTATAAATGAATTACTGATTCTGTGGAGTCTAGTAACTGGCATTACAAGCTTATGTTTGTTCTAGTGTTTAAAGTATGTACATCCTTATTCTTATTAAAGCTATTTATGTTTTTATGCACATACATTACATTCTCATAAATATATTGCGATGCAAAAGTTAATATGTTTATTTCTTTAAAGTTTTCTTTGATTTTCTTTAATTTTCTATCGTATCACCTTTCATCCTCATCTTTCTATCGTATAAAATACGCACTCCTAAGCCTCGAGGCAAGATGCTGATGCTACGAAATTTTAGTAGGATTGATATAGAACGTCTTCAAGAAGATGCTCGGAATGCTGACTGGTCTGCTGCGGTGGCGTGTTGTCTCCTCTCCTTTTTTTTTGTATTTATTAATTCTATTACTTCACGAATTTCTTCTGTCTACCATTTGTATGCAGATGATCTCCAAATTTACTCCCATACATCACTCCAGAATCTTACCAATGCCATCAATGACACCAATACGAATCCTGCTGCATTACTT
The DNA here is from genome assembly GCA_963668995.1 of Parnassius mnemosyne. Lineage (NCBI taxonomy): Eukaryota > Metazoa > Arthropoda > Insecta > Lepidoptera > Papilionidae > Parnassius > Parnassius mnemosyne. The sequence goes on along the minus strand of CAVLGL010000013.1, from coordinate 35,891,044 downwards.
GATTGGAGCAGGTCGTTCGGGCTTAATTTAAATCCCAAAAAGACTCAAGTCATTATTGTTGGAAATAGCACTCTAATCTCAAGAATTTGTTGGGATAACCTTCCACCTATTGTTGTTGATGGTGTTGTGATACCTTTTAGTAAATCTGTAAAAGACCTAGGATTATATATTGATCAGAATCTTTCTTGGTCCCTGCATATTAAGGAGTCCAGCAGAAAGATGTTTGCGACAGCATCTTATTTAAGACGTTTGCGTAACTCGCTTCCCATTCCTACTTGAATTTTACTGGCACAGTCCTTCTTGCCATGTAGTGGCGGTTAAGAATATCCACTACCCCAAATCTTCCCGTGGGTGTCGTAAAAGGCGACAAAGGGAAACAGGCAGGAGATGGGCAGCAGCATCTTCCTGATAATAGCCAAAATAACAATAAAAAAAACTGCGGTTGCCAACCCGCTCGCCAAGCGTGGCAACTATGGCAATATACCCCCCATGGGCAATGACAATAATAAACGGCCCCCAGTCCCCGGCGGCCCCGCTATTCCTGGCTACGGTGGCGACCATGGTAACGGCGGGGCAGGGGGTGCTAAGAATCTCCGGTGGAGGTTCGGTTGCCACCTACGACGACTCGACCTGGCAACATACAACGCACGCACCCTGAGGACTGACGAGAAGATTGTGGAGCTGGAAGAAGAGATAGACAAGTTACGCTGGCATGTTATAGGATTATCCGAAGTCCGAAGAGAGGGGGAGGACACGGTAATCCTTGAATCCGGCAACTTGCTCTATTACCGGGAGGGCGACCATCTGTCCCAAGGAGGTGTCGGATTTATCGTCCACAAGTCTCTCGTTAACAATGTTGTGTAAAGATTGAGTGTGTCGACGAGGGTTGCGTACCTTATACTCAGAATCACCAAACGGTATTCGCTGAAGGTCATACAGGTTTACGCACCAACCTCGGCACACCCCGATCAGGAGGTGGTGGAAATGTATGAGGATATCTCTAGAGCCATGCATTCCTCCAAAACCCAATATACGGTGTTAATGGGAGACTTCAATGCAAAACTAGGCACAAGAGAGAACGGTGAGCTGAAAGTAGGGAAATTTGGAATAGGGCAACGGAACCCAAGGGGCCAGCAGTTGGCTGACTTCATGGAGAAAGAGGGACTCTTTATGATGAACTCTTTCTTCCAGAAGCGGCCCCACAGGAAGTGGACCTGGTCGAGCCCCGACGGTTCGACAAAAAATGAGATTGACTTCATTATGACGACCAGACGACAACTGTTCAGTGATGTCTCAGTGATCGCGAGGGTGAAAACCGGCAGCGATCACCGAATGGTTAGAGGCACACTGAACCTAAACGTTAAGTTGGAGAGGTCTCGTCTAATGAAGTCAACGCTCCGTCCCCCTCGTGCTCTAATCCAAAGTCCCGAAACCTTTCAGCTCAAGTTACAAAACCGTTTTCAGCGCCTAGAAGACTGCAATGAAGTGGACGATTTGAATGACAAGCTCGAGGAAACTGTCCATGCGGTCGGAGCTAAGTTCTGCAAGACCCGCCGCAGCAGAACACAAAAACTCTCCGATCACACTCTTAATCTCATGGCTGTTAGACGGGAGATGAAGCTACATTCTTCAACAGATTTGACAGCATACAGGCAACTGAACAGACAGATCTCCAAATGCATGCGGCGGGACTTACGCAACTTCAATACAGCTCGTATTGAAGAAGCGATCGAGCGGAACCAAGGCTCCAAAGTCTTTGCCAGAGATCTGTCTGCCAGAAAGAGCCAACTGTCAAAGCTGAAGGCAGAATGTGGCAGCGTCGTTTCCGGGGCACCTGAGATTTTGAGTGAGATTGAGAGGTTCTATGGGCAGCTATACACGTCATCGTTGGAGCCGCACGCAAGTGTGAGTAACGATCCAAGAGCGAGTCTTATCCGACATTATTCCGATGATATCCCGGACGTCAGTCTGAGCGAGATTAGAATGGCTCTCCAGCACCTTAAAAACGGCAAGGCCCCAGGCCAGGATGGAATTACAGCGGAGCTTCTGAAAGCGGGTGGAAAACCGGTACTTGAAGTCCTTCAGAAGCTCTTTAATTCCGTCCTCCATGGTGGCATTACACCGGAGGCGTGGAGCAGAGGTGCGGTGGTCTTGTTCTTCAAGAAAGGGGACAACGCTCTCTTGAAGAACTACAGACCGATTTCCCTTCTGAGCCGCGTCTACGTGCTGTTTTCGAGAGTCATTACGAATCGTCTCGCGCGCAGACTTGACGACTTCCAGCCTCCCGAACAAGCCGGTTTCTGAAAAGGCTTTAGCACCATAGACCACATACATACCCTTCGGCAAATCGTACAGAAGTCCGAGCAGTACAATTTGCCACTATGTCTGGCGTATGTGGACTATGAGAAAGCCTTTGATTCCGTCGAAATTTGGGCGGTGCTGCAGTCCCTTCAGCGATGCCAAGTTGACTGTCGGTATATCGAAGTGTTGAAGTGCTTGTACAGTAGGGCTACGATGGCTATCCGAGTACAGAACCAGAGTACGAAACCTATCCAATTGCAGAGAGGTGTAAGACAGGGTGACGTCATATCCCCGAAACTCTTTACCGCTGCATTGGAAGATGTTTTCAAGCTTCTGGACTGGAAAGGATACGGTATCAACATCAATGGCGAGTACATCACTCACCTTCGATTTGCCGACGATATAGTCCTTATGGCAGAATCGCTGGAGGACCTAAGCACTATGCTCAATGACCTTAATAGTGTTTCCCAACGGATAGGTCTTAAGATGAACATGGACAAAACAAAGATCATGTTTAATGTCCATGTCACACCTATGCCGGTAGTTGTTGGGAACACTAAGCTCGAAGTTGTTGACGAGTATGTTTACCTGGGATAAATAGTCCGACCAGGTAAGTCCAACTTCGACCGAGAGGTCAATCGACGGATTCAACTCGGTTGGGCAACGTTCGGGAAATTACGGTACATCTTCTCGTCAGGTATACCTCAAAACTTGAAAACGAGACTGTACACCTAGTGCGTGTTGCCAGTGATGATATACGGAACAGAGACGTGGTCCTTCACTGCTGGCCGGATGAGGAAGCTCAAGGTCGCTCAGCGAGCTTGAGCTATGCTCGGAGTTTCTCTGCGTGATAAACTCAGAAATGAGGATATCCGCAGTAGAACTAGAGTGACCGACATAGCCCAACGGATTAGTAAGCTGAAGTGGCAATGGGCCGGCCATATAGCTCGAAGAACCAACAACCGATGGGGAAGAAAGGTTCTCGAGTGGCAGCCTCGTACCGGCAGGCGAAGTGTAGGGCGTCCCCCCACTAGATGGTGTGACGACCTGGTAAGATATGCAGGAAGTCGATGGATGCAGGTGGCTCAGTACCGTGCTTTGTGGCATTCTTTGGGGGAGGGCTATGTTCAGCAGTGGACTTGTGAAGGGCTGTAATGATGATGATGAGTCCTTCTTACTCCCTATCCTTGATTATGCTGATGCATGCTACTCCAATCTTACTGAGTATCAATTAAATAAACTTGAGCGTCTTCAGAATTTCGCTATTAGATTCATATTTGGCCTTCGCAAATATGATCATGTCTCCGAGTACCGTATTAAGCTCAAGTGGCTCCCTATCAGGCTTCGTCGGAATACTCATATTCTATCTCTACTGTACTGTGTACTATTCGATCCTAAAACACCGAGTTATCTTAAAGAAAAATTTGAGTTCATGGGCGCAAATAAAGATCATTCCAGAATAGCTGATAAACTTATATTGCGTATGCCTGCTCACGACTCAAAATTTTTTCATTCCTCATTTTGTGTGAAAGCAATCAAATTATGGAACTCGCTTCCTTTAACAATTAAGAAAGCCCAAAGCATTGAGTCTTTCAAAAATATGGTTAAGAATTATTATTTAAATATATGTTCTACTTAATATATTTTATTGTCATATCTAATTTTCTTGATAAGTTTTATGTATATGATATAATATAGTTATAATGTATTACGGAAATATTTATAAATATGTATGTATTCTATGTATGTATATGTAGGTATATGTGTGTATGTGTGTATGTATATATGTATTTGTGTGTTTATGTATATATAATATTATTTATTTGATTATTGCATTGTCTTATATACTATATGTACATTGTACTATTAATATATACTTGTTTATCTACTATTTATGCACACTTCTATATATTTAAATGAAAATTATCTCCTTCACCAAGGTTTGCCGGGAAGAGATCGCTGTTTAGCGATAAGGCCACCTAATTGTACATTCGTTTATAAATTAAAGTTTGCTGTGTTGTGTAGTGTTTTGTGTGCAATAAAGAGTATAAATAAAATAAAGAAATAAAATAAAAATCCAAATGCGTTTTCGACTGTCCTCCTTGGACGTGATAATCTATAATTGAAATTCTTTTTATTTGCGTAATTAGAAACAGCTTCTTTACTGTATGGTCTCATTAAATATGGTTTTAATGGAAACGCTTGGTCTCCTATAATGACATGTGGCATGGGCTCACCACCATTTTCCAATAGTGTATCTGCTGGTATATCTGCAGTGTTAGTCGCCAATGAAGTTACTGTTACGTCCGAAGGCTCCAACATCAACTGCAATGAATTTGTAATTAGCGTCAACTAATGCTAAAAGAACGACAAAATATCGGCCTTTGTAATTATAGAATGACGTTCCCGCATTATTTGGGCAAAATAGCATAACACCCCATCCAAGCTCCCTACACAATTAGGAAACTGTCATTTGTCACTGTACGTTTTCGCAATTTGTTTCCACTTTTCTTTAGTCGGTTTTAGCATAAAAATATCTTTTAGATTTTTCCAAATGGCAATAGTTACATCCAGAACGATAGCTTTTACTGTGCTAAATCCCATCCCAATCCCATCCTATATCTAAATCCTATCCTCCTATCCGATCTAAATGATTCTCCTGTGGCTAAAAACCTCAAAATAAAAATAGTACCGTTATGTTTAAGTGCAAAAAGGTACACAGACAGAGTTACTTTTATATTTATAATATAAGTACGGATAAACCTTTTAATTAAGATAATAATTCGTCCTTTTTTCTTTTTAGTTTCTATATGCAAAGCAAAATGGAACTTGTTACGAAATGCATTAGTACATGCTGTAAGCAGACAAAAAATAGTGACAGGGCAAGGCGTAAAAAACTTGAAGAAGTGGAAATTTGAAGAGGAGATATCATTTTTATTACCTTTTAGGACATATTATCTAATATCGGTAGGAGTTTTGGCGGGAACTTGACCGGCGGCTGTTTGCTGCTTCTGTATTATTGTTTAAATAATGGTTTGAAGTGGACTTTGATATGTAAAAGTGGTGCGATTTTGTGTATTGTCTGCGCATGTGAACTATTAGTGAAAACTGTGAAACAAGTGCTCTGATGGTGATGTGATTCTCAAAATAAGGTGTCTGTCTGCTTAAGCGCCTTGAGATACCATCGCCAACCGTCAACTGTCTGCTGGCTCAAGTTGCCGTTAAAATCTCCCAAGGGCTGCACAATGTGACGCATCAACATATTGTGAAGCAGTATACTATGAAGGATAATTATTATAATATATTGTAACTTCAGGCTCAGCAGGGCTAGATCCCAGAGCCGTAAAGCTATTTATTAAGAAGAAGTACTAATATCGGTGAGCAGTGATGCCAAGTTAGGCGATTTTTCGCCTTTTAGGCTACCTTAAAGGGTGTCGGAGCGACCGAAAATTGCGATTGGCGACTGGTCGCTATTTAGGCTACTTCGGAAAACACAAGGGTGATATTTGGCTATATAATTATCTCTCTTATTAAGTAAGTCTATTAGCATAAATAATAAAAAAGCGTGTAATAAAACACATGGTTTTGACACAGAGAAATATCAAAGAACACTAGATTTTAAGGTATTTAAAATCTCTTTAATTGTAATTAAAAAAATTCGCTTCAATTTTGTGAAATATTAATAATGATAAACAGCTAAAACACATATTTTATATGTTGATATTTCTTGTTAAAATTATAAATAAGGTTGATTAAGGTAGGTCTACGTTTAAAAATAGCCTTTATACTACCTGACAATTTAGGAAACGATTTTAGGCTACATTACAGAGAAAACAAATTAGGCGAATTTAGGCTACTTGACGACAAATTTTTGGCGACTCCGACAGGTCTATACTTGGCAACACTGTCGGTGAGAGCGAAAGAAAAACCAAAGGAGATGTTCGATTTTGGGCTACCACTATGTACACTACATAGATAAATAGGAAAAAAATTCAGGAATTTCATAAAAATACTAACAAATTAATTTGAAAAAGGGTATAGCCGTACAAAAATGATAATTTAAATATATTTTTGTTATGATAACCCTATTTTAAGGGCAGCCATGACAGTTGTGTTAGATAATAGATATGACGTTTGACGACTTTGACAGTTTTAAGAAGTGACTAGACGTCTTTCCTTATTCTTTAGGGTTATAATATACCTATGTTCTGTGAATGGATGTGTTTCGGAGTTTTTAGTGATTGTTTTTGTTTTGCGACCCAGTTTACTACTACGTACATTGATTTATTGCTTCTCTGCTGACCCTCTGTTTGTTATATGGTTTCTAATTTGTCTGTGATTTGGGTTCCGTCATGTGTTATTTTACAATAACAAGTTCAGTTTCAGGTATGTCCCCTATCCGTGCATTTACTGATTGTTTTGTTCAAATGTTATTTCTATGTGATTTTTTCGTCCCTTGTTCCATATTCTAACAGATTTTAACTCATTCCAGTTTATTGACAATGGCGTGCCTACAGTGCACCTCTATAATAGATAAAAATGAACATTATTATGCTGCCGATGATATGGGTCCTGAAATAATTTCCGTCATCGAGCGGCATCTTGGCCATGTGGTAAAAAAAATATTTATCTATATACTGTAACATATCTATAAACACTTAATAACCCCTTTTTTGTTTTAGGTTGATGGAAACGGAGTGATGTACTCACAATGCTATGGTATCATAATACAAGAAATGTCTAATGATAGTGCTCTTGCACGCGGAGATCACAAACTCCAGCATTGCCATGATAGTAATGTTTGTGTTAGGTGTAGGACATCTTTGTTTAGGTGTGCTCACTCTATTCCTGTGGGTGCCGAAAGGCAATATATTACTGAAACAATTACTCCAAGAGAGGTAAGCACCCCTTTTGTTTTCTTTTTTATTCATACAAAGGTATGCAAATGTAGATGTTTCTTAATTATAGTCAAAGACAACATCGTTTCAAGAAGGAAAAGAACAGTCACAATTTAATTTTTGGAAATGTCTGTAGACATGTGATTTATATATAACATCACCTTGGATGAGTCTATAAAAGTGATATTGAAATAACTAAATCTTGATTAATTTAAATTATTTAGAAATATTGTGATACAAATAAATAAACCTTAATTTCATAGAATATAATAGAATGATTTTTTATTCAATATTAATTATTACATAATACTTATTTAAGTCATTTTTTATATACATTTTTTGTTTTAGATACCTGAAGGTGCTTTAATATGTTTTGCTTGTTGGGTACATACTTGGCATACAATACAACAACAAGGAATCATATCAGCTTCTACTGTTGTTATGAATATGAATGTATGTGTATGGTGCTGATGGTCTCTTGCCCAGACACACAGCCACTCCATACCTGAAGGACCTGAACAGACCATAATAACAGAAACAATATATCCAAGAGAGGTAACATTAACAATTTACTTAATTACCTAGTGTTGGAATGAAATAATTGTGTGAATAGCCAATACATATTGTATTCTTTTCTTTTATTCAGATTCCACCCGGAGGACTGGTTTTCTATGCTTCTTGGGTAGCAACATGTAAAAATGTGGAGCATGCTACAAGTATTGAGGATAATCGGCAAACTCCAACCCCAATTAGCCTTCACCAAGACTAATGTATGCATGGTGTAGAATGTCTCTACACCGAAGGTTAACACACATGGCTAGATTCCTGTAAGAGATAAACTTGCAGCAAGAATTTACCTAAATCAGGTTAGATTATTTTAATTTACCAAACCACCATACGCAAGTAATGTTACTGTACATTCAACTATAAGTAACTTTATCTGTTGCCCCTATAAGTAAATTGTTTCCTGCATTGTTTCAGTTACCAGAACATGTGCTTATTCGTTCCAACTGGTTGACACGTGCACAGGAAAACATGGGAATAGAGCAAGAAGTTGTGCAACAAATTGATATGCAGCCACCAAGTGCATCAATAACACTTGATGGTTTTACACACACAACACAGACAAGTGCTCATTGTTTTGTGCCGGCTTGTAACAATGTAGAACGAAATAGAGTGCCGGAATACTTAAGAAAAATTATATATATATATATATATATATATATATATTATTATTATTATATATAATCAATCACACAATAAATGATTTAATTAATATGAATTTATTAATACCCGAGGGCTTGTTTGGAAACAGAGAGGCAAGAGTACCAATAATAATATGTGACGGACCTATATATATATATATATATCTTCAAAAATCATCCAACTACTTGTTTCAAAAACGAACTTATAGCTTGCACAAATATAGAAATCTTGTTTAACCTTTTCTCATTGGCATCTCAGTGGCACTGATGGTTACATTATTGATATTTTGGGGCCCTATCCAACAACCAAATCAGATTATGACATCATGAAAGCTTTGTTCCAAAATGAAAATGAGGGTCTAAGGGCTTTTTTTTCAGCCCAATGTTTTCATTTTGTGTCAAGGCTTTCGTGATTCCATTCCAATGCTAGAGGGGTTGGGCTTCAAAGTATTTAAACATGAATCCTTAGAACAAGGAGAGACTCAGTTATCGACCATCAATACGAACAAGACAAGGTGTGTGACACTATGCAGATGGGTGGTAGAGGTGGTTAATGGTCGATTTAAAAGAGACTTTAAGTGACTGAGACATGAATATTTTGATTTGGCTGCCACCCATTTAATGGACGATGTTAGTATTTGGACGATGCTGTAATTAATGCCTTCCATCCAGTGATTGAAAATAGACCAAATGCTGTAGCTATACTTGAGCAATACAGAGTGAAAATATGCCCAACCGGTTAGCAGAATTTATAATTGCTAACCGGATCAACCGCTTTAGAGCCCAATTCACAAGAATTGATGGTCAACTTCCAGAGTTAAGTATTTTCCCTAAAATGACTATGCCTGAATTGATACTTTTTGGGCTGGGTACCTATCAAATAAAACAGGCTAGAAGCTATTTCGGGGAACATATTAGGCAGCATGTATCATTTCAGGTATCGGACCAACTGGAAGTAGTAGCAGAAGCAACTTCATCCCAACTTGATCCTTTTTTAATAAGAGCCTGTATAAAAACTCGACATAGCTCAGGACGAACATATTATACCTACATATTGCTGGCAAGGGAATGATCAAGTGGGAATGATAAAATAATTAGTTATTATTGTAATTGTATCTCCGGACATCAGACAATGGGTTGCTGTGCTCACGTCATGACCACTGTGTGGTATTTGGGTTGGGCTCAGTACCAAGAGCATAGAAGCACCGGTGTCATTCCTGGATGGAATATTAATAAGGGATGATGTGGAAAATGAATAAAATCATAAGTTCCAACAAGTTGTTTTATTTATATACCTCTCATGACTGATTTCTCGTCTTTTTGATGTCGCTAATACTAGGAATTATATAACATAGAACTTGTTTGAAAAATTGATAGTGTTAAGTTGGGACACTGGGCTGGCATGGTGGATTACACAGTCCAATCCCTCACAGAAAGGAAGTATATGTCCCAGCAGTGGGAACATTATAGGTTGATTGTGCTGCTCCTGCCTAATTGAACTAAAATAGTTGGTATCTTCTCTGCTGTTACTGTGTAATAGGAATAGTTAAGTACTTTAACAATAACTTGCAGTTGTCAGATACTGCACAGCTCACTGCTCGCCTATGAATTATCGAAGTCCAGAATATATTGATAGGCACTAAAGATGAAGCAGCAGGAAAGTGTTAATAAACAAAATAACTTTCAAGCCCTCGTTTCATTTCGATATAACCAATCTCTAACTACTCTAATAGGTGATATAAGATGTGCTGCCGCAATCGAGTTGAATATCCTGTAGTCTAAGTTTATCGTATCCAAGATTTTCGAAATTCGTGTTGTAATGTTGTTTTTTTTATTGTTGATATTACAATATACGTCAATCAAATGTTAATGTCAAAATGACATTTTTCGTGTAAGTCTGTGGTAGAGTGGTAGAGCCACGCGGCAGCTTTTGCTGTCGCACGGATGGGCCGGCTCGAACCGGGGTGGTACCACGACCTCACAGAAAACCAGCGTGAAGTAGAGGTTTACCTCTGCGTTTCGCTTTGTGAGTGCAGGTGGCCGGAGGCCCTTTTTACTGGAAATGAGGCATTCCATCTTAGTCCTCACGGGTGACAACGCATCTACATTTTGACTTGTAAGAGAGGATGTATGTAGATGTCTATGGGCCGCAGAAACCACTTACCATCAGGTGGACTGTGTGCTCGTTTGTCACCCTTGTCCTATAAAAAAAAAAAAAAAAGTCTATGGTTTTGTCTGTGTGATCCACCATGTTTAATTTAATGTTGTGTTGCTCTCCTTGACTAAGTTAATTTGAATGTACATTGAAACGAAGTGAAATTAAAGAAAACTAACAATAAAAAACGGTTACTATATTATATAGCGATATTTACATATAGTGTACATAGTGCTAGCCCAGGCTCCATACATTTCTGGAACATCTCCTTTCGAGTACAATAAATGAAGACTCGAATGAAGGTAGTGTTTCTATTCGCCTATATATAATGTACTCTGTGTCTGTGGTTTCTATATAGTTTGTGAAGATAACACACAGCGGAGAAAACGGAAAAACGAAAAATAGCAATAATCATCATTCATCAGGAACAGATATAAAAGTGATGAAAGGTGAAAGCCAGAAGTCAGAGTAAATCAGAAAAAGATGACTATTCTTTGAAACAATGGCTAAAACAGTCAAGAAGTTACCTAGAATAGATCAAGTTAAGTTAAAATTTGATATAATGAAACTGGTCTATGAAAAAGAAATGAGGTGGAAAGAACCGTCCGTCAGCCGCGGCGTTCGATAGTTTGTTCTCAGCTTTATAAGATTATAAGTTGTAGCATAGATAACAGCCACAGCCTTGAACGAGTGGTTAGTTCGTTCAAGATAACAGCTAGCTTGCTACATATATATTTATCTATGATAACAGCCTTACGATAAAATTTAGTTTTTGTTCTAATTGAATAATACGCTCTGTTGTAAATTTTTCTCACTTTTTGTTTATCAAAAGTTATTTCAATCACCAATTTTTTTAATTATTAGGTAATTTTTACTAATAAAATTCCCATTGTTTTCTTATTTGGTGTTATGGCTTCTTTAATTTTGTCTCTTTAAGGTAATTAGGGGCAAGATAAAGATAATGGCTAATAAAATAGTTTTATCTATAACCAAACGCTTATATTCTGGTTCTGTTGGAAGAATTCAAGCTGAAAAATACGTTCTTACTAAACATTTTAGCGGAGAACCAAAGAAAAGTGACTTTAAAATTGTTTATGAAGAACTTCCAGAACTATCAGATGGAGGTATGAATATTTTGAATAATTTCAATATTTTAAATGTGTAATGCACCTAGTGAATAATCCTCAGGATTAATAATACCATGTTTGGTGTTGGTAGTTGGGATGTTTTTTTATCTTAAATAGGGCAAGATTATTCCAATGAGAACAATAACTAACATATATCATATATAATACGAATTACGAACATACTTAATATATTATTAGTTCCTTGCTACAAAGCTTATAGTCTATAATAATTTTCAAGTAATGTAATAATATACAATGTTATCTGGTAAAAGTAAAGTATCGGCTTATGTACCCACTGCTTGTTCTTCACTCATTCCGAAGAGTTCAATGTGTATTGGCGTTGCAAACTTCACATGTCCTGGATTTTTTTTTAAATCTCAGATATACAGGTTTCTATACATCTCTACAATGTATTACTTGACCATCAAATTGTTGGTAAAGAAAATTGACCATCAACACAGTCTTAATATTAAATAATGTCTGTGACCGATGACACTCACTATAATATTTTCAATATGCAACAATACATATTCATAAACGGTTAAGAAGTAGAGATTGTCTATATTTAAAGTTGCATGCCTTCCCTGCATTTTTGATAGTTTGTATCACTTTTATGATGTGGAAAGGGTGCAGATTCAGAATTATGTGATACATAATACAGTTAAAATCAAAATTATTTTAAAATACAAGAGTGGCACATGTAGTTTTAAATTAGACAATATCTACTGTCCTACTGGATTCCACTCCAAAACATATTTATATAATTTCAATTACAAATAATTTACATTTTATCAAACTGGGATCATGTTTAGGTTCTGGGCCATGGCAAGCAAGGTTGCCATATGTCACCTTTTTTAGATTATTTTCTAGTGATATGTAAATAACTCAATTTACAATTTTTGTATAATAGAAATTCATGAATTAAAACAATCATTTAAAATTATTCTAATTGGAATCAGTTGGGTAAAACTATAGACATCCTGTACTCGCGTCCGGGGGTGGGAGGGGGAGGGGAGGATTCAGGGGAAGCCCCCCTACCCTTCCCCCGTTGTGTAAAAGTATAGTTTATGAGTAATAATTTTTTTTGTAAAGTCATAACCTTACTTTTTTACACAGGAATATTGACTCAAAGTTAATTCTGCAATGGCTTCGACGCTGCCGGAAGTGCAGCCCCTTCACCCTTGTGTAGCAAATCACAGGCATCCATGCTCACCTCCGCAGCTACGTTTTATTGGTCGACCAGTCTCGGCCTCTACGGCTCACACAAGTGCCTGCGATTTGCTACATCGGGCAGGGGCCCTTCGCGCCTACGGCTTTACAGAAACACTCTAGGGGTAGGGCAGACAAGACTACATGGAGTCGAGGCGTTCTGGGTTAAAATTTAGAATCGTTTGGCAGGAAGAGGGGGCAGGGGATGAGGGGAGGGGAAGGGAGGGGAGCGTCCCCTTACTCCTGACACCACTCCCATGAAAAGTTAATACACCATTCTTGAGAAATATCAAAAAGATAATCGCATAAACCTAACCTGAAACTAACATTTATCGTCACCGGCAGGAGGGGGGGAGAGAGTAGCAGGAGTTCCCTATCAGGGAAAGCCCCTCTACCTTTCCCTCGTTTTGGAAAAGTATAGTTTATGAGTAATGTTTTTTTTTGTAAAGTCATAACCTCACTTTTTTACACAGGAATATTGACCCAAAGTTACTCCTACAATGGCTTCGGAGCTACGGGAAGTGCAGCCCCTTCGCCCTTGCGTAGCGAATCACAGGCACCCATGCCTGCGATTTGCTACAGCGGGCGGGGGCTGCTCTCCCTCCATGCCTACGGCTTCACAAAAACACTCTAGGAGTAGGGCAGACAAGACTACGTGAAGTCGGAGCGTGCTGTTTTAATTTTAGTACAGATTTGATCAGATCAGATATCTTATCTATAAAGTCAGGTTGCCTTCGCTCCCACCACAAGCTTCTAACCTATTACAACTGAAATTATTTCTGGGTGTTCAAGTATTTCTGGACAGTTTTAAACAATTCAGAAATAAAACAGTATATTATAATCATTTCTTTATTGTCTGTAAACATATATTTTTTAATTAATTCCTCAAAAGGATCTCTTTTATTCTTTATAATTTCTCTTTTTTTTTATATAGGATAAGGGTGACAAACGAGCACACAGTCCACCTGATGGTAAGTGGTTGCTGTGGCCCATAGACATCTACATCTATAAATACCTTCTCCATAAATATTCATATTTCAAGTCGGTAAAATTTTCTCTATTATTATAGTTGTCTTTAGTGAAATATCTCTTGACAGAGAGTATAGACAGTAGAATAATGTGACAATAGTCTTACGTCCTTGTCGCACTTACGCAAAACTCTGTAATTTTTCCATGCTTTACGCATTTTAGGTTATAATAGTTTTTATTTATTTTTTCGATAACAGTGCATTACCTTTTAATGTGAGTGGTATTATTATAATCGCGGACCAAATCTCTGCCAAATAAAACACCTTACTCCGCCAAATTCGTGCCAAACGATTCTAAAACCAACCCGCGTTCTGATTCGGTTTTAGTACAGATTCGACCTATTTTATCTATAAAGTCAGGTTGCCCTAAACTCTGCTATGATAGTGTTAAATTAAACAATACAATGTCAATTGTTCTAATTTTGTTTTCTGAAAAACCCTCTTTGACTGCTCTCCAGTGCAACTCAATTCTTTATGTATGAGTCCCATCTTCAGCCACAAATAGATTGTCTGGGTCATTTTTTTTTGTGGGTGACTCGTTTCGTTTTGTTCAATTTTTAGTGAAATTTAGTTTTATCGTAATTAATTCAAAACACATTTCCGTAATCCAAAAACAGTATTAAAGGTTCTAGCTTAACCCTGACAAACCTCCTAACCTAAAAACATAATTAACATCAAGTACTCGACGCACTTCTATAATACTTGACCAAATTGACATATTTGCGTTTCATTATACGCAATCTTTAGTGAAATTTATTTTTATCGTATTTAATTCCAAACGCATTTCCGACATCCAAATACAGTTTAAAAGATTCAAACTTAATCCTGACAAGTCTCCTAAACTAGAAACATTTAAAATCAAGTACCGTACGTCTAATTCATAATACTAGACCAAATTGACATATTTGCGTTTCGTTATATGCAATTTTTAGTGAAATTTATTTTTATCGTAATTAATTAAAAACGCATTTCCGACATCCAAAAACAGTGTAAAAAGGTTCAAGCTTAACCCTGGCAAGCCTCCTAAACTGAAAACATAATTCATAATTCATTTATTGCATGTCACAAAGTATAAAGTTGTTACAATATATCTACAGAGCATGTGACAACCCTGTACGGGCGTAGCATACTAAGATTGATTCTAATTGTTAATTAATATGACATCAAATTAAATTACAATGTTTAAGGTACATAATCTATACATTATTATTAATTTATTTATTAAATATCAAACCAAATAATACACACATTTCATTTAAAATGAAATGTCAATAAATATTTCATCTTAACTATTGGTCATTTTAATTCATATAAATAAGATTTAAAACTTTGATGAAAATATTAATAATGTCATTTAAGTAAATAGAAATAATAAATTTTGTCAAAATAATTTAAATTTATAATTTGTCATTAAAATATTCATTTAAGTTATAATAGCTTTTTACAATAAGCATTTTCTTAAGTACTATTTCAAATTTACGACACTGGAGGGCTTTTATATTATTGGGTAAATGTTAATTAAAATATATAAGCATAATTAAAATCAAGTACCGGAAGTATATATAGCCAACCCATAAGTTGTAATGATGTATAATGCAGAATGTATTGAAAACAATGTGCATTATTTCGAACAACTGATTAATTGAAACTTATAAATGTAAGAATAATACATTTTAAAATAGCATTTTAATAAAAATGAGATCTTTCCGCTTGAGCTACTTTGAGATTGTGAATAAGTTGTTCCATTAGCATCCCAAGTTTCTGAACTATATGGGACTGCAATTTATAATGAAATCCCGAGTTCCTTTGGCTCCACTATTTGATTGTAATTATTTTCATACTACTAATGTGTCAAACAAACACAGTCTGATAAAAATATTTAATATAATATATACGTTAATAAATTTAAATTATATAAATATATATACTTTTCCATGAATTCTGGAATTATTTTTTCGAAAAATATGATACTTGAAAACCACATATTCATCCGACAATTTGTGTAATGAATTCAAACACGTGTGTTTTGGTATGGTAAATTTTATGAAATAAAATTAAGAGGTTTTCGTGAGACCTTGCATGACCGCAAGCATTTCACTGCACCTGTATTTTCGTCGTGGATTTTGAATACTGAAATGTGCTGCAAATTTTGTGTATTGACATATGTACATTTATGACTTTATCTATACATGGTAGAACCATGCTGCAGCTATATTAGCAGTATAGTTGTAGCATGAATGGATCGGCTCGACCGCTCTCACAGAACACCAGCGTAAAATAGAGACCCTTTTTATTGGAAAAGAGGCATTGTATCTTAGTCCTCACGGGCAGGAATTGATTGCGGTTAAGGTTACGCTACCGATACAAAATATTGATATCGCAATTTTTTAAAAGTAAACCAAAAGCGGTTAAAATTTAAAGATACGCAACCGGTATAAAATACACTATTTTTAAGGGGTTCTGTTACAAATTTGTATAACCTTTACATAAACGAAATTATTTCGGAAACGAAAAATATCGCGCGGCGCGGATCAGTACGACCCAACGTTGCAAGTTCACTCACTGAGAGAACTTGCAACGTCGCTATCTATGTTAATGGGGTTGTTATAAATTAATTTGCTAAATTCCGCGTAAAGAAAGAAAATGATGTGTCCTGTCCAGTTTTAAGGGGACCTCCCACCCTCCCTCAATCGCGCGCACTATATCCGTCGCCTTCAATCCCAGCACTACCATCACCAGCACCACGACACTAGACACGACACACCACTCTCGAAAATACGACACGTGTTTCGCCTCTATTTTCGAGAGTGGTGTGTCGTGTCTAGTGTGGTTTAAACGTGGTAGAGCCATGCTCCAGCTATATTAGTAGTATAGTTGTAGCACGAATGGGTCGGCTCGACCGGGGAAGGACAAGCTCTCACAGAATACCAGCGTAAAATAGCAGCTTAACGCTGCTGTGTTTCGTATGGTGAGTGTAGAGAACCGGAGACCCTTTTTACTGGCAAAGAGGCATTCCTTCTTAGTCCTCACGGGTGACAACGCATCTGCATCTTGAGTCTTTATTGAGGATAGATATAGATGTCTATGGGTCAGAGTAACCACTTACCATCAGGTGGACTGTGTGCTCGTTTGTCACGCTATCCTATAAAAAAAAACCCCATTATAATGGATTTCCGCAAAGTAACGCCTGATTCTATCAATTAGCTATCTATGTTGCCGCGGCCACAGACATCGCGCTAGCGCGAATATTCGCGTTATCGCAATGTATGTGGCCGGTCCTTCGTAAATACTTCGTCACTTCGTGCGCTTTGCTGTCAGTAAATTCTCATACTTCAAAGGGTTTTATCGCGATGGACTTCGCGTAGCGGCCACACTTCAGTCTGCCCACATATATCGTGCGTAGCGGATGTGTCAAAGTAAATTAAGGTTTGCGACGTATTTCCAACATAGATTGGTGTGATGAAAAAAAATTGGAATTTATAAGTAATTACGAGGCTGAGCCGATATTATTTATACATTATTCTTATTTTTTTTAAAATTGACACATTAGTAAAACATAATTATTCGCTGCCATATAATACAGACCGACCGTGGCATCTATTTTGCTTTTAGCGTGTGTTTAGCGCGATAAAATTTACAACGTGCAGTGTGGCCAAGCACCTTCGCGCTAGACCGAAGGCGAAGTTTTATCACGATGTGTGTGGCCGAGGCATGTCACTGAGAGACTCTTAGCGACTTGGAGCGGGGATTCCCCGCCGAGGTCAGCCGCGAGCGTCCATCAGTTAGGTATCAGACACCCACACAACTACAACGATATAGAAATCGACAATGCTTACACTCGCTATCAGCTCGATTCGCCTCGATGAAGCTAAACGATTAATATCATATTTAATCATTTTAATAAAATTCTCGGGAAGCCCATTTTAAAATTATAATGTTAAGAAAAGAACACCACCAGAGGAATTGCAGGTGCGTTGCCGGTCTTTTAAAAAGGAGTAAGCTCTTTTCTAGGAGGTCCCTAAATCGTGTCGGTCCGGAAAAATCGCCGGTGTTTATCCACAGAGAAGTTGTACAAGGAAGAAAACTCCTAGTAAAACGCGCAGTAGTGGACCGCCAAGCATCCAGATGGTGAGGATTTTGACGCGATTTGCGTTCGTGAAATTTGGCAGCTGTAATTTATCCGAACAATTCCTCAGAGCACTCCCCGTGGTAGATGCGATAGAAAATGCAAAGAGATGCAACATGCCTACGCAGTGCCAGTGAATCAAGCCGATCAGAAAGAACTCGGTCTTCGATGATTCGAACTGCTCTGCGCTGCATGCGGTCAAGTGAAAGGATCTGGCATTGGGGAGCCCCTGCCCAGAGATGAGAACAATATTCCAAGTGAGGCCGAACTTGTGCTTTGTAAAGTTGCAAGCGTTGTGCCGGCATGAAATACTGTGCCGATCTGCAGAGCACGCCAAGCATTTTAGAGGCCAATTTGGCCCCCCATTTCAAGTGATCATTAAACTGCACACTATTCGATATGTCGACGCCTAGGATTCCGATGCAAGCTAAGGCAACAAGGGCAGTACCTTAAAACTGAGGAGATACGACAAAGAAGTTCTTTTCAGCAGTAAACGCGCAAACTTTTGCGTTCTGGGTTTTGAATTGGACTAAATTTAGTCGTGCCCAATCCGAGACTTAGTTCAGCCAAGACTCGACTTCAGACACAAGTTTGTCGCGTACTCGGTGACGTTTACCCGAGAAATATTGGCACGGCCGGTGTATAAGGCATCACCAGTATTGTCGTCTGCAGAGTAATGAATGTTACCAGTTTGGAACATATCATTGATATGCAGAAGAAACATCGTTGGTAATAACACGCAGCCTTTTGGAACACCGGCGTTAATAGGCGTGTAATCAGAGCATGCACCGTCTACGACCTTGATGCTTCGATCTGCAAGAAAACTGGTGATACAATGGCACAATTTCTCGGGAAGCCCATAGGAAGAGAGCTTCGAAAGAAGCGCTTCACGCGTCACTAATCAGCTGGTGATCCTCAAGGTACCTCATAAGCTTGTAGTTTATAATGGACTCCATTATTTTGGAGAACGCGGAGGTAATGGCGATAGGCCTGTAGTTGGACGGTTCTGAACATCATTCATCATCATTACAGCCTTTCATAAGTCCACTGCTGAACATAGGCCTCCCCCAAGAAATGCCACAAAGCACGGTCCTGAGCCACCAGCATCCATTGACTTTCTGCATGTCTTACCAGGTCGTCACTCCATCTCGTGGGGGGTTGCCTTACACTTCGCCTACCGGTACGAGGCTGCCACTCAAGAACCTTTCTTCCCCATCGGTTGTCGGTTCTTCGAGCTATATGGCCGGCCCACTGCCACTTCAGCTTACTAATCCGTTGGGGTACTAATGTCGGTTACTCTGGTTCTACTGCGGATATACTCATTTCTAAGTTTATCACGTAGAGAAACCCCGCGCATAGCCCTCTCCATAGCTCGCTGAGCGACCTTGAGCTTCCTCATCCGGCCAGCAGTGAAAGACCACGTCTCAGATCCGTAAGTCATCAAAGGCAACACGCACTGGTTGTACAATTTCGTTTTAAGGTTTTGAGGTATGTCTGACGAGAAGATGTGTCGTAGTTTCCCGACCGCTGCCCAGTCGAGTTGAATCCGTCGATTGACCTCTCGGTCGAAGTTGGACTTACCTAGTCGGACTATTTGTCCCAGGTAAACATACTCGTCAACAACTTCGAGCTTAGTGCTCCCAACAACTACCGGCATAGGTGGGACATGGACGTTAAACATGATCTTTGTTTTGTCCATGTTCATCCTAAGACCTATTCGTTGGGAGACACTATTGAGGTCATTGAGCATGGTGCTTAGGTCCTCCAGCGATTCTGCCATAAGGACTATATCGTCGGCAAATCGAAGGTGAGTGATGTACTCGCCATTGATGTTAATACCGTATCCTTTCCAGTCCAGAAGCTTGAAAATGTCTTCCAATGCAGCGGTGAAGAGTTTCGGGGATATAACGTCACCCTGTCTTACACCTCTCTGCAATTGGATAGGTTTCGTACTCTGGTTCTGTACTCGGATAGCCATCGTAGCTCTACTGTACAAACACTTCAGCACTTCGGTATACCGATAGTCAACTTGGCACCGCTGAAGGGACTGCAGCACCGCCCAAATTTCGACGGAATCAAAGGCTTTCTCATAGTCCACATACGCCAGACATAGTGGCAAATTGTACTCCTCGGACTTCTGTACAATTTACCGAAGGGTATGTATGTGGTCGGTGGTGCTAAAGCACTTTCGGAAACCGGCTTGTTCGGGAGGCTGGAAGTCGTCAAGTCTGCGCGCGAGATGATTCGTAATGACCCTCGAAAACAGCACGTAGACGCGGCTCAGAAGGGAAATCGGTCTGTAGTTCTTCAAGAGAGCGTTGTCGCCTTTCTTGAAGAACAAGACCACCGCACTTCTGCTCCACGCCTCCGGTGTAATGCCACCATGGAGGACGGAATTAAAAAGCTTCTGAAGGACTTCAAGTACCGGTCTTTCACCCGCTTTTAGAAGCTCCGCTGTAATTCCATCCTCGCCTGGGGCCTTACCGTTTTTAAGGTGCTGGAGAGCCATTCTAATCTCGCTCAGACTGACGTCCGGGATATCTTCGGAATAGTGTCGGATAAGACTCGCTCTTGGATCGTTACACTTGCGTGTGGCTCCAACGATGACGTGTAAAGCTGCCCATAGAACCTCTCAATCTTACTCAAAGTCTCAGGTGCCACGGAAATGATGCTGCCACACTGGGTCTTCAGCTTCGACAGTTGGCTCTTTCTGGCAGACAGATCTCTGGCAAAGACTTTGGAGCCTTGGTTCCGCTCGATCGCTTCCTCAATACAAGCTGTATTGAAGTTGCGTAAGTCCCGCCGCATGCATTTGCACCGCAGTTTCACCCTCGCGATCACGGAGACATCACTCAACAGTTGTCGTCTCGTCATAATAAAGTCAATCTCATTTTTTGTGGAACCGTCGGGGCTCGACCAGGTCCACTTCCTGTGGGGCCGCTTCTGGAAGAAAGAGTTCATCATAAATAGTCCCTCTTTCTCCATGAAGTCGGCCAGCTGCTGGCCCCTTGGGTTCCGTTGCCCTATTCCAAATTTCCTTACTTTCAGCTCACCGTTCTCTCTTGTGCCTAGATTTGCATTGAAGTCTCCCATTAACACCGTATATTGGGTTTTGGAGGAATGCATGGCTCTAGAGATATTCTCATACATTTCCTCCACCTCCTCATCGGGGTGTGCCGAGGTTGGTGCGTAAACCTGTATGACCTTCAGCGAATACCGTTTGGTGATTCTGAGTATAAGGTTCGCAACCCTCGTCGATACACTCAATCTTTACAACGTTGTTAACGAGAGACTTGTGGACGATAAATCCGACACCTCCTTGGGACAGATGGTCGCCTTCCCGGTGATAGAGCAAGTTGCCGGATTCGAGGATTACCGTGTCCTGCCCTTCTCTTCGGACTTCGGATAATCCTATAATATACCAGCGTAACTTGTCTATCTCTTCTTCCAGCTCCACGATCTTCTCGTCAGTCCTCAGGGTGCGTGCGTTGTATGTTGCCAGGTCGAGTCGTCTTAGGTGGCAACCGAACCTCCACTGGAGATTCTTAGCACCCCCTGCCCCGCCGTTACCATGGTCGCCACCGTAGCCCGGAAGAACGGGGCCGCCGGGGACTGGGGGCCGTTTCTTTGTTACTGTTATCATATTTTTTTATCATGTTTTATGGGTATTTGCCATAGTTGCCACGCTTGGCGAGCGGGTTGGCAACCGCAGTTTTTTTATTGTAAGTTTGTTGTTATCAGGAAGATGCTGCTGCCCATCTCCTGCCTGTTTCCCTTTGTCGCCTTTTACGACACCCACGGGAAGATATGGGGTAGTGGATATTCTTAACCGCCACCACACGGCACGGGTTCTGAACGATCGACTTTTTTAGGGATCGGGTGGTTCAAAGCTATCTTCCATGAATTCGGTACTACTTCTTGGGAATAGGAGTACCGAAAAAGACGCGTTAAAACCGGTACCAACTCCGGAGCATACGTCTTCAGCACAATAGGAGGGACTCCATCAGGCCCACTCGACTTGTTGACGTCCAGTGAGAAGAATGCTTTGTGAACCGAGCGCTGTGTAAACCTTACATCCGGCATGGAGCACTCACACCGCGGCATGGTCGGCGGTGTGTTCCCCCGTCATCGAGAGTCGAGTTGGACGCAAAAAGAAAACCTAACAGATCGGCTTTCTCCTTTGCGGCATGAGCCAGTGAATCGTCCTCTCTGTGCAGAGATGAAAAAGATGGCTGACAGAAGTTCCCTTGGACAGCCTTGGTAAGACACTAGAATGCACGGGTCCGCGAAGGAAGGCGAATTAGCTTCTCGCCAATTCTGCCAATGTGCTCTGACCTTGCCTTGGCAATGATTCTATTGAAGGACCTGGAGCCGAAGTCATACTTCTTTTTCGGAGCGGTGGTGTTTACATCCCGAGACGTTGATGCGTCAGCCCAGGCCCGGTAGCACTCTTGTTTATAGCATGATGCTATTTCACAGGAGCGACCAAAGGATGGCTGAAATCTGCCACCGATGGGCACCACTGAGATTGGAATACAAAGTTCCATACTGTGAAGTATAACATCAGCGACAGAATCAGCAACAACGCTGGGATCGTCCTGCGAAAAATAAACCGCCCCCAAGGGTAAGATTCAAAAAAAGACCGTATCCTATCCCAATCGGCCGACCTATACTGCCAAACACGGCGACAAACTGGCTTACAGTTTGGCAAAATTTTAAATGTAAATAATGTAACACTTTCTAAGAATAAATAAAAAAAAATCCTGCAGATTGCAACCGCGATGTTAGTGTGAGTGGCACCACATTCCGGATAAGACAATGGTCCGAGGAACCAAAGGGGCGTCGACGGAAATCTAATATCCGTCCGAATGCGAATGATAGGTCAGCAAAAGGTCCAACAGGGAAGGTGCATGATCCTCCCTCCTCTCTCTTTCTCACTCTCTCTCTCTGGAATCCGCGTAGACGAAGTACCCAGCTGTGTAAGACCATATGTCAAGGCAAAGTCATAAACAGATCTCCCCGCATGAAGTATTAGACTGAGAAGCCACCTGAGTCTCGGTTAAAAAGATCAAGGCAGTTGCGCCCTCCCCAGATGGTAGTGAATAGCGTTAGGGCTCATGCCCACGAGACGGTCACACGACGCCGGCGCTACCATTTGCGCGGGTTAACCGGCGCTACCATTTGCGCGATTAGCCGGCGCTAGCGCCGGCGTCGTGTGAATGGCTTCACAGCGTCCCATACAATACTGACGACCGGACGTAGACCCGGTTTGACGCCGGGCTTAGCTCCGGCGAAAAACCGTCTCGTGGGTATGAGCCCTTAAGGTTTGAATATAGTCCCCTGATGTTGCAAAAACTCATGGATAGCGTGACAAGGGTCGCCTTGGTCTTATTGCTCCGCTTGCCCCGAGCAGTTTTATTTTTAGCAAGATGATACATGTTTCGCTTCATTGGGTCACCTTATTATAATAAGGTAAGGTAATTTTGAAGCGCAATCAATGCTGCTAGTGCGTGCGGTGTGGGGTCTGCGGGATGTCACGGTCGGCTGGCGATAACCAAAAGAAACCTTTACGTTGATGGTTAACCGATTCATTGCGGCACCAATTTTCGACAACTTTAAGCTGTGGCGGCGAACAAATATTTCATGACACGTCGGGCGTGTCAAGCGCCACAGACAAAAATGACACGCCTTTGTGCCATCCGCCACGTGTAAAAGTAATGTTCTTTTTTATGCTTTTTTTACTTGTTTAGACCTAATTAAGTTTATTTGACATCAAACATAAGTTACAAATGGAAGGATACTTGTTTTTAGTGGGTAACTACGTGTTTTTTTACGCGTTTTCTTTGAAATTGACAAAAAGTGACTTTTTTTTATGAAAAGATTACAAACCTTTGTACTATTTTTTGTTGTTATAAAAAAATAATTTATATAAGTAGGTACAGCTAAATCACCATGGAAACCTTGGTTTTTATTAAATTAAATTTTCACTTAATAATAACATTTGTAAATATCAAACAATGAAGAAACTTAATTTGAAAAAAAAATAAGGTATATCATTCATTGATATTTATTTACAAATGTTAAATATTATTTAATGTTATACAAATGTAAAAGTAAAGTCGATCTGAAAACGTCTAATTAGTAAGAATAGCAAAACAAGTGTTTTCAAAAGGAAAAAAACGCCGGCGCTATACGGCGACGGATTGACAAAAGACTATTTATTAGCGAACTTTTTTTATGCATGAACGGTTTCGAACTGTTTCAAACAAAAATAAACCTTATACCATATCACAAGAGCGCATGGTACTTCGTAGGTCTATTCGGCCATATGATAGTAATAAGACGGCAGTTCAACCATTTTAAGCAAAATTAAACAATAAGACAAACTCATTGTTTTTTTTAACAGGAGACTTGTTTTCCAGAAATTTATTTACAACTTGAGTTTGTGAGCGATCGCAATGAGTGCTATTATTTGTTACTTATTAGACAATTTTTCCATAACATGATTTAAAACACACAAAGTAAAAATAGTACCATGTACTTGTTAAAAAAGGTTGTCATCCCCTAAAAATTTCAAATTTTCAAAATATCCAGAAACGAAGCTGCATGCATGAACTACTCGCAAAATAATGAATATTATGTTCTGGATAAATTTTCCAAAAAAGCAATTTGAGCGAGTTATAACGATTTTTAAAAAGACACGACTCGCGTGTTATACGCCACACACAAAAGTAATCGATGGCACGTCTGGCGTGTCACCCGCACTGAATCGGTTAAAGTAGCGAAAAATATAACGGTACCCTTATTTTTCGGTACCGAAAAATTTCTGTATCGTAATTTTAAGCTATCGCAATAAAAAAAAGTATGACGTAATAACCTTAACCCTTATAGCCCATAATTTTTCGGTCATGCAAACCCTGCTCACGGGTGACAATGCATCTGCATTTTGATTCTTTATTGAGGACAGATGTAGATGTCTATGGGTCACAGCAACCACTTACCATCAGGTGGACTGTGTGCTCATTTGTCACCCTATTCTATAAAAAAATGACATATGTGAACTTTTAATGTAAGCAGCCCAATGTATTTAACACTGCATTTAATACCTATCTTATCTCTGCATCATGTTTTTCGACCAGAAAAAACTTTTTCCAGTCATACTATTGTGCACATAAATGTACCTACAGGCAAATACATATATCTATGGGACAAGTGTCTTTTGTACAGTTAAGTTGATTATCCTTTATTGTTTAGGAGTTGACACCGTGGTTGAAAATCTAAAATAAATTCACTGAATTCATTATTTATAAAAGTTCTGCTCACTTTTTTTTATTGATTTTCAGAAATATTAACGGAAGCCGAATACCTTAGTGTAGACCCGTACATGCGAGCTTATATGATAGGATACAAATTGCCAACAGACATGATAGGCGGACAAGTAGCGAGGTATGCCAAAGATTAAGTATGTAATTCATTTTCAACTTAATTTGGTTTAAGTTAGAACTTTGCCATATGAGCATATGATGGATCCAATACTAGGGTAATAACACGATAATTGTACGATTATAATAGCTGAATGTTGTGAGATATTGCTGCCTCGCGGAGTCGCGGGTGTCAAAAAATTCATTCAAGTATCTTAATTTTTATAAAGTGGTAAGTTTTCTATCATCATTCATCATTACAGCCCTTCACAAGTCCACTGCTGAACATAAGTCTTCTCCAAGGAATGCCACGAAGCACAGTCCTGAGCCACCTGCATCCATCGACATCCTGCATGTCTTACCAGGTCGTTACTCCATCTAGTGGGGGGACGCCCTACACTTCGTCCGCCGGTACGAGGCCGCCACTCGAGAACCTTTTTTCCCTTTCGGTTGTCGGTTCTTCGAGCTATATGGCCGGCCCATTGCCACGTCAACTTACTAATCCTTTGGGCCATGTCGGTCACTCTGGTTCTACAGCGGATATACTCATTTCTAAGTTTACCACGCCATTAGCTTTTACTATAAGAAATACGTAATCTCAATTTTTCTTATAACTTAATATTAATTACTTTTTGAGTAAATTGCAAAATATCATTTGTCGTAAGCTAGAGAGTCTGAAATTATTTTTAGGCCACATAGCCGTATAGTAGACGTAAGAGCAATATTATTGCTTACTGGGGCAGATTTGACGTGTCATAAAGACGTAAGCGCCTACGACCGTCAATGTCCACATGATCCTGAGGATATTTAGTCATCACAGCAGATGCATGTACATACGTCTACATATTTTAGTATTACTGTCTCAAGATTTCATTAAAACGCGAACGCAACATCATGACAACAACACCCAATATACACACGAGTCAGTTATTAAAACAACAAAGTAACAGAAACTATACAAGGTCTCTCAAATACCAAGTTTGAAGAATTTATTAAACATAACTGTAGCAAAATGGTTATTATAATATAAATGAATACATGGTTGATAATTACCCCTGGTAACGAGGTGATCGCTTCCAAGCCGTTTCTTGAATAAGTTTTGTACAACATAAGTACGTATTATTGTATGATATATTTTGAAAAAAAGGTACCGCTGACTTTCCTACTGATTCTTCCCAGAACAGGGGTATTTTCTGAACCAGTGGTAAAATAAAAAAAATGTTAATAAGAATTAAAGATTTGTCACATCCAAAACCTTTTTCTGTGGTAGGAGATTTGAGATGAGGAAGGTAATGATGTAGAAGAATCATATTGGCACAGTATGTGAGATTTACTGGATATTAGAATTGATTTCTTGTAGTGTCTGCCAAAGATCTTCTCAGTATAGGGAATCTTGCTTAAGCTTCCAAGTAAAAATATTTTCTTGAGACATTACTAATTTTAGAGATTTTTGTCTGGAGTGTTTAGGGTACGAAGGATATTTTTCTCAATGACTGATTAGCCGCCTTAACGTTGCGATTATTTGATTGTACGATTTTTCAGTGTATAGTCATCTTCGGAGATGCATTATCACTTTCGTGCTATCAAATGATGAATCAAATGAACCGGTGATGAATTACACAGAAATATAATTTACGTCGTTTATCACTATTTACACTAATTAGTTTTCTATTTTCTTTTTTTCTTTCAATTATTAAATAATATTAAATTGTTCCTTGCGCACTTGGATTTGGCACCGTGGCTAAAAGGCGCATACTGAAGAAGAAATGCTCAAATCAAGACAACGGCGTAGGAAAGGAGCGGACTGGAAGTTACGTTTAAATTAGTCAATAATTGTAAGTCTTTAAGAAACGCGAATTTGCTTAGTAAATTATGGCGCATTTACATTAGGTCGGTCACCGAAGGCGGCGGCCGCATTCGGTTTAACTGAAATGCTTACCTAAATTGAGTTGTTTACATTGGTCGGTTAACCGAATTCGGCGACTTGATTGATGCGGCGATTGTATATTGAACAGTCGGGTTGCCAGCATCGTCATGAACAGTCTTGTGTTAGAAGGATTTTTAACTGTGTGCGATGTAATACAAGAAGTTTTGAGGAAAATATTGAAAAATAGGAGTACAAAGAGAAAGAGAGTGTGGATAACACCTCTATTAAGTCATTTAAATATGCACAATCGTGCGCGTGCGGCGGACTGGCTCGCGCTCTTCGAACTGAGCTGCGGGCTGCGGGCGGCGGGCGACGTGCGGGGCACGGCGCACTCGACACCGACAACGGGCTCGACCGAATACGGCCAAACCGAATACGGCCAAACGAATACCTGTTTATATTAGTCGGTGACCGAATACGGCCTGCAGCCGAATACGATCTAACCGACTAATCTAAATGCGCCATTAGAAGTACTGCCTGTTCAGTAAATAATGTCTTAAGAATGAAGTGATGAAGTATATTTCATTATTTATAGAGATATATGGATGGATATAGTAGTCAAGTAGTGCATATGTGATCTTTATGATCTACTGTCTGTACTGTATATTTCTCGTCTGTACTGTTTAATAATAATCTTTTCAGGATTATAGCAAGTCGGAATAAAAATTATCCGGTTGGCGCCTATGTCGCAGGGTCTTTTGGATGGCGAACTCATACTATTTGTAACCCTAATAAGCCCCCTAACATGGGTTTTTTGCCTTTAAATATGTTGCCGGACATAAGCCCACATCCTGTTTCTCTTGGGCTAGGAATACTAGGCATGCCCGGGTAAGAATGTCTAAAGGTAATGTAATATATTAATTGTATTCTGATTGCTCAATTCAAGTTTTGTTTATCACAGTAATACAGCTTATTTTGGCTTAAAAGAAATATGCAAGCCGCAGAGAGGTGAAACTATTGTAATAACTGGGGCAGCTGGCGCTGTTGGTTCACATGTTGGACAAATTGGTAAAATATTAGGTAATTTTCTTCTTCATTCATCATTATTTTCCAAACGTATGCCAGTTGCACCACTGGGTTGAGATTACCCTGCAAAACTTACTGTTTGAACCTAATGCAATAATAATAAAACTTTATTTTAAGGTTGTCGAGTTGTTGGTTTTGCTGGGTCAGACGAGAAATGTGAATACTTAGAAAAAGAATTGAAATTCGACCGCGCATTTAATTACAAAACGGTCGATATAAAGGCTGCTCTGAGGGAGAGTGCGCCAAACCGCGTCGACTGCTATTTTGACAATGTATGTATAAGAACGCTATTAACACAATTTTGGTACATTAGAATCTTTGCAATAAAAAAATCATCTATTTTTAATTAATAAAATGGTTTCTCGCTGCATTTTTGTGTGGTATTGGTATTGTAAGTGTTGACTAAAGGGAAAATTAAGAACTTTTGGATTTTATATCCAATCCATTTGCCAAGCGTGGCCATTACTGCGATTTCTCACTATAATGAGAGAGACCTGGTCCAATAGTGGACTACATACAGCTAAAAAGATATTCAGCAAAGGACAATTATTCGCTCCATAGTAAGTAGAAAAATAGTGTGTAGTGAACACTGGAGCATCAGTAGTAGAAACTAGTTCGCCCATGTTCACTTCTCAGTACACACACTAAGCAAAATTACATGTATCTAATATAAATTGATAGTTTTCGTTACTAGAGCAAATAGCCCTATAAATCGGCCAATGGGCAAGTCAGGATACATGTCATTATTCCCTTTATATCTATCGCAGCCAAGTAGCATTTCTGTTAACAGCCTGAACATTACATGGTCACCTTATAATTTTATTCAACGAGACGGTCGCTAGTCTGTCTGTGCCTAATTAGCGATATGCGTTATATTATACAAATGT
This sequence comes from Parnassius mnemosyne, assembly GCA_963668995.1. Lineage (NCBI taxonomy): Eukaryota > Metazoa > Arthropoda > Insecta > Lepidoptera > Papilionidae > Parnassius > Parnassius mnemosyne. The sequence goes on along the minus strand of CAVLGL010000013.1, from coordinate 35,861,734 downwards.
ACGAGCCTTTAGGGTGACCCAAGGGGCACCCCAGCCGCACCTTTACCTACTGTCTGTATATGTAAATAAAACTAGAAGGTGCCCCCTTGGTAAAAACATTTTGATGTTATAAAATTTTCAAATTCGCATGCTATTTTTAATTTTTATTTTCATTTCAAAATTGATTAGCAATTTTACAGTTTAATATTATTAGTACGAATAAAATCACATTAAACATGCCTGTACAGTTCGCTTGGCTAAGGGATTCTCAGGATTAGGGATAGCTAAATCTGTGAATGTGGGCTAGACTAGACGAGGGATCTGCTAATCATCTGTTCTTGAGTGCCCTAATCTTTTACACTACCTCTAGAATATTCTACCCAATTATGTACAATGTCCTGTAAATTTCCCATATTTGTTGTCCATATTGAGTCTAATGAATATTCCGTAATGACTTTATTGTTGTAGGTCGGCGGGGAAATAAGTTCAACTATTATGAGTTATATGAATAAAAATGGAAGGGTGGCTGTTTGTGGTTCTATATCATCTTACAATGATGCTGTTTTACCGAAAGGTTCGTTATAAACATGTAGCTTATTATACCTTACTTTTTAAAGACAACATTTCTTAAAAAATCATAGAGTAATTTTTATATGATTCTCTTTCAGTGACAATTTTGCAACCAGCAATTGTTTTTAAAGAACTGAAAGTAGAGGGATTTTTGGTAAATCGTTGGGCTGATCGTTGGAGTGAGGGTATCAAAGCCAATCTGGCCTGGCTACGTGAGGGCAAATTGCAATATCAAGAGAAAGTTTATCACGGTTTTGATAACATGGTTGAAGCTTTAGTTGGTATACTAAGAGGAGAGAACATTGGAAAAGCAGTAGTTAAAGTCAAATAATTTGCATTGAGAGGTTTCTTAATTTGGGTTTCCTTTGATGAGAAGTATTAAATGAAGATAATCGTATTTGTACATAGTTCTTGATATTAAAACAAAATTTTATTTTACACAGCTTTAAATTATTATAATACTAACTAGCATTTACCCGCGACTTCATCCACATAGACCTGTAACAAAAAACATAGTAAAATTAGGTAGGTACCTTCCAGTACAAGTCTTTGTTTCCATCACGACGAATTTGGTGAAGCTGCGGGACGGGAATAGTTGTAAAGAAGTAATTAATTTGTACCTTTGTATAGAAAAATAAATTATTACGAAAAATACATATAAAATATAATGTTATGAAATTATTATCTAAGGAAATGTTTTTGTTTAACCCTTGCATATTTTTAGCGACTAGATAACACAGCCTTGTAGGTATTTTGCGGTATAACAAAGGAGTTGACTCACTATTAGTATTTATTACATATATGGTTTTACTATGATCCAGTTTATAAAATATATAATTGTTGCTTAACTTGGTAGAGTTATGCTGCAACTGTATTATATCTACAGCACAAAAAGGTTAGTTCGACCCCGAAGGACCACGCTCTCACAGAATACCAACGTAAAATAGAAGCCTATTTGCTGCTGTGTTGGGATGACAACACATCTGCATTTTGATTCGTAATGGAAATCCGGTGGACTGTGTCAATGCTAATTTGTCATCTTTAATCGAAGAGATTTAAATATATAGGTATACTAACTACTTAAATGTCTTTGTCTTTAATCTATATATACAAGGTTATTTTTAGTTTCCGACCCAAACAGGATTTTCAACCGAAACCAAAAACGAACCTTCGGTCTGGGTGTCAGTTTCGGCCGAAACCGAAACAAACCGAAACTTATTTAGATATGTTAATTTGTTTTTTATTGTACACTGAAATCTGGTATATTTTTTATACATATACAGATAGGTAATGCATGATAATGAAAAACAGTTATCGTAATAGTCATGTAGCAATATATTTATTTATTTCAAAGTAAAAATCAACACTTACACCCATACAATGTTACTCGCTAATTGAGAACATATTTTATTGTGTTATATTGTTAATATTATTCAATGAGAGCATTAACTTACACAACTTAACAAAATCTCAGAAAATATACAAAACCTGCTCAAAGTTCTAAAACTTTAATAAACTAAGTTTGTATAAAAAGGGCTATTATTATATTAAGTAATTTATGGATGATAATAACCCCTGGGATTGAGGTGGTCACTACCAAGCTATTTCTAATTTGATTTGTGTTGTTGTATTACATACATGATTGTAAGACTGGCGTAGTAGTAGGTCCCTCGCCCACGGCCTTGCACTTAAAAGGGCCTCGCGAAGCCCCCTAAAATGCGATGTCGTATGCCGATGCCAAACTTTACCACAGATAACTAATTAATTTGATCACTTTTACACTCAAAAAAGAAAGTTACCAATTTAATTGTGTTTGTTTGGGGCCTCGCAAGAAGCCTCTCTTAAATGCGACTGCGAGGCCGTTGTAACTACCTTCAAAGACCGCGATTGTTACATTGACGGAATACGAGACTTGTCAGGAATTAATAGATATGAGTAGGTACGAGGGTGACACTGAAAGTTCTTAGAAAATGAAAAACTGAACAAACTAGCAAGTTATTAGTTTTATTATATCTTTTCAAAACAGTGTCCATTTACATCAATACATCCCTGCATTCGATGGAACCACTGAAAAAAGCAATTTGCCCACTCGTCCTTAGGAGTCTCTTTGACGAGATTTTGAAATGCAGACACATGCTTCTTCGGCGTCCATAAAACATTTTCCTTAAAGTTTTTCTTTTATTTTCGGAAATAAATAAAAATCGCAAGGTGCTATAGGGCGAGTGACCCAGAAATTCCACGTCTCACATCGCCAAGTAGTTGATCGTTTGCTTGGCGGCGTGCGACGAGGCGTTGTTATGGTGAAGGAGGATCCTACTGCGAGGCCGTTTCACCCGAACTTTTTCCAAGACAAGTGGCAAACAATTGTTTGTATACCATCTGCAGTAACTGTTTGTCGATCCTCTAAAACAATTGTTGCCTAATAACCTGTCCTTCCGAAAACGAGGCCACCATCTTTATTCCCACGCTTCGACCTCTCTTCACTTTAGTTGGCAACTCCTTGGAAGGAAACACCCAGACAGCAGACTGTATCTTAGTTTCATGATCATTACAATAAATCCAGCTTTCGTCACCCGTAAGTATGTCGAACACTGCATTTGAGTCACCTCCGTTAAATCTTTGAACCATTTCACGACACCAATCAACACGACAGAGTTTTTGGGCCTCTGTCAAATTATGAGGTAGGTATCCACCGGGACAAAGTTTCCTGACCACTAAATCATGGAGGATTTTTGCACTTGACTCATACCGATGCCTAAGCTTGTCCGAATCTGCTGATAAGTCACTCTTTTGTCAGTCTCTATGATACGCCGCACAATATTGATGTTATCTTCAGTCGTCGCCGTAGAAGGCCGTCCCTCACCCAGATCATCGGTGATATTAGTGCGACCACGTTTAAACTCATTAAACCAGTTGTAAACAGTGGCATGAGATGGGGCTTCATCGTGAAAGGCCAATCAAAGTCTATCATAACTTTCTTGTTGACTTAAATGACATCGAAATTCATAAAAAATCATTGTACGAAAATTTTCTCGCGTTAAATTCATTCTGACGATGTGCTGACGTGACACAGACAATTTTCAGTTTGCCGCCAAATCGTAAACAAATTAAAAAAAAATACATAAATTAAACCTTAGTGAGGCTTTTTCACCTTAGTGAGGCTGCTGACGTGGCCCTAAATCGGCATCCTACTGCACAGTTGACCTTTCTGGGGGACTTTAACGCTTGTCACCAAGACTGGCTGTTCCCATACCAAAAGACCGACCATGCTGGAAGAGAAGCGTGGAATTTTGCTTTAACGCTAGGTCTTTCTTAGATGGTAAAGGTGGCGACCAGGGTACCCGATGTAGAGACGGTCACACAACAAATTGCTTGGACCTTCTGCTGACTACCGAACCAGACAGATATGAAGTACAGGTTACTTCTCCTTTGGGTACATCTGACCACTGTCTGGTGAAATATGTATCGTCATATTCTCCATCTGATTACGAGTCCCAAGGTGTTCGACGAATATTGCGGTATAAGTCAGCTGATTGGGATGAGATGCGACACTTTTTTGCACCTTATCCTTGGCGGGAGGTTTGTTTCTCTTCTGCGGATCCGTCGAGCTGCGCGGTTGCGATAACGGATATGTGGCGTCAAGCTATGGAGTACTTTATTCCCTTCTCTGACGCTTCCACCGGTAGCAAAGCTCGCCCATGGTTTAACGCTGAATGCGCCCAAGCTGAAAAGCGCAAGCATTTAGCTTACCTATCCTGGGTTGACGCTCGAAACCGCAAAGCTCCGGATATTACCTCCAAGAAGAGAACTTTCAACCAGATCGCCAAGTCCTACAAAAAAGCATTACGGAAAGCTAGTCTCGATCGCATTAAACATATTGGAGCAAAACTCTCGGTCAGACCATCCGGCACTAGAGTTTTTTGGTCTCTCGCCAAAGGGGTCGAGACACTGCCTCCGTTGGTAAAATCGAATGGCACACTGGCGCATACGGCTAAGGAGAAAGCGGACTTGTTCGCGTTTCTCTTTGCGTACAATTCACGTCTGGACAGTGGCAACAACGTTCCACCATAATTACCTCACTGCGGGACCTCTATGTCGGAGATTCGTATAACTAATAAGGAGGTTCTTAAAACCTTGCGGTGTCTAGACGTGAATAAAGCTAGTGGACCAGATGGTATACCAGCTATAGTCCTAAAGGCTTGTGCACCTGAGTTGTCTCCTGTGTTGACACGCTTGTTTCGCCTCTCATTTAGTACTGGAATTGTGCCAAAATCCTGGAAGCTGGCCAACGTGCAGCCTGTTCCAAAAAAAGACAGCCGCGCCGACCCTGCCAATTATCGGCCAATCTCAATTACCTCCATACTCTGCAAGATTATGGAGCGTATATTGAATGCTCACTTAATGGCATACCTAGAACAGAATGACCTCCTTAGTGACCGGCAATATGGGTTTCGCCGAAATCGGTCAGCTGGGGACCTTCTAGCGTATGCCACACACGTATGGGGCGAGGCACTCGAGAACAGTGGGGAAGCACGTGCTGTTTCCCTTGATGTCTCGAAGGCCTTTGACAGAGTTTGGCACACTAGCCTTTTGGGTAAGCTTCCAGCGTTCGGCTTATCCCCTGGTCTGATTGAATGGGTAAAGGACTTTCTGAGTGAACGGTCTCTCCGGGTCGTCGTCGAGGGCTGCTCATCCGATCCTATGGCGACTAAAGCTGGTGTTCCTCAGGAGTCCGTTCTCTCCGCAACTCTCTTCCTGCTGCATATTAATGATCTGTTTATGCCCGGTATCTATGAGTATGCAGACGATAGCACAGTTGTTGAAGGATACCAACCAAGACCTCGGGCCAGTCGGGATCAAATCCAGTCCGAAAGAGAAGCTATGGTAGAGCGTGTGAATCTCACACTACAGGCAGTCTCCGATTGGGGCGATGCCAATCTTGTGAAGTTCAACGCCTCCAAAACACAAGCGTGTCTCTTCACTGCAAAAAGGAGCCAGCTCACCTTGGCTCCTTCTTTCCGAAATGTATCACTGAAATATACCGACCGCCTTCAGATGTTAGGGTTTGAAATATCCTCAAATTTGAACTTCGGGCGGTTCATTGAGTCCAAGGCCAAAGCAGCTGCAAGGAAGCTGGGAGTTCTTGCAAAGGTGCGGCGACACTTCACGCCGGGACAGCTGCTTACTTTATATAAAGCGCAAGTCCGGTCGTGCATGGAGTATTGCTGCCATATTTGGGCTGGTGCTGCAAAATGCCACCTAGCAGCTCTGGACTCAATGGAAAGGCGTGCTAAGAGGCTTATTGGTGACCCGAATTTGGTTAAAACCAATCTTACCAGCCTCGAACACAGACGTAAAGTAGCCAGTCTTTCAGTTTTCTACAGGATGCATTTCGGAGAGTGTGCGCAGGAATTACATAATTTAATTCCCCCCTCTCCCTTCCACCATCGGACTACCAGACTGGCCGGTCAACATCGAAAGGGTGGAGACTCCTTTCGTTGTTGACTTACCACGCATTCGAATCAAACGGTTCGCCACGTCGTTCATCATGCGTTCAACAGCAAAGGAGTGGAATTAGTTGCCAGCATCTGTCTTTCCATCCGATTACAGTGTGGTTGTCTTCAAGGCAAGCGTGAATAGGCTTTTGTTAAGTCAGTGCGCTTCACCATCTTAGGCTATATCACCACTTACCATCAGGTGGGATCGTAAATAAGCGCTGGCTTAGTAGAAAATAAAAAAAATACATATGCAATAATATTGGTAGAGTTCCATTTTCAAGATTTGAACTTATTTTTTTTTATTATACGTTTAACAAGTGGCCAGTTTAAAAAACTTTCAGTGTCGCCCTCGTATGTCGTCAAAGCATGTTTAGTTGGATAGATCCTTGGAATGAAAGAAATGGAGACTCGCTGAAGCAACTTCGCCCACGTTTATATTAGTCCACGCTACACCTCTGATTGTAAGCTGTTATTTAATAAAAGTCCCACTGGGTTTTGCTGGTTTTTCCAAGAACAGAGGTTTTTTTTTCGAACTAGTGGTAATTAAACAAAAGAGTGCCTTTCAATAACTATATTGAATAAAAAAGTTTCTGTTTCTGTATCATTATGAATAATACACGAGTCACGAACTCGTCCGAATGACGCACGATAATCCACGAACACTGACTTTCGGCGCCGCTGAAGGTTCAGCAGATTTTTTGTTTGCCGAAACCGAAACCGAATCTTCGGTCGGTCACTAGTTATTTTGCAATAACCGGCCAAAATTGCAGAGAAGGTTCAGAATAAGTAATATAGGCAAACGATGTAGACAAAATTAATTAAAGGTGATTGTTGACCCCTTGGATCGGTCTACCTTCTTGTAAAACGTTTTAAAATAGTTGTTTGCCTAATATATATAAAATTGAAGCTTCAGAATGTAAGTGAGAATGAGTAATTTTTTTGAGAGCTTAAAAGCATCTGTAAAGCGATACTGCCGACGGAAAGTCTCTGGGAGTATTAATGACTGATTTTTAATGATATTATCTAACATTTACGTAAAAATCTTCAAGCTGCAGTCTTCAGTAGATTTGACAGCATAACAGGCAACTGAACAGACAGATCTCAAAATGCATGCGGCCTTCCATTTGCCGACGATGTAGTCCTTATGGCAGAATCGCTGAAGGACCTAAGCACTATGCTCAAGGACTTCAATAGTGTCTTCCAACAGATAGGTCTTAAGATGAACATGGACAAATTAAAGATCATGTTTAATGTCCATGTCACGCCCATTCCGGTAGTTGTTGGGAGCACTAAGCTCGAAGTTGTTGACGAGTATGTTTTACCTGGGACAAATAGTCCGACTAGGTAAGTCCAACTTCGACCGAGAGGTCAATCGAGGGATTCAACTCGGCTGCGTAGCGTTCGGGAAATTACGACACATCTTCTCGTCAGGTATACCTCAAAACTTGAAAACGAGATTGTACAACCAGAGCGTGTTGCCAGTGATGACTTTTGGATCTGAGATCTATGATCGTGGTCCTTCACTGTTGGCCTTATGAGGACGCTCAAGGTCGCACAGCGAGCTATGGAGAACGCTATGCTCGGAATTTCTCTGCGTGATAAACTTATAAATGAGGATATCCGAAGTAGAACCAGAGTGACCGACAATAATAACAATAATTTCTTGTATAATATTTCTATACCTGTCTCTGTTCTATAACTAAATAACTTTAAATGATTATTACTTTTTAAGGCAAGAACTGTTCCCTGAAACACAGTTATACTAACTTTGGAACCAGGGAATCAATAAATTTATGTAAAAATGTGTTATAAATGAATAAAAACATTAACCTCCGAATTTTACATTCTAGTGCTTGTAGCTTTCAGGATGAAAAATTAAATGAATTGTCAATAAAATGCCAGCACGTAGTTTACATGTCAATCAATACAATAAAACAATTTAATTATGTTTGGATGCCACATTACCTGTCTAGGGCCCATCTTAAACGTATTATCCAGTGTTTCGCACGACGAATTTGCAGGGAAGAATATGACGCGAGAGTAAGCTTTCCAGCTAACCGTAGACTTACTTTTGAAGTTATACTTTTCTAGACGTTGAGGGTAAAAATTTTCCATAAGTTTAACGAAAATTTTACGGAATAAAATTGTTCATATAAGATAATTACATATGACTAATTTCATTTGTCACAATTAATGAAATCAGGTTATTGGTGTTTTAGTTTTAGATAAAAGTTGAATCTGATTTAAGTCTAAGTACTATTTTTTTTTATAGGAGGGGGCAAACGAGCATGCGGCTCACCTGATGGTGACTACCGCCGCCCATGAACAACTGCAACACCAGAGGAATTGCAGATGCGTTGCCGACCTAAAACTACTAGCTACCGACCAATACTAGTTGCTTATAATAAAAAGATAATGTCTCTGCTCTCTGCTGCTGATAACGAGTATGTATGTTAAAGTTAATTTTTTTAAAGGAATATTTAATCATTACTACCCCTTGACTATCCCAAAAAGTTATAAATCGATCCCAAAAACGATGTTGTTAGAAACCTGCATGTATTTGTCATTGATGGGAATAGAAATAAATACGCATAAGATAAATTACATATTTTATTGATTTATTTACAGAAGATATTAGACCAAATCCTATTAAATTTCGGTTGTAACTTCCTATATAAATTTAGACAGAATACAGGTTACATGCTGTATTTAAAAAATCCTCTTTACGAAAGTTGTTCAGTATTTATTGAGATAGATATTATTGTGGCAAGAGGATTTTGTTAAGATACACGTTTTATATTATAAGTTAAGCTATAATGTTGGCATGAGTGCAAATATTATCATACTGTAATTGTAATACAAATTCCTTAAAAAGTGTAAAACATATGTTTACATACAAGCTTTAAACATAAGACTGCTTTCTAGTTTCTCTCAAGGAGATTATATAATTACGATCGTTGCAAAGATAATAGAAAAGATAAATAAAAAATAGAAAGTGTGCTACAAAGTTACTATCAAATAATTAAAATCAATCTATCAAGTAACAATTAAGCCTTTTAATCTGTAAGTTTAACTATATTGCAGTCTTAAAAAAACAATGTGGAAACCTTTGTTTTATTTTTAATGTAGGTAAGTACTATAAAGATTCAAGTTATCGAGAGGAAACTCCTAACTACAATATAATCTCCTTGATCACTGCATATTCATCAGTCTACACTGATTAAGCAACAAGCCTGCGGTGCCACGCAGCGCAACTATGAACGTGTTGCGCATTTTCAAATCCTAATTAGTTTTTAAACGCAGAACTCTTACATCCTCATGACTTTACTATTTGGGTGTCAGGGGTTATTTCGTTAAAATTAATTTTCTACTGATAATCGTTGAGCGAGTATACAGCAATAATATTCTAGAATATGAATTAAGTTTTATTAGAAAATGTATGGAAATAAACTTTACACTGTTACATAAAATAGTTTCCATAGGCAATTTATTTTCTGCATGTATCAAAAAAAAATGTTCATAAAGTCGTTTTTAAAAGTTTAATTTAAACAAATAAATTGGTTTAACAAACTTTCACTCGTCAGTATGTAAAGTCAAAACAATCGCTGATTAAGGCAATTTTAACGGCAGAAGTTCTGCATTACAAACCCCCGGTATTTCAACAATTATAAGCCCTTGCATCCTTCTATAAACAATCTGATATTTCTACGATGACAAAAGTTGTTTAACACCATGGCACCGCAACAATACTTCTGTATTTTATACATTTACTCACGTGCAATAACTGCAAAGCATCTAACTATATGACCATACTCAACTATATCTACCATTAATTTCTTAGAACATTACCAGGCAACTGAACTTCTCTGACTCGTAAATAAATAACTAACGTAAGAAACAGAATTAAGTTATATTAACGTTGCACATAGCTACCTCGGAAAGGAGCGACATTTAAAAATTATATTACTAATTATATCACACGCTTCAATTTATATAAATTTATAGTATGATATAAAGATAGTATTAAATAGAAAACCGTTGCAAAATATCATTAACCCTAGCATTTTAATGGCTAGTTATATTATAGTGATTCCGTTTTGAGACATTTAAAATTAAACGTTGGTAAATAAATAGTAAAAAAATCTGAATATAACACTCTAACTTATAGTTAAAGTTTTGAATCAACCAAAACTTAAAATAAGTCGCTATTAGACACAGCTATTCGTTGAAAATCAAAGCACACAGCTCCACCAACATGTTACACTTTATCATAGTAGTGATGAACTTATGAGCTTGTTTGTGTCTCCATAGATATCCATTAATGTTGTTGGCAGTAAAGCAAACAAACATAATGAGGATCGAATCGAGCAGAGACAATAAGCATTTCTATTTACAAAAATATTTTAATGAATTTTTCATTGATTCGCGTAAAAATGACTAATTTCTGGATGATTGTCATGAATAACCATCAATATCAAATGTAATAAACACTAAATTATCCATAAACAAATCAAGGTACAAGTTTTCAAGAGCGAACATATTAGAAACCATATTAACTATTCATATCAAATTAAATTATATCTAAACGCTCTTATGAATAAACAATAACTATAAAATAAAACAGAATAATGAAATGTTAAATTATAACACAGCTTTTAACTCCTCACTTCATTGTTCCAATCGGGTGTGAGATGAATGCTACGTCCCAATATTCACAGAAAAATGTTTAAGATTGCATCGCACGCAGTTCGAGAAACTTTAATAACCAATTATCTTAAAGAAATCTAAAATCAATTATATTTTAATGGAATGTGATAATCTGAAACAATTTCGGGATATTTTATGAAGGACACAGTGGTTAAAAACATCAGGACATAGCTTCGTCAATTACACCGAAAGTGACCACAATGAGCTAAAGGACATATAATAATATCAATAAATTACAATCAAAACGTTTTTCTTTCTAAATGATGTAAACATTAAAATCGAAACTCATAACGTTCTCACTGCAGCTATAATGTGAAAAAATAATGATAAAGATATCATCGGTGAGTTTAAGTTACTATAATGGCAATGCTTTTAGCGACACTCCCAAACTTTGACGGTCAGATCGACACTGCCCGAAATCACGTATGGCAAGCTCCTGTGGAAATCTGAAAACAAAAATTACAATATCCATCAATAATGGAGAATCAAAGAAATGAAACACCAGTTTATTATATTTTATGAAATTCAATTTTAACATTGATTTGTAAAAAATTAACATTCAGACCCCTTTCAGTTTAAAAATTGAGGAAAATTTAAATAATATCTTCCATACAGGCTGATTAATGTCTCCATAAAAAAACCTCAGTACAATAATTTATTAAGTAATATGTATACTACTGATCTCAATCGCATAACAGGTTGTTATTATTGCACCAGACAGAACTAAAAATGTTTAGTAACTGATAAAGGTCAGCATCATTGTTTTTATAAATCCATAATTTATTTATAGAGAACCAACAATGGTCAAATTTAATCAAAAAGAGGAGTTTGGAAAAATACAAAATGTTAGATTTCAGGTTACTGTGTATGTTATTGCCTTCGAAACTGTATCTTATCTTAACATTATGCACAGGTAAGTTAAAACAAATGAGTGCTTTTGTATTTCTGCCACTTTAATGGCTTCTGAGCAGTACATAGCCTCCGTTAAGTGAAGTTATGGTAATTAAAATTCCGTCAGGAGGATATTACCAGTTTCATCATTGACATCAAGCAAAAATAAATATGGCGGAGCTTATTTGCACGTGCGGATTTATTACCTATCAGCAAAACAGTTGTGTAAACAAGTTTCCACACAACACACAATCGGTCGAATTACGACCACACTTATTATTCATAATTGGGGTTCCTTTTTAGCTATAAAAATAAGTTGCATCTGTATTTCCATCCGATTACAATGTGGACCTCTTCAAGGCAAGACTGAATAGGCTTTTGTTAAGTCAGTGCGCTTCACCATCTTCGACTATATTACCACTTACCATCAGGTGGGATTGTAGTTAAGAGCTGGCTTAGAATATTTAAAAAAAAGTCATGTTTTAATTACAATATTTGGTTTAGCAAATGAACCTCGGTTCTTACTGAACGGAAAATTTACTATCAAATCTGTTCAAATATTTTGTGTCAAGTGGTGTGGTTTTGTCGTGCCTTTTTATATAGGAGTGCGGAAACTGGCATGTACATATCGCATACACTATGCTACGCTATGCTACGGCCACACTACCGTGATATGGCAATAATTATATCTATAATTGAAACAAGTGTAGCCATAATTGTATAATGTCAATCAATGTGGCATATGACGGCAGGCAATAGCTCCAGTGGCGGTCATTTTCGTATATCAAAGACGATTACCGCTTTAATTCTTGCGTCAAGTGGCCACACTACAGTTTGTTCAGTGTGCAATAGAAGCTCAACAGAAAAAAGACTAATCTATTATAGTTTCTGTGCATTTTTATCCGACGGCAGGCAATGGCTCCAGTGGCGGTCATTTTCGTATATCAAAGACGATTACCGCTTTAATTTTTGCGTCAAGTGGCCACACTACAGTTTGTTCAGTGTGCAACAGAAGCTCAACAGAAAAAAGACCAATCTATTATAGTTTCTGTGCATTTTTATCCGACGGCAGGCAATGGCTCCAGTGGCGGTCATTTTCGTATATCAAAGACGATTACCGCTTTAATTTTTGCGTCAAGTGGCCACACTACAGTTTGTTCAGTGTGCAACAGAAGCTCAACAGAAAAAAGACTAATCTATTATAGTTTCTGTGCATTTTTATCCGACGGCAGGCAATGGCTCCAGTGGCGGTCATTTTCGTATATCAAAGACGATTACCGCTTTAATTTTTGCGTCAAGTGGCCACACTACAGTTTGTTCAGTGTGCAACAGAAGCTCAACAGAAAAAAGACCAATCTATTATAGTTTCTGTGCATTTTTATCCGACGGCAGGCAATGGCTCCAGTGGCGGTCATTTTCGTATATCAAAGACGATTACCGCTTTAATTTTTGCGTCAAGTGGCCACACTACAGTTTGTTCAGTGTGCAACAGAAGCTCAACAGAAAAAAGACCAATCTATTATAGTTTCTGTGCATTTTTATCCGACGGCAGGCAATGGCTCCAGTGGCGGTCATTTTCGTATATCAAAGACGATTACCGCTTTAATTTTTGCGTCAAGTGGCCACACTACAGTTTGTTCAGTGTGCAATAGAAGCTCAACAGAAAAAAGAATAATCTATTAGAGTTTCTGTGCATTTTTATCCGACGGCAGGCAATGGCTCCAGTGGCGGTCATTTTCGTATATCAAAGACGATTACCGCTTTAATTTTTGCGTCAAGTGGCCACACTACAGTTTGTTCAGTGTGCAATAGAAGCTCAACAGAAAAAAGACCAATCTATTATAGTTTCTGTGCATTTTTATCCGACGGCAGGCAATGGCTTCAGTGGCGGTCATTTTCGTATATCAAAGACGATTACCGCTTTAATTTTTGCGTCAAGTGGCCACACTACAGTTTGTTCAGTGTGCAATAGAAGCTCAACAGAAAAAAGAATAATCTATTATAGTTTCTGTGCATTTTTATCATTCACCATCTTCTTTTAAGTCTTGCTTTTTTTGTTAAAATGTAAATGATTCATATAATAACTGACACTCATAAAGTATAATACCGCCGCATCTTCAACCACAATGTTTAAAAATGATTTTTTTCCGTCCAGTTAATTGCTTATTTAGGTAAACTCTAGTGTAACCACACTACTTCACGCGGTAATTTATAATTATTGCGGTAGAGTGTAAGGTAGTGTAGTGATTTATATGTAGTGAGCCATGCTGCAACTATATTATGATTGTAGCACGAATTGGTCGGCTCGACCGGGGAAGGACCACGTTCTAACAGAATACCAGCATAAAATAGCAGCTTAATGTTGCTGTGTTTCGTATGGTGAGTGTAGAGAACCGGAGACCCGTATTTACTGGAACGGGTGACAACGAATCTGCATTTTGATTCTTAACTGAGGATAGATGTAGATGTTTATGGGCCACAGCATCCACTTACCATCAAGTGGGCTGTGTGCTCGTTTGTCACGTTTATCACGTTTATTGTATAAAAAAGGGTGTGTGCGTATCGTAGTGTTAGCGTAAAGTGCGGGTTGGTGTTGGTAGCGACCGAGGCTGGTGGCGAAGTGCTGGTGCGCGTAGAGCGTCTTGAGGCAGCGCGTGTGCGCCACGTCCCAGACGCGCAGCGTCTTGTCGTCGGAGGCCGTGAGCAGGAAGCGGCCGCCCGGGTGCCAGGCCGCGCCGCGCACCCAGTTGTCGTGCCCCACCAGCGTCGCCACGCACACGCCCGTGCCCACGTCCCAGATCTGCGCACACACAAACACAAACACGACCCTATACTACACTACATATTCAACCGACGAAAACTAATTTCAACTCAACTTAAATATACTATAAACGATATAATTATATGCGCGGTGATTAACTTCACTGTGTTTATTTTTATTTGCAAAGGAAAATGTAAGTCTGCGTATCTGAGTTATATCACGAAGGCGTAAAGTTCGCCAAAGTGCACTGAAGCAGCGCAGTGGATTAATTGGTTCATAACCTATATATAATGAATAACATCTCAAATAATATGAGCGTCGCCGTGCCCAAAAGTTGAATGTATATAGGTAGTTACTTAACTTTCTAAATTTAAAAAAATACAGACTGATGCTGAACATACTTAATACATTCTAATTAATACATTTTAAGGCACTCCGTGTAGTGGCAGTTAAGAATATCCACTACCCCATATATTCCCGTGGGTGTCCTAAGAGGCGACAGTGGGAAACTGGCAAGAGATGGGCAGCAGCATTTTCCTGATAACACCAAAATTACAATAAAGAAACTGCAGTTGCCAACCAAGCCAACGAGTCCCCATGATGAAGGTAAAGAAAAGACGGCCCCCCCAGTCCCCGGCGTCCCCGCTATTCCTGGCTACAGTGGCGACCATGGTAACGGCGGGGCAGCGCGTGCTAAGAATCTCCGGTGGAGATTCAGTTGCCACCTAAAATGACTCGACGTGGCAACATTCATCGCACGGACCCTGAGGACTGACGAGAAGATCATGGAGCTTTAAGAAGAGATAGACAAGTTACGCTGGAATATTATAGGATTATCCGAAGTCCGAAGAGAGGGGGAGGACACGGTAATCCTCGAATCCGGTAACTTGTTCTATCAACGGGAGGGCGACCATCTGTCCCAAGGAGGTGTCGGATTTCTCGTCCACAAGTATCTCGTTAACAACGTTGTAGAGATTGAGTGTGTTGCGTACCCTATACTCAAAATCACCAAACAGTATTTGCCGAAGGTCATACAGCACACACCAACCTTGGCACGTCCCGATGAGGAGGTGGAGGAAATGTATGAGGATATCTCTAAAGCCATGCATTCCTTCAAAACCCACTATACGGTGTTAATTGGAGACTTCATTGCAAAACTAGGCACAAGAGACAGTGATCTGAAGGTAGGGAAATTTGGAACCCAAGGGGCCAGCAGCTGGCCGACTTCATGGAGAAAGAGAGACTCTTTATGATGAACTCTTTCTTCCAGAAGCGGCACCACAGGATGTGGACCTGGTCGAGCACCGACGGTTCGACAAAAAATGAGATTGACTTCATTATGACGAGACGACAACTGTTCAGTGATGTCTCCGTGATCGCGAGGGTGAAAATTGGTAGCAATCACCGAATGGTTAGAGGCACACTGAACCTAAACGTTAAGTTAGAAAGGTCTCGTCTAATGAAGTCAATGCTCCGTCCCCCTCGTGCTATAGTCCAAAGTCCCGAAACCTTTAAGCTCGAGTTACAAAAACCGTTTATAGTGCCTAGAAGATTGCAATGAAATGGACGATATGAATGACAAGCTCGTGGAAACTGTCCATGCGGTCGGAGCTAAGTTCTGCAAGACCCGCTGTAGAAGAACACAAAAACTCGCCCATCACACTCTTAATCTCATGGCTGTTAGACGGTAGATGAAGCTGTAGTCTTCAACAGATTTGACAGCATACAGGCAACTGAACAGACATCTCCAAATGCATGCGGCGGTACTTACGCAACTTCAATACTGCTCGTATTGAAGAAGCGATCGAGCGGAACCAAGGCTCCATAGTCTTTGCCAGAGATCTGTCTGCCAGAAAGAGCCAACTGTCAAAGCTGAAGACCGAGTGTGGCAGCATCGTTTCCGGGACACCTGAGATTTTGAGTGAGATTGAGAGGTTCTATGGGCAGCTGTACACGTCATCGTTGGAGCCACGTGCAAGTGTGAGTAACGATCCAAGAGCGAGTTTTATCCGATACTACGATAATTACTATATAACTACGATATACGATATCCCGGATTTCCGTCTGAGCGAGATTAGAATGGCTCTCCAGCACCTTAAAAACGGCAAGGCTCCAGGTGCTGAAAGCGGGTGGAAAACCGGTACTTGAAGTCCTTCAGAAGCTCTTTAATTCCGTCCACCATGGTGGCACTACTGCGGAGGTATGGAGCAGAAGTCTTGTTCTTCAAGAAAGGCGACAACGCTCTCTTGAAGAACTACAGGCCGATTTCCCTTCTGAGCCGCGTCTACGTGCTGTTTTCGAGAGTTATTGCGAATCGTCTCGCACGCAGACTTGACGATTTCCAGCCTCCCGAACAAGCCGGTTTCCGAAAAGGCTTTAGTACCATAGACCACATACACACCCTTCGGCAAATTGTACAGAAGACAGAATAGTATAATCTGCCACTTTGCCATGCGTATGTGGACTATGAGAAAACCTAATCAGGTTTTTTCATAGTCGAACTTTGGGCGGTGCTGCAGTGCCTTCAACGGTGCCAAGTTGACTGTCGGTATATCGAAGTGCTGAAGTGTTTGTACAGTAGGGCTACGATTGCTATGATATCCTATGTATGTGAGTACATGATGATATCATGTACTCACATACATAGGATATCAGAGTACGAAACCTATCCAACTGCAGAGAGGTGTAAGACAGGGTGACGTTATATCCCCGAAACTCTTCACCGCTGCATTGGAAGACGTTTACAAGCTACTGGACTGGAAAGGATGCGGTATTAACATCAATGGCGAGTACATCACTCACCTTCGATTTGCCGACAGTATAGTCCTTATGACAGAATCGCTGGAGGATCTAAGCACTATGCTCAATGACCTCAATAGTGTCTCCCAACGGATAGGTCTTAAGATGAACATGGACAAAACAAAGATCATGTTTAATGTCCATGTCATATCTATGCCGGTAGTTGTTGGGAGCACTAAGGTCGAAGTTGTTGACGAGTATGTTTACCTGGGACAAATAGTCAGACTAGGTAAGTCCAACCTCGACCGAGAAGTCAATTGACGGATTCAACTCGGTTGGGCAGCATTCGGTAAACTACGACACATCTTCTCGTCAGGTATACCTCAAAACCTGAAAACGAGATTGTACAACCAATGCATGTTGCCATTGATGACTTATGGATCTGAGATGTGGTCCTTCACTGCTGGCCGTATGAGGAAGCTCAAGGTCGCTCAGCGAGCTATGGAGAGGGCTATGCTCGGGGTTTCTCTGTGTGATAAACTTAGAAATGAGAATATCCTCGAAAGATCGAGAGTGACCGACATAGCCCAACGGATTAGTAAGCTGAAGTGGCAATGGGCCGGCCATATAGTTCGAAGAACCGACAACCGATGGGGACAAATGGTTCTCAAGTGGTAGCCTCGTACTAGTTGTGACTCGTAGTGACGAGCTGGTAAGACATGCAGGAAGTCAATGGATGCAGGTGGCTCCGGACCGTGCTTTGTGACATTCCTTGGGGGAGGTTTATGTTCAGCAGTAGACTTATGAAGGGCTGTAATGATGATGATGAAGGCATTCCATGCTAATCAAGCTTTGGTGTAATGAAGTAATAAGTTAGGGTGTTTTGTAACATCAACTTACGCACATTGCTTACAAAATAATAATTATTATTACCTAAAAGTTCATAAACAATAAAGTGTTTCCAAACAACATTATTTTACTATATTTAACACAATATCTGTTTGGTTACTTTGAAGTACCTATGGTTACAGAGTTAGAAACTTCTAATAGTTAAACTTTGGTTACTTAAGTATTGATTAACTAATTTTGTTTTAATCTATTCAAATTTAACTTACAGACACTTGGGCAATTAAGCAGTTATATGCTGGATCTTGGATTTATTAAGAAATATAGAATCGAATGCAAATGTAATGCAAAACAAAAAACAATATTTGGTTACAGGTTTCCACAAAGTGTAGTAACACTTATAACGAGGAGGAGTGTTAAGTATAGTTAGGTATAGTAAGTAGGAAGGCGGGTCACCTTGACGGTCTTGTCGCGGGAGCCGCTGGCGAGGAAGGGCCCGAGGTGGCTGGCGCGGCGGTTGTCGCCGCCGGCCGCCTCGTTGATGGCGGCGGCCGCGGCCTCGGGCGCCCACGCCACGCACTCCACCACGTGCTCGTGCTCGCGCAGCTCCATCTGTCGTGTCGTGTCGTGTCGTCATCGTTAGCTATATATTCATACCTGAACGCTTCGTTTTGAAACCAACGCCTTTTTAAGCATGTTGTGCGCACGGTGGTGTGACGTTGACTGAATATTCGTTGTTTACGTTCTATTGCCAATGTCAAACACAAAATAGTCTGTGGTTAAACCTTAATAGTAATATCTTACATAAGCACAGTCGCACAAAGTTGTCGCCAAGAAGTTTTTAAAATGTCATCAACAAATAATTAAACACAGATTGACTGAGTAAGCTGTGAATTTTGTATGTCAATGTAAGAAGGCTATATAGATAGATATAAAATAAACAAGATTATTTTATAGATAGATATAAAATTAAAATGATCTTGTTTATTAGATATATGTGTTTTATAAATTAATGTGCACTTAACTGAACTGACCACTGAACGACCACTAATATTAAATTAATAATCAACATACAAAATTTGTTTTTGAAAGTATTTTATTATAAAAGGAGAGATGAAAGTTATATAATTCTCGCTGGGTTTTTTGCCGGTTCTTCCCACTACAAATCTATTTTACAAACTAGTGATAATAAAACATTGTCTTTCAATATGCAATAATCTATATTGAATAAAAAAATATTCTATTCTATTTTAACGATTTGAAAGGCAATCACATGGTTATGTTGCTGTTAAGGTTTTTAAAAAGGACATACGACTTTTTGAAAAACGACTTAATAAAAAGGACTTATACAAGGCAAGTTCATGCTGGCACGGAAGACACCGTGTGAGAAGTTTGTGCTTGTTTTTAAAAAAAAAATAACTTATGTTAGATTAATGAAGAAGTAAAGCCATAGTCACAAACTCACAAATGCTATTGCTCAAAACAAACCACCCTATGTGATGGATGTGACAACAGATGGTAAATATTCACTGAATACTCAAAGATACATGATGTAATAATAAACAGGGTTAAATTAAATTAATAAATGAATGGGTGTTGTAATTAGAATTGTTTACAAATACTGAATCAACATAAATGAAAAGTGATGTAAGTCAGTGACTGAATTAAATGTAAATTCGCTTTAACCAATAACGGTGGCTTGTTTGTGTGAAGAATGTAATGTATCTATGGGCACCTTGCACTCGTTGGTGTTGGTGTCGGTGTTCCAGATGCGCACGGTCTGGTCGTTGGAGCAGGAGGCGAGCAGCGCGCCGTCCGCCGACACGCGCACCATACGCACCCACTCGCGGTGACCCTTGAACGTCTTCACACAGTACCTGCACAAATAGTTACGGTTACTGCATGTACCTATGAACGAGCATGAGGAGAAAGGAGCCCACCTCCAATTTTAACACATAAGTGATACATTCGAAAAAATTGTGTTTCTACCAAGACGTGTAACACTTCGCGCCCTCTGCAGTTGATAATTTCAGACAAGTGTCATCATGAATGAAATTGGCCAAAGAGCGCTCTTGTTGGGAAAAAATTGAACTCATTTGGTATTCATTCAGTTCGAATTTGAGAGGCAGTTGCATAATCAAGGGTTGACAATTGATACCAGAAGCCTTACACTTAAGATGCTGATCCAAGAGATTCTATTTATTTATTTATTTTTTTAATTTATTTCGGTCAACAAACAGTTTCACAATAATACTTTTACAAATAATATACATACACATAATGAAATAATTGTGACACCAACACCGTTAACCACAAATAATTAAATAAAAAAATTTGCGTGCTAAAACTTAGTAAAGTAAGTTGACCATGGATTTAATTCAAGTGGTGTTGAATTCAGGCAACAGATTAAAGAAAACTGATTTTTTAAATGAAGTAACATTCGTTGCAAATATATCTAGGGTAGTGAAGTAGCTGTTATAAGCTTCAGTCATTCGAGTCAATGGCGAACGTTTCCCAGCATTCGTTCGAGACTTAGGTGTAGCAAATAGTTTATATGTACGGCATGCTCGAGTGTGTGATCTGGCTGGTACTTTAAAACATAACTTATCCACTATATCAATACAATCGTACTTATTATTACAACAGTCGTACAATAGTTTAACTTGTAATTGTAACCTTCTAGTTTTTAGATTAAATATTTTATATTGTTGTAACAATTTTGAGTAAGACAATTTACTATGAAAACATTTAAAATGCATGCATCATAGGGAGTTCTTTTGCACTCTTTCAAGGCGGTCTGAGTATTTTTTTGTAAAAGGTATCCCACACAGACGGCATATTCAATTTGTGAGCGTATTAAAGATTTATATATATACATATATGTACTTGGCCTTTTAAAATCGTTACTAGAGCGGATAACAAACCCATACATCTTATTACAAATATTATCAATATGAGTTTCTAGTGTTAGCTTAGTGTCTAATGTAACTCCCAGATCTCTAATTTTATGCACCCTATCGAGATTTGCGCCACACAAAGAATAATTGAAATAACTTATACTTTTTTTCTTGCTAAAACTTATACACTTACATTTATCTATGCTAAGTTTCAATTTATTACAGTCACAGTAAGCTGTCAATCGGTTCAGATCTCCTTGGAAGTTTTCAAATCCCTCTTCTTTTTGTTGTCTGAGAGCTCAAGCTTTTTAGCTTCAGTTTTTACAATCTATTGCTGTTGCAATGTGCTAGAATAACCAAGCTTATCAAATGGTAAAGACAAATGTATCTTGAGACTGATTATACCTATAAAAATTTACGAAAACATCATCCCAGATTGTTCCCCTCTTTCCTCCTCCAAAACTGGGCTGATTATTATAAATTATTAATACACTAGACTGTCTGTATGGTCTATGACATTCATTAAATTTGCTGGATGCCTAATAAAGGTGGTATAACTGGGCAGTGTTAGTCATTTTTAAAGGTACTAGCTTTAAAAATAATTAATTTATGGGAAGAAATAAAACATAGAAATATGCTAGTAGTAGATATAGATTAAAGATTGTATTGTAAGCAAATATTTGATCCAGTGTTTTTATCTAAGGAGAAAACAGAGAAATATATTTGTATAGACTAAATGCCGCCCGGATAGCCTCTTAACCAATTTTTCCAAGAATTACATGATATAGTGGTAGCATAATATATCCTCCAGAAGACTTGTAATGACAACGGCTGGTCTCATAATATATCTTGCAGAAGACTTGTAATGACAACGGCTGGTCTCAACGGAAACTAGCTATCTGCACAGGAAAGGCCTATAGTGCACGAGTATGCGAACATACATGCATTCTCTATTCAGATGCGACAGATGGCTGTCATAACTGGAAATTTCAAAGCACATATATTTACAAAGCTGTTTTATTTTAGTTTTTTTATATTTAGAAATGTTTACCTTCTTAATAATTAATCAACTGAACATACCCAGTGGCTACATCCCAGGCCTTGATAGTCTTATCCCGACTGGCTGAATAGACGACGTCGCCGCTGGGCGAGAAAGCCACGGACGATACATTGTGCTCATGGCCATGCATAGTCTTTATACACTCAAAGGTCTGGTTGAAATCCCACAACTTTATTGACATGTCAGCACTGCATGATACTGAAATATTTACAATTATTATTTACACTCAATCCTCTAATATTTAAGTATTTTAGATAGTAAAGATAAGAATGAAATGACTGAATTACATTTATAATTTCAGTTTTGCATTTTAATTGAGATTGAATCTAGCGAAAATACAAATTAAAAAAAAATACTGCAGGTAATTCATGATGCCTCAATAGATTAAAATAGTACATATATGTATTAATTTAAATTTTCAAAGGTCTATCAAAGATTTTGTCTAGAAAGACTTGAAAAGAAAGTAGTACTTCTTTTTAGGTAAGTTAATGTAGTTGTTAGTAATACTGTATCTTGCTGGTCTAAACTAGCTCAATAGAATAATAATAAACCGATCAGATACATAACATATTTAAATGATTTGACACTCACCAAGTAACTTGCCATGGTGGTCGAATGCAATGTCCTGAACGGAATCGGTGTGCCCTTTCAGGGTTCGTTCGTACACGCCGCTCTCAAACTCCCACACACGAATGGTGGCGTCTTCGCTCGAGGACACCATCAAACTGAACACTGGATGAAATATTACCTGTAACAGGTTTGGATTTAAACTAAAATAAGTGGACTCTTGTCTTGTAACAACATCATCAACTGGCTGCATGAAATAAACCTCCTAAAGTTATATACAGAACCGTTTTAAATACATATTTATTGCCCTGGAATACTGTAAGTTATTTTTTATCACAGATTGTTAAATCCTTCAATGACGTATATGAATGCTAGTCATTACGTTTGCCATCAATATACCAGGGTCGTAATAACTGTTTTCATATTATTAGAGTGACAAGCAAATTGAGTCTTCCTAATAGTAAGTGGCTAATGCAGCCCATGGACACTTGGCACTAACTTTACAACTGCTGGATTGACTTTTGTAGCCAAAATTCTTGGTAGCCATTTTTAAATTTGATTTTTATTTCCTCGTTCATTGTCAGTTCTATAAGTTCTTCTCCCAGTTGGGATGATACTGCATTGTTGACATTTGAAAAAGGATCTAACACCCAGTCTGTTATTGGCAATTTCAAAACGTCCGGGAATCTTTAAATTAAATCACTGTGGAGATTTTCCAAATGTTGGCAGTAGACAAGCAAATCGTCGTTGTTGCAGGATACTGATAAATTGGGAAAATTATGGAACTCACGTCTGCCGATATTCTTCTTATGTAAGAGCAGCTTGGCTACGAAAGCAGAGACGACATTTTTGGTTTTTATCAATTGAAGTTGGAGATTCATATCATTAAGCAATTTATAAAATCATTCTTTGATGTGACGAGGTTGTCGCGTAATTCTATGTCTTTGTTTTCCAAGAACTCTACGACAGAGTCAAACAGATTGTAAAATCGAGTCAGACAATTCCCTTTTGATAGCTAACGCACTTCTGTGTCTGTGAAATATCAATTGGTTGAAATCTACAAAGCTGATTAAATAATCTGTCATTTAAAGAGTCGTTTCAGATTTTATTGACTGCTCTGATGACATGTTGCAATGATTGAAACAGCCTTTCACTTAAATTCCTAGCAACCAAATGTTGTCAATGTGCAGCAAGCACATCTGGAATTTTGTTTTTTAAGTACATAGGCTGCACTAAAAGTATCGGGAATGGAATATTTCCACTGTTCCTGTCATATTAAAATCTTTTTAAATGAAAAGTCCTTGGTTTTAAAAATCGAATACCATTTATTTATTGAAAAAAAGATTCTCGGTCTTGTCACAAGGTTTTGTCAAACTTGTTTAGTCGTTGAGAAAATGGAATTGACTCGAGAAAATTCAAGAGCGATGATTTATTATGACTTTCGAAGTGGTTTAACACAGAAACAGTGTGTTGACCGGATGATTTCTGTATTTGGTGACGAAGCCCCATCCAAAACCACAATTTGTCGCTGGTTTGCTGAATTTCAACGTGGACGTGTCAAGCTCAGTGATGATCCCCGTCAAGGTCGTCCAAAAACTGCAGTCACCCAAGAAAACGTAGATGCTGTGCGTAAGCTAATTGAGGAAGATCGACATGTGACATACCGCGAAATTCAGGCAACTTTAGACATTGGCATGAGTCAAATACAAATAATCTTGCATGAACAATTAGGTGTAAAAAAGTTGTTTTCCCGATGGATACCGCATTCGCTCTGTGAAGAGCAAAAAGCGGCTCGCGTTACTTGGTGTGTCAGAACTCTCGAAAGATTCCACGCAGGATTCTCAAATGCTGTATACAACATCGTATCAGGTGACGAATCCTGGATATACGCGTACGAACCCGAAACAAAAAACCAGTCACGAGTTTGGGTGTTCGAAAATGAGTTAAAGCCAACAAAAATTGTTCGTTCACGGAGTGTTGCAAAAAAAAAATGGTGGCCACGTTTGTCTCCAAAACCGGCCATGTTACGACTATTCCTCTTGAGGGACAAAGAACGGTTAATGCAGAATGGTATGCTAGCATTTGTTTGCCACAGGTCGTTTCTAAACTCCGTAAAGAGAAATGCAACCGCCGCATCATCCTCCATCACGACAATGCGAGTTCTCACACCGCACACAGAACAAAAGAGTTTTTAGAGCAAGAAAATATAGAATTATTAGACCATCCGCCGTACAGCCCCGACCTAAGCCCTAATGATTTCTATACTTTCCCTACAATAAAGAATAAATTGCGTGGACAGAGATTTTCATCACCTGAAGAAGCTGTGGAGGCCTACAAAACGGCCATTTTGGAGACCCCCAACTTCCGAATGGAATGGTTGCTTCAATGATTGGTTTCATCGTATGGAAAAATGTGTCAAATTTCGCGGAGAATACTTTGAAAAGCAATAAATACATTTTTAAATAGTAATGTTGTGTCACTTCCTTGATTCCCGAAATTTTCAGTGCCGCCCTCGTACGCTATGAAGCCTTTTTGACACCCTGTCATAGCTTACGTACCATCTGTAGCAGCTGATATAATATTTGTCAAAGGAATTTCCTTTTTCATCACAAAACTTTTCCATTGTTTTAAATATGGTTTTTCCTTTTGTGTCCATCTCTAAATTTCTAGCAAATAATAGGTCTTGACATATTTTTTCATCTTTAATAAAAGTTACATAAGACAGCAAGAATGCTTCATTAGTTGGTAAAGTGGACTCTACGAACTGAATTGAAAATTGACTAGTCTTCAGATGATTGCACAATGACTCTTCAATGTTTTCAGCCATTTGATCAATTCGTCTTTGCACAGAAGTAATTGATCAAAGGAATTTTTCCAATTATGTCTGCCGCCGGTTTATGGAGTACAGTAGTTATAACTTCTATTATTGCCGGAAAAATTAACGTTTCTCCGATGGTGTGTGGTTTACCTGTTTGAGCAATTAACAAAGAGATATTGTATGAAGCTCGAAGTCCATCACTCTCTTGCTTAGCTACCACCGAAAAAAGTTTTGATACACTTGGCTGAGCATTATGCTTCTCTTCCAGGTTTTGAAAATAGGCTACAGTTTTGTCCTTCTTATCTGGATGCTTTTTATTCAAATTATCTTGAAGTCTTGAAGGCTTCATCGCGGCCTATCCTACGAAATCTATGTTAAGTATTTCTAGTTTATATACCATCATACAGGGCAGAAATATAAACTAATTATTGGATATTGAGTAGTAGGTAGGTTTTAACTTTAGTAAATTTTGAAATATAAAGTATCTAAATGAAATTACAAATCCCCCTAACCCACGCCAACGCCCCCCATTTTTTCTGGGCCCCTTAATCTCTCTCTTAGACCTCTAGGTCTCCAACGCCCACAAGGGGGCATTATCGCCCATTTTAAAAAAAACTGCTTTACACTAACTTTAAACAATGTAGACCACAGATGCATTGTCACCCCTAAGGCCTAAGATGAAATGAGGACCAACTGAAAAGGTACAGCGGCTCCTCATGACCCGCCCAGCAGCAGAGATTGACCAATTAGTGACCTTCTAATGACAGATCCTAATACCACACCATGTTGGATTCGGGAACAACAAGGTGGACGTGACCCCTGAATAGGTGTGCCACTCAAAGCCCGGCCGCACTCTCTCAAAAAAAAAGGTTAGACGACTAAGATTATGGGTCACTGTGGAATGGTGCTGATTCGTATCCTTAAATGAACAATCAATTATTCTTCATAAAGCCCCTCTTGAAAATGCGACATTGAAAATTTTACTATTTATTCCTATCACTTTTCCCTATTGCTTTCTTTCTCGAGTTAGCCTGTTAGCTCTCAAACTGGAACACAGAAGTGGATACACTACTTCATTGTGGCTGAGATAGGCATGATGATATCAACCCAGACTCTTAAGAAACGCCTTACAACCATTACTTTAAAGCCTAGATGGTACAGACTAGACATTTTTCTATTTACTTCAATCTTTGCATTCATCATCATTATCTGCCAAACAATGAAACTATCGAAAAATTTAACACCAGCTCCCGGTCTATACTGAGACAGGTCTAAAAGCAAAGTAACTAAAAAGGCAAACATACATTTATTTATTTCAAAACATTTCAGTATTATTTTATAAGTCTGTGCAAATGCATTGGGCGACTGCGGTCATATACCGCGAACTGAATTTGGAGAGTAGGCGTCAATAAGCATCTAGCTAGCTAATTAGCTTTTAACTATAATGTTTTTATTTTTTGATAAAATTTTATTAGAATGAATTATATTATCATTAGATCCACAAGAATAAGCATTCTATTATATTCTTCGTTTTTAAATACATGCATAGGGTGAAGAGCTTTGTTGTTAACTACAGCATAGACCTTTTGTGATGAACACTTTTAACAAAGATGCTATATGACTCATGTAAGTTACGAGAGCCCCTCGCTAATATGTTACATTAACTTTGCCAAACATTTACTGACACGTATGAGCGCACGCACGTATATACGCACGCATGCACACGATCACGAAACGTATTATAATAATAGGATAACATTTAATGTATTAAGTAAAATTGAAATCAATGAGTTTTATTTTCCAAATTATAGTAGAGCTAGAAAACCAGTGTAGTTTTGTTCTGTGGGCTTTTTTAAATAAGAAATATTTTCGATAATGGAAACATATCTACAAAGTGATTTTTTTTTTGTAATATTTATTTACATTTTATACAAATTTAGGGTGGTCAAGGGTCTTTATGTGCTGAATGCCATCCTAACATAAATTATTCGGTGCACTGTGATAAATGACAGCACTGACAACAGAGAAATAGTGAGATAAACCATTTTAATATTACTGAATCCAAACGAGAAGGAGACGTCTCCATACATTCTTGGGCCCAAGTGTTAACAAGATGAAAGTAAGACCATTTGGATGCGTATATATAAAAAATTCATAGCTTAAAATCTAGCAAGATTTGTCAATCTAGGAGCTGAGTTATTGTAGGACAAGTAAAAGTGAGATTATCTATTACCTACACTGTAACAGGTGATTCTCAATGTTATTACACTGTAACAGGCTATTTTTCACTACAATTAGTTAAGGATATAAAAGCAGGATCAGTATAAAATCACCAAAAAAAATGTGGTTAATATAGAAACGAAATGGTGAAACGATTAACGAAAGTTAAAATAACAACAACTGAGTGAAGTGAATATTAGGGATATCGATCTGAGATTTATTACTTGAATCGTTGTTGTAACTGTTACTTCTTGGAATTTTTGATATTTTGTATATTTTATTATTATTTTGTAGACATGTACGCAATTTTTTTATCTCCCTAGTTACACAGAAAAATAATCGAAAATAGATATTAAAATGCTCAATTTAATCAAGAATCGATTATATTGCGCTCTTTTCATCTTTTTCTTTTAAGTAAATAATTTGAAGCTTGAACCGTCAAGTCAAGTTTCAAAATGAAAAGCCCTCTATTGGAAGATAACGTTCAGAAACGAGAATTTCACTAGTGTATTCTTTATGGTAATCGATTTATTGCCATAAATAATATGCTACAATCGATTTTCTAACTTATTTCTTAATTTATTGTTTTTTCGAAATCTAGATTGTAAAAAGAGCTACTTTTTGTATTTTACTTAAGAAAAATATTGCCAATTTTTTAAATTATAAGCCAATAAGTTAACTTAAGGCCCAAAAATCCCATTCTCTTTTTACACACTGATGATATGGACAGGAAGCAACATTACCAGCCACAAGGAGCGGTTCTGTAGTTGCCAATCCACACTAATACGCGTCGCATGTATGAAAATTCTTTAAAAAAATGCATGCCTGGTCCATTATTGGACTGAACCCTCGTCAGACATAATGCCTCACAATTTAAAAATCAGTGGTTGTGTAAAATTCATACGAAATTTACATATTATGCCTTTATACTGTTCAAATATACTTTAGCTGCACTGCCTTAATCACAATCCATTGAAATGGCTAAGTATAGCTAAGTATTTAATTTATACATACTGAAAACACTTAGAATCCATCTATTTTATGTAATTATTTGAGAAGGAGAGTTATGTAATAAATATCTTTGCATGTTAGGAATTACCTTAGTAATAGTTGCCCGGTGACCAGTGAGACAGAACTTTTCAGGCGGACGAGGGATCCATTCGGCGGGCGTACGCTTGCCGCGCGTTGGCGCGCCCTCCATGAACTCCTTTTGAGCCTCGGATAACTTGGATTCTAACTCCATCACCTGTAATTGTCATCAACAACATCGATTTAAGACGATAGGCCCATCACAGTTAACTGCTGAATATGTGGGTTTATACCATTTGATGTCAATGGTTCGCTTTATTTATTCCTTATTGTATTCAAAGTATGATTACTATATGATCATGGAGTTAACTATTAATGTTGATAGTACAGAAACATTAATCTATAAACTATACGTCTTAAATTTTACGACAATATTTGGGGACGTTGACGCCGTGGTTAAAAACGGCTGGAGAACATTATCAGTACATTTGTTTTGATTAGAATATATTATGTAAGAAACAGCATCTGGCATGTGACAAGCGGACGTTGCAGGCGACCTAGAAACTGTGACGACAAGTCGATCGATCCATCTCATTGCCTGGTTCGGATAGCTTTATACACTGCGCCCAATTTTTTATAAGCTGGGCTGTTTTCAAATATTTTCAACAGTTGCCATTATTACCCTAAGTTAAAATTGAATATTGAAATAAACCTAAAAAACCGGCCAAGTGCGAGTCAGACTCGCGCACCGAGGGTTCCGAACAAATCTGTAGGTATATAAGTTTAAAATTATTAAAAATATTTTTATTATATGATGTAACTAAAAATTTATGCTTTTGCAATTTTTCCTTTATCTGTGCTATAAAACGTTGCTTCGTACCAAATTTCAAGATTCTGAGTTCACGGGAAGTACCCTGTAGGTTTTGATTCCCTCGCGAATGTCGAAAATTTGCGGCATAAACGGCTGTATCTTTTGATTGCGTTGGCTTAGAAGTTTGATTTTTTCACAGCTCCAAGGGACAGTAGACTTGAGTGTTTGGTATGAATTTCAGCTTGATACCTCCACGCGTTCTTGAGAAAAAGGGTCTTGACAGACAGACAGACAGACAGACAGACAGACAGACAGACAGACAGACAGACAGACGTACAACAAAGTGATCCTATAAGGGTTCTGTTTTTTCCTTTTGAGGTACGGAACTCTAAAAACAGCTTAATTTAAGCCCAAGCGTAGGCTTCCTCGGATTTCACAATGTAAAATTAGTCGAGTGCAGACTGGTGATTTCACATCTGGAAAATATTTTTTCTCAGAAATGCAGAATAAATAAAAGTACATGATTAATTATAAATGAAAGGCAAATGATCTTATGAAGTGAGAATATCAACTATCTAAAATTTAAATTATTGTTAGTTGGATGGTTGACAATTCAAATTGGCAATGTTTTAGGAATATTTTGTAATGTTTTACTGCAAATTATCATTTCTATTTTTATTATTATATTATTATTTCACATAATGCATGTTATGTTTAAAGGAAGTATTTCATTTCAATTTATTATTATGTGACTAGCTATGTGACACAAATTATAGTAAAATAATTAACATTTAATATTATTTAACTATTTTATGTTAGTATTACTGTTCTTAACTTTTTATCAATATTCTAGAATTCTTACAAAACCTCACATGAAGACAATAATTGATCATAATTGCGTTCAAGATAATGATACTTGCCTTTTTCTGCAGCCTTATTACTGAAGTCCATTTCTTTTCTAAGAGTCCGCCGAACTTGCGATCCATTTCGCCGGTCATTTCGGCTTCCTTCTTAAACGCTTCCAGCGCGTCCGTGTAGCCATTGCTACCTAAATAATCGGCGATCGCTTTGTTCCTAAAAAAAAATGAAAAGTTAATATTTTATGCAAATTATGTATGAGCGACTGAAACACACAAATTGAAAATAACAATTATTTCATTGATTATGGTCACTCTTAAAGTTTTAATTCACGAGCCCGCTGACTTATTTTACAATTTGCCGGTATTTTTATAATTTTCTGGCCAGCATTATATATGAAAATGGAAACGCTCGACAGTTTATAGACATACTCTAGTAAATTACATCGACAAAGCCGTCAGTAAATGGGCAAGTATAATTTGACTACGACATATTATTATGATAGGTTACTAGATTCCGTTTACGGTTCCCCCTGGAAACAGATATTCCAACCTTTCCAATGATAAATTCGATAATTCAGGATGGTACAAAATAGTCCATGCAGATTTTTGTATGTTTTTTATCCCACATATGTATGACTCTCTTAACTACATTATGTTAAGTTGTTGTTTAAGGACAGGCCACTAGCCTTAAATTAAAGGTTAAGCTTAAATAAAAGGGTGTTATTCTTTACCTAAACATTGAATAAGTTCCTTATCCGAGGCGTGGGTGTAACATTTGGTTTGGTATTGTTGGTATTATAAGCATAGCACCCACATACTAAGAATTTACTAAGTTTTTGCCATGGAGTGCTTGCGTCGCGTTGTCTCGCTTATGTCACAACAGCATTGCCTACCAATTATTTCTCATATTAACCGACCCCACTCGAGTCTATGCTTTTCGGGGTGGTCACGTTATCTCGCTTATGCCACAACTGTATCAATGAATTTCCTACTAACGTATGCTCCCGGTTTACACTTACGTTCACATAAGACGTATCCGTACCACCATAATTGACTTTCCGTGCGTTTCGTTCACGATGTTACTTAATCCGAGATTACCCAGGATGAACTTGTTACGTATGCAGTCTCGCCTCGTAACGCTGTTCATCAAACGTTGTATTTTCATTTCTGTAACGTTGAGCTCCTGGACACGTGGGCCAAAGTCGAGATGTCACTACCATAATATATTACAAGAACCCGGGACCTCATGATCAGCAGTCGCACTACTACAACCACTAGACCAACGAGGCAGTATCCACGGTCGGCCAAAAAAACATCAGTTATTGAACTTTTCCATCAAACAATTCTCAATAGTGTAGTGTAGTGTAGTGTCTCACCCCCACGCCTCGGAAAGCATGTAAAGCCGTCGGTCCTGCGCCTCATCTCTCTCCGCTCGTGTCGGTTTACCGTAGGGAGTGCCCTATTTCCTAACTTTCATAGTCCGATGGGACCTGTGCTTGCGCTTATACTTGGGCACTATAATCCTGTCCTGCGCTTTTGGGTAGTCTCCGTAGAGGCTGGCTGCTGTGACCGAAATTCGGTCTGGAGGACAATATTATTTATTAGACTATGCCGAAATTTTGTGACCTCGCGCTTTTTACTCCAAGCTCCGAAATTCCAAACTCTAACGTCGTAATCTATGCCCTCTGACATGCAGGTATTCGTATTTCTCCATTTTAAAACGTATTTTTATTATTAATTTATTTAGTACTAGCTGTTCACCGCTACTTCGCCCGCGCGTAATTTATTATGATTGGATTTCATGGGTTTTAATTTTTTGCGCGGAACCCTAATTTATTTTCTAATAAAAGTAGCCTAAGTTACTTCTTATAACATCAGCTATCTGTCAGTGAAAATCCAGTCAAAATAGGACCTGCCGTTTTGGAGATTAGCTGGAACAAACAGACAGACAGACAGAAAGACAAAAATATTAAAAATCCTGTTTTTTTTATAACTACCGTATATACCTTCATATGCGAATAGTAAAAAGCTGTTATTGTGACATTACAAACAGACACTTCAATTTTATTTATTTGTATAGATATAGATTTTCTGCGATATGCATGGTCTTTGCTACATTGAGTTTTTCAGTTGACCGATCTCTAGTGTATTCTCCCGTCGTTTCAATCAATTCCAAAAGCTTAGCACCTAAAAAACTAAGAACGTACTACAAGTAACGGGCGTATCTCTACATAGTATAAAACAAAGACGCTTCCCGCCGTCTGTACGCTTTGATCTTTTAAACTACGCAAAGGATTCTGATACAATTTTCATCCATAGACAGAATTATTTAAGAGGAAAGTTTATATGCATAATACATGCATAATTATATACTATATAATATTTCTGTCCGTGTGTATGTAATTGTGATTCACAATTGAACCCGGTAGATGGCGCTGTTGTCGAGATCCAGAAATCACCCGTGCGGGGCCGGGACGGATCGCTAGTCTAAGTTATAAATTCGAAGTTGCCCCAAATAGGTAGAATTCTTTTACGATGAATTTAATACATAATCCATGAGTCAGTCACCGATGAACGGATAATTTAATACCACACGATTACAGTTTGTTACGTAACTAAAGCCATTTAATTGTTACATATCGTCGTATGGCTAAGCTGTTGATGTCAGTCAGTAAGCGCGTATATCACACTAAGCATTAGTTGTCTAAATGCACCTGAATTTAATGTAATTCACAGTTTGTTGATTTTTGAACAATGGCTGTTCTAAAATCCTGGCAACATTAAAGCCGAAATTGTTGACGATATAGAATTATTTTCGACGACATATAAAATTTTGAGAACAGTCTGTTAATTACCTATAATATATTATAATTCACAACTGATTAAAACTCTTTAACTAAAGGTTAATATTTAATAATTACCCGCATTATGTATTGTTTATTTCATGCCGGTAGTGACAAAAATGTGTTCTACGGAATAATCCAGAAGATTACGTGTACAGCCTCCATAAATTTCATAGGCCTCCTTTCATCTTCGAAAGGGATTTGTTTTGGCCGACTTTGCCATGTCCTCGTAAAAAACGCGCAAGTTTTCTTAAGATGTTTTCTGTCACCGTCGAGTAAGTAGTAAATCAGCACTTAAAATTGCTATTAATTAACAATTTCATTCGTGCCGGTGGAAATCGAACACAGTTCGCTCGTTTGCTATGAAATATTGAAACAAGAGTCACTGACTGTTTTTTTTTATAAATGTAATATAAATCCGACGTCTTAAATTATAATCAGTGTCGGATTGTACTATAATACCTTTTTAAAATTATGCTCATAATAACTTTCGTATATGGTTGCTGCTACCCAAGACACTATATGACACTTACGAATTTCTAATGGTATTGCCCGGTGGACAATTTTGTTGCATACTAATAAATTTGTTAGTTTTGCAAGTTATAAAAGAATTAAAATTAGAAATTGGTGACAAGGTACGTGGAACAGATGAGAAAATATTACTAACTTGGGGAATTGTTCTCTCGGTGCTCGCAGCTTTCTAAGAGAAAAATCAGCGCAGGTTTATTGAATGGATGTCGTATAACAGATTTTATTGCTACTTTTCTAAGCTAAAGCTGTGTTAATCACTGTTTCCGACTGGTTACTTGAATTTACTATTGCAGAATATTTATCATATTGCTCTAATCTCTTATACGGTATACGATTTTTATCGAGAAAATAGGCGTCAAAAGATTTTTTTTTTTTTATAGAAGACGAGCATGCGGCTCACCTGATGGTAAGTGAATACCGCCGCCCATGAACAACCGCAACACCAGGGGAATTGCAGATGCGTTGCCGGCCTTTTAGAAAGGTGTAAGCTCTTTTCTTGAAGGTCCCTAAGTCGTATCGGTCCGGAAAAATCGCCAGTGGTAAACAATTCCACAGAGAAGTTGTACGTGGAAGAAAACTCCCAGTAAAATGCACAGTCGTGGACCGCCAAGCATCCAGATGGCGAGGATAGTATCGTGAATTTTGACGCGATGTGCGTTCGTGAAATTTGGCGACTGGAATTAATCCGAACAATTCTTCAGAGCACTCCCCGTGGTAAATTCGATAGAAAATGCAAAGGGATGCAACATCCCTACGCAGTACCAGTGTATCGAGCCTATCAGAAAAAACTCGGTCGTCAATGATTAGAACCGCTCTGCGCTGGGTGCGGTCAAGTGGAACGAGCTGGCACTGGGGTGCCCCGGCCCATAGATGAGAACAGTATTCCATGTGAGGCCGAACTTGCGCTTTGTATAGTTGCAAGCGATGTGCCGGTATGAAATATTGTCTCGCTCTGCTGAGCACGGCAAGCTTTTTAGAGGCCAATTCGCAAATATGTCGACACCAAGGATTCCGATGCTAGCAGAGGCAGCAAGGGGAGTGCCTTAAAACTGAGGAGATACGACATAGGGGTTCTTTTTAGCGGTAAACGCGCAAACTTGTGTCTTCTGGGGATTGATCTGGACTAGATTTAGTCGCCCCCAATTCGAGACTTTGTTCAGCAAAGACTCGACTTCAGACACAAGTTTGTCCCGATACTCGGCGACGTTTTCCCGAGAAATATTGGCACGGCCGGTATATAACGCATCACCAGTGCTGTCGTCTACATAGCAATGAATGTTACCAGTTTGCAACATATCATTGATATGCAGGAGAAACAGCGTTGGTGATAGCACGCAGCCTTGTGGAACACCAGCGTTGATAGGCATGAAATCAGAGCATGCACCGTCTACTACGACCTTGATGCTCCGATCAGCAAGGAAACTGGAGGTCAATTTGCACAATTTCTCGTTAAGCCCATAGGAAGGAAGCTTCGAAAGAAGCGCTTTGTGCCAGACCCGATCGAAGATCTTCGCCTTTAGTTTGGACCTAGCGAATTAGTCTATTATATTGATATCAGATTTACGCTTTCCCTAATGTCCTTGAATGAGGATGCAATTGCTACATTGCTCAGAGAAGAAATTCGAACTACTACTACTTTTAAGTAGCAGCCCGAACTAAACGGCACGGAGAAATAATTAACCATCAGAATACATAATATTGTGCAAAGTTCATTTCTTGCTTGTTGTCATCAAGTTTCGATATCTACACGGTGAAAATGAATCGAAACTAAAGACAATCTTAGGCGCTTCTATTGTTTATGTGGGAACAGTCGCGCAATCAAGGTTTTTTACATAAAAGTGAAAAGTTTGAGCGCGTGAATGATCATGTGCCAATCAATCAGGTATCCGAAATTCAATATTCAATTTATGCCAAATACAAATTATTCATTTGTCAGAAAGCCAGTACTATTTGCAATTGACCTCAATAATTTTTTTATTTGATTAACCGTAATAAATATAAAAAAGTATAAAAATATAAATGTAACGATAAACAAGTGTTATAAGCCAAATTCAAAAAAGAAGGTTCTAAGTTCGACTGTTTTTTTTTGTGTGCATGTTAGGCGATATCTTCGTCAATTGTGAACAGATTTTGATAATTATTTTTAATGAAATTTGATTATACTTCAGGAGTAGTTCTACATAAATTTGGAGTAAATCTTCCATCCCTAGGCAAAATAGAAAATGACGTTTGTAATGTAACTATTTAGACGAATTTCTAGTTATTACCGTGGCCTTGTGACATTATTTAGTTCACTCAAAAGGATAAAGAATAATAATAAAACCCTCGTAAAAGAACATTTAGCTGACGTGAAGCACCGACCCCAGGGAAGTCTCCAGTACGTGAGCATGTTTAAGATCGTCCCCGCCTTTACATCAGATTATATAAACCACAAATCCTCGTAAGATAACACCGATTCCTACGATTCGGGAGGCTATTAAAATAAAAAATAAAACATACAAATTTCAATAGAGAAGATCTAAATAACGTCACATTAATAGATCCTACATAGGCGAAGCCTGGCCGAGTCGCTAGTATCATCATCATCATCATCATTACAGCCCTTCACAAGTCCACTGCTGAACATGGGCCTAAAGGAATGCCACATTGCACGGTCCTGATCTACCTGCATCCATCGACTTCCATCCTATACTTCACCTACTGGTACGAGGTTGCCACACGAAAAACCTTTCTTCCCAATAGGTTGTCGGTTCTTCGAGTTATATTATAGCCTACCTAATACCACTTCAGCTTATTATTCGTTGGGATATGTCGGTTACTCAGTGGCTTTACTGCTAATATTATTATTTCTAAGTTTATCACGCAGCGAAAACCCAAGCATAGCCCTTTCCATAACTCGCTGAGCGACCTTGAGCTTCCTCATACGACCAGCAGTGGACCAGGTTGCAGATCAATAATCAGATAATTAATAATCTTTCGACGCGATGATATTCTTCAAGCTCATTTTGACCACGGCAGCACCTTCCGGTTCTATAACAGTACTTGACAACTTGAAGGGGAGATTATTTAAGTATCATTTGTGTACTAGCACTATAGACAATATACAACATGTCCTATTATAAAGTATCAAGAAAAAACGAGCAAATGTAGCATTGTGCATGTCTAGTGACTGACCAAATAGGTCTTCAGATCAGCTTAATGTTACGCTTTAAAAGCCTGATGCTGGTTTTACCTGAAACATATGTGTACCATAAATATAAAATTAAATGGGTTGTTATAATATGAGTTTTAGGTGTCCCAAAAATACTTTAAAATCTTAGGTAAAATATAATTTAAATATTGGATTTCGAAATTTATGTTAAAAATATTTATTTACTCCGTAAACAAAACAATTGTTAACCCTGTAGGATTGCAGTAATCTGGTCCGTGGACCTGATAATCCTAACTCGGTGTAAAGTTCAATAGCGATTGACGTTATAGCGAAAGTGGTTTCGTTCATTGAGTAACGAGCATTATGGAGACCGCCCGAGAAATTAACTTTCACGGTACATTTCCGTTGATACGCCTGTGATTGAAGGGCGCCTACTGCTTATAAATAAGTATATTAGCGTCACTGACTGCCTCGTTGGTCTAATGGTCGTAAACGCGATTGCTGGCCATGACATCTCATGTTCAAATCCCGTGTCAAGCCAAAACCAGTTATAGATAGATAGATAACACTATTGTACGCCAAAAAGTATATAAATATGAACAAAAAAGAAGCAAAAAGAAATGTGGTATAATGGGCGGTTTTATCGCTAAAAGCGATTTCTTAAAGACAACTTTTGGATGGGTCATAATTGCAAGAGAACAATAAAACATGTTTGTGGTTTAGCGAAAACGATAAAAGAAGTTATAAGGTTTTTCTGCCAAAAACTTTTAAGTAGCAGCCCGGAAGTCAGCAAGTCGGCGATGTTCCACCCCCGTGCCTCAGAACGCATGCAAATCTGTTGATCCTGCGCCTGATCTCTCTCCTAGTCGCTGTTGAGACTTTCCGCCGTGACCGAAATTCGGTGTCTGTTGGACATTATTACATTCCCGTAGAGAAATCCACGATTCCCTTGCTTTATATTTCTTACATCAAAAGCCGACGGTGGGCCAACCGTAGTATAAAACAGATCGGCTTACACAATCGCCATCAGTTCATTATTACTAACCTTCTTCAGGTGGCTACGAAATTCATTTGTGAAGTCAAAATTTCCCGAACTAAAGTTGAAAATAACGCACAATTCGTTCGTTACTAGTGCTAAGCTTGTATACGTCATTGAAATTACGTACATTTGAGTAGAGATATCGCAGAAAACAGAACCCAAAAAAAAAACAAATTTATAACTATTTTTGCAGCCTATCAATTTTTCGGTAGAATTTTTCTAACTAATTTATATGAGACAATCCCTAAAGTGTAACTTATTTCATAAAAAAAAATCAGAATAATCAGTTCAATAAAAAAATGACGAAAATAATATATTAAATCGATTAACAACATATAAAAAATAATATATTACAGTCAAATTCACTTTTTTTGCAGTCGGCTAAAAAAGTAAGTGTTGGATGCAAACTATCGTTGTCAACCGTCCCGTATTACTTCCATAAATTGCAATGTCCTGCCGGGTCTCGTATTTAATATTATTATACACATTACCAAAGATCTACGCTGATCGAGAAATGGACAAAGTTATAGAACCGATTTCGAATACAGAGATGAGCGTTTTAACTATATTTTCTTACACTTTAGCATTCCTGGCTTTAAAATTCCGAATAGAATCGCAATAACTCGAAAACGGCTGGACCTAATTAGATGAAATTTTTGGTGTATGTTTGAGTAGGTCCCTGGATGGTTTAGATTCACAATTGGACCCGGTTGTGCAAGACCGGGGCGGATCGCTAGTAACAAATAAACGCACGCTTCGGTGGTGAAAACTCATAAAATCGGGATTTTTTATGAGTTATCACCAAAAATTTTTTTTTGCTTCGATGGTTTGGTCATGTAGAAATAATGAATGAGGAAAGAGTGACGAAGCAAATTTATGTTGCAGAGGTAAACGGCAGAGTCGGGATGGGACGCCCTAGGCGAAAGTTTATCGACCAAATTGGCGATGTATTGAAAACGGGCCAAATCAAGAGTACCTTTAACCGACGAGCGTGTATGCGTAGGTATACGGATGTGGAGGAAGCGAGAGAGGTGTGTCAGGATCGTGCCAAATGGAAGTTCATAGTTTCTGCCTACCCCTCTGGGTGACAGGCGTGAGTGTTTATGTTTTTTGATTGTGTCTCTGCCTCATATTATAAATTTAACTCAAACTATATGGCCAGTCCTACTAGTTGTTTTCGTTTAATAGTACCATTAATTCTACATCATTCAGATTTAAAATTAATTT
Organism: Parnassius mnemosyne; assembly: GCA_963668995.1. Taxonomy (NCBI): domain Eukaryota; kingdom Metazoa; phylum Arthropoda; class Insecta; order Lepidoptera; family Papilionidae; genus Parnassius; species Parnassius mnemosyne. The sequence continues at coordinate 35,822,690 of CAVLGL010000013.1, read as the reverse complement.
TTTAGGTTTTGAGGAGTTTACACTTTTTGAGGAGTAACATCGATAGAGCCGAGTCAACTGCACGGCTAAGCTAATAGCGTATTTGTTCATGACTGATTAGCTGGTGGCTTTTTCCTCTCGAAAAAATTACAAAACGAGAAGAATTCAAACAAAAAAAAAATTAAGTTAACCGTTTATGAAAGTATTTTCAATTTTGTTCTGTTTTGTGTAAATACTAACAACATTAGCAGTGGAAGCATAATTCTGAGATAATGTTAGAGATATGTAATGTTTGTGTGATGATCTTAGTGACGGATCCGGAGATGACGCCGTGACTGGTACGCCAGACCCGGACCTCGATGACACTGAGGTCATCAGTATGAAAGAGATTGAACGTGAGATTCGAAGTTTGAAATGTGGTAAGGCTGCGGGACTAGACAGAGTTACTGCTGAAATGGTCAAGTATGGTGGGCCTCACGTCTGGGACAGCTTTCACCTGCTGTGCAATTTGTGCTGGCGGACGGGGGATGTCCCGGATGATTCGCGATCCGCAGTCATTGTGCCTTTATATAAAGGTAAAGGTTCACATTTTTGCTGCGGGTGCTATCGGCCGATCAGCTTGACCAGTTTAGCAAGTAAAGTTTACTCGAAAGTTTTGGCACGTAGGATGCAAGATAAATCGGAAAGATTTATATGGGAGGCAGAATGCGGATTTAGACCTGGAAGAGGATGCACGGATCAAATGTTTTCTCTCCGCATGATCACGGAGAAGCTTCTGGCTGCTAACCAGAAGATTTTCTGTGCTTTTGTGGATCTTGAGAAAGCATTTGATAAGGTTGTAAGGAAGAAAATGTGGGAACTGTTGCCGGGGTATGGTGTGGATGGTCGATTGCTAAGGGCTGTGCAGTCAATTTACTGTGACTGTAAAGCCTGTGTGCGGGTAGGGCATGACCTGTCACCCATGTTTAGCGTCCAAACGGGCGTAAAACAGGGTTATGTCATGTCTTACTGGCTGTTCATACTGTATCTCGACAGCTGTTTACAGAAGCTGAAAGATAGCTGTTTGGGTGTGAAATTGGGTGACATAAAAGTAAATTGTCTGCTGAATGCTGATGATGCAGTGCTTATTGCACCATCAGAGGCAGAACTGCAGGCATTAGTCACGTGTATGAAAGAGAAATGTGAAATTAAAGGTCTCCGTTTGAATGCTAATAAAACTATGGTTCTGGTATTTGAAAGGGACGAAGAGAGAACGAAGTGTGAAATATGGGTAAATCAGGAATGTCTAGAGCAGGTAAATGAAATTGTATACTTGGGGAGTGCTTTTAGCCGGGATGGAAGATGTGGACAGGCGTGTCGCTGCCGGGAACAAAGTCAATGGTGCCCTGACTGCGTTAGTCAAAAGGCAAGGCGTAGTGAAGAGTGCACGCCTTGCAATACATAACGCAGTGTTGGTACCGACTCTGTTATATGGCAGCGAAACTTGGGTATGTCAGAAGAAGCATAAAAGCAAGTTGAATGCAGTGGAGATGCGATCTCTTCGTAAAATGTGCGGCGTTACCATGGCCGACCGAAAGCGAAACGAAGAGATTCGCAATATGGCAGGTTTGAAAAATGACCTTATCACAAAAATTGATAAGGGCGTGCTTCGGTGGTTTGGGCACGTTGAGCGAATGAGTGAAGACCGAATGGTGAAGAAAATATATAACGCGAAAGTAAATATTAAAAGGTGTATGTATGAAGAAGATAATGAATCTGAAAGAAGCGAAAGAGGTATGTAAGGATCGTGACACTTGGCAATCTGTTCTCTCTGGCTACCCCGTCAGGGATTGTGCGTGAAGATAAGTAAGTATATGTAATGTTGGCGCGAAAAAAGAAAAGAAAGTAGAAGAAAGAATGTCGAGCTTTATAATTTATTGATAATTGTAATAATATTGCGGACTTAAGATTTTTAATGCTTTTTTTTGTAACACATACATTCATAGGAGTTACAAACAAATTGACACTTGACTACATACACTGGTATGAGTACGTAATTGAACACGAACACTGAAAATAGATAAGAGAGCGGATATCAGCCCAGACGTACTTTTAGGCAAAAAGTGGTCTCCGTGGTCTCGCTCTTAGTGGTAGCCGTAATCGTTACAGCCTATTAAAGTCCATTGCTGAACATAGGCCTCTCCAATAGATTGCCTCATAGGGGGGGTATTTGCCAAAGTTGCCAGGCATGGTACGCGGGTTGGCAAGCGCAGATAATCTTTTTATTTTTAGTCGTTATTAGGAAGACGCTGCTGTTCATCTCCTGATTTGTTTCCCTCTGTCGTCTCTTACGACACCCACGGGATGATATGGGGTAGTGGATATTCTCAACCGTAAATTAACACTTACATGCTAAAATACGGTTAGTGTTAGCGTTAAGGCGACACCGCGAAAACCGTTGAAGCGGGCTATCGCCGGACTAACCAGAGTAAAACATAATTTCTACAAAAACTTCAAAAACGCCGTCATAAGGTCTAAAATTGCGTAGCGCCCGCGACTATTAAAACCGCTTAGAAATCGCGTAGAATCTTAAAATATTTTTAAAAATATTTTAAGATTAAGATTAAGTTGTAATTTCAACTAAAGTGATATTTTAGAGGTGATTTCGCAAATAATTATGATCGAGTCAAAATTTTACAATCGTGTTTTTGAGCAAGCAAACTCAAGATAAAGACATGAATTTACCTATATCAAAATTCCAGTTTCGTTAGTCGTGTCATACTCCTATACTATTCGATGAAAGGAGGTGCATTTTTTCGCGGTGTCGCCTTAAGTAGCAAAACCGCGCGACCTAGACTAGTACATCGTGGGACCTAAACGGAGCATTTTATGTTAGTGCTTAGAAGTATATATAAATCTATCATATATAGTGATTTTATTTCGAGAATGGATAAAGTGTATACCGCTTAGAGTAGGATTGCCATAAATGTAGAAATGCCCGAGAAATTTAGAATAAAAATAGGTTTTACCTTAGGGTTTATATTTGGAGAATTAAAGCACTAATTTTATTAGTCTTACTGGTCTTCTTTTGTATATTTTTACCAGTCAACAATTCCTACGTGATAAAGCCACGCTGTAGCTATTGTAGGTCGGCTCGACAGGGGTAGGACCAAGCTTTCACAAATTACCAACGTAAAATAGCAGCTGAATACGGTTGTTTCGTATGGTGAGTGTAGAGAACCGGAGACCTTTCTTACTGGAAACGAGGCATTTCATCTTAGTGTTCAAAAGTGAAAACGATTCTGCATTTTGATTCTTAATCAAGGGTAGGTGTGGATGTCTATGGGCTGCAGCATCCACCGCAACATCAGGTGGAATGTATGCTCGTTTCTCGCTCCTATACTATAAGAAAAACCTATCAGTTTCTTGTCCGTTCCTCGCGTTTTAAACGGTCGGCTGCCTACAATTTGTTTTAATAATATAGCTTATAAAATACGATACAAACAACTTTTGTAGTTTATAGCTTACTAACTACATATTATGATTTTACTTAGTCACAGGATATTGGGACACAACGCTTCAAACCGTGACATACCCCAGTTACCGGGCCGTATAGCAGCTCTAGATTCCGAGGCAGTGGTTATATGTGCAGGTCTATCAACCTCTATACAAATAGAAAGCAATCAATTAACCGGTGATTCCGAACGCAAGGGTCAAACCCAAAAGTTAGTTCTATCGCGTTTAATTATAATTATATATATATATATATATATATATATATATATATATATATATATATGTATATATATACTAGCGGTTCTCCGCGACTTCACTCTCGTGTTAGAGTTTTTATGTTTTTGTGCGGAACACTAATTATTTTTCTAAAATAAAAGTAGCCTAAGTTACTCCTTATGAAATCAGCTATTTGCCAGTGAAAGTTCCGTCAAAATCGGTCTAGCCGTTTCAGAGATTAGCCGGAACAAACGGACAGACAGACAGACAGACAAAAATTTTAAAAATTGTGTTTTTGTTATAAGCATCGTATATACTTTCATATGCATTTAGTAAAAAGCCGTAATTTTGACATTACAAGCAGACACTTCAATTTTATTTATTTGTATAGATTTATGTATAATACAATATAGTTATGTATAATATAATAATAATTGTTTTATACGTGGTAGAGCCATGTTGCAGGTATATTATAGTTGTAGCACGAATGGGTCGGCTCGATCGGGGAAGGACCCCGCTCTCACAGAATACTAGCCAAAAATAGCAGCTTAATGTCGCTGTGTTTCGTATGTTGAGTGCAGAGAACCGAACCCCGCCTTTTCTAAGTCCTCAGTGGTGATAACGCATCTGCATTTTGATTATTTATTGAGGATAGATGTATGTAGATATCTACTGGCCACAGCGTCCACTTACCATCAGGTGGACTGTATGCTCGTTTGTCACCCTAATACTAGAAAAAAAAGGTTTATTTTATTTTTTATAAAGTGTGGATGTATTGATAATAAACGGAGAGCCAGCAAGTTTTATTTATATGCAATATACAAGTTGTTTAACAATTTTCAGCCTTAGTAAATTCATTTTATTACCTCGACAAGTACGACACCTTTAATAGCGCACCTAAGTCACCTGTTATCAGTTTCGCTTGACTGACCGCAGTATGTTTGTATACACAACCATTGTAATGAACTATAAAAAAAAAACTAGCCTTAGTAATACTACAAACACAAAATAAAAATACAGTTTTTAGACGCTAGCTCTTAGACTATAAACTGGAAGGCAGTTTTCCGCAAAGGTGTTCTGAGAATATTATAGGAAAAACAGGCCACACAACAGGCCAAACAGGCGTCTAAAACGTGAGAATAAATAAGTATTGTAATGAAAAGTAACAGGCACTAAAAGTAGCGGTGCAATACGGTGGATTTACGAAAACATCGTGTGCTTAGAATCTAACGGGACGGAACAAATAACTGGAATATAAAAAACGATAAAAAACGTAGACTGGAGGACAAACTAAAACAAATCACAATTAGTAATATCAATACAACGCACGGAACAATTTGCATAATATGAAACACGTGACTCGAAAGTGTAACTTTCCGAACGATACCATTGTTTCAGACATTGTCGAAAACGTACTTACCTACGTGGAGGCACAGCTACCACTCACATGTTGCAACATCCGTAGTTAACCTTATTCGCGTTTGGTCAAACCAAATTTCGTGTTTATTTTTCCGTTCACAAAACAAACGTCAAGATAATTTAGGGAAATGACACAACGCGTTGTCTTGTTGTGCCCATTGAAAAATATATTAAAATTCCTGCGAAAATAAGAGGGACTCAACAAAATATGTTTTAACAATGTTAAAGTATGAAATGACAAATGATATAGATTTACTCAATCTTAATTTTTTTTACGGTACACTAGTAATCCTATTAAACATTACTAATATTCCCTTAAACCACTTCTGGTAAGCTTAAAATGCTTGTGTTAGAAGTGGTTCATGACAGTAGTCGAACGGCGGATTCAAACCCTCGACCTTTGGAGTTCGCAGTCCGCGCTCTGCCATTAGGCTACTGGTCGCTATACACTTATTAGCTAATTGACTTTGTGTGTGTAAATAGTGTTTTAAGTACGTTTACCTTTATTATTTTTTCACTGTGATATTGACACTAGTTGACTTCTGTGTTTTGGCGCAAAATGCCAACAAAACAGCATTTTTACAGTGCGGTAGAGTATACAGACATGGTTTCATTGTATGGCGAATGCCGCCAAAATTCAGCGTTAACTCTGCCTACTTATCGTAAGAGATACGGCGCAACTCGCGTCTGCCCTACTAGCGTCCGGACAATCCTGGGTGCTGTCCAAAGAATCAGGGAAAATCAGCGCATAGTGCCCAACACTCATGAAGGAGTTGCTCCGCGTCATCTTCCACCCTCTTTCGAACAACGAGTCTTAAACCGTTTCGATCGGAATCCAACCTGCAGCCTTAGACAAGCTGGGCGTGTGTTTAGAGTGAGGCATAGAACAATACACCGAGTGCTGAAAAGGAACAAACTACGTTTTTATAAATATGCACTCCCCTGTGATAAGCCGATTAGAGAGTCTTACTGCCATTGGGTACTGGAAAAAATGTCTCAAGACCAACGTTTCCTATCAAATGTGTTTTGGATAGATGATAGCACGTTTACTCGAAACGGCATATGAAACTGACAAACCATACGTCACTGGAGCCATACGAATCCCCATTTATTTAGGGAATCAGCTCAGCAATACCGATTTTCCATTAATGTTTGGGCAGGCATTCACGGAGATCAAACAATCGGCCCTGTTTTTATTGACGGAAACCTGAATGCACAGAAGTTTCTCAATATTCTTAACGGCCCAATAACAGAATATTTAGAAGGATTGCCTGTGGCAGCTTACCAGCGGGTATGTTTCGAGTTAGATGGAGCTCCTCCACACTCCATACTCTTCGCTAGAGAGCGGCTTAACACCATATACGGCGAATAATGGATAGGGAGCTATGGCCCTCGCAGGTGGCCAGCTCGGTCACCTGACCTCACTCCTCTAGACTTCTTTTTATGGGGGCTTTATTAAAAATGAAGTGTACTCAAAGATCTCTCGAAGTTGAAGTGTACTCGAAGATGAACTACGCAAACGAATTGTTGCCGCTTTTGTCAAATTAAAAACCCTGGCTCTGGATCCTGAACGAAATTTGTTGAGCAGGCAATATTATGCGGCGATGTAACTTGTGCATTCAAGACGTGGCGAACATTTTGAAGGTTTTAAAATTTAAAGTTCCGTGAAATTTTGCAATTAATATGCAATTATATTTATTTCGTTCGGTTCCATTATCGCGAAATAAAAAGTGGCGGTAAAATACCTAAACAGTTTAGTGAGTAAGTTTTTATTTCGTCGCACATTGTCAAACGTAAGGACAGGTCATTACGCAACAATTATTTTAGAGGATTGAAAAACAGTTACTGCAGAGTGGTACACTAACAATTGTTTGCCACTTGTCTTGGAAAAAGTTCGGAAGAAACGACCTCGCAGTAGGATCATCCTTCACTACGATAACACCTCGTCCCAGACCGCCAAGCAAATAATCGACTACTTGGCGACGTCAGACGTGGAATTACTGGGTCACCCACCCTATAATCCCGACCTCGTACCTTGCGATTTTTATTTATTTCCGAAAATAAAAGAAAAAATTTTATGGTCGCCGAAGAAGCAATGGATGCGTTTCAAAATGTCGTCGAAGAGAACCCTAAGAACGAGCGGGCAAAGTGCTTTTCTCAGTGGTTCCATCGGATGCCACGATGTATTGATGTAAATGAACACTATTTTGAAGAGATATTATAAAACTGAACTTGCTAGATTGTTCAGTTTTTTGATTTTCTAAGAACTTTCAGTGTCACCCTCGTATTACTTGTGGTTTCATTTATTGCGTATATGTGGATCCCTTACTGTATATTTTAGTTTTTGGTAGTTTATCTCCGAACTATCACACAAAAATAACCGATGTAACGGTTTTTTTAGTGTTAGTTTTATTCCACTACCTAGTAATTTAGGAACTTTTGAAGATTTATTGTAAGTACATATAAACGACAGTATGCAGTAGAACCAGAGTGACCGACATAGCCCAACAGATTAGTAAGCTGAAGTGGCAATGGGCCGGCCATATAGCTCGAAGAACCGACAACCGATGGGGAAGAAAGGTTCTCGAGTGGCAGCTTCGCACCGGTAGGCGAAGTGTAGGGCGACCCCCTACTAGATGGAGTGACGCCCTGGTAAGACATTCAGGACGTCGATAGATGCAGGTGGCTCAGGACCGTTCTTTGTGGCATTCCTGCACTACAGCTACAGCATGAAAGCAGTTTAACCGGGAGATGGCCATGCTAGCCTAGAATTCCAGATTAAAATAGAACCATTATTGCCGCTGTGTTTTGTATGTGGAGTTAAAATCGTAGTATTAGATCCATTTTACAGGTCATGAAGTAGACCATATGGGTGAAAGCGTATTTATTTTAATTGGAAATAGGAGTAGGTGACTATGGACGCACAGCCTCCACTGACCTTACCCTACTTACTTATAACGGGTAGACTGTTTACTAAAGATATAAGTTTGCCCGGCAAGGAGTAACACGTTCTGAATCAACAGTTTATTTTAATTTTTTTTATTGAAAATCAAATATTTTCATAACCACAAAATACATCAACGTGAAAAGAAACGTTAAAACTTATTGCGTTCTCCTCATATAAAAAACATTCACATCATCATCACAACATATTACAGCAACGCTATGTAGAAGCTTATCGTTATGTAGTGCGACTATAGAAGAGGGAGGGAGGGTCACCCACGCGACTCTATCGATCGGCTCGGCTCCACCGAGCGGTGGCTGGCTACGTCAGTACTGCGTCATTTCTGATCTCTTTCCAACTATGTCTACGGTTTTAATTTAGGATAAATCATGTATTTTCTATTTGAACCAATAGGTCTGGAGAATAAAATAAATAGTGAAAAGTTTTTTTTAAAGACTGATTGATAATAACAGAAACAAATTGAACGTGATATTTTAATTTCTACACATATCTCTACATTATTGTGTATAGGATTTAAACATTTTTTTATATTAAACTTCCATAAATGCAAATACACACATAAAAAAACCTTGTTTACCACCCCTAATCAACATATTAAATATTTCTATAATCGTAAGATTGGCAATACTCACAACCGCATAAAGCGAGTGTAATTTTGATCGGATCTAGTTGAGTGAAAGTAACAACTGGGACACTACTGTAAAAATATAATACTCCTCCGATAAAAAATATCTTGAAGAAATCGTCTTACATCGGGGACAACGTAAAAATAATACCGCCTAATTGATAACCACCTCCTTATTATAAAGTTGGTTAAAATAGCAATTTTCTATCCTTATTTATTTATTTATTTTTATTTAAAAAGCTTACATGTAACATCTTAAAGGTAAGGAATACTTAGGGCGGACTTATTGCCATGTAGCATTCTCCGCCAGTCAACCCTGGGTGCCAAAGACAATAAAATTTGTCCTCTTAGATGATTGTTGAGACGTCACAAAAGAAGAAGGTGGTGGTACTATGTATTACAGTAGTACAATTTTGTAACAAATAACATTTCGATTTTTTTCTATCTCCGCCATACTGTTCAATTTTAAAGTCAGATTTAAGTTCAAGCATATTTTTAACATATTATTAGGTATTAAATAGAAATTAAAATCTCAATACCCCTATTAAACAGAAGACAATCTTTTTACGATACGTTTGCTCGAAACGATGACATCAGCCTTAGGGTCGTACACAAGGGGACTAAACATCATGAGGGTGACACATAAGTTGAGAAGGGGAAATTTATGACGTCACGATGAAGGTTATAGAATAAATATTCGAAAAGACTTAACAGAAATAAGGAAAAGGAAGTTTTCTTTTGTCATCTTATGGTATACAGTGTATGAAAATAAATTCATAAAAATTTTAACAGATTTGCAAAAATATAATTTATATATAAATATATAAATTTAATAATGTATAAAGAATATTAAACAGTAAAATACTATTTCGCCAAGCACCGACACGGCAAAATTAAAAATATAGGTAAGAATAATTTAATTGCCAAAATACGTTGTGTTGGACATGGACATACATGGTTGTGATGTTTATTATAAGTGTGTAATAATAGTTAGGATCAACAAGTTTGAAGCATGGGTTATTGTGCGATTGGTCATCTATAGGTCTTCGTATAGGTTTTACTAGAATGGTATTCCTATAATACATATGCAGTTTACGAAGTGAGGCATGCGGCAGAATAACTATATAACTAGAGGCGACCGGTGGAATGGAAACAGCATTCCTTTCGATCCACGGCGAACATCGCCTTACGGACAACGGCTCTTGGTCATTACAAAATGATGCCTTTCGTTACTATGAAATCTTGGGGACAGCTACGTTGTAATATAATGTATTAATTAACAAGTGAATATAAGAAAATCTTTTTAGGCAGTATTACGGAAACAGCCTCCAAGATTACAGGTAATAAGTTAAATTTAAGTATAAGTAGAGGTCAGCAAAAACATAATCGCAATCAAAAACTTGATGACGTCAGAAGATGAGTCACTCGGCAGATATAGACATAAGTTACAAAAGTGACGGAGTCTACCTAGTGATATGTACATATATATGTCAATGTCTATATGCTATTTAAAAATGTCGCAAGTTATATCATACTACATATTAGAATTCGTCCTCAGAAGGCGAGCAGGTAGTAAAGTAAAATTTTCAAGGGCGACAAATGTACATACCTAATAAAGACATGCAATGTTTAAAAAAAAACTATCTGCCAATAATTTTGTAATGAAATGCCTACTTTTACACATTAACGGCTATAGCTCAGTATGTAATGACATTAAGTACATGGTATGATATTGTTTTAGAATCCTTATGATATAAGCAAACTCTTTAAATGGTTGGCCACACAGATCCTATACGTTTTTTTTTTCACCACAGGTGCTCAAACTTAGCAGTTAAATAAAGTAAAAAAGCCGCCTTGTAAAATACTACCCATAGTAGTTGAAAACTTTTAAGGGTAATTTAGAAACATCATTATTAGGGAACACATTAAAAGAAAAAAATCCGATCTAGGCATTAAACTGCGGACGTGATGACCACAAATGTGAGCAGAAGTTTAACGAATTTTCGGAATTTTATAAAACATGGCGTAGACCGCGAACCGTTCGGGATAGATTTTTTTTAGGGAACCGAGGCCACCTCCCCCCGCCCGAACACGTACGTACCAGATTATCCACTTTTACTGGGACAGCCTATATATATATATATATATACATATATATATAAAATTGGAGTGTAATATCGAAATAACTGCCTTATATTGAGCGAAGGAAGTTATTTGCATGCCATTAGATACTTTTAAAATTCATATCTGTTTGTATGTCTGTTTATCCGGAGTAATCTTCGAAATGGCTGAACCGAATTTAACGAAACTTGACGAACAGATAAGAGTGCAATGCCAGGAATGACCTGAGCTACCTTCTACGCCAATAATTTTGCGGCGGGTCGCTAGTTTTTTATGTGAGACAAGTCATATTTTGTAAACATTATAGTTATGAGGATGGGAATTTAAATTTTCATAACATGCGAGCAATCCAATGTTAGTGCATTTCACATCCCTTAAATCGCTAATTACATTTTTTTAAATTTATTACAGCCTATGGTAATTCCGCAACATAATTATGCAAATAGTTATTTTATGTTATTAATAAACATTCTAGTGAACCTAAACCAACCATAATAACCAAATATATATTTTGAAGATGTGAAGTCCGTAAATTCGTACTGAAGCAAAAAAGTCTACAAAATAAGTCTTTATACGTGGTAGAGCCATGTTGCAGCTACATTAGTAGTAGGTTGTAGCACGAATGGGTCGGCTCGACCGGGGAAGGACCACGCTCTCACAGAATACCAGCGTAAAATTGCAGCTTAACACTGCTGTGTTTCGTATGGTGAGTGTAGAGAACTGGAGACCCTTTTTACTGGAAAAGAGGCATTCCATCTTAGACCTCACGGGTGACAACGCATCTGCATTTTGATTCGCAAACGAAGATAAATGTAGACGTCTATGGGCCACAGCAACCACTTACCATCAGTTGGATTGTGTGCTCGTTTGTCACCCTATCCTACAAAAAAAGTCTACACCTTAAAACAGCTTCAGAGCAGAGAGATAGACCATCCATGGAGCTGGAGAATTCGGAAAAAACAAAGATTACAATGATATCATAATATGAAAATGCAATCGTAACCTCATTAGTGACATTTAAATCCATTATAATTTTACTATTCTTACATATCAATTTAAAGATACAGTTAATCTGAATTAACAATATAATCTCAGAAATAAATTTTACGTCATTTTACATAATATTATGTTAAGTATTATGTAAAACATGTTTATTTCAATGTTTGTAAATATCATAAGCAAATGGTAGTTTTTATTATAAAGAAATAAGCAAAGTATGTTAATATATTAGGTTACTTGTATCTACTTTGGTACTCTATTTATGACGTAATCTATTTGATAGGGGTTGGAGAGCCAGTATAATTACATGCCGTTAGACAAATTTTAATCCTCGAGTAAAGAGGAGTAATAAATAATTTCATCAGTTTAAGTAGGTATTAACAGTTAGCTTATTTTGGAATAGTTATAATGTTTTCTTACTTGCACTAGAGATAAGAGATATTGTTAAAGATTTCATGGTTAATAACACAATATCACAGTGTTTTATAACATTTTCTTATAAGCCTTTTAAGCTTATTACGGTAAATTAAACATAAACGTTACTTTCAATAAGCATTGTTTATAATTTATATTTAATGAAAATTTATATTTCTAAACAATAGGGCTATAACAATAATAATATGTAAGATATAACAAGTGTAATAGTATAGTTAAAATTGTGCAATTTACACATGTTTCACAATTTTGTTTTATAATTGAAATTATCATCTTTCATCACGTTTTGGATGTGTAACAGCCTGACAAAATAAATGATTAGTGAAAGTAAACTTACAGCGTACAATAAATAACAGCACGTGTAGTTCTAGTTTAATACTATTCAAAACGGTTCAGTGATAACCATCACAAACAGCTTCAGTATCGGGACCGCCCATTGTCTTGAATGAATCTATCTAGCCGTAGGCGGTATTAGAAAACATAAAAAACAGCTTACGTCATAGTTTATAAACACAATTTATCAACTCGCTCTTATGCAAGTAGCATATATTGTAGAAATCTAAATACCTACTCACCCATTAAACTGGATTCAACAAAAAAGGCTGCGGGACAAGTGCATGGTGTACACATGTGATACGCCTAAAAGCCGAAGTGCAGATACACCAAGATTTAGCCAGCCACAACTAGGTGTAACTGAATGCGGTTGTTTAAATTTAGGTGTATGCAATAAAATGTATAAATTACATAAATATCCCAGCCGCACTACTATCTACTGTCGCTGATATTAGTAGAGTGCTTTCTTATTTTCGACAAATAAACAGTATAGGTGTAACCAACCGTGACTGCAGCTAATTGTAGCCGACTAAGCCTAGGTATATTCGCGCGTTGACTTTTAACCGTAGAATGCATAAAAATTGAAGTCAGTTACGTTGTTTTAATGTATTTTGATACATATTTTGTGTGTTCATGCCACTTCAATATATTTTATCTGATATGAACAGGTCAGGTTAGTGACACGTGATGTTTGAGTATTACCCGCAATAATTAAACGTCAACGTGTGGCTGCTTAAGAATACCATTACTCCATATCGTTGTGGGTGTCGTACGCGACAGAGGAAATAAACCAGGCCTATGTTACTATGTTCAGTGATGAACTTAGTTAGGCTGCAATGAATGAATGAATAATTAATGTGGTTTCTTTTTCATTTATCTTTAATTTGCATCCGATTCATGATTTGTCCCATTCTGACACAAATACGGATTCCTTATATGAATAAATTGCAACTTCACTCTAAATTTTTAAGTTTTTGTTTACAGTGAAATAGATTTTTTATACGATTTAGGTGACAAACGAGCACACGGTCCACCTGATAGTAAGTGGTTGCTGTGGCCCATATACAACTACTATTGCTATTTAAGCTGCTATTTTACGCCGGTATTCTGGGAGAACGTGGCTCTTCCCCGGTCGAGTCGACCCATTCGTATTACAACTAACAAACCTAAACAAACGTAATACTACTAATGTAGCTTCTGCATGGCTCTACCACGTATAAAAAATACTGTAAAGGTATTTAAGGTATTTTTTCTCTGTGATATAAACACTATATTTCACATAGACATGGCTAGTTCGAGAACGAAAGATTCACTTGCTATGAATCTATTTCTCTTTTTCACTCGGCGTTTCTCACAAAATTGCATGACAGAGAAAGTTATTGCCGTCCAAGCCTGTCATGCAAATGGCCAAAATATGTAAATGAGACAATGTAAAATGATTGTTAACACTTAACAAACAAAGCTTAATTTACAACAACGAGTAAGTGCAATAAAAATATTAGAAAAATGTGTAAGTAAACGATCAGAATTAATACAAAACAAAATAAATTTCATAGTCAAATCTCCTTATTGTGCATTTGTAATTAACTTTTCTTTGCAGCATTAGACGGAAATAAAATATAGCTTATATACGATCGGTGATACGGTATGATGCATTCATTCATCTCTATCAATTTAACTATTAGTATTTAAATAGGAATAACGAATACATACAGGAATGATAAGCTATATCATTGTTCATCAAAACAGAGTCAGTATAGCTATTGAACTAAATTATATGTAATATATGTAAATATATGTAAGTATTCCGTAGTAAGTAACTCTTTTAAAATGAAACTAATTTTTATGGATTTTATCGCGTTTAATTTAACTTTTTAATTCCCGAAGTTTCGGTCACGGGGGGACTGAGGTGTTTAACGTCCCGATGTTATAGTTATATATTACTAATATTCAAAAACTGACATACCTACACATTTAAATACTACTCCATTTATATATACACATATACATAAAATTGAAGTGTCTGTCTATAATATCAATAAAACTACCTGTTTTCGAGTTTAGGAAGTTATTTGCATGCCATTAAGACATGAAAAATTTAAGTAAAATTTTTGTTTGTCTGTCCAGGCTAATCTTCGGAATAGCTTATATATATTTTATCCTAATAACTTTTCTAAATAAATAATAAATGGTCTTTGATGATTATCTTAAAATAGATACCGCCACAATAATAGATCCTACCTAGCATACGCCGCTTGGTTCTAGACTCTACGTTCTCTATTATTTTTATAAAACTGAAGTGACAAAAGAATCTACAGCACACCCACCAGTGGCTACTGCAGTCCAAGAAAACTTGCAGTCAAGTTCAAAGAAGGTTACCGATACGTTGTCACCTCTAAGAATTAAGATGCAACCTTTAATTAAACTGGCTCTGTATACACTTCACACCGGAACCCAGCAAGCTGGCTTTTTGCGGTAGAAATAGGTTATAAAAGAAGTCTAACAACCTAGAAATAGAAGAGTATGCTATACTTTATTTTATTCATGCTATAACGATATGGGTAAGGCTCAGTGGCGTTTGACGTGCATGACAAATACACCATCTTATGTTACAGTGTCCGATCAATATATATATATGATAACAAACAAGCACACAGACCACCTAATGGTAAGTCGATGCTGCGGCCTATAGACATCCAAATTACGTTATCACCCCTGAGGACTAAGCTGGAATACCTAATTTCTAGTAGAAAGGGTCCCAGGTCTCTACACTCACCATACGAAACACAGCAGCATTAAGCTGCTATTTTACGCTGGTATTCTGTGAGAGCGTGGTCCTTCCCCGATCGAGCGGAACCATACGTGCTACAACTATGATATAGCTGTAGCGTGGCTTTACTACGTCAAATGTGCCGTCTACATACCCCGTCAAACGCTCTCAACTTAACCTTAAGCTCAGAAATTAGTGACAAGAAGGGCGGAGTGTTCGATGTCCTTAGAAGCGGCTCAGCCGAACGCTCCCCACTCAGGCCTTAGACTAAAATCAAGCGTGGTCGTAGTCTTTAGAAAGCGTTCGGCTGAGCGTGCAGCGTGGTTATAAGGGCACGCTATTGTATTGCAGTGTCCTGAGTGACTGCCAGCCGCTCTAGTTCTATGGAAAAAGTGCCGGAACATCGCACGACGCACTTCGGTTTCTTAAGCCCTTTCACCGCCGCGCTTTAGTTGACGTGGAGTGTCTCCAGCGCCAGGAACTTTCATTTAATATTTTGTATAGTGTTGGAACAACCATTTATCGATAAATGAAACAAAGTTTTAAAAATTATAGATTATTATTTATTTTAATCAACATAACATTCTTCTTATTGGGTATTATCACTAGCTTTAATCAGTCTTAATTTTCATTAATCACATTGCACTTAATCAGCGTTAATTCTCTTCATAAGACTAATCAATATTCAGGAGATGGGCATGGACCTTGATCTAATATATGTAGCTCCTTCTGAGCGTTATATATCAAATTTATTATGTCCATATACACTTGCGATCGAATCTCGTAAGGAATGACTCCATTTCAAATGCAATTAATGTACCAAAATGCTCATTTCGAGGATCTCCTGGTCTTTGATTAAATAATCTTGAAGCGGGCAAACTTAAAACTGTGTAGTCATCTTTTTCCAATTTCACATAGCATATGTAATGATTTTCGGTCTGCGTTGATCTAACATTTTTGGAAATTTTTCTTTTTATTTTCTTTTTCGCTCGAATAGATGGGAGAATAAATGGCGATAACGGCGGCGATTCATCACTTTTGGACATGATGATTTTACTCCATATACTAGAAGATTCTTTATATTCCTGTAAAAATGTATAAATTAAGCAAATATAAATGTAGTGTAAGTTTCTTTAATACCTGACTATTTATTTTAAATGAATATTTACTTACCGATTCAATATCACTGTCTGTAGATGAAAGTGTGAATATAATTAATTATGCGATTCTAAAATATTTAACAGTTCTTCTTCATCTAGCATTATCGATAATTTCCAGCCATCGATCACTAATAAGTTTTTTATTGGTGATTGATGTTTCCAGCACTAAAAATACAAATAAGTATAGTACTCGCGTGTTATCACGGTGACGGCGCCACAGTAATTGACAATTTATTGAAACGCCACTGTCCTTGATATTAGCCGCACGTGAAAAAATCACGGTGCTGGCTATATGCTTCATGGTGCTAGCGTTCTCAACTCAAATGCACTAGTGACGTACCGGGATAGTTCAATTTTACATTTGGGTTGTTTGGTTTATAAATTAGTATTTTTATTTCTTGTCGCAAAAATCATTTAAATAATATATGAAATTAAATTTTTATGAATGTTTAGTTCAGTTCATTAAATATTACCTTATGATGACTGGACTATCATTTTAATTTTGAAACAATACAAATATAAATTTTTGATAAATCTTTTACAGTGGCGCAGCACTGGTCTCCGAAATAACACGGGGATGGCGAGGCAGCAAAGTGTTTCATTTCATCTTGTACTTAGTAACACTATATATTTCTGTTAATTTTTTTACATTGGTATCTACAATTGTCCACAATTAATTAAATGTATTAAATTTAATAGCAAAATCAAATTAATCTTGCATTTTTTCTAGTAACATGAGCATCTCGGAATATTACGTGACGGCGCTGACGGTATTCACCTTAAGATTCGTAATATTACGGCTATGGCGGTGAAAGGGTTAGTTATGTGATCCCACCAAACCCTCTCCACTGAAGTCTTACACTTAGGCATAAAAAGCCAAATAAAAAAGTTTATATGTATCAAAAATCCTTTCAAAAAGTATGGTTGGTAATCCTAGGCTTAGCCTTAGCTTAGCCGTTTGTCGTTATTTTATTTTACCTATCATCTTATTTGACAGTGTTATAATTGACGTAAGCATATTGTGTTCAACGATAAATATAACTTCAATTCAACTTGTTTTTTTACCACTATTAGGAAATCACAGTCGAGAAACACCATTTTGATGGTCATATTAATTCGATATTCAATGACCTGAGTGGGGATTAAATTTATTTTGATTTCATTCAAATAATTATAACTTCGAAATGCAAACAACATAAAATGAGATCGATCTAATTTTTATCGTATACGCGCATCAAATCTTACCGATAAAATTATTTGATAACTTAGAAACATGATCAAATATATTCGGCAATTGATAGAACGACTTCTTTGTTGTTTCAGCTGCTTAACAAATCCAGGAATGTACAACGTGCTTGGAACTGCTATGGAGTTTGGCGCCTGATTAGATCTTTTTTGTCGGCGAAATACAAAACCCCGAACGTCATGTGTACCGTTTTTGATGAGTGACTCATTGAGTGATAAAAATGGCATTTCAGATCTTAATAAATCAAGAACTATAATAAGTTTAATCATGAAATGTTATATATTCGCAGTCTTCATTAAGTATACAAAATTATATATGTATGTCTAATAGTTTTTTTCTTCAATTTCTGAGGGGTTTCAAAGTATGTAGATGGAAATGATTCGTGTAAATTATACACACTACCGGTGCATCGCCTTTTTTCCGAACTTGGAAGAGTTGGTGTAAGAGTTAATCGGTAACACATTGAAAGGGACAAAAAGTACGTTATTATATGCATTTTGATTTGTAATCGAAGATAGATGTAGATGTCTATGGGTCACAGTAACCACTTACCATCAGGTGGACTGTGTGCTCGTTTGTCACCCTATCCTATAAAAAACAAGTAAAAACTTGAAAAATTAGTGAAAACTTGTGTGTATTTCAACTCCTTTAAACAAATTACGTATAACATGAGTGCTTAAGGCATGCAGATTTGGATTTACCAAGTTTTTTTCTTCATTCATTTGCTTTTTTAACCGATTTCAAATAGAAGAAGGTTCTCTATTCATATATTTTTTTTAAATATATTACGCGATATCTTCGCAGATTGTGGACCGATTTATTGACATTTACATTCCAAAACATTAGGCATATTGTGAATATAGAGTAAATAAACAATAAATTAATGTCTGCTACATCTACAAAACATTGTAAATTATTACTTTACTAAGATAAAGCGTTTGTTGGTTTAAATTCAAGTACTCGCCAGCGATGGCAATGAAACACTACGAATTAATTATGATATGAGAATTTAAATTAAAACGGACCTTGCAGAGTCATGAGTCACGATTTTTTTACGTGGTAGAGCCATGCTGCAGCTATATTAGTAGTATAGTTGTAGCACGAATATATCGGCTCGACCGGGGAAGGACCACGCTCTCCCAGAAAACCAGCGTAAAATAGCAACTTAACGGTGCTGTGTTTCGTACGGTGAGTGTAGAGAACCGGAGACCCTTTTTACTGGCAAAGAGGCATTCCATCTTAGTCCTCACGGGTGACAACGCATCCGCATCTTGAGTCTTTATTGAGGATAGATGTAGATGTCTATGGGTCACAGTAACCACTTACCATCAGGTGGACTGTGTGCTCGTTTGTCACCCTATCCTATAAAAAAATGAGCCAGATCTTAGAGAGGTAATAATAGTGAAGTCTCTGTTAAATTAACTTACACAACTACAACTTACATACATATTTAACTTTAGTAAAAATGGATAAAAATAAATTTACATAATTATAGTACCTACAGTTTTTTAACCAAAAAAAAAAATAATTAAAATATTATTCTGAGTTTATCACAAACTTTATAAGGACACATTTTAATAAAAGAATTAATTATTAATTAATCATTGTGAATTCATTATTTAAGCTCAGACGTTTAAACTGATTGATTAAAAGCCTAGCTACCTTCCTCAATTATTAATGGAAGTCATCAGCACCACGTCCAAAGATCAAGTAAGGTAGACAACTATTAAATGTATGCAACGTATCGCTCTAAGTCGTCGCAATTAAACAAAATGTTTCCTCAGTGACGTTTGTTTGTGCTAAAATGTCAGAACGTTATTATACTTTTTAAACTTTAAATGTATAACAAACATAATATTATGTAATACTCGATTGTAAGAGGAGAGCCGTGATAGCTCAGATGGTTAGCGCTCGCTGTAAGTTTCACAGTACGCGAGCAACCCGGGGACGATCCCCGCCGGCACCAATGAAATTGTTAATTGCAATTTGAAGTGCTAATTGAACACGTGCTCGGCGGTGAAAGAAAACATTGTGAGGAAACCTGCATGTCTGAGAAATAAAAATAAATATATCTCGAAGACATGTGAAGTTCGCCAACACGCATTGGGGCAGCGCGGTGGGAATTTGCTTACCCTAAAACCCTCTCAGAAATTAGAGGAGGCTTGTGCCCAGCAGAGGGACGTATATATAGGCTGCAACTTTAAGAGGTCACTTGTAAGCTTGTAACCGTACGTTGCAAACTTCAAATAATTAAAAAGAATAAAATAATTTCACATTCTGAGAAGTTAGCGCTGAAGACTTATTGTTAAAATAATAATAATTTAAAATTATAAATTTTGTACTGCCGACTTCGATATAAGTTATTAAGAATAACTCAAAAACTATTGGTCTGACCTTGATCAAATTCATATGGGACCACACGAGAAGTACCAGCTTTCAAATAAAACAGAATCATCGATATCGGTTCAGCCAGTAAAAAGTTATGAGGTAACACACATAAAAAAAAAACATACAGTCGAATTGAGTACCGTCTCCTTTTTGGAAGTCGGCAGAAGAATTATAGCCCGACTCCAGATTGAGAAATTATGTTATTCTTTTGTTTGAAGTCGAGTTTTACTTTTTATTAAGTCTTTTTTCCTTACTGGACTAAGGAATAACATAATCTAAATGTCGCCTAAATAGTTCCATTAAAATCTTCATCCCTATTTTGCCACCCTTAGCGGTGGAATTTTTTCTCTAAATTTATATGAGACTACTCCACAAGTATAACCTATTTAATAAAAAAAGAATCTTCAAAATCTGTTCACAATTGACTTAGACATAGCGAAACATACGTACAATAATTTAAAATTAAAAATTTTGTACAGCCGACTTCAATATAGGTCATTTAAGAATAACTCAATAACCATTGGTCTGACCTTGATCAAATTCATATGGGACTACACGAGAACTATCAGCTTTCATATAAAAAAAGAATCATCGAAATCGGTTCGCCCAGTACAAAGTTATGAGGTAACACACATAAAAAAAACATACAGTCGAATTGAGTACCGTCTCCTTTTTGGAAGTCGGCAGAAAAATACAGTCGAATAGTTAACCTTCTCCTTTTTTTTAAGTCGGCTAAAAATCTATACAGCTCAAATGTAAGTACGAGCGTCAACATTGACAGCGATGATACTGTATAATGTATAAAAAAAACAAACAAAGGTGTGATAAATAAGATTGGCTGATTGATGATGAATGATATAAAAAGTCCTGTAACAAGATATTCGTAGAGAAAAGAGACTAACCTCGACGTGATGCAACGAATGACTTATCGTACGTATTAAGAATGTTGCCATTAGAGGGTCGCTATTTCACAGCAATGTTCTTTACAAGAGCACGATCACATTACTATACTTAACTTACATAAGAGCTTAAAACCGGTAAGGACGTACTTGTTTCACAACACCGTGCGAACAGGGCAACGTCTTTGTTTTGCAGCAAATATCGGTGACATCGAGCGCAATTTGAAATCGAAATAGAGCTGACGAATCAGTAAACAATATTTAAAAGCACAAGGTACATAATAAAACTAAAAAAGTAAACACCTTTTTTGAAATAACATTTTACAATAAGAACAAGATAAATAAAATGCCAGCAGTTATCGATGTGATTGACCTATAATCACTAGTTACCATGTTTTAATATTTTGGATGTTGATTCATAGACAAAAACAATCCATTATCAATGGCGGA
The DNA here is from genome assembly GCA_963668995.1 of Parnassius mnemosyne. Lineage (NCBI taxonomy): Eukaryota > Metazoa > Arthropoda > Insecta > Lepidoptera > Papilionidae > Parnassius > Parnassius mnemosyne. Next base: position 35,801,190 of record CAVLGL010000013.1, on the reverse strand, counting down.
CAGACATTTTATCTACATTGATGTTTAACAGAAATGGCAATGGTTTCCCTTCACTTTGGCTTTTGATTGTAAAGAACATCGAGGTATGGACCGAGAACATCAGGTCACGATACCAAACAATAAGAAATACGCTATAAGTAAAAGGCACAACGAAATACAAACGCCTTGAGACGGATTCTAGTAGAGGAAGAAGATTAGTTTTAAAAGTAATAAATAGTGTTAAAACAAGATAATTATAATACTTCACTAAAAACATAGTACTACTTGTACTATTATCTATTCTGAGATAATACGCAAAAACTTAAACATCTTCTTTTTATAGAATATGGGTGACAAACGAGCACACAGTCCACCTGATGGTAAGTGGTTGCTGTGGCCCATAGACATCTACATTTATCCTCGATTAAGAATCAAAATATAGAGGCGTTGTCACCCCAGAGGACTAAGATGGAATGCTTTGTTTCCAGTAAAAAGGGTGTCCTGTTCTACACTCACCATACGAAACACAGCAGCATTAAGCTACTATTTCCGAACCATTCGTGCTACAACGGTATACGTATAAATATAATATATATACCTAGTCAGGTCATAAGTATTGTCACACAGTAAAAACTTTTCTTTTAGAATGCTGGCCACAAAAAAGTTTATTGAATTCGAATTTCGAATTGTTCGTGAAAATAAAACTGTATACTTTTTAGAATTTTACTCATTTTTAAATATGGAGTGGTCGCTTAAAGAAGACCGTGTTGCAGTTATTGCGTTGCATCGTTGCGGTTACGCGCCAATTCAAATTTTTGACATACTGAAAAATTTGAATATAACCAAAAGATTCGTTTATCGTACCATCAAACGATACAATGAAGACTCTAGTGTAGATGACAGGTCAAGAAGTGGTCGCCCTCGGTCTGTTAGGACTCCAGCAGTGATAAAAGCTGTGAAGGCGCGAATTCAAAGAAATCCCAAACGTAAGCAGAAACTGTTGGCCCTTCAGATGGGGTTAAGCAGAACCACGGTGAAAAAGGTGTTAAATGAAGACTTAGGGCTTCGGGCATATCGAAGAAAAACAGGACATCGTTTGAATGCTCGTCTAATGGACCTGAGACTGAAGAGATGCCGCGCTTTGTTGAAGCGGTACGCGGGAAAAAAATATCGGGAAATTCTTTTTTCGGATGAAAAAATTTTTACCGTAGAAGAGAGCTACAACAAACAAAATGATAAGGTGTACGCAGTAGTGAAGAAGCGAGCAACCGTATTCCGCGTGTCCAACAAGGTCATTTTCCATCCTCGCTCATGGTATGGTTGGGAGTTTCTTATTGGGGCTTAACAGAGGTACATTTTTGTGAGAAAGGTGTGAAAACGAATGCAGTTGTGTATCAAAATACAGTCCTGACGAACCTTGTGGAACCTGTTTCACATACCATGTTCAATAACAGGCACTGGGTATTCCAACAAGATTCGGCGCCAGCTCATAGAGCGGCGCGTGAAATTGACTTCATCCGGCACGAAGACTGGCCCTCCTCCAGTTCAGATTTGAATCCGTTAGATTACAAGATATGGCAACACTTGGAGGAAAAGGCGTGCTCAAAGCCTCATCCCAATTTGGAATCACTCAAGACATCCTTGATTAAGGCAGCCGCCGATATTGACATAGACCTCGTTCGTACTGCGATAGACGACTGGCCGCGCAGATTGAAGGCCTGTATTCAAAATCACGGAGGTCATTTTGAATAAACTTTAGTGTCATAAGAATCTATGTTTTGTTAAGTTCATTTTGGTATATAAATGGTTACATAATGAATAAACTTGTTTCAATTATTTTATATTAAACATGTGACAGAATTTATGACCTGACTAGGTATATATATATATATATGTGTATATATATATATATATATATATATATATATATATATATATATAAATATAATAAGTGGAGTAATTTTTTAATATAAAGTAAAAACATTTGTCAAAATTAACTTTATTAGAAATTCATGGTAGGGTTCCATTCATTGATTTAAAGAGAGTTTATCACATATCACTTTATCATAACAAGTCCATCCGGATATAAGTAATTCATGGCGTAACGTAAATATAATTTTGAAGTAACTTTCGTAACGAATGCAGATTATAGTGAAACAGCTTTTTAATAAAATTATATTTACGTAAGATAATTATTGTACCAAGTTTGGTTTAAATATTTTTGAACGTTGATTTACGTAATAAGCTAAATTACGATGTTATTGCTGGCTGGCTGTTTCAGTTTCAATCTATATTCGATAACAGACAGACAGTTCATCACATAGCACTTTGTTTTTTTTTTACTATTATAAGCCAGTGCTTGTCTATCCCACCAGATACTAAGTAGTGAAGCAGCGGCAGATGGTAAAGTGCACCGACATACCATGTTTCTCTTGAGTCTTGCATTCACGGGACTAAATGTGATAATGAATATCTGAAGCCGCCACCACTCTCTAGCAAACTATACCAATGTTAGAGAACTTAGTAGAATACATTATTAGATGTTCATTAAAAGTAGACATGTAACCTAGTTTAAAGACTGAAGGAATAGCAGCAACGAGCAACGCTGTTTAGTATGGCGAGAGACGAGAACCAGAGACGCTTTTTACTGGTACGTGATATTCCATCTGTAGTCATCAATGGGACCAACGCATCTGCGTTTCGATTCTTAATTGAGGATAAATGCGGGCGTTTATAGGCCACAGCATCCATTCTACCATCAAGTGAATTGTGTGCTCGTTTAGGCAGTCAGTGTGTCTTTTACTTCTATAAAAAAAGATAATTACTAAATCGTAGAATCCCAGTAGCAATTTTGACCCAGGAAACCTAACGGCTAGTTTATAGACCTGTATTCAAGTCATTGAATACGAATAGTTTCTTAACTCCAGATAATGATGTTTTTATTAAGTTATTTAAATGAAAAATTTATTGACCGATTGTAATAACATACATATATACATAATACATATACATATACATAAACACTCACGCCTGTCACCCAGAGGGGTAGGCAGAGATTATGGACTTCCATTTGGCACGATCCTGACACACCTCTCTCGCTTCCTCCACATCCATATACCTACGCATACACGCTCGTCGGTTAAAGGTACTCTTGATTTGGCCCATTTTTAATATATCGCCAATTTGGTCGATAAACTTTCGCCTAGGGCGACCCTTCCCGACTATGCCGTTCACCTCTGCAACATAAATTTGCTTTGTCACTCTTTCCTCATTCATTCTTTCTACATGGCCAAACCACCGAAGCATTCCTTTCTTAATCCTGGTCACAACATCATCTTGCAAACCACACTCTTCTCTTATTAAACAATTTCTCACTCTGTCATTCAGCTTCATCCCTAACATACTCCTTAATGACCGCATTTCTACAGCATTTATTCTACTCTCATGCTTCTTCTGCCACACCCAACTTTCACTACCATACATTAAAGTAGGTACTAACACAGCATTGTGAATTGCCATACGTGCCTTTTTGGACACATTCTGACTTTTCACAATAGAGTGTAGAGCCCCATTCACTCTATTTCCTGCATTCACTCGTCGTTCTATATCCTTATCATATCTACCATCCCTGCTAAACACACATCCCAAATATATAAACTCATCTACTTGCTCTACCAACTCCCCTTCTATTCTTATTTCACATATCGTTTTACTTTCTTCTCTTTCAAAAACCATAACTTTCGTCTTACTTGCGTTCACTTTCATTCCCTTTTCTTTTAATGTCCTGTTCATTAATGTAACCATCATTTGCAACTCGGCTGCCGACGACGCAAGTATGACTTGATCATCGGCGTACAAAAGGCATTTGACGGTTAACTCACCCATTCTTAACCCGCATTCTTCTACTTTCAAATTTTCCAAACAACTGTCCATAAACAGGTTGAACAACCACGGGGAAGCCACACAGCTAATAACAATAAATGATTAATTGTTAAAAGCATGATTAAAGTACTTTCATGTTGAATCACAGTGTATTAATGATTGTTTTATACAAACTCACCAAGTTAAATGTTATTTAAAAATATCATAATATTATTTGAAGATAGATTATGAAAAAAAAAAAAATTTGCTTTAACAAAACACAAATTAGTATCAGTAACGTCGAATGTAGCTTTTTTTCAAAAAAATTAACAGCTTTTCATTTATAGCTTTTACTATCAAAAAATGCGAGACGACAAACGAAATTAAAATTTTTACATAGATGGCGTGGTATTCCATTCGTCATATTAACCTTTAATCACTTTGCCTTGTGTAACTATTTTACATTAATGACATACAGTTAAAAATACATTACCCATACATTTATTCGCACATTAATACACCTTGGACAAGAAGTAAACAGTTCAATCTCGCTTCTTGCTAAGTTCTTTGCGAATGGTAATCAGTGGCGAGCTAGCCAGTTTTGCTTAATAAACGTAGGTATAATGACGATGAGATTTCTAGATTCATAAAGAAAGTTGCAAGGCAAAGGCGGTGGCGAATGAAGGCGCCGACACCGGGGTCAACGACATGGCGTTACGAGAGCACTGTTACTTTCAAAGGTCGAGCGAGGTGCAGGACGGCCTGTTAAGCGACCTGTGATAACGCACCGGCTAATGAAAGTCCCAAATTTAAAGGTAAAATGGTTACTTGATTATCTTTATATGTATAATTCTTCTGTCCGTGTATATGTGACTGAACTCCTAAACGGCTGGACCGATTTTGATGAAAATTATGTGTGCGATTAAGTTAATTCGATGAATGGTTTAGATTCACAATTGAACCCGGCAGGTGACGCTATTGTCGAGATCCACGAATACCGGTACGAATACGGTGCGGGTCGCTAGTTTTATATTAAACTTGTAAAGACGGCATTTAAAAGCTAACACATTTTGTTTTGACCTCTTGAAAAAGCGTGATGCCTTATGAGCGATGCTACCTTTTAATGAGTACCTATGGAATGAAATACAGTTTCATAGTTGCAAGTCTGTGGTCGTTCTACAAGTTACATTTGACAGAGTAAAAACAGGAAATGAACACGACTCCCTGTTTCGCCGTTACACTATCGGACATATTTTGGGACTTATTTACTTATTGTACATGATTGATGTGACCTGGAAGCGTAAGATGCATACTTGTAATATTTTCATTATTGGAATCACGACTTGACATCGCCGAAAAATGCCATGAAAGAAGGTTGCGTGAATATGCACACTTAAAGCTCCGTTCTCCAAACTACATCGGAATCAGAGCCTCTGGCCTAGTCTCTGGGCCCGAGAATAGGCAGGCAGAAAATGAAATGGGCGGATGTGTTCAAAACTTAACTGAAGTTGATGTCTGGGACAGAGCGAAGTGGAAGCGAAAATCTGAAAGGCAGTCCCCATCACCACGGGAGAATAATAAATAAGAGAGGGCAATCACGACCAATATTTAGACCCAAAGAAAATTTGAAAATAGTTATATATTATATATATATATATTTGTATGTATAGTTAATTTACTATCAATAACGAATAAACAAATGATGTGTAATATTATGGGAATGTTACTTACAGCTCCTCTCGTTGCCGTTGTGACAACACCATTTTCATCGTGGTCGGGTGACGCTTGAGGCGGCGGGCCCGGGAGGTTAACTGCACTAGAGTCTTATTCGTTCACGCGGGCGACGGCAGGAACGCCGTTGCCATTATTACACCTGTCAACAATGAAGGACGAGACATCACAAAATCTGCCTTTTAAATACTGGATTTTAAATTAAACAGCACAATGAATATAATTTATTAATTTTCTAATTAAAACATATTTACCCTAATATTAATTGTTTTTATAGGAAAGGGTAACAAATGAGCACACAATCCACCTCATGGTAAGTTGTTGCTGTGGCCCATAGACATCTACATTTATCCTCGTTTAAGAATCAAAATGCAGATATATGCATTGTCACTTGTGAGGTCTAAGATGGAATGTGTAGTTTCCATTAAATCTCATTAAGTCTCCGGTTTTCTACACTCACCGTACGAAACACAGCAGCAGTAAGCTGCTATTTTACGCTGGTATTCTGTGAGAGTATGGTCCTCTCCCGGTCGAGCCGACCCATTTTTGCCACAACTATAACAGTAATATAGCTGCAGCAAGGCTCTACCAAGTAAAATGTAAATAAATTAAGACAAGCTAATTCGTCCAGCAGCGTCTTCCTAATAACAATTAAAAATAAAATACTGCAGTTGTCAAACCGCTTGCTAAGCATGGAAAACTATGGCAAATATCCCAATGAGGCAATCTATGAATTATGTGATTCTATGTTTAACCCTGGTTTTACATAACAATACTGTGCAATGTTGTTATATTATAAAAGCCCAGTAAAGGGAAAAAATATAACAATGAAACAATTTCTTTTAAGACATAGAACTAGATAAAATAGCTCTTGTGGTGTACATAAAAGGAATCAACTTGTTTACGCTGTTTATAGTGCACTTTAATAAAAATGGACCAAATATAAAAATTGTAAAAAATAGTATAAATTGAACACTAAATAAATATATTCACCCCTAGTTCTCATGATTCAAACTAGCACACATCTACATTAGATAATCTTACCATTACATAAACTTTGTATTATAATATTAATGTTGTAGAATGAAATAGAAAATAATAATTATTGAACACTATATTACAATGCAAATACAATATAAAATATAATACAATGCATTTTCATACAAACACATTTTGAATTTAAAAGATGAAAGGGACAGAATGATTGAGTTTATTTTTAATTAATTTTTCTCCACCATTTGCTTTTATTCATTATATTTATAATATAATGTTACTTTTAACTACTTAATACTTAATGTTTTAAATTATGAATACCATTTAGCTAGTTTTATTCTTTTATATTTTTAATTTTTATACAACATAATATTGTGGTGGCAAGCTTTTATTATGTATGTAGATATCTGTGGAAACTTCATTGGTTTTTAGGATTACTTTTATATGTTTTATTGTGTAATTTATTATTGTACTGTATGTTTCCCTTAAAAAGCAAATAAATAAATAAAAAATAAATTCCTTAAAATACTGAACCTTCTCTACAAATTTGGTCAGTTATTGCAAAATATCCCTGTATGATAATTAATTTATTACATAATATGTTTTAGTTGTAGTAGTAAGTTACAAGGGCAGGTCAAAAAGGTCGTGCAATGGAGGGGTTAGAGAGGGAAGGGGATTTTTAATATCACTACTTGGTGACTCAATACAGCTATCAATACTGAGTTTCAGCTAGATAGGTTCATTAACCTTTATATATCTAGACACTACATGATAAACAACTTATCGGGAAGCGAACACTAACTATGTAGAAAATTGAGTTTCGTACCGTGATTAAGTTCCTCAATAAGATAGAAAAACATGTACTCTTACCCTCTAAAAACTATGACTTATAAGTGGCATAGCCTTTTCAAGCAAGGTAGAAACTCAATTGAATATTAGCACTCAGGCCAACCGATTGAGGCAGTTTCCTTACACATTGTAGAAAAAAGTAAAGAGAGTAAAGATACTCCTCTGAAGAAAAAACAGATCACAGAAATTACTGTATCATCTACTACTGTTTCAAACATTCTCCACAACCATCTTGGCTTTTCTAAGGTCAGTGCAATATGGGTGCCAAGAATACTCACACTGCTTCTGGGAGTTTTTGGACCTGGGTAGTGAGAACAGGTACTAAATTATGAACTGAATTGTGACTTGGGATGAAACTTGGATTCATCACTATGAACATGAGTCAAAGCAGGAGTCTATGCAGTGGCATAAAAAAGGTACAGCACCGTCAGAGAAGTTCAAGGTGTTACAAACGTCTGGCAAGATTATGGCTTCAGTTTTTTTGTATTCATAAGGGATTTTATTGATCCATTATAAAGATAATGGTGTCAATATCACTGGACAGTATTACACTATGCTACTAGAAAAATAAAAGATGTGGATTAAAGAAAAAAGAAGGGGAAAGTGGTCTCAAGGTGTGCTCCTTTTGCACGACAACACACCCTAAACAAGAGCCATGTTGCAATGGCTTTCTTACACAAGTGCAGCTTCGAAACTTTCCCATAGTCCAGTATTTGCCCTTCAGATTATTTTTTGTTCCCAAATATGAAAAAAGAGCTTCAGGAGAAATTTAAAGATAACAAAGAAGTAAAGTCAGCAATTTCTGCCTATTTTCAGGGCAAAACATTTTTTTTTCGAAGGTATAAATAAGTTAATTGAACAGTTGGAGAAGTGTGTTAAGAGTTAATGGAAAATATATCAAAAAGGCATAATAATTTTATGTTTAATTTCATCTCCTTTTCTTTCCATTTTGCAAAGTTATTGACCTCCTCTAGTATAAGAAGTTATAATTTATATTATGTGTATACATTTAAAGGAACAATAGGATGTTTGTCCTTGTGCAATATATGTTTGTAAACTGCCTCCACGATACAGGAGAAAATCCTAGTGTGGGGGTAACGTTTTTTTAAAAAGAACAAAAAAAAAAAAAAAAAAAAAAAGAATATTTTATAAAGGAAAACTGAACTGTAAAATATTTAGCTTTATGCAAATTACTATGAATATAGGCAATAACCGCCTGACTCATAAAATCAATGTCAATTTAAGAAATGCTTGAAGTTACTCTCTTTTTATTTAATGGAATTTTTATAAAGAGACAAGTATAAAGATAGTCATTACTTCATATTAAGTTTTAAATATTTTTTTGTAATCTTGCCTATGTGAACACCATATGGCAATTTTGTAATTTCCTTTTGTAACTTTTTAGGTTTCTCACTGACCAATTAAGTTTCCTTATGGCTTCTTTAACAAGCCTAATTTATCTTTGTCCAGTTGTATGATGAATTAAAACTCACTAATATGTCAGTTTTATCTTTTAAAAATCATTGACACTCCATCCATTACAGCCTAGCAAGTCTACTGCTGAACATAGGCCTTCCCCATAGATTGCTTCATAGGGGAGGATTAGCCATAGTTGCCAAACTCGACAGTCTATTTGGCAACTGCAGTTTTTGGAGTAAAAACTTTTTTAGCATCCTTGTGATCTTACAACTCAATGAAACAAAAAAGAGACACTAAAAAGAGACAAATATATAAATCTACATATAGGCCTACGAGAGAATGAGATAAAATCCATAATTAAAATAATAAAGCAGAAGAGGTTCATTTTTATTTAAACAAACTAATCTCTGCAACCACCAGTCTGATTTAATAAATGTATAATAGTCTGATTCACAAGGAATAGTATAGGCCAGGGATGGTGAACCTTTATGTATTAATGTGCCATTTTTCTAAAGAAATGTTTAATGATGCCATAAAATATTTTTATTGTGGTAAAATAATTTTTACTTTGAGAATACCACTGCGCCCGATCACTCCGTAGCATAGGATTACTCATGTTCATTCATAATATAATACTTCATAGTGAACTTTGTGATCGGTGGTGTGCCCAAAATATTGTGTCACATGCCATTGGTTCACCATTCCTGGTATAGGCTATCTATACCAGGAATAAGCTAGCATTAAGCTACACCTCTCAACTAGCCTTAAATATTGATTTTTGTTAAGCAAATCGAAAGAAAAGCGCTCCTGAACTGCTTTATTCGCATGCACTCGCATAATGGTTAGTGATACTTAAATACTATGTTCTACAAAAATATAGATCTCTCCACCATCTAAAAAAAAGTCCGTGATACCATAGGTCTATTTTCTTATACATAAGCCACAATAAGGTATTTTGTCAAAAAAACAAATATAAAAAGTGATTTATGAGCAATTTATTAGGCAAGGCATATTAATCCTTATGAATAAATGTTATTTCATCATCATAACAATTTTATGAATTATAAAATAGAGATGAGAAAATTCTTAGTTAATATTAGACCCAAAAAATATTATATGTGTATGCCATCTAGTGGGGGCATAGGAAAATCCATTACTCCATAACATCCCTTGGGTGTCATAAGAAGCAACAAAAGTAAACTAAAACAGGAGATAGGCAGCGCATCTTCCTTATAACAACTCCATAAACAAGTGGTAAAATTAAAAATTTTGTACAACCAACTTCAATATTAATTAAATGAGAACATCATCAATGTAGTCGAAGTCAATTAAATATGCATTATTAACTCAAAACTACTGGTCAAATCTTGATCAAATTTATATGGGACTATATGGGACCATATGAGAAGCACTGGCTTTCAAACAAAAAAGAATCGTCAAAATCAGTTCACCTAGAAAAAAGTTCTGAGATACACATAAAAAAATACAGACCAATTGAGATCTCCTCCTTTTTTGAAGTTGGTTGAAAATCTGCAGTTGCCAAACTGCCTATGAGGTAATCTTTGGGAGGTTTATGTTAAGCAGTGGATTTCGACAGGATGATGATACTAGCTAATTAATTATTAATGTTAATAAAATTAATTTCAGTAAAGTAATGCCTTATTTTATTCATATTTCTAGAACTATGGGAGTTTTAAGGTTTTTTCATTAGTATGTCTCATGTGAAATAAAATTCGGAAGACAAGTAGGATGTACCGAGCAAATAATCAAATTAAATTCGACACTAATGCAACATGCGTACTTAAATGTTACAAATCTTGCTTTTATTTGGAGCATCAAAAACATTATTTGTTGAAGTATCTCTTGCTACGTTTCATAGGTAAGACTGTTAAATAAAAACATATATATTATAATATTAATTACTAGAAATTCTCTGATAGGTGAAGGCAAAGAACAATGATCTCTGTGAATAAAAATGGTTTGCGCGAAAATAAATAATACAAAATTCAAGAAGCACTGCAAGGAAATGACTCAGAAATTAAACGTCAAAAATCATAGTGTCATTTTGCCACATCAACGAAAGAAAGAACATAATCGGATTCAACAAAATACACGAAAAATTGGCAATTTCTACATCATATTACAAGAACCCGTTAGAAGTAAAAGTAAATAAAATATTGAAATATCAGAACGGCCATATTGAACCGTAACACCTAACTGAATAAGAGATTGCCTTTTTGTTCTAGTTTCTTTTATATCTTTAACAACTTTAAAAGGTGAAATCATACTTACAATAAGCAAAAACACTCAAATTTGCACTTTTCCTAAATAAAAACCACACACAGTAAAACACACTTCACACAAGACCCAAGGCAGAAAACCGTTTTCGTTGCAATGGCTCAAAATCACTCAATACAAGTCCATGGCGAGTTTCGATTCGATTTTCCTTTTTTTCTTTTCATTTTGAACGGAAAAGCGCCATCTATACTCCACATAAAACACCAAAGCTATTTTTTGCACCCACAGATATAAAATAGAATCAGTCAGTGTTGCAACATTAACATCAAAGAAAGAGATTCATGATAGGTTAAGACTGTGAGTTAAGAACTACATAACACTTCATATTAGTTTGTATTAAGACGGATAAACAAAAAGAAAGAATAGTTAGGGGCGGCCCAGGGCCTAAGAAGAATAAGATGAAGACATTTGATGTTTAACAAGATTGTGCATTAAAAACGAGTTCGAGCGAGATAGCGCTAAAGAGCATTACGTCCTTTTCTACGCAAGTAACTATACGATTTGGTATTGTTGGACTTATGACGGACTTGTGTGCCAATACTTAGTATCCAAAACGTGTACAGGGCCTATAACATGTGTGCGATGTAGTAGACGAAAACTTATGTTCACAGATTAAAAAAATAAAGGCAAAAAAAGTTTTAAACATTTAATTTTGAATTATTTCTTAAGTTTTAAGCCTCATCATATAGAGAAAGTCCCGTCAAAATGATTTTAGACGTTTCGAAGATAACGGAACAATTCTTTAACAACATTTTTCGTCATTTGTGAGAAAAGACTTTGCTGTATCTTTACCTTCTTAGGTCGTAGTTCGTCTAATGAAGTCAACGCTACGTCCCCTTCGTGCTCTGTTTCAGAGTCCCGAAACCTTTCAGCTCAAGTTACAAAACCGTTTTCAGTGCCTAGAAGACTGCAATGAAGTGGACGGTATGAATGACAAGCTCGTGGAGACTGTCCATGCGGTCGGAGCTAAGTTCTGCAAGACCCGCCGCAGAAGAACATAAAAACTCTCCGATCACACTCTCAACCTCATGGCTGTTAGACGGGAGAAGAAGCTACATTTTTCAACAGATTTGACAGCATACAGGCAACTGAACAGACATCTCCAAATGCATGCGGCGCGGTACTTACGCAACTTCAATACTGCTCGTATTGAAGAAGCGATCGAGCGGAACCAAGGCTCCAAAGTCTTTGCCAGAGATCTGACTGCCAGAAAGAGCCAACTGTCAAAGCTGAAGACAGAGTGTGGCAGCATCGTTTCCGGGGCACCTGAGATTTTGAGTGAGATTGAGAGGTTCTATCATAGAACCTCTCAATCTCACTCATAATAATATAGAACTTCTATGGGCAGCTGTACACGTCATCGTTGGAACCACATGCAAGTGTGAGTAACGATCCAAGAGCGAGTCTTATCCGACACTATTCCGAAGATATCCCGGACGTCAGTCAGAGCGAGATTAGAATGGCTCTCCAGCACCTTAAAAACGGCAAGGCTCCCGGCGAGGATGGAATTACAGCAGAGCTTCTGAAAGCGGGTGGAAGACCGGTACTTGAAGTCCTTCAGAAGCTCTTTAATTCCGTCCTCCATGGTGGCATTACACCGGAGGCGTGGAGCAAAAGCGCGGTGGTCTTGTTCTTCAAGAAAGGTGACAACGCTCTCTTGAAGAACTACAGACCGATTTCCCTTCTGAGTCGCGTCTACGTGTTGTTTTCGAGAGTCATTATGAATTGTCTCGCGCGCAGACTTGACGTCTTCCAGCCTCCTGAACAAGCCGGTTTCCAAAAGGGCTTTAGCACCATAGACCACATACATACCCTTCGGCAAATTGTACAGAAGTCCGAAGAGTACAATTTCCACTGTGTCTGGCGTATGTGGACTATGAGAAAGCCTTTGATTCCGTCGAAATTTGGGCGGTGCTGGAGTCCTTTCAGCGGTGCCAAGTTGACTGTCGGTATATCGAAGTGCTGAAGTGTTTGTACAGTAGAGCTTCGATGGTTATCCGAGTACAGAACCAGAGTACGAAACCTATCCAATTGCAGAGAGGTGTAAGACGGGATGATGTTATATCCCCGAAACTCTTCATCGCTGCATTGGAAGAGGTTTTCAAGCACAAGGACTGGAAAGGATACGGTATTAACATCAATGGCGAGTACATCACTCACCTTCGATTTGCCGACGATATAGTCCTTATGGCAGAATCACTGGAGGACCTAAGCACCATGCTCAATGACCTCAATAGTGTCTCCCAACGAATAGGTCTTAGGATGAACATGGACAAAACAAAGATCATGTTTAATGTCCATGTCACACTTATGCCGGTAATTGTTGGGGGCACTAAGCCCGAAGTTGTTGACGAGTATGTTTACCTGGGACAAATAGTCCGAGTAGGAAAGTCCAACTGCGACCGAGAGGTCAATCGACGGATTCAACTCGGCTGGGCAGCGTTCGGGAAACTACGACACATCTTCTCGTCAGAAATGCCTCAAAATCTTAAAACGAAATTGTGCAACCAGTGCGTGTTGCTAGTGATGACTTACGGATCTCAGACGTGGTCCTTCACTGCTGGCCGTATGAGGAAGCTCAAGGTCGCTCAGCGAGCTATGGAGAGGGCTATGCTCGGAGTTTCTCTGCGTGATAAACTTAGAAATGAGTATATCCTCAGTAGAACCAGAGTAACCGACATATCCCAACGGATTAGTAAGCTGAAGTGGCAGTGGGCCGGCCATATAGCTCGAAGAACCGACAACCGATGGGGAAGAAAGGTTCTTGAGTGGCAGCCTCGTACCGGTAGGCGAAGTATAGGGCGACCCCCCACGAGATGGAGTGACGACCTGGTAAGACATGCAGGAAGTCGATGGATGCAGGTGGCTCAGGGCCGTGATTTGTGGCATTACTTGGGGGAGGCCTATGTTCAGCAGTGGACTTATGAAAGGCTGTAATGATAAATGATGAGGTCGTAGTTCCAATTATGTATCAGGAGTAGCATTTAGCTGCGATTTTGTAGCGTAAAACTGCTCGGTACATGAACATTTTTACTATCAGGTACTATCTGAAATTAAAAACAAGTTGATATTTTTACTCAATAAACATCTAACAAACACCTAATTATTTAAGATGTGTTTTTTTACATTGTTATCTCAAACATATTGCTTTCCACTAATTACACATATCTATATGAAATTTCAATGTATAATTGCATAGGGATAATGTGTAGTTTATATAATGAATTGCTACCAGAACACTAGGATAGCCTAGATATATTTAGTTTCATCTTATCCAAATCTAAGAATAATGATTGGCATGATAATATGACAATAATAATTCAGTTATCGTTTCATTTTTATGAATAATATATTCTACCTGCAGTGTACATGCAACAATGTAGTCTATTATAGTGAAATTACTTTTGGAATCGTTCATCCCCCTACATACAAACTCACAAACTAACAAATTTTACCTCTTTATAATACCTGTACAAAGCATCGATAAATTAAATAATCTCCTATAAACTTATATTTTGACATCACTTTTTTATAGAATGGGGGTGACAAACGAGCACACAGTCAGTCAGAACACCTGATGATAAGTAGATGCTGTGGCCCATAGACATCTACACATTTATTCTCGATTGAGAATCAAATGTAGATGCGTTGGAAAACTTGAGGACTAAGAGGAAGGAGATGCCTCGTTTCCATTTAAAAGGGTCTCCAGTTATCTACAGTCACCATACGGAACGCTATTTTAAAAAATGTAGCAATTATAAACAATAATTTAAAGTTGAATGAGCTACATCAGAACTCCCGCCATACGAGTAAAAATACTTTCTTATATTTGCAATCTTTTGACAAAGAAGTAATCCAAGTAGTTAGATTTTCTGTTTAGCAGGGTAATTATTAATAATTTGACGTTATACTAAAGGAACTGACTTAATTATTGTGCGGAATCCAATTGTCTAGTGCACTATTTTCTTTTATTTTTAATATCTTTGGGGGTGGCCACAAACGCATAGTTTTTGACGTGTCGTTTTGCCCCGATACTCTACCTCACAAACCAATAAGAAGTGCTAGCGCACTCTACCTATTCCTTTACACTTATACAATAAATTAAAAATCATAGATTTCTAACTACGTTAGAATAGATTGGCAATGCAACAGAGAAAGAACACAGTGTATGCGTATGTTATAGGAGTGGGCTGTAATAGGTAAAATCGCATATCTGTTCCGCCTGCTCCAGTTTAACTTAAATAAAAGTTCCAAAAACCTATTACTAAATAGCAGTCTGTTACTACAGTTTTGGTAGGTACTTTTCTTTCTAAAGTGTTGAACCTATGCTAGAAAAGGAAAGAGCTTGTGACGAGTAACAGGGTGTTACATAACATTTTTATCTTATTCTAACAAGGGTAACCATTATATGTGAGAATAAAGAAAAACTGGTATGACTATCCATTGACTCCCATCGAGTTGGGGGTTGATACGTATTTTTACAGAAAAGTTACACTATTATAAGCACACACACAAAGTTACAATATGCGGAAGCGCGTAATTTTTGAGAAAAAAGTTATTGAAAATCAATTATTCTTGCATTGTTTATGCCTAATCCTACAATAAAACTGACGCCATTTTTTTATTGTTATTAACTAAATATTAAACTAAACTAACTGAATATTTTTCGAAACGTATAAAAAAATATTTTGATAGAATTGGGGTGAGAAACGTGCACACAGTTCACCTGATGGTAAGCGGTAAATGATTCAAAATAGTAAATGGAGAAGAATTGCAGCAAGGCATATAGTAGATTATTTTCTTTTGGTGTTCTTCATACTTTGAAGAAAAATGTTTTTCTCATAGAAGTACATACTGTGTAGTGGCGGTATAAGAATATCCACTATCCCATATCATCCCGTGGGTGTCGTAAGAGGTGACAGTGGAAACAAATTAGGAGATGGGCATCGGAGGCTTCGTAATCACGACTAAAAATAAAAAAAACTGCGGGTGCCAAACCCACTTGCCAAGCGTGGTAACTATGGCAAATATCCCTCCTATGAGGTAATCTATGGGGGAGGTCTTGGTTCAGCAGTGCACTTTAATTGGCTCTAACAGTATCATAGAGGTGCATTAAGCAATAAGAACACGTCCATCTATAAACACTTATTAATTAAATTACATATTGTAATGTCTGCTATCTTCTCTAATCACTGTAGTGTAACACAGGCTCGACACGCACTTAACTAAACACGTCCACTCTCGCCCGAGGCTCTCGTGTAACTGACGCGGTGCACTCGAGACAGTGACTTATATATAAATGTATGTTTGTGTATTTGTGCAAGGTAAATTATTAGTTAATAAAACAAATAACAATATTTACTGTATACTATATATATGCAAACACTACATCTCTTTCTTATCAAGATTTTTTTCTTTTTTTTTATTATAACTCATAACAATCACAAAGCAGCTTGTATTGTCTGTATTAGTTAATAACATATTTTCGTCTTCTTTATCCTGTTTTAGATTTTGTTCTTTTTCATTCTGATCGGGTGGAATAGCCGTCCAATCGCCTCCTACTTTCTTCAAATGTATCACATTTCTCCTAAACCTTTGGTTCGTTTCACTATTGCGTACTGTGCAGTCACCGTCTCGTGTACTCTCTACGACGTGTGGCGTCGGTTTAAAATTTGTTGTAAGATTATTCGATTTTTCCACTGCTTTTACGTAAGCCTTATCTCCCTGTATTATATCTGAGTGAGTTACTCTGCGTTTCCTATCTACACACTCTTTTCCTTTTTATTTTTGTATTTTGTCTCTATCCCTGATATCTGAATCTAAATGATTGTCTATAATTTATTTCACCTATTGATGGAATTTTATCCCTACTTTTTCGTTGAAAAAACAGTTCAGACGGTAACCTCCCGGTAACTGTAAGGAGGGGTGCTGATATACATTAGAAGATACTCCCACAAACATTAAATCCTTCCTCTCGATCTGGCTGATACGAAGACGTTTCAAAATATATATATAAGTACCTACGCTGGACTGGCTATGCCATACAAAATGCTTATGCTGATTTGAAGCGCCCTCATTGTCCGTACTGGGAACTAAAATAGATATAATATGCCAAAAGGCTGTTGTATTATTTAAATCGTATCTCTGTATTTTGAATTTTAAAACTAAAAAGTGAAAGTATTTTATGTGGTTTGATTATGTTTGATTTTAGTTATATAATCAGAATTATTTTTAGTAATAATGAGTGTGCGTAATATTTACAACTCGTTACCAAAAGGAAAATGAGATAACTTCCACAAGTGAGTTTATTTGCACCTAATTAAAACTATTTGATAATATACTTACTTACTTATCTTCACGCACAATCCCTGACGGGGTAGCCAGAGAGAACAGATCGCCAAGTGTCACGATCCTTACATATCTCTTTCGCTTCTTTCAGATTCATTATCTTCTTCATACATGCACGTCTAGGTATCTGAGTACTCTTGACCCTACCCTCTTCGAGCAATTTGCTCACATGGTCTTCGAAAGTTAGTCTCGGTCTACCTCAACACCTTTTAATATTAACTTTCGCGCTATATATTTTCTTCACCATTCGGTCTTCACTCATTCGCTCAACGTGCCCAAACCACCGAAGCACGCCCTTATCAATTTTTGTGATAAGGTCATCTTTCAAACCTGCCATATTGCGAATCTCTTCGTTTCGCTTTCGGTCGGCCATAGTAACGCCGCACATTTTACGAAGAGATCGCATCTCCACTGCATTCAACTTACTTTTATGCTTCTTCTGGCATACCCAGGTTTCGCTGCCATATAACAAAGTCGGTACCAACACTGCGTTATGTATTGCAAGGCGTGCACTCTTCGCTACGCCTTGCCTTTTGACTAACGCAGTCAGGGCACCATTGACTTTGTTCCCGGCAGCGACACGCCTGTCCACATCTAAATCACATCTTCCATCCCGGCTAAAAGCACTCCCCAAGTATACAATTTCATTTACCTGTTCTAGACATTCCTGATTTACCCATATTTCACACTTCGTTCTCTCTTCGTCCCTTTCAAATACCAGAACCTTAGTTTTATTAGCATTCAAACGGAGACCTTTAATTTCACATTCCTCTTTCATACACGTGACTAATGCCTGCAGTTCTGCCTCTGATGGTGCAATAAGCACTGCATCATCAGCATACAGCAGACAGTTTACTTTTATGTCACCCAATTTCACACCCAAACAGCTATCTTTCAGCTTTTGTAAACAGCTGTCGAGATACAGTATGAACAGCCAGGAAGACATGACACAACCCTGTTTTACGCCCGTTTGGACGCTAAACATGGGTGACAGGTCATGCCCTACCCGCACACAGGCTTTACAGTCACAGTAAAGAGACTGCACAGCCCTTAGCAATCGGCCATCCACACCATACCCCGGCAACAGTTCCCACATTTTCTTCCTTACAACCTTATCAAATGCTTTCTCAAGATCCACAAAAGCACAGAATATCTTCTGGTTAACAGCCAGAAGCTTTTCCGTGATCATACGGAGAGAAAACATTTGATCCGTGCATCCTCTTCCAGGTCTAAATCCGCATTGTGCCTCCCATAGAAATTTTTCCGATTTCTCTTGCATTCTACGTGTCAAAACCTTTATTTGATAATATAGGTACTTAAAAATTTGTTACTAATCTTAATACCGTAATTACCAACATGTTTGGCTTCATATTACTGAGTTTTGATAAACAAAAAAATTAAATGGGGTTGCCGAGTTCCTTGTCTATAATACTTATCGATGTTCTTTCCATATCTGTTATGTATGTCTGACAACCAAAGTCGCAAACAACAGATAACTATCCAATGTTTATTAATTAATAGGTTTCCAAATGAACCTACACTAAAATTATGGCTAAAAAGCACAAACATTGTGAATTGGCGTCCGAAACAAAATGATTATCTTTGTTCTAAACACTTCACAGACGACTGTTTTATTGGACATGAAAAACGCACCACTTTGAAAAATTGCAGTATATCAAAAATATAATGGTAGCCATGTCTTGGTAACCCATGGTAAACGTAGTTCAACTCACTAGCCTGAAGTGAAGGGCTGGCCCAAGGTGGCCACTCTGAGTGGGCTTGTCGAATCCTTGGATGTGGAGAAAGCATATTTATAACATTTTTAAACATGAAGTTATAGATAAAGATGGAGGCCACACTTGGAACAACAGCTTGAGTCAAATACCTACGTATCTTTATCTCACTCTCTGTGGTCTGACTTCTCTTTTTAGTGTGGAACACAATATTGCTATGTTTTTATTTGAATCTCCCGGTAAATTCTTAGAAATAATTTCCACACTAACTAAATCAGAAGTTAAGCTTTGTAAAATAATGTACCAACAAATAAATAGTTGATCTACGATTAGTTACATTAAAAATTCCAAAATTGAAGGTCTCGTATGCATTATTGGGTTCACGAATCAGTGAATTACAAACCCATTTCCTAAGGATTCGGTAATATGGCAACATTAGCCCTATATGTCAACATAAATTAGACAAATATGGCTCTTGTTTACTTAGCAGTTCACAGCGTCGTTTGAGATATTTAAAGTTAATTATTGTTATAATTCAAGAAATGGTGCAAATTTGTCTAGTACGTGGTTGCGACAGTAGTTGGTGTCCAGGAGGTGATATAAGATTTCACACGTAAGTGTTTAAATAGTGACTTCTGACATTGAATACTTGTAAACATACTTTTTGTATTTTCATTTAATTTTTTGCTGAAACGTTTTATCAGTGTTTTAAACATATTAGTAAATTATAACTTTGTCAAAATCAAATAGTTTTACATTGAATCTAATTAAGTTTGAACAATTTTATTGTTTTTGTTTAAAAGAAATCGCACTGAAGTAGTGTGACCATATTGGTGATGTATCTGAGACTTTCCATGTGACCTTAACTAATTATATGTACATGTTTCTTATTATGTTACCGGAAATGCATGAAATTTAGGAATTATGTACACTTCCTATATATTCTATATAATGACGTATTTCATAGATTTCATAATATTAAATTAAAAATGAGTAACATAATATATTCTTTTGGTAGACAATTTATTTTTATTTAGTTTTTGTTTCTCATTATTCTGATACTTTAATAATGTTTATAATAATTATGTATTTAGAAATGTAGTTGTTTAGATGTATGATATAAAGCAACATTTTTTAAAATATGTTATTATTTGCAGACAATAAGTGCATTACATGAAGAGTCTATTGTGCAAATAGCTGCTATGGCTGTACCAAGCACTAGTTCTGGCATTTATGAAAGTAGTTCTGCACTTAAGGAAACAGAAGTGATATGTACTGGCTGTAATATTGAAGACCAAACTAGTAAAAAACAATGTCGAAAAATTCTTGAAAATTTATGCAATCTTAACAAATTACCTGTAAGTGTCCTTTTCCTTTATTACTAAATACATACCTTTTATTTGTATTTATTATGACTTTAATATTACATTACATAATGTATTATATAGCTTAAAAGACATATTTAAACTCTTTAGTGCCAATCGCAGTGTGGTAATAGTTACTACGACACTAAGCATAAAGCTTCTTGTTTGATGCTTCATTTATGCGTGCTCATGAAGGCGCGCTCCGGTGTATTATATGTTACCTATTAAGTGATGTAAATTTGTACTGACATTATGATGTAGAAGAGTTATTTGTTTCTTTATTTTGTTAGAGTTCTCTAATCTCTGGTTTGATTTGAAAATATTTTTTTGCATTTTTAAAACCAATTCTTCAGGAAGTCTATCTAACATCACGTTACGACCCTTATGAGTGTAGCAATAGGATGTACGATGCTAAAAACACTGATTTCATAAAGTTTTCTTGTTTTCTTAGGTCAGCAGTGAATACGACGATCCCGCGAAGATTGATAGGGGCGTGCAAGTGAAAATAAAGTGTACTAAAGAAGAAATACTTGAGACGAAAACTAAGATTCTTAAGCAAAAAGTGGCGCGCCAAACTAAAAAATTCAGGATAGGTCTTCTTTAATGGACACTATTAAAAAGTATATGGGTCAGTCAGAAATTGAAAATATTATTCAAGGGCGCTTTACTCATATCTGTAAGGACTTCAAAAATCCACATGGTGTGAAAAATTCAATAAATAATTTTAATATGGAAAGTGTTTTTATTTATTTTTTTAAGGTTTTTAACAAACCATGTAGTGGTGGTGTGAGAATATCCACTACCCCATATCGTTCCGAGGGTGTTGTAAGAGGTGTCAGAGGGAAAATGAAACAGGAGATGGGCAGTGGCATCTTCCTGATAACAACTCAAAATAATAATATATTATCGTTCCTATTATAGTACATATGTTACTAGAAATCTATGAAATCCGTTATTATATAGAATTCCTAGGAATTGTAGATAATTCTTAAAATGAACTGGATGTGTGGAATATAGTATTATACACATTTCAGCTCAGAGCAGCCTGACTCGGATGGGTTAGGTCAGAAGGTTAAGGCAGGAGCTCCGCTACGCTGCTTTAGTCCTCGTGATATTTTTTTTTTAAATAATTGTCCAGAAATAGATTTAGTCTGTCTGAACAATAAATCAGGTATATTTTGCCCAATTCATTGATCACCCGGGGTTATAATAAATTTTAATTTTATATTTCGTTGGTACCGTTTAGGAATTGTATACAATAACCAGAAAATACATTATCGAAATGGTAGTTATAAAATATTCTCTGATATATTTATTTTCCACATTTTCTAAATAGGCTCGGCATTATATGGGTTGTGACGGAAATGCGTGGTCATATTTTAATACCGGTTCTGCCCATGGAAATGAAAACCTTTCTTCATAAAACTAGTCAATTCCCAAAAAAAATTGTACAAAAATATATAATCTATGTAGGCTAGGACTTAGTAGTAAAGAGAGATATAGATATTTATAAATAAAACACTTAATGTAACTCAACTACTTATAGCGATATCCT
Source organism: Parnassius mnemosyne (assembly GCA_963668995.1). NCBI lineage: Eukaryota > Metazoa > Arthropoda > Insecta > Lepidoptera > Papilionidae > Parnassius > Parnassius mnemosyne. The sequence goes on along the minus strand of CAVLGL010000013.1, from coordinate 35,779,060 downwards.
GGGAAAAATAAAATAAAGGTTACCTACATAGAAAGGGAGGGCCTGCCCACAGAGAGCGAGATAGTAATACATAGGTTTAGCTTCAAGTAGGTATTCGGAGTGTGGTCTCCATCTTTATCTATAACTTCATGACTTTAAAGCATAAATTTCATATTTGGTAGGGATGAGCAAGCGAAATATATATCGATATTTTTAAACAGTATCGATTATTTTCGCGTGATATATCGATATATCGTCATGTTTTGTATGATGTAGTAGGATGGGTGCCGAAATTATTACTGGACGTTTTGATAACGATAAACAGCAGCATATGAAAGCTTTTGTATTTGATTTTGTTGCATAATTGTTTTGTCTAATATGCTTATTACAAAATAAATATATCATTTTAAAATATATTGCAATTTGATATGTACTCTAAAATAAATATCGAATATCGATATAATATCGCGATTAAAAATATTGACGATAAACGAGAATCTTTCTGAGAAAATACTGATATTTCGATATATCGATATTTTTTATCTAAGCCCGATACTTGGTAGCTTGATATTAAAACCTGTACAAAAATATAACGCCTCATCCCTAATCTAATTGCTCTCATCTCATCCGTGTCCGTAAGTATTTCTACAGTTTCTACTTTCTAAGTTTGTGAATTGTGATGTGATCTCATCGTAAGGTGGCTTAAACTGATGGATAGTATGGGGCCACCCTTAATAATATTTTTTTTTATATCGAGTTACAGACTATACAGAAAAAGAACCTGTTAAAATTAAAAACAAATAATCTATGCAGCTACGACTTACGATTACGATACGTACGGATTGGTACGGATTACGAATGGGACCCAACTCAACAAAACAAATGTCCGATTCGTGCGCCCATTTCGTAAGTTCTACGAACGATAATTTCGATCAACGCCCTCATAATAATAAGTTTTAATACGTATGGGTATTCGTGAGTTTATAAATTATAGCCTTCAGTCTATTGTTAATTTGAATTTCGTATAGAAATTCTTTAGAAATTTATATTTTTAATGACAAAACAGTAAAGAGACTAGTGGAATCAAGTTTCATTTATTCAGTTTCGCGAAGGTTTGCCTGAGTGTTGGAAGATTGGAAACATAATATTAGAAGAATTTACTACTTCTGTTTACTGGGCACTAGTTACTACTCAAAATGGCAGTGGGGAATGTTCACCTTTCACCATGAAATGAATTGACCAAATCTCATCATCGGTATGCTCATCGTCCTATGACAAACAAAGCACGGATGTTGAATCTGAGGAGCAGTGTGTGCGATGGTGATAGCAAAGAGTAAAAAAGTTAAGCCAAAAATGAACAATACTATGAAAAATATGGATTTCAATTGGACTTCTAGCCAAGAACCCAACAACCAAGAAGTGGGTGTTCCTCAAGCTCTATTTATTCCTCATTCAAATTCTTTGCCGTTTGACGAAAGACGTGTGACTTTGGAGAAACCTATTAAGGTAATTTTTTCCATTGGTATAATTTAAATGAACAAATTCTTTTCTAAATTTAAATACTGGTTTAATTTCAAATGCTTTTTCACCAGAATAAATTTAATAATTAGTTGGTGAAGACTGCATGTCCTTAAATATCTTATAAATATTTGTAGAAATAGAATGAATTTCAATAAAACCTTGCAAATGCTTGTAGGTTTAGTAAAAACTGTTTACAATCCTTGAGTCTAATTAACAGCTTCCCAAAACAGCACTTTTAACTGTTGTGTTATTGATGCATAAATTATGTTCTTAGAAGGTTAAAGTTGCACTCTTTCAATAAAACATACTCAATGTTAAAACATTTGATATTGTATGAATTCCTATGAATGTAGAAAATGTTCAAATATTATCATTACGGTCTCTGATAGGTAGTTATATCATATACTCCAAGTGTAAGATAATCAGGTTGGTGACAGGGAGTTGCATTGGATATATTTATTGTATGAATAATGTATGGTGCCTTTGACAGTAAATACATGCATACAACTGGTGCTTTTGACATGTGAGTGTAGTTTTTTGGGATGCAAAAATTTGTTTTCAGCATGTGAAATAAGTATTAAAGCTATATTATTTATTTTATCTGTAATAGTGGATAATTGGCATAGTACTGTTGTAAGCAACACATAATTGCCATTTCCATTAGTTATAAGCAGTTTCTTTAGAAATTACTTTTTTAGTCTTTGTATCAAGGTAATGGATACTAACTGTAAGTATTTATTTTTATAAGACTAGTTTTTATTAAAACTACACTATATGACTGTCCTCATCCTATAAAAAAAATAGGAAAGGGAAAATGAACATTACATTACAATTGAAAATATATGTTCAAAATGTATGAATACCAGAAATATGCTGTGATACAGTATAATGATAATGATGAGCTAAAAATGGCTCCATGTTCTAGAAGTTGTAATTTAACATTAGAAAATGATTAAAAAGTTCAAGAAGATGTAGGATGAAGTTTGATTAATTGTTCAAAGTAGATCAAACATGTCGAACATTATAAAATTATAAAATCTCAGACAAAGGACTAAAAGTGCAAACTCTCACACATTACAAAATATGTGATTGTGATGCTTATGACTAATTTAATAAAACAATTAAAGAGTAATTGAAATATTTATTTGTGATGTTAAAAATCAAACAATATCACTCATAATATGATGATACAACTAAACATTAAAATCATATAAAAATCACAAAAATATTATTGAGCTCATTATTTGATAATACTGAATTCTACTGATTCTCAAGATATAAGCTAAAGTCATTGAAAGTGCAATAAATCAAATCCAGTAAGTATAAAAACATTATTAGAAGACATGCCAGGTAAAATGTAGTAAAACATGTTTGATTAAAAGAAAAGCAAAACAGAAGTAATTTCAGAATATTTTATTATTACAGTTGACCCACGGTAATCCGACAAACATTTTGCAAGGTGGTGTCGGATTATCAAATTTGTTGGAATAGTCCGACAAAGTGTACTGCCACAGACCCCTGGTATTCTGGAACTTTATGAAAAAAAGTATTTTGTAATCTGACAAATTACATATAAAAGTGGTAAGATTCTATATGTATGTACTATAAATCATACAGTATGGAATTTAGTAAATTAAACAAGACAATAAACATCACAGGGTTTATTACAAAATTAACATTGTTTATGCTTTAGAGCTTACAAAAAAAAACTAACTAAACATATTAATGTTTTTAAGATTAAATATGTAAGTGTTTTAAAGGACACATAAGTGTACTGTGCATTAACTTGTAAAAACCAATAAATTTATGAAACATTAAAAGATTCATAAATTTTCTTTTATTTTACATTGTTAAAACGCGAGATTAAAGCTTTGTCTCTCAGTCTTCTCAAAAGTAAAAGTTCACTGTAGGATGCACCATTCTCTTCAGCCCATTGCAAACCCAGCTCAAATGCGTTGATTGCATCTTGTGCTGCCACTTGCGGATTAGTTTTAATTATGTCGTCATCATCTTCTTGATTTTTTATTGTAGAACTAGAAATTTGATTTATATCTACTTCATCGGGCATTTCATGAAATACATTTTCCTCTTTATCATTTCCATGGCACCATATTTCCAAATCCTCCAAACTTATATCTGTTTCGACAGAAACTTGCTGTATTACTTTCGAATTAACTCTGATTTGTGGAGCATTGCTAGGAGTGGTGACAATATCTGGCCATAAGTTTTTCCATGATGATGTAATTGTTGATGGGGGCAATGCATTCCAGGATTGACAAAGAGCAAAAACTAAGTCTTTCATGTTGAATTCTTTTAACGTTGTTTCTATAGGCTGGTCTTTTAATATGGCTCTCAGTAGCAGGTTCTTCTTGTAGTCTTGCTTAACAAACTGAATGATATGCTGATCCATTGGTTGTATTAGAGCAGTGCAGTTTTGTGAAAGAAACATTGCAGTGATGCATTTATCATTTGTTGTCAGTTCTTCTTCAGATGGATGACTGGGGGCGTTATCAAGAAGCAATAACGCTTTTTGAGGAAGATTATGATCTTTTAACCATTTTCTAATTTCAGGCACGAAGTTTTCGTCAAACCACGTTTTGAAAATATCTTTTGTCATCCACGCATTTTTTTGTCCATAATAGTGTACGGGTAAATCAATGTTTTTGAATGCACGTGGTTTATTAGACTTTCCAATGACCACCATCTTTAGCGCGTGTGTACCCGCAGCGTTAGCACATAGTAATATGGTTACACGTTTTTTGCTCAACATATGTCCTGGTACAGATTTTTCGTTAGATGAAACTAACGTTTTGCTAGGTATTACACGCCAAAAAAGCCCTGATTCATCTGCACTGTATACCTGTGAAGGACAAAGATCTAAATCTTTCACTTTTTGAAAAAATCTCAATTTAAATGTCTCTATGCACGATGTATCATTAGAGAGTTTTTCTTCTGTTACAGTCATCAAACGTATTCCATGACGACTTTTGAAGCGTTCCAACCATCTCTTGCTAGCCACAAAGTCGTTTTTTTTTGTGATCTCCTTGTAAAAAAACTTAGCTTTCATGGCCAACATGGGCCCAGTAATGGGCGTAGGCTTGCTTCTTTCCTGAAGGAACCACATATACAAAGCTTCTTCCACCTCTGGATGTTTAGCTTTCTTGAGTGTCTGCCTTTTGCCTGGCCCACAGTCAGCAGTTGACACGAACTTTTGAATGTTTTCGCGGTTCTTTTTAATGTCATAAATTGTTGATCGGCCTACGCCGTATTCACTTGCCAAACTACTGAAAGATTCATTACGATTTAAGCGGTCCAAAATATCATTTTTTTCTTTGATTGTTAGTGTTTTGTGCTTTCGCTTTTGGGTTTGCGAAGACATTACGACTTATGATGCACAATGAATATCTACTATTTAGTTAAATTCAAATTGATACAATAGGCGTCAAGCAAAATTCGTAGTGACACGAACTAGTTACAACCTGTATGTCCGCATTCGCGAAGGCAACTCACCCCTGTGGCGGATTCATAACGCGACTCGACTATACCTATATGTCATAGTCATGTCGGATTGCAGGGGGCCGGATTAGAGGGGTTGAATTACAGAGGAGCCGGGGGTCCGCTCCGCATATCTCTGTGAACCTCTCGCAAAACGTACATATTTATTACTTTATTTTAGAATAGAACTGACAGTAATCATAAAACAAAAGATTGCTGCAAGACAGTAGTTTTACTCATCACTGTTTTGTTCATTAAAGCTCTTGTTTTGATATTTGCCAACAAACATATGACATTTAATTTATGTCATAAAAACTTACCCCGGCATATAGCTTTTGTTTTGTTGGTATGTGGCATGTTTTAAGCGTCTCCCACACAGAAGCGGCTTGCGGTGGCGGCCGCGGTGGCGGCCGCGGTGGCGGCCAGTTGTATTCGCTTGCAATGTAAGTGACTCTGCAAACTCGTCTGTCGGTGGCCGCAGCGCGGTCAGTTGCAAATTTTTACAACAGGCCGCGTGTAACGCGTGAAAAATGGTGCTAAACTCAGAGATTTTAATAGAAACAAGGCGAAATTATCCAGTACTTTATGATAATTTGCATTGTGATCACAAAATCATTGGGATTAAAAACAAAATATATGATAATATTGCTGAAAATAATAAGACTTCGTCACGGTTTGTCATGTTTACTGACGTCCGATTGTAGCACAGACACCACTGCGAATGGCGCTTCAGGCCGCCACTCCGGCCGCGGTGGTGTGTTGTTGCAGCGGCTGGAGCCGCGGCTCGTGGTTAGCCACTACCGCAAGCCGTTTGTGTGTGGGAGACGCTTTATACCGGCTTATTTTCCAATAACTGGCCAAATTTGCGGAGAAGGTTTAGAATAAGTAATATAGGTAAAAGGTGAAGAAAAATTAATAAAAAAATCTCATACATTCTGTCCTTTTTATCTTCTAAATTCAAAGTGTGTGGTAATGCATTATTTTAACTGATTTTACTGCGCTACACTCTCTCTCGTCGACGGTTTTTTGAAACGCAGCCACTGCTTCCTCGGAGTCCATAAAACGTTTTCCTCGAAGATTTTCTTTTATTTTTGGAAATAAATAAAAATCGCAAGGTGCGAGGTCGGGGCTATAGGGCGGGTGACCCAGTAATTCCACGTCTGACGTCGCCAAGCAGTCGATTGTTTGCTTGGCGGTGTGCAACGGGTCGTTTCAGTGATGAAGGAGGATCCTACTACGAGGTCGTTTCTCCCGAACTTTTTCTAAGACAAGTGGCAAACAATTGTTAGTGTACCACTCTGCAGTAACTGTTTTTCGATCCTCTAAAACAATTGTTGCGTAATGACCTGTCCTTCCGTAGAATGAGGCCACCATCTTTTTTCCCACGCTTCGACCTCTCTTCAGTTTAGTTGGCAACTCCTCGGAAGGAAACACCCAGATAGCAGACTGTCTCTTAGTTTCAGATCATAACAATAAATCCAGCTTTCGTCACCCGTAAGTATGCTGAACACAGCATTTGAGTCATCTCCGTTAAATCTTTGAACCATTTCAAGACACCAATCAACACGATAGAGTTTTTGGACCTCTGTCAAATTATGAGGTATCCACCGGCACAAAGCTTCCTGACCGTTAAATGTTCATGGATCATTTTTTGCACTTTACTCATACCGATGCGTAAGCTTGTCCAAATCTGCTGATAAGTCAGTCTTTTGTCGTTCTTTATCATATGCTGCACAACATTGATGTTATCTTTAGTAGTCGTAGAAGACCGTCCCTCACGCAGATCATCGATGAGATTAGTGCGACCACGTTTAAACTCATTAAACCAGTTGTAAACAGTGGCACGAGATGGGGCTTCATCGTGAAAGGCCAATCGAAGTCTATCATAACTTTCTTGTTGACTTAAAATGATATCGAATGTCATAAAAAATCATTGTACGAAAATTTTCTCGCGTTAAATTAATTCTTACGTGACAGACAATTTTCAATTTGCCGCTAAATCGTAAACAATTGACAAATTAATAAAATACATACACAATAATATTGGCAAAGAGTTCCATTTTCAAAATTTGAAATTATTTTTTTATTATATCGTTTACAAGTGGCCAGTTCTAAAAACTTTGTGTCTCCTCGTATTTACAACCTTAAACCGAGAGAGTAGTAGAGATAAATTTAAAGAAATAAATATAATATTAACTTTGGCCTCTCAGTATATTTACGAAAATTTATGTTCACAACAAAAACAAAGATAGTTTTAGTAAAATTATTCTTGGGGCTATGTAAGGCATTCCATTGCAACAAAGTCCCAGAAAATATACAAGGTATCTCTATTACCAAGTTTAAACATTTAATTAAACAAAAACTGTATAAAAAGGGTTATTATAATAGAAATGAATACATAATTGGTTGATAATAAACCCAGGGAATGGGGTGGTCGCTTCCAAGTTGTTTGTAAAATAAATTTTGTTTAAAAAGTCCCGCTGGGTTTCTTGCTGGTTCTTCCCAGGAAAGAGGATTTTTTCGATCCTGTGGTAATGTAAAAAAAAAAGACTCAATAAGAATTACTTGTTATCAATATTGAATAAAAATTATTCTATTCTATTCTTTGAAAAATAACCCTGCGGTGCTTATAATATATATATATACACACATCTTTATATATAAAAATTACGTGTCACGTTGTTTGTCCGCGATGGACTCCTAAACTACTGAACTGATTTCAATGAAATTTTGCACACTATGCATTTTGGTCCAACTTGAGAGATAGGATAGTTTTTATCTCGATAAATGACCCTCAACATAATATATATTCATATATATATAAACCTGTTCCTGTGAGGATATTGTAAAATATTTTTCTAAATGTATTATGCAACCTAAAATAAGAACATACAACAATATGATCAGCATAGTTGTTAGAAATACATTATTTTCATAAAAAATAGCTTAAATTTTAATTCACAAAATCATAATCATTATTATTCTAAGTTGCATTCAAAACCATCTCGAACTTTTAATGTGATGCTCTTATAATAATCATGTGGCCTGCCCGCATTCTGGGCGTTGACTAGCGTTCTATCCTCATGCTGTACAAACATTTATCTCACTAACTCATTCTAATGTTAGGTTTTTAGGTTTTAGCTTAAACTTATAACATTAGTTTTAACATCAATGATTCATCTTAAGAATAAAGCATACACATACATCAGTCTTTATTATAAATGTAAATCTTAATCATCATCATCATCATCATTATTACAGCCCTTTACAAGTCCACTGCTGAACATAGGACTCCCCCAAGGAATGCTACAAAGTATGGTCCTGCATCCATCGACTTCCTGCATGTCTTACCAGGTCATCACTCCATCTTAGTGGGAGTCGCCCTACACTTCGCCTACCGGTACGAGGCTGCCACTCGAGAACCTTTCTTCCCCGTCGGTTGTCGGTTCTTCGGGCTGTATGGTCGGCCCATTGCCACTTCAGCTTACTAATCCGTTGGACTATGTCGGTTACTCTGGTTTTACTGCGAATATCCTCATTTGTAAAACATAGCTCGCTGAGCGTCTTTGAGCTTCCTCATACGGCCAGAAGTGAAGGAGCATGACTCATGTGACGCATGGGTGGTAAATAAATAACTTCTTTTTTAGCAATTTGAAGTCGGTTTTTACTTTTCGTTAAAAGTTATAGCAGGAAGCTATCTGCTATCTGATGCCACAGATACTGCTGACCGTTATTGTCAAGAATTGCAAATGATGTTGTTTATTCTTCTCTATTTTATATTTACAATGAAACAACAGAGTTCAGATGACAACTGTCTTTATTAATAAAGGCGGTTTCCTAATATATAATATTTTAAGACTACCCACAACACCTTCCCCTTAAAGAATAAGTTTTTAACAAAAGTGATCTATTTTTAAATAATCTTACCAAGAAAGACATGAATAAAAAACTTACTTAAGTACATTTTTTTTTATGAATGCAAAGGATTAATTAAACCGGTTATTTTTTGTTTTTATTTACTTTACTTCGAGTGAGAGGCGGAGAATAATTTTCATTAACTTCAATATTTAACATTGTCGGTTCATATTCATCGTTCGAAGAATATTCCTCATTTTCACTACTCGTAAAAGTAGTTTTTGTTGTCATTGAATTATGTTCTTTATTCTCATGTACTATTTGTGCTGACGTTCTATTTTCTTGTGTTTTATCTTTTATTAGATGTCTGCGATTGCGGCGATAGACCATTCCTCTTTTAGTTTTAATAAAATATGAGCGGGGAGTCGCCGCTTTTGCAATGATATGACCTGGAATTTTAGAATTATTTTTTTCTATCATAGTCACCTTATCGCCAACATCCAATACAGGTAAAGGCTTGGCACGTAAATCATAATACATTTTGTATTTATTTTGTTTATCTAGCATAACTTTGTGTTGACTCTCATTATTTACATGTCCTATTTTTAAAAGGTCTGGGTGCACAGGTAGCCTGCATTTTAACCTACGACCCATCAACAGCTGTGCGGGAGAATTCAAATTATCGCGAGGCGTATTTCGATAACTTAGCAAATTTAAATAAAAGTCACTTCCACTATCTATGGATTTTTTTTAATATCTTTTTTATTGTTTGCACGGCTCTTTCACTCTTACCATTTGATTGTGCGTAATTGGGTGATGACGTTATGTGTTCAAATCCCCACTCCACCGCAAAGTTTTTAAATTCCCGACTTGAAAATTGTGGACCATTATCGCTTATTGCAATGTCTGGTATCCCATACCTAGCAAAATTTTCTCTCAGTACGTTTATGACGCTTTTAGAAGTAGTTTCATGTAACAATGCTACTTCCGTAAAACATGAATAATAGTCCACAATAATCAGATATGATTTTTTACCATACTGAAATATGTCTGTCCCGATTTTACTCCATGGTAAATTTGGAATAGAAACAGCAATCATCGGTTCCTTACTCGAGTTATTTGAATTCTCTCGACACACTACACACCTATTTACATATCTCTCTATATCATAAGAAATCCCTGGCCAGAATAGCACTTCACGTGCGCGCCTTTTACAGCGGTCTATCCCTAAATGTCCATCATGTATAATTTTTAACATTTCGGTTCTTAAGGAACTGGGAATTAATATTTGTTTGTTTTTAAATATAACGCCATCTACACAAAATAAATCTCCTCTCATTGACCAATAATATTTTAAATTATCTTCAATGTCTCTTTTATATTCCGGCCAACCCTGATTTATATATCTCATTAAAAGTTTTAAGTTATTATCTTTCAAAGTCTCATTTTTAATTACACTTAATTTTTTATGTGAAACGGGCATGTTAGAAACTATCATATGTACTTGACATAATACATTATCACTCACTTTATCATTATATAGTTCTGGAATAGGAGCACGTGACAATGTATCGGCCAAGTACATATATTTTCCAGGCTTATATGTAACTATCAAATCATAACATTGTAATCGTAAAATCATTCGCTGTAAGCGTGCTGGTATCGAATCTAAGGGCTTTTTAAAAATGCTTTCTAACGGTTTATGATCTGTTTCAATTAAAACATCTCTTTTACCGTAAATATATTGGTGGAACTTTTCACACGCAAAGAGAATAGCTAGCATTTCTTTTTCTATCTGCGCATATCGTGTCTGTGTGTCGGTGAGTGTACATGAAGTATATTCAATAGGTCGGCCGCCCTGCAACAGCACGGCTCCTAGCGCTACACTGCTCGCGTCCACCGAAACTACAGCCGGTTGCGATACGTCATATAAAGCCAACACGGGTGATTTGCTTATTAAATATTTTAATAAATCAAACGCATTCTGTTGTTCACTCTCCCAACACCATTCTGTGTCCTTTTTCAATAATCGAGTAAGCGGAAAAATACGCTCAGAATACTTAGGTATAAACTTAGATAAATAATTTACGGCTCCTAAAAATCGTTCTAATGATTTTCGTTCTTTTGGAGTTGGCATATTTTTTATTGCTTTTACTTTTTCTAAATCTGGTTTCATCCCGTTTTTGTTAAATATATGACCCAAGTAAGTCACTTCCTCAACGCATATACGACATTTATCTTTATTAAATTTTAAATTAATTTCACGAGCCCTATTTAATAATGCATTTAAACGCCTATCATGTTCGTCTTTATTTCGTCCCCAGCATATTATATCGTCTATAAAAGAATCTACTCCATCTAAATCCTCTATTAATTGCTTAATCTTAGCATGAAACACCTCTGAAGCGCAGTTTAACCCATAAGGTAATCTTAAATACTGATAGCGCCCAAACGGTGTACTAAAGGTGCATAAGTCTGAACTCTGATCATCAAGTTTTATTGCCCAAAAACCTGAATTTGCGTCTAATACTGAAAAAAAACTAGCTCCGTGAATTTTAGTGGCAAGTTCCTTAATGGTTGGCAGTTGGAAATGTGCACGCTGTATAGCATTATTAAGAGGTCTCGGGTCTAAGCAAATTCGCAATGTTCCGTTCTTTTTTGCTGCAATTACTATTGAATTAACCCATTGTGTTGGGTGAGTGACCTTTCTAATGACTCCTAAGTCAGTCATCCTGTTTAATTCTTCTAATAATTTATCACGTAATCCTAGAGGTACTTTTCGCGGAGCACAAACTACAGGTTTAACTGATTTATCAATAACTATATGGTACTCACCAGGTAAGCATCCTAAGCCTTCAAAAAGATCCGAATTTTCTACCAAATTAATGCCGTAAACCCGTTGAATTAACCCTAGTTCCGAACACGCTTGTCGACCCAGCACACTTTCACAATTAATATTTGCTATTGCGAATTTTAAAACATATATTTTACTTTTATGCCACCATTTAAGATGACAAACTCCTTTTATCGGAATAATATCCCCGCTAAACGACTGTAATTTCATTTTATTATTATTGCATATCATTTCCGTGTCAAACCCTAGCGTTAAAAATCTCTTATAACATAACACATTAATGTCGGCACCGGTATCCAGCTTAAAACGTTCAAAGCCACACTCACCTCTTAATACCTCGTACCAGTCATCGCCGCCGATTTTGTTCTGCGTTTTGTCCATTAACACAGATACATAAAACGACTCACAATCATCATTATTAGATTTTTCTGTATTCACTTCTATTTCATACATTTTTTTAACACTATTTTTACATTTGCACATCCTAGCGTAATGGCCGTAGTTACCGCACACATAGCATTTCACCGAAATAGCTGGACATGAATCTACATCAGTACACTGAGCACCACAACGCGGACAAGGCGACGTCGCGGTCCCGCCGTGCGCAGCTCGCGCGCCGCGCCGGCCGCCGCGCCCGCCGCTGCGTCCGCCACCGCGCCGCTCGCCGCCGCGCATCGCCAGCGCCTCAACGCGCACGGGCCCGCAGCTCGCCGAACTGCCGAAGCTACCTGTTTCCATCACACGCTTGCTGTCTGTTGACATTTCATCAGCTTGACATATTTTAATTGCTTTCTCCAGAGTCAATTCATCTGTCCGTAACAACCGGTCCCTTACAATTGTGCTCCTTATGCCGCACACAATACGGTCGCGAATCAACTCTTGCTCTAAATTTTTAAATTCACAGTTTTTACTGAGTAACTTTAACGCTGTTACATATTGATCAATAGATTCTCCAGTTTCTTGATACCTCGTAAAAAAATTATATCTCAGTAATGTTATATTAGATTGAACACCGAAATACTCGTCAAATTTTTTCATCAATATTTCGATGTCCTCACGTTGCTCTTCTGAATCGAATGTAAAAGTCTCATAAACATCAAATCCATCTGATCCAATCAGATTAATGAGCAAACTCGCCTGTATGCTTCCCTCTTCTTTGTGCACCCCCGATGCTTTAAGAAAAAGATTGAATTGTGCCTTCCACCGCTTCCATGCGTCAGCCCGGCCGACGGGGCTGCCATCTAAACTCAATTCGGTTGGCGGTCTTGCATGCTCCATCCTTTACACTTAATTTAGAATACAAATTAACGATATTCAAACGTAAAATCCAAAACTATTTAGGTATTTTAACCGCTGCCACCATGTAGTGACAATGAAACAACAGAGTTCAGATGACAACTGTCTTTATTAATAAAGGCGGTTTCCTAATATATAATATTTTAAGACTACCCACAACACAACGCTGGCCACATGCTGCACAACAGGTCCAACCTATTTTCAGACCTTGACCTAGCAGTTTTTTTTATTACATTATTCCATCCCTGAAAATATTTCCCATACTGAAACGGCAATTTCATAGGTAAAGACCTGACCTGATACATGGTAAATATTTTTTGAATTTGGTACATTCTAATCTCAAGTACTACAAGCGGACTATTGATAAAAATTTATCTGTTTACAAATCAATAACGCTAGCATATTATATCAATGTTTCTTAACCGACGAAATACTAACTTGGATGAAAACTATTATTTTGTGCCGATTTCTTAGTTATACGTTTTAATTTACATGAATATTCAACATTGAAAAATACTAATTTTACGGATTTTGTCGCGTTTAATTTAACTTATTTTTAAATCCCGAAGTTTCGGGTGCTTTGCAGCCCCCATGGTCACAGGAGTACTGAGGTGTTTGACGTCTCGATGTCATAGCATAGTTGGTCCAATCTACGCAGAACGAGCTTACAGTATCTGGTAGTTTCGCAGTATTATGCTTGGGTATGGATTTATTTTATTAATTATAGAATCCCAAGCAGATGGTAGTGCCCATCCATCTTCTCTACTGAAATTAGGATGTTTTTCATTTCAATAGCCTCGCGAATTATTCTTGGTAGGAATCGGTGTTCTCTTGCGAGAATTTGTAGTCTATCAAATCTGATGTAATGGTGGGGACGATCTTGATTTTGTTCATTCGGAAATCTGCAGTCTGTAAATAAAATACGGTTTTAGTTAGCTACTAGATTGTTATAGACAAAGACAAAAGATGATCTGTCACGTAATGTAAGGGTTGACTTGAAGTTATAACTTTTATCAAAAAGTAGAAACCGACTTCAAATTGATAAAAAAGATGTTATTTATTTGCTACCATTAGGGGTGAAATTTTTTCTCCAAATTTATATGGGACCACCCTTGAAATATTAACCTATTTAACAAATAATAATAAAAAGTCATCAAAATATGTTCATAATCTGCGAAGATATCGCGTAACATACATACAAAAGAAAACATTGGAAATGAGAACCTCCTCCTTTTTGAAGTCGTTTAAAAATTACTGCGATGTATGACATTATAACCACCTTCTAAATATATACCAGATGTAAAACACCCTGACCGTACAACTAGAAGAGCTAAAGTACTGCGATCTCAATCCGCCTTGCCGATAAGCGTGCCACTTACAGCAAATTTTCTCAACAACATTAAGAGAGACTCCTGTTCAGCAATGTAGTTACAAGCTGATAAAGAATTTGTAAAGGTTCTAGAACAGTTTTCTCTAAGCAGATTCATTATTTTTTCAATATGCTACATTGCTTACAGAGGAAAATAAACTCAATAAGAACCTTTTTGACGATTCAAATGGCGTTCTGTATTGCATTGGACTCCTAGTGTATCTTTATGGAAGTCGTGTACCTACGATGCGCCCGTGTGCGAGCACGCGTGCCTGACTCAGCTTGACCCGTGGTGCTCGAGACGGCCACAATTGTGCATTGGCAATTAAATTTAATGAGATTAAATTGTGCTATTTCTAACCTCGCATCTGTTACCCGCTCGCAGCGGAAGTTGATTCTTATCACTGTTGTGCTACGCGTGCAGGAAGCGTAATATTAATAATGATATTGTCGCCACCTAAGATATCCGCTTAGAGAACTCCTGATATGGTTGTCTATAAATGCAGTACATGATATATGAACAATTTGCTCCAAATTTGCAACAATTTAACCCAAAAACATATAATATACTCGTAATATGTACAAAACTCGCTGATTAACAGCTAGTTTATTCATTTCGTATTCTCTATTGAAGTCATGCAAATCTAGAACAGATTGAAATATTTTCTATACATTTTTAAAAGTGTGCACATTAAGAGGAAAAAAATACATTTTAATCAAAAGTAAAAGTTGGCTTCAAAGAACTAAAAAAATTAAATAATTTTCACATGGCAACTTCATTAGAAGTCGGTGCTAAGACATAGGCTGAGATCTATAGACCGTACTTGGACTTTGCTCAGACTTTACTTACGAGCTAAGACAATGTCGGTATTTATAGAGCTAACTTCGAAGTCGTAATGAGCGCGCGCTTAGCAAAGCCTTTTTTTTTACATGGGGAAATGCCTACGCATACCCGCCTCGCGGGGGCAAGGACGGATTATGTCGGACTCGCACCGACTAAAACCCCATGGTGTTCCACCCTCGTCGCATATTGGCAGGGCCACGGGAACGCTTTCGCACACTTCCGCGGCCCCACCTGCGCTGGCCACTCCATGGCGGCCCCTCCTCGGGAGAGGACTACTCCTCCCCCATCTCCTTCTCAGGTAAGGCGCACCAGAACATATGGCGCGCCCTCCTCCTCGGCCTCCAATTTCCAATGCGCAACAGACGCCCCCGAGTCCGATGCGCGAAGGCCATGGGGCCAGGAAAAACTAGCACTCAGAAGCACCGGCCTTCCTGGCTCCAGCGGCGGATCTGGTCTATGGCTCCGCCGCCAACCAAGATTCGGCTGCGGAGGGTAGGGAGAGCGGCGCCTCGCAATACCGACACTCCTCTCCCCCCGCAACCCCACCACCACCGCATCATTGACGGTGCGGCCCCGTCAGAGTCGCGGAGGATAGGGCGAGTGGCGCATCGCCATACCAACACTCCTCTTCCTCCGCGACTCCACCTCAGCTGCAGCGGTAGAGGGTGCGGACTCCCCTCTCACCGCAGCCCCCCGACACACATCCGAAGTGGGCTCGCCAAGCCCACTCGGAGTGGCCACGTCGGGCCGTCCCTACACCACGGGCCAGCCAAGGGGTTCCTCATTGTTCACCGTGGGTGACCAAGCCACGGCTACTAAGCCCCACCGCCACGACAAGGCGGGAACCCGTTCGGGGGGGAAAAGTCAACGATATCGACGATTTACGTAAAACTCAGGATATTATCCAAAACCACCATATTAATTTTAAATTGTTGTTTTTATGTTACTCTAATTAATTATAACAATAAATAAGTAGTTTAGGCCGTCTTCTAGTTTTAAATAGCATTAATCTATTTTCCATTTACGTAATTTCAATCTTATTTCGAATTTCTTAAAATCTCCTTTTTTTTTTCTTTTTTTTTTCTGATTTTGCACTCATCTCATCCGTTCCCGTTTTCATACGCCCGTTTTCTATTTCATGTAATAATAACTTATTTATGAAACACAATTTGGACTGTTTTCGATTTTAAATAAATATTTTTTTTTTAATTTTATACAGTAATTTTGATTTTAATTATATATATTTTTTAATTTTATACAGTAAAGTCAAAAACATAATTCGTGGAATGAAGCATCTATTAATATTTGGACTGTCTGGGTCTTAGCATAAGCTTAGCTTTATCTTAGCCCGATACAACTATAAATTCAGAATCAAAGTTTATGCTTAGCATATACTCAGCTAAGTTTTTCATAAGCTAAGTCTGAGCAAAGTCAAAGTACGATCTATAGATCTCAGTCATAGTATATAGAGGAAGTGTAGTCTAGTCTTTATAGCTCTTTGAAGTCGGTTTTTACTATAAAAAAGTTTAATTTTTTTAGTAATTTTGAGTGGACTAAGAAATATCACAAGCTCAAACTAGAATGTCGTTTAAATAATGATAGTTACATTAAACATTTCACTTCCTATTTTTCCATTCTTAAAGATATAATTTTTTCTCCTCATAATGAATGAAAATATATAGGAACATCCCTGAAGTATAAACCTATTTAATAAGTTACCTACTGTTATCTAGGCGGCATTTCCATACAAACTTATCCTCAGTTTTCTTTTCTCCCAGGGTAAGAACACTACGTTAACAAGTTTAGCAATTTTAGAACTATTTTTTTACTACCCATAATACGCGGACCGTGAGATAGTCTCAAATTGCTATCGCTATGATTATCTCTGTAGTTAAAAATAAAAAGAAATAAAATTAAATATAATTATTCTGCTTCGACCTATTGTATAAATCGTCACGGATACAAAAATAGAATAGAGTGATTTTTTAAATATTTGCCTTTCTAATATTTTTTCCGTTGAATGAAAGTTATATTTGCTTCTCAAACGAGTTTCCGACTTTATATCTGTAATTATCTCTTCTAAATACTAAAGTTATCGCCTTGAAACTCTCATAGGTTGTATTCAATATTAGGCGTATGTCTTAGCTGCAAGTAATTTTAAGAATGGATCTTTAACGATCTATTGGTGGCGCGCTGTGCCCGGACGACCGAACTAGGCAATCAAGAAAAACAACTGCAGCTTGGACTTTATACCTATGAAGAGTTAACAAAATCATTATTCCGCGTTATATTGTTTCCTCCTTCAAAACTTGACTGATATTTTATTTTTCATAAATAATATAATTAGTTATTAAGGAAAGTAGTTAGGAATATCCACTACCCGATATCGCCATGTGTGTGTCGCAAGAGGCGACTGAGGGGCACAAACTAGGAAATGGGCAGCAACATCTGCACTATAACAACTAAAAATTAAAATACTGCAGTTGTCAACACGCATGCAAAGCGTGACAACTACGGCAAATATCCCCCCTGTGAGGCAATCCACGAGGGAGGCCTATGTTCGCCAGTGAACTTTGAGTTCGATCATCATCATCATCATCATTACAGCCTTTCATAAGTCCACTGCTGAACATAGGCCTCCCCCAAGGAATGCCACAAAGCACAGTGCTGAGCCACCTGCATCCATCGACTTCCTGCATGTCTCACTAGGTCGTCACTCCATCTCGTGGGGGTCGCCCTACACTTCGCCTACCGGTACGAGGCTGCCACTCGAGAACCTTTCTTCCCCATCGGTTGTCGGTTCTTCGAGCTATATGGCCGGCCCACTGCCACTTCAGCTTACTAATCCGTTGGGCTATGTCGCTTACTCTGGTTCTACTCCGGATGTCCTCATTTCTAAGTTTATCACGCAGACGGCTCCGTGGCGCAGTGGCTTAGCAATGAGTTGCTGCGCTGGGGGGCGCGGGTTCGAATCCCGCACGGGACAAGTATTTGTATGGCCTACAAATGATTGTTCCGGGTCTGGATGTTTGTCCTTGTGAAATTTGTGTTTGTAAACTGCCTCCACGATACAGGAGAAAATCCTAGTGTGGGGGTAACGTTTTTTAAAGAAAGAAAAAAAAAAGAGAAACCCCGAGCATAGCCCTCTCCATAGCTCACTGAGCGACCTTGAGCTTCCTCATACGGCCAGCAGTGAATGACTACGTCTCAGATCCGTAAGTCATCACTGGCAACACGCCCTGGTTGTACAATTTCGTTTTAAGGTTTTGAGGTACGTCTAACGAGAAGATGATGTTGAGTTCGATAGGCTGTTTGTTATGTTTAATGAAATCTTCTTATTAAGCTTAATGAGGATCTGTGTGACGTTTTAAATACAGTTCTTATGATCCATTATAAACAGAATTAAATGATACCTTCTTAAGCATAACCGCAACTGTGTATATATATATTAACGAATTTATATTTTTAGTAATATTTTGTAATTTTCAAAGCGGTCAAAATGGACAAGCCGCGCTAATAGATTGTGATAAAAGTCTATATAGGGTTATGTTCTGTTTGGAGAAAATTTTTGATTTCTAATGCTGGGGCCACAGTAACGAGAAACGTCAATGCCCATAAACGCAAAAATTATTGCTTTAATTTTAACGCGATAAAGTGAGTGACTACACTCGAACGGTCAACGTCATTTCAATTTCAATGCCATTGAACGGCGTTAAAGTTGGCGTTAATGTTCCTTGAATTTATTAAATGGGTTTTATAATAACCCATTAGGCTTTCCGTCGTCCTTTTAATTTCTTCGATAGTTGTTTTAAAAGGTAATAATTGCATAATTCGTAGCCAAGCATCATTTTGCGATAAAAAGTAAGATTCTTATAACTTTTGATTCTCGGATCCCACAAACATGGCTCTGTTTGCAGAATCTCAAGAAACGTAATAACTTTTTCATTATTCCATTCTATCAGTCATACGTGCTACCCTATTGCACTTCACCGTGCACAAAATGAGACGAACGTAGTGTGGCCGCTTCAACACGTTATTACGTGCGTTAATCTCTTTGAAGTATCGCCACTTGAGTTATCGCCAAACGGCAAACGGCATTGTTAATGCCGTTGTCAAATTAACGCGTTAAGTCGTGGCCACACCTACATTCAATGTCCATCAACGTGATAATTAATGACATTTCTCGTTAGTGTGGCCCCAGCATTAGGGTGGCAAAATAGTGAATGAAAGTTTTTATTGTAACTATTTAGACGACATTCTAGCTTTTAATACCCTTGCGTGGCTGCCACGGTCCGACTTGAAGTTCAATCGGGTCCTTCGTCTAGGGTGATACAAGTTATTACAAAATTCATTTCGACATTTTGAAAACTTTGTATTACAAGTATAAAAAAAAATTATTACATTTGCTAATTAGCTCATTTTTAAAACAAGTTTTTTAGACTACGCTTTGGAGAAATTTTAAATATGATTATAGTCCAATGTAGTTTACATTGTAAACAGATGATAAAACTGATGAGTTATTTTTTAATTTTAATACCAGCGTAAAATAGTAACTTAACGCTGTTGTGTTTTGTACTTAACTTTTACTGGAAACGAGGCATTCTATCTTAGTCCTCACGGGTGACGTACCGTGAGGGACGGGAGGGTAGATGTAGATGTATATGGACCTCAGCAACCACTTACCATCAGGTGCACTGTGTGCTTGTTTCTCACCCTTATCCTATATAAAAAAAAGAAATTTAACTATTTTTTAATTCAACATTTTTATGGTGTAATAGTATTACGTATTCCCACATTTGTTTTTTGCATTCTGCTTAGTGCTCTGCCTCTAGTCTTCTCTTGACACAAATTTTTGGGACCTGTATATAGAATGAACTTGATATAATGGGCACTCATACGTTTACAGCAAATATACATATACGTTCGCGCGATTGCATTCATGGCATTGGAATGTACAACTCTTGTTTCAATTTGAACTGATGTCTTTAATCAATTACACTGTGGTGGTTAAAATAAATCTTCATCAAGTTACTATGATATTATCATGAATGACTTCTTTCGTATTGCTGTTATTTTAAACGATAATGTCGTACATATGGCTATGAATTAATTAATTGAGAAACATATGTAAAAGTCCAAAGTTTTTGTGTCATAGTTAATCTTACCTGTGAAATATAACAGGCAATGATTTTTGAATGAAAATGATCTTTAGTCAGACTTGCTAGTTTGCAACTGGAAAATGAAGTACATGGAGTTATGATTTTTATTAATAATTTGTTTAAGGATGGCGTTGCGTTCTGATGCTATGTAGGTATGTTCTGTTTTCTGCAAATGCAAATTCTATTTTAAAAGTTTGCTAAGCATATAAATTTATGTAACTTAAATGTTTTTTTTTAATTTACACTTAAATAACAGCCATAGTGCTTTTTGGGATTTTTTCGTAATGATTCCAAAAATTCGTACTTACTGTTCGTTTAAGTAGGTATGTACATACGTAGAGTACTTATCTGTAGACCGACACTAGACACTTTATTTATTTACACTACTACTACATAACTACTAGATCAGTCACTGAATCAGGTAACGTACGTAAACCAAGTAAATATTATACGATACGGTCGTTTCTACTTATCATTATGTCGGTAGTCGAGAAAATGTGCAGCCTATATGTTATAGGCTGTATATAGATTAGGTATAGGTATTTACGTCCTATTGCTGCGCACAGATCTCTTATTTCTAGAGGGTTATGGAGCCATTAGTGCATTTCAGCGTACTTCACATGTCCTTGAAATATTTTTTCCTTCAGTTTATGTTCACCGGTGTATCCGGTGCACGTATTAAATCAGCATTTAAAATTGCAATTAAATATTTCATTGATTTTGTGTGTTTGATCTGTGAAATTAACAGCGAGCGTTTAGGCCCTGAACTATTGCAGCTCTTTTAATATTGACAAGCGTACAATTGAAAATAATTTTAATTGAGGTGCGCTCGTTTAGATTTAAAAAAAATTTGCTTTACGTCGACTTTACGCTTACACTTTACTTTCCCATTTCTTATTTTGTAGCAATAATTGTAATGAGTCCTGTTTTCGAATATCTATTTTAATATATCCACGTTTTTAAGCCCCTCGAGTCCCATTTTACTCTATGTGAGGATTAAATTCACTACATTTATGTAGTGAATTTAACCCTCACATACAAGTCATGATATTCATCTGCAAACAATTTGTATTTGACGCGTAATTGCATAGTACAAGTTTAAATAAATATTCTGTCGCTGTAGCGCCTGTATTAAATATAATTCGAATCAAATGCGTAGTTGATCATAACGTTAAAACCAAACCGCACTTAAAGTTAAAAAAGTTACAGCCTATTTACGTCCCACTGCTGGGCACAGGCCTCCTCTCATTTCTGAGAGGGTTTTAGGGCAAGGAAATGTCAGCCGCGCTGCCTCAATGCGTGTTGGCGAACTTCACATGTCTTCGAAATATTTTTTTTCTTATTTCTTAGACTTGCGGGTTTCCTCACGATGTTTTCCTTCACCGCCGAGCACGTGGTAAATCAGCACTTAAAATTGCAAATAACAATTTCATTGGTGCCGGCGGGGATCGAACCCGGGTTGCTCGAGTACTGTGAAGCTTACAGCGAGCGCTAACCATCTGAGCTACCATGGCTCAACCGCACTCATATTGATCAAATTGATCTGTTATTGCTGTAAACAGAGATAATTTAAAGGTTTATAGACGTAACCCGCTTTTAGATAAATTTACGAACATTTTTATCGTCTACAATAATTTAGAAATCGTATTGGAATTCGAAAAAGGAACTGCTGTTTAACCATGATGGGCAAACGTATTTGCGATCATAATATAAATCAGAACCCAAATCGTCTGGCGGAATACTATATCGGCGTCTCGTATCTGTCAGACGTAGAATATCCATACCGGCGACGTGTTGCAGCCATGATGATATGACATGATGCTACTGGTACCTACTACAATTACAGAATAAGGGTGACAAACGAGCACACGGTCCACCTGATTGCAAGTGGATGCTGTGGTTCATAGACATTTATCCTTTTATATCACATTTATCCTCGATTAAGAATCAAAATACAGATGCATTGTCATTTCTGAGGTCTACGACAGAATGCCCCGTTTCCAGTAAAAAGGGTCTCCGGCTCTCTACACTCACCATACGAAACACAGCAGAATTAAGCTGCTAATTTACGCTTGTATTCTGTGAGAGCGTGGTCCTACCTCGGTCGAGTTGACCCATTCTTGATACAACCATAATATAGCTGCAGCATGGCTCTACCAGGTGGTTATGACAAATCTCACAAAGGAAGAAGTCCATGTCTATCTGTGGACAGTTACGGACTAATAAAGAAGAAAAAATTGTTACATAGTAATACATTGTTATTAATAATCTGTATTTAAATTTTATTTACAGATTGGACGCAACGTCTACCGAGCAACTCCCACACCCACGAACACTATCTTTGAATGTAGAGTTCTCTCTCGACATCACGCCACGCTCTATTATGACAAAGGACACTTTTATCTCGTGGTAAGTCTTATTATCTAAAAAAACAAACATGCGTGAGTGTCGTGGAACACTTGGTTGGAACGAAGTTCCTTTCGTAGTACATTATTATTAATAAACGTATCATATTATTGATTAACAAATACAAATAAATGAATTACTACCCTCTATTAAAATGACGCGTCATTTAAAATCAAATAATATTTTTTTCATGACAAGACAAGAAAAAGTGCGAGGGAGATGGATATTATACCATCTCGATTCCTTATTGCCACCAAGGCCGTCTACACTACGTCAGAAGGGGTCGTGACGGAAAAGTCTTACACTTTTTGTCGTCTAGCCCCCATCCGCCAAATCCGTACCGTCCGATAAAGAACTTCGTTCCAAAACAATACATTATATTTTAAACTGTCTCTAAAGTATTAAGAAAAACATTTTCTTTGTGTTTAAGCGTCTATATTTAGTATAGTTACACTCAATATTTTGAGATTAAATAAATTATAAAAAAATAAGATATTGACTCTATTGCTGGTATCGTGGAAAGTTTTGCGTAATCTGCGAGCTGTTCATAGGTATTGGTGACCGCAAATATTTATTAGAATAGAATAGAATAATTTGTTATTCCATATAGATCACATGTGTAATTCTTATTGAGAGTAATTTTTTACTTTACCACTGGTTCGAAAAAAAAAACCTCTGTCCTGGGAAGAACCAGCAAGAAACTCAGCGGGACTTTTTTTAAAGCAAATTTTACATTAATGGTTGTACAAACTATATACGTACAAAATTTATTTTAGAAACAGCTTGGAAGCGATCCCCTCATTCCCAGGGGTTATTATCAACCATGTATTCATTTATACTATTATAACCCTTTTTATACCGATATTTTGATTATCGATATTTTTTGCCCAAGCCTACTGTGAAGCTTACAGCGAGCGCTAACCATCTGAGCTACCACGGCTCTTTCAATAACCCTAGCCTAGTGTAAAGTTATTCTTATGGCTTGCATTCAATTAAGCTCTCGGATCAAGTTCTGGCTTTTGCGAATTTGTACTGTTTACGTTTGTAAGGCTTCGTATTAAAACCCTATCGTTACATTTACATGCAAACAGCGTTACTATCCCTTATTGTGATCAATTTCAATGCGAGTTGGTAACTAAAGCTAAACCATAAGTGTCGTTCAGGTACAATTCGACCGCGACAAAAATGCTATTTGTGCTAGTTTTTCATTAGAATTCGTAGGTACTAAATATATGAATTAGGCGCTCGCCGTATGAGGTTATTAAACTGTATGGGGCTGGAAGAAATTATTTTGTACTTTTTAGTTTGTATTAAAGACGTGTATTAAATACATGGTTTTTTAACCTATTCCAAAAAGGAGGAGGTTCTCAATTCGAGTGTATCTATATTTTTGTATGTATGTTACTCGATATCTTCGCAGATTATGAACTAATTTTGATGATTCTTTTTTTTATTAAATAGGATATACTTCAAGGGAGGTCCGATATAAATTTGGAAAAAAAATTCCACCCATAAGGGTAGCAAATAAATAACTTCTTTCTTAGCAATTTGAAGTCGGTTTTTACTTTTTGTTAAAAGTTATTATTATTTAAAAAAATAATCTTAAAATTATTTCTTTAGCTTGCTTAGGTAAATTAATTTCGTCATATAATGTGCTGAACTTAATGTTTACTTTGTATTTTTCACTTTCTTTTTAAATTTTAATCATTAACCTATTTAACCGAGTTCATAAAAACCTAGTTTTTTTTTTATTTACCAATATCCCGCAAACTGGTGAACCGATTTAAATAATTCTTTTTTTTTTATTAAATAAATTTAAACTTCAGAAATTCCCTAAGGGTGGAAAAGTAGGGAATTAATGATTTTTATGTATTTATTTAGATATTCCAGTTGCTACTTTTTAAAGTCGATTTGTACGTTTTTATTAAAGTTTAACTATTATTAACTTTCTCACTATGGCTCCATAATTTCACATAATATGGTTGTTTTTGAGTTGTGATAGCTCGCTCAGGGGCTTAGCGCTCGCTGTAAATTTCACAGTACGCGAGCAACCCGGGTCCGATCCCCCCGCCTGCAACATTGAAATTGTTAATTGCAATTTTAAGTGCTGATTTACCACGTGTTCGGCGGCGAAGGAAAACATCGTAGGGAATCCATCGTATGTCTGAGAAATAAAAATAAAATATTTCAAAGACATGTGAAGTCCGCCAACACGCATTGTGGTCGAGGCGGACACTTCCTTGCCCTAAAACCCTCTCAGAAGTGAGAGGAGGCCTGTGCCCAGAAGTGGAACGTATATATGCTGCAACTTTTTTATGGTTGTTTTTGGGGAATTCAAAATAATCGCTGTCTTTCGCTATTTACATATCATGTGTGACAACTTATGATTAAAATTATCTTTTTGTGAACATTGGCTCCAAGAAGTTTTGAGTAAAGTAAAAGTACTTTAGCAAGTGAAATGTAGCATCATTGCTAAATGCACGTCGTTTATTGAAGACGTTTGCGTTGTTAGCAGGAGGCTTTTAGAGTTTCATCGGACCAATATATTTCGTATAAGTGGTGAAATTAAAAATTTTGTGCAACTGACTTCAATATAAATATAATTTATTGTTGATTTTTTTTTTAAAACCTCTCGACCGATTTCGATAAAATTTAAATGAGACCACTTGGGAAGTATATATATATATATATATATATATATATATACCTACCCTTTGAAACTAAAAAAGAATTTTCCAAATAGGTTCAGACGTGTTCGAGTAATCGGTGAACATACATAAAGAAAAAGATTCCGACGAATTGTAAACCTCTCCTCCTTTTTGAAGTCGGTAGAAAACTCTTTAGTCATGAGCAAAGTACCCTACCAAGTAAATTTTTCTACATTGCCAAATGCACGTTACACGTTACTAGTTGGCAGTCTACAAAAAAAAATTGCTAGTGCGTTAAAAGTTCTAATGTCGACGCTTTCATCACATGTTACTATTATGAAAGAACCTAATTGGTTTATTTATGTTTAGGTTCGTAACGCGTCCACTCTCACATGTTGTGACGCCCACTAGTGACTTACATTATCTCCAACGCGTGGTTGAGTGTCCTCATTCTGAAGATATTGACATCTTTGACAGATTTTCTCTTGCCCTAAATACTTAATGCCCGTTGTTTGAATTTAAAACGATGTTGAAGTGATAGCTCTTCTTATTACTTATGACAACCGTGTTGGTTTAATGGTCAGAATAATTGTCTAATAAAATGATGATCCTGGATTTAAACCCCAGCCGTAGTAGCTTTCGTGTAAAAAGGCTTATTGTTGGTTTTCGGTGATGGGTGAATTGTAATTGTCCTCGTGTCTCTGATTCTGTATCTAGACCCACGGTAATGTGTCAGCCAAGCTAGGAAAAGAAAAGAGCGACTTACCGACAGTGTGTATATTTTCACGAACCATTTCGAGCCCCTTTCGAATCCCCCATAACTCAAAATCTCCATCCCCCATAACTCTTAGACCACTTATGAATTTGCATATCTAATAAGGCCCCGTGAATACATGGAATGTAATATGTTTTTTGAATAATAATATAAATAATTATTGAGTTATAAATGTCTGAAATGTGCCATATCTATCATTTACCAAACCCTAAGGCACTTGCTAGATATTAATTTATTATTAGATTATATTAAAATTTGTTATTAAGATAGATCATAAGGCGCATAAAAAGGAAATAATCAGAAAAGTACAAAGTATCGATATTCAGTGTCGTCAAGTTATTGGTGCAGTTAATTTCAAAGACTGTACTTGAAACTAACTGCAATAATAACTGTCTAAATTTTTTAATTCATATAGTTTAAATTAAAAACAGGTGAAAAACAGTGTAGCGTAAACGCAAAAAATCATCATCATCATGTATTTATTTAGATAAATATAAGGATGAATATTTTCGAAAATTAATAATATTCTAGCAAGAACATAAACATGTGAAAAGGAGGCGAGTTCGGTACAAACGACGTTCGTGGTTGTCGCTTTCTCTGATAAAAGAGTTGAAATCTGTACGGGTGCCAAGTTACATAGCAGACAACAGTTCCAAGAACGTTGTACATTTCTATGAATCTTATTATTTAAGAGGTTAACCTTACGAAACACCTTTGATACAATTGGTGTTATTACGAGGATTTGTGGGCTACTATATTTGGTGGATATATTCAACAGACTGGAGAATTCGCTCCGGGAAAATTAGTTTTGTGTTTTCACAGACACATCTTTAATTACATTATAGACACGTAAATTATGTACTGCACTCTCTTTGTAATTTAGTATACGTGATTTTTCGTAGTTTCATGTACATTTACAAGTGAAGTGCTGTTGCTCATAGCTAGCTAACGCTTACTTTTTATTGTGTTATTTGTCGGAACGTGCTACACATATTAAGACAACAAGGTCGTCGAGTTGTATATTTTTGTTCGATTCGTATTCATATTAAACTAACTTCTCAGAGGTACATTTTTATTTTAAATTTTTACAATATAAAAAAACAATAGCCTCTAGATAGTTATCTAAACAATTTATATATTTTCTGTAATATCTCTTTCCTTCGTATTCATTGTTTCACTCTTTATACGTGTAATATAAGGCTTTACTGGGGATTCCTAATTCTAGTCGTATTATATTATACATATACTAAAAATGGTTTATATTTTGCTTTAAAAGCTACATAATATGGTGTCTGAAAGTAAATCTACCGAAGCTAGGATTTAAGATAGACAGCACTCTAGGACCTTTTCTGTCGACGTTGTAATTATTTTATGCATAGACTAAATATTTTGTTAAATACTTTATAATTGTGTTTTTTCACGTGGTAGATCCATGCTGCATATATCCATTTAGATGTCTATGGGTTACAGAATCCACCTACCATCAGGTGGACTGTCTGCTCGTTTGTACCTTTGTTGTATGAAGAAAATAGTCTTATAAACATTGAAATCCTATTACATTTCAACATTAAAGTTTTAATTACTTGATTATAATAAATGTTGATAATTTTCTACTTATATCATGTAATAAAGGAAGCAGTTGTATCGCTTAATATGCTCCATTACAATCTTAGGAATCATACCTGCAACTCATTATTTATTTCTATCGTATAAAGGTGCAAATATGACATAGTCACGCCGTAACTGGCCTCATTATGATGATTGACGCGATACGTGATTTGCCTGTTTGGAGAGGACAATGTATATATATATATATATATATATATATATATATATATATATATATATATATATATATATAATCTTTAATGTTACGCTGTTATACAAGGAATCATATATGGAATAAAACTTTATCGTCTTTAATTTAACAACAATATCATTAGGAATCCTTATAATTTTGTTCTGTCCGTCTGACCTAACGTTTCAAAGCACTATCACTTCTAAAATGATTGACATAATGAAATAAAATTATAAGAGTATATTCTCGAACACGTCGAAAATCAGGCTGAAAATTGAAAATTTGTTTAGCTCGCGTTTCGTGAAATTTTCTACTGAGTAATATTATACAATATCGGATAACTTTTACAAAGTGTATCTATTACGGGTTTCTTATATATTCATCGAATTTATTAATGTATATTATTTTTAAATACTTATATAGGCATCTTGATTGTGCGTTACCACCGCGGCATTGCAAATTTGTTCATTGACGTGATCGCAATGGAACGGGACAATGAGGTGTATTTTTATTCTTTGTAGGTATAAGTTGGAAACGCATGTGCTATACTTTTTGCAGTTGTCATTATTTATCATAGAAATAGATTTTCTCCTTTGATTTTTTAAAAATATATTATATATTTTTGATCTGCTAAGGAAATTTATGTTTGTTTCTATGTCATAGAATGTTTGTAAAGGTTTATAAACTACGCAAATTTCATATCCATTGCCTTTTGTTTCTTTTTAATTCTGGTTGAACAGACAGTAGGATAAATATTTTTTTTTAATTGAAATTTTGTTACTTATTAAGTAACAAAATTAAAAATATTTAAGAATCACAGGCTGACATTTCTTTATATATAAAAATAAAAACTAGCTGACCAGGCAGATGTTGTTCTGCCCTTTCCGACGACCCCGTGTCCTATAAAAATTCTTAAATTCGTAATAAAAAATATTGAGGATCACTTAAAAGGATAAAAACTATCTTATCTCTCAAGTTGGACCGAACTGCACAGAGTGTGCAAAATTTCATTGAAATCAGTTCAGTAGTTTAGGAGTTCATCGCGGACAAACAATGTGACACGTAATTTTTATATATAAAGAGAAAGATTATTTAATTTTAAAACTGACTAACTGTATTTGAGTTACTCCGCTACATTATTAAATACTAACCCAACAAAGCCGCGCTGTCTGCGACGACGGTATAAGTTACTGCGTTATTTAGAAAAAATTGTAACGACTCAACATTCCTGTGATTGTTCTTTAATGCATCACGTCTGCTATTCAAATGCAATGAGCCATAAGTTATCGCTTTGTCCGTGCATATTGTCCGCAACTTTTGATATCGTGGTTGTCTTTATTATTAGTTTTAAATATGGATGGAATTAGGTAACATTAAGCGTTCTATGCGTGAACAGATTTCACACATCCGACCAATTTTCAAGGCTGCGATACCTTTAGTATTCATTTATGCTAATATATTAAACTTACGAGGAGTAGATTATTAAGTGAATATATTTTTGTCTTCCATAGTTATTAGCTATTGGCAGTTTTAATGCAACCAAATAAGGATAGAAACATTTGTGTCTAATATTTGTAAATTAATTATCATCAACATTATATCGCAAGTTCGCTGCTGAACATAGGCTTTAACACAGCATAGGAATGCGAATGCCACAACCCAAACCGGTCCTGAGCCACCGCACATCCATCGACTTTTTTTATAGGAGAAGGGGCAAATGAGCGTGCCGCTCACCTGATGGTAAGTGACTACCGCTGCCCATGAACATCTGCAATACCAGGAGACTCAGGGAAATCGCAGATAAAATGGAGTATGCTCTTTTCTTGAAGGTCCCTAAGTTGTATCGGTCCGGAAAAAATCATCTCTTACCAGGTGGACTCGCTATCTAGTATGGGGCCGACCTAGCCTTCGCTTACCGTTAGACTTTTCTTCCCCATCGGCTTTGGGTTCTTCGGGATTATAATATAAACAAAATTTGCAAATTGATATATTATGACCAAATTAAAAAGTACTAAAATGTTTTGAGGAGCATTGTGTACCACATAATTGGAAGACATAATACAAAGTAAAAATTGACAAAGGGTCAGTAAAATTTTAAGGTTGCCATGAACATGGCTAAACTTTCTAGTCGTTTGTAAATTAAATAATGATTGAGCGATGTAAAATACATGGTATAATTTTAAATTACTTAATAGGACAAATTGCATTACATTATATTGGGCGACGTAACCTCAATTTGGTTATGAATTTAGTGACTATTAATTTTTTGCCAAGGTATACTTTAGCCCGTAGACAAGTAAGTCTGTCTTTGGTTAAAAATCAAAATGTAGATGCATTGTCACCCTGGTTGACGGTTCTCGTCCATTACCATAAGAAATGCAGCTGTTAAACGGCTTGCAACATTTTCCTTATAACAGCTTGAAATAATAAAAAATAACACTTCTATAAAAAATCGATCGGGGAACCCAATATTCACCATCACATACCAAAGAACTTTTCATAAGCTATAACGAATGAACTATGAATTAATTCTGTGAGAGCGCAGACAATCAAGCGTCGAACAAGACTGCTGGCATCACAGCTTTAGGTCGCTCAACCTCGTATTACGAAAGTGATTTAACGAACATTTTTAAATTTTTTTTTCTTTACCACCGTGTTATTAAAACCCTATGGAATATTGGCGTTGATCAGTGTTAGTTTCAATCTCACGCCGCAATTTGTAAACAAATCTGTTCCAGTATCGTTGTATTGCATTTCTTTTTGATGACGGCCCATGGATGTATTTGCTTATTTACAGGACAACCAGAGCAGTAACGGTACGTTCATCAACAACAAGCGGTGTTCCACATCGGAGCTTGAGCCGCAGGAGGTGTTCTCCGGCGACGTGGTCCAGTTTGGCATTCCCGTCGTTGAGAATGCTGGAAATTCGGAAAAGGTGCTTTATAATACATACATACATGAACACTCACGCCTGTCACCCAAACCCTGTGTAGGCAAAGACTACGGACTATATACCCACGCATACAAGCTCGTCGGTTGAAGGTACTAATTTGGCCCATTTTCAATATATCGCAAATTTCGTCGATAAACTTTCGCCTAGTGCGGCCCTTCCCGACTCTGCCGTTCACTTCTACAACATAAATTTGCTTTGTCACTCTTTCCTCATTCAATCTGTCTACATGATCAAACTATCGAAGTATTCCTTTCTTAATCCTAGTCACAACATCATCTTGCAAACCACACTTTTCTCTTATCACACAATTTCTCATCCTGTCATTCAGATTCAGCCCATAACATACTCATCTATTCTATTCTACTCTCACGCTTCTTCTGCCAGACCCAACTTTCACTACCATACATTTAAGTAGGGACTAACACATCAGCACTAAGAATTGCCGTACATGCCTTTTTTGACACATTCTGACTTTCCACAATAGAGTGTAGAGCCCCATTTACTCAATTTCCTGCGTTCACTCGTCATTCTATATACTTCACCATCCCTGCTATATACCTGCTACATATCCTAAATACAAAAACTCATCTACTTGCTCAATCAACTCCCCTTCTATTCTTATTTCACATATCGTTTTACATTTTTCTCTTTCAATGTAGGCGTAATATAACCTACTCACTAGGAATAATTTCGTTGTTCTATTCCTTTTTTTGGTGCTTGCACAGACTTCATAAACATAATCGGTAATAGAAGTTTTAAAAAAATTCTATTGTTTCTATATAATATTCAAAGTAGCAAAGGGCAGTTGACCTGCTGCTAATTGTACGTGTGAACGAGTGAACGACATGGCTTTTAGGTTTCTTTTTCTACCTACTTCAAAAAGGAGGAGGTACTCAATTCGCCTGAATGTTCTTTATTGTGTGATACCTGATAACTTTTTTCTGGGGGAAACGATTTCGATGAGTCTTTTTTATTTGAAAACTGGTGCTTCTCATGTGGTTCCATATAAATTTGATCTTGGTCTGATCAATAGTTTTTGAGTCATTCTTTATAAGTTATATTAAAGTCGGTTGTACAATATTTTTAATTTTAAATTATTTTTAATAGTGATGCTAAGTGGACGCTGTAGCCCATAGACTACATTTATCCTCGATTAAGAATCAAAATGCAGATGCATTGTCACTCCTGAGGACTAAAATGGAATGCCTCGTCTCCAGTAAAAGGGGTCGCCGGTTCTCTACACGCACTATACGGAACACAGCAGCCTTAAGCTGCTATTTTAGGCTGGTATTCTGTGAGAGCGTGGTCCTACCCCGGTCGAGCTGACTCATTCGTGCTACATACAACTATACAACTAATATAGCTGCAGCGTGGCTCTACCACGTATAATTATTCCACGAATTTTTTTTATATATTACATTTTTCATTTTACAGAACACGTTTCCGCCGGTGGTTGCACTCCTCAAGCTATACCATCCCGATGGCAAGGAAGCAAAGCTGTCCTTTAATCCCACCATGACGACTCCGCTACATTTGAAAGAGTTATACCAGCTGAATAATTATGTTCAGGTAAACTATTTAATAGAACAAAATCATCAACTTCCGACATTGATTAGTTAAGAATGTTTGAACGTGCACGTAAACGTAGGTTAGGTTAATAAAGTTAAATACATACATTTTTAAAAGGAAATCCAAAAATTAGAATAGGATAAAGTTTTTTTTATAGGAGTGGGGGCAAACGAGCATGCGGCTCACCTGATGGTAAGTATCATCCTAAGAATCATCCTGAAGTTCAATGCTGAACATTGTGCCCTCCCAAGATGTGTCGCATTCATTCACGTCCTGGATGTCTTATCAAGTCTTCACTCCATATAGTTTAGGGATATCTGCAGTAAAAGCAGAGTAATTAACATACCCCAACTAATTTGCAAACTGAAGAGAAGAAACAAGTCATGGATACGGTAGGTTTTATGTTTAGTGTTGCTTACCTTGAGTTTTCCATGTTTCGAACACTGTTTCTGATTGTATTTCGAATCGCTTTTGCATTACTATATATGTTTTACATTATTTAGTACAAAAATTGTTTAAAAGCAAGTTCTGGTAACACAAAATTTTGCTACAAGCCAAACAATATGTTTAAAGTGACTTTGGTCGAGTCTATTCACATAGTCTATTTTTTTTTAAATAATACGAACTGTGCATTTAACTTCTATTACCCCCCTTAATCTACAACTAAGCTTAAAGATGACAAATCATGATATCAATAAAATTGAACACAATTGTTTAACAAACATTTTATTATTTTGTATGATTTTCAACTTAAGTATCAAATGGGATTTTGATAGTTTGGGCAGACCGAATCTCAAATATCATTATTGACCATTACGGTCTGTAAAAGTGCTGCTGAACTTAGATTTCCCCCATAGATTGCCTCATAGGGAGGATATTTACTATAATAGCTACACTGCTGGATAAGCGGGTTGGCAAACACAGTTTTTTTATTCAGCTGTTATCAGAAAAATGCTGCTGCCCTTTTCTTGGTTCAGTTTCTTTATGTTGCCTCTTACGACACTCACGAGATGATAATGATGAAAATTCTTACATCGTTACTATGTGGTTAAATAAATAAAGAAAAATGAGCAAATATTGTACATAATATTTCCCATTTTCAACATTATTAAATAATGCCAGACGTTGCCGTACGTGACGAAAAGACGTCGCACCACAGCCGCTGTTTTTCAGTGTGGACCGTTTCGTTTCTTCGAGTAGTTCGAGCAGCGGTCTATTTTAATAAATACCAATGATATAATAACAGTAAATGGACACAAGAAATAAATGATAAATCGCAAATATTTTAAATAAGTTATTATTTCACTAGCATGGAATACTTTTCTGATTTTAAATTGTGAATTTGAATTTGTGCGTGCAGGAGGCTATCCAGCGCGAGGCTTCCCTGGAGGGCAGGCTGCGGACGCTGCGCGAGTGCGTGGAGCGGACGCGCGCGGACGCGCAGGCGTCGTGGGAGCTGTTCGTGGGCGAGCAGCGCCTGCTGACGCGCGTGCACACGCTCGAGGCCATGCTGGCGGCCGGCAAGCAGCCCGACCACCACCACGTCGTGCAGCTGCTCACCGACAAGAGGAACTACCAGGTTCGTTCAGTCACCATTCATTACAGCCCATCAAATTCCACTGTTGAACGTAGCCCTCATACGTGCTCTCATAAGTGGGATATTTGCCATAGTTGCCACACTTGACAGATGGGTTGGCAACTGCAGTTTTTTTTTAAATTTTGATTTGTTATCAGGAAGATGCTGCCCATCTCCTATTTTAGTTTGCCTCTGTCGCCTCCACGAGACGATATGGTGTAGTAGATATTCTTATACTGCCACTGGTTTATTTCCCTTTGTTGCCTCGATATGGGGTATACGATACACGTGTAGTGGCGGTGTAAGAACTACCAGGTGCTCTATCTTAATTATGTACTGTGCTCTTGTGATAAGAATGGAACGGGGTTTTGCCAATGATAATATATTACAGCGTTTGTTGTGGTTATTGTTACGGTTTGCTAATTATGGCAGGTAAAGGTCTAATCTGATTTGTATTTTTTTCATATAACTTTAAAATTTGCTGATCCGTCACATTGAGAAGTTCTAGAGAGATTTTGACGACAGTTTAACCCAGCGGACACTTGATGATGATAATGTCTCGAGGACCCTAAGCAGATGAAAATACCTGAGATTTATATCACTATCGAAGCACTCATTACATCGTTTACACTTATATTTTACATGCGTTGACATTTAATACAAAATATCGCACCACTTACTTATCAAAGTCCACTTTAAACCATTATTCTAACGTTAAAACTGGAGTAACACTTCCCGTTTTCTTTTCCCCGGCACATGCTTCTATAGTCGAGACAATGAATATAGACCTTACTGCGCCAATCCAAGTTATTCCACTCTTTCGACTGGAAAGTACTGGTAAACTCGCGATATTAACACGATAACAATATCCAAAGGAGAAAAGGCTTTATAATCGTAGACAAAGGAGAAAAGGCTTTAAAGGTTGAAGGCTTTAAAGAAGAAGCAACCTACGATTATAAAGCCTAAGCCTATTAATAGTCCGAGCGTTATCTAGACAAAGACACTGACCCTTATAGTCAGAAACATTCTCTTGCAATGTGAGGCAATACACAATTGGACGTTTTATATAATTATTGTATTTTTTCTATTTTCAATTAAGGAATAAATAGGCTTTATTATAATTATGTACTAAGTATTCTTAATATTGTTGCGCGCCACTATTAATGTCTTGTACATGGCAACACTAGTTACACTAGTCCCTCTTAGTGTCGAGTAGCGGAACTAGGACAGTCAAGATCCTTCCAGAAATTTCGGGACCGATAGGTACTCGAACATTCTAGATGTCGCTACAATAGAAGGTTCTGGAAACTATCTGAGGCCTTATATAAGGCCGGTATAGACCACGACCGAGGCAGTATTGAATTGGCGATACAAGAGAATACTTCGAAGCGAAATAACTGCGAACTAAAGTGATTTTGTTTTATTATTAGTGTGGTTTTAGATTGTAATTAGTGTTGTGTAATTAAAGTGTCAATTTTGGTAATTCTTTTTTTTTTATATTGAAGAAGGGGCAAACGAGCATGCGGCTCACCTGATGGTAAGTGACTACCGCCGCCCATTAACAACTGCAACACCAGGAGAATTGCAGATGCGTTGCCGGCCTTTTAGAAAGG
This sequence comes from Parnassius mnemosyne, assembly GCA_963668995.1. Classification (NCBI taxonomy): domain Eukaryota; kingdom Metazoa; phylum Arthropoda; class Insecta; order Lepidoptera; family Papilionidae; genus Parnassius; species Parnassius mnemosyne. The sequence continues at coordinate 35,743,350 of CAVLGL010000013.1, read as the reverse complement.
TGTAAGCTCTTTTCTTGAAGGTTCCTAAGTCGTATCGGTCCGGAAAATTCGCTGGTGGTAATTGATTCCACAAAGAAGTTGTGCGAGGGAGAAAACTTCTTCTAAATCGCACAGTGGTGGACCGCCAATCATCCAGATGGTATGGATGGTAACGCGAGTTTTGTCGCGATGTGGGCTGGTGAAATTGAGCGGCTAGAATTAGTCCTAACAATTCCTCAGAGCACTCTCCGTGATAGATGCGATAAAAAACGCAAAGAGATGCCACATCTCTACGCAGTGCCAGTGTATCGAGCCGATCAGAAAGAACTCGGTCGTCGACGATTCGAACCGCTCTGCGCTGGATGTGGTCAAGTGGAAGGAGCTGGCACTGGGGTGCCCCGGCCCAGAGATGAGAACAGTATTCCATGTGGGGCCGAACTTGCGCTTTGTAAAGTTGCAAGCGATGTGTCGGCATGAAATACTGTCTCGCTCTGCTGAGCACGCCAAGCTTTTTAGAGGCCAATTTGGCCTTCCCTTCTAAGTGACCACGAAACTGCACACTATTCGATATGTCAACGCCAAGGATTCCGATACTAGCTGAGGCAGCAAGGGGAGTGCCTTGAAACTGAGGAGATACGACAGAGGGGTTCTTTTTAGCGGTAAACGCGCAAACTTGTGTCTTCTGGGGATTGAACTGGACTAGATTTAGTCGGCCCCAATCCGAGACTTTGTTAAGCAAAGACTCGACTTCAGACACCAGTTTGTCCCGGTACTCAGCGACGTTTTCCCGAGAAATATTGGCACGGCCGGTATATAAGGCATCACCAGTGCTGTCGTCCGCATAGCAATGAATGCTACCAGTTAGCAACATATCATTGATATGCAGGAGAAACAGCGTTGCTGATAGCACGCAGCCTTGTGGAACACCAGCGTTGATAGGCTTGAAATCAGAGCATGCACCGTCTACTACGACCTTGATACTCCGATCAGCAAGGAAACTGGTGATCCATTTGTACAATTTCTCGGGAAGCCCATAGCAAGGAAGCTTCGAAAGAAGCGCTTTTGGCAGACCCGATCGAAGGCCTTCGCTATGTCCAAACTAAAGGCCAAGGCCTCCCCCTTGGACTCTCCTGCCTCCGCCCATCTATGAGTCAAATAGACTAGAAGATCACCAGATGATCGACCTCGACGAAAACCGTACTGGCGGTCACTAATCAGCTGGTGATCCTCAAGGTACCTCATGAGCTGGCAGTTTATAAAAATATAATAATTTTTTAGGGATCGGGTGGACCAAAGCTGTCTTCCATGAATTCGGGACTACGCCTTGGGAGTAGGAGTACCGGAAAAGACGCGTTAAAACCGGTGCCAACTCCGGAGCACACGTCTTCAGCACAATGGGAGGGACTCCATCGGGCCCACTCGACTTGCTGACGTCCAGGGAGAAGAGTGCTTTGCGAACCGAGCGCTGTGTAAATCGCACATCCGGCATGGAGCACTCACATCGCGGGATGGTCGGCGGTGTATTCCCCCCGTCATCTAGAGTCGAATTCAATCGGCAGTTTTTAATTGTCTCGAACCCCAAGCAAATGACAATATTACTTGTATTTATCCTACTTCAATAGCTCGAAGTGGCTCCCATGAGTAGGATTGGGGAGTGCAGTTCGTAAAATAATGTTGTGGTGTGTGCGGTTGTGTGGGCAGGAGGTGGCGCAGGAGAGCCTGCGCGCGGCGCACGAGCAGCGGCTGGCGCTGGAGGAGACGCTGGAGCGCCGCAGCCGCGAGGCGGCCGCGCTGCACCACCACAACTACGCGCTGCGCCTCACCGCCAACAACGCGCTCGCCGAGCTCCAGGTATTGTGTGTGTGTGTGTGTGTGTGTGCGTGCGTGTGTGCGCGTGTGGGCAGGAGGTGGCGCAGGAGAGCCTGCGCGCGGCGCACGAGCAGCGGCTGGCGCTGGAGGAGACGCTGGAGCGCCGCAGCCGCGAGGCGGCCGCGCTGCACCACCACAACTACGCGCTGCGCCTCACCGCCAACAACGCGCTCGCCGAGCTCCAGGTATTGTGTGTGTGTGTGTGTGTGTGTGCGTGCGTGTGTGCGCGTGTGGGCAGGAGGTGGCGCAGGAGAGCCTGCGCGCGGCGCACGAGCAGCGGCTGGCGCTGGAGGAGACGCTGGAGCGCCGCAGCCGCGAGGCGGCCGCGCTGCACCACCACAACTACGCGCTGCGCCTCACCGCCAACAACGCGCTCGCCGAGCTCCAGGTATTGTGTGTGTGTGTGTGTGTGTGTGCGTGCGTGTGTGCGCGTGTGGGCAGGAGGTGGCGCAGGAGAGCCTGCGCGCGGCGCACGAGCAGCGGCTGGCGCTGGAGGAGACGCTGGAGCGCCGCAGCCGCGAGGCGGCCGCGCTGCACCACCACAACTACGCGCTGCGCCTCACCGCCAACAACGCGCTCGCCGAGCTCCAGGTATTGTGTGTGTGTGTGTGTGTGTGTGCGTGCGTGTGTGCGCGTGTGGGCAGGAGGTGGCGCAGGAGAGCCTGCGCGCGGCGCACGAGCAGCGGCTGGCGCTGGAGGAGACGCTGGAGCGCCGCAGCCGCGAGGCGGCCGCGCTGCACCACCACAACTACGCGCTGCGCCTCACCGCCAACAACGCGCTCGCCGAGCTCCAGGTATTGTGTGTGTGTGTGTGTGTGTGTGCGTGCGTGTGTGCGCGTGTGGGCAGGAGGTGGCGCAGGAGAGCCTGCGCGCGGCGCACGAGCAGCGGCTGGCGCTGGAGGAGACGCTGGAGCGCCGCAGCCGCGAGGCGGCCGCGCTGCACCACCACAACTACGCGCTGCGCCTCACCGCCAACAACGCGCTCGCCGAGCTCCAGGTATTGTGTGTGTGTGTGTGTGTGTGTGCGTGCGTGTGTGCGCGTGTGGGCAGGAGGTGGCGCAGGAGAGCCTGCGCGCGGCGCACGAGCAGCGGCTGGCGCTGGAGGAGACGCTGGAGCGCCGCAGCCGCGAGGCGGCCGCGCTGCACCACCACAACTACGCGCTGCGCCTCACCGCCAACAACGCGCTCGCCGAGCTCCAGGTATTGTGTGTGTGTGTGTGTGTGTGTGCGTGCGTGTGTGCGCGTGTGGGCAGGAGGTGGCGCAGGAGAGCCTGCGCGCGGCGCACGAGCAGCGGCTGGCGCTGGAGGAGACGCTGGAGCGCCGCAGCCGCGAGGCGGCCGCGCTGCACCACCACAACTACGCGCTGCGCCTCACCGCCAACAACGCGCTCGCCGAGCTCCAGGTATTGTGTGTGTGTGTGTGTGTGTGTGCGTGCGTGTGTGCGCGTGTGGGCAGGAGGTGGCGCAGGAGAGCCTGCGCGCGGCGCACGAGCAGCGGCTGGCGCTGGAGGAGACGCTGGAGCGCCGCAGCCGCGAGGCGGCCGCGCTGCACCACCACAACTACGCGCTGCGCCTCACCGCCAACAACGCGCTCGCCGAGCTCCAGGTACTACACACAGATATTAAAATTCATTACAAAATTCGTTCGTTCGTTCTTTTTCTTTAATTTTTGAAGTGAAAACTTCTTTAGAATTGTTGTGATTTGAAACTCGTTGAAACGAAAAAGCGACACTAAAATAAGACAAACATTAACATCTATAAGATTGATCCTGTGGGAGAATGAGCCATTAAGCGTCTATTTTACATTAAATTTAAATTTAAAATAATAGAGCACTAAAGAACTATGGCAGACTTTCATACATAAAATTAGTTGAAAAGGAATGGTAGCGTCTATATATCAAAAATATCTTAAAATAATAAGCGCCAGTCCCTGAATAACTTTGTCAAAGAATTTTGTCCTGAGAAGGCTACCGCCTTCTCAAAAAAAAAATGTATTTAGATTAGAACCTTTTTAGGTTATTGTCTTATGTCACTTGGCCAAAGTCATACGTTCTGTGGTTGTTTGATGTTAGCTTAATACATTCTCAACATAATGTACCTTCCTACATAATTGAAAGTTTTTAGATTATTGTATCTCCATTATATATTTGCATGCTATCTTTATATATAAAAATTACATGTCACATTGTTTGTCCGCGATGAACTCCTAAACTACTGAACTGATTTCAATGAAATTTCGCACATTGTGTGCAGTTTGGTCCAACTTGAGAGATAGGATACTTTTTATCCCGATAAGTGACCCAATATTTTTTATTGTGAATTTAAGGATTTTTTTTTTAGGAAGGGTCGTCGGAAAGGGCAGAACAACATCTGCCTGGCCAGCTAGTAAATGTATATTTCTGGCATGGCTCTAGGGCCTTTGTGTCATACAGTGACATTCTCAGAAGGGCTAGAACCCAGAACCGTAAAGCCAGTAAAAACAGTGACATTTTGTTTTAGCAAGTGTTGCCATAACATTAAATGGAATTGTTACATAGTACTATGGTTGAGATAATGTATTATTATAGGAAGTTTTTTTGTAAGAGACTTATTTTCAACCATATCACTTTTATTTTTATTATTACTGATAGTATAGTATTTTACGTTACGTTATTACTAATAATAACTTAATATAAAAATATTTTGTGTTTGTGTGTTGTGTTGGTAGTCTTACAAAGTGTATACGAAAATAGTAAAAATATAGTAAATGGCAACACAATAGAGTAAAATGATTTAAGTCATTTGATATTCCCAAAAATTTTTGTTTTCTTTTCTGTGGCTTTAATTAAAATTGAAAAATCATAGAAAAATAATTAAAACTCATTTTATATATAAGTTATTTCTAGACGCAATAATTTTTGTCAACTATGTTCTTGTTTTTAGGGTTCCGTATCTCAAAAGGAAAAAACGGAACTTATAGGATCACTTTGTTGTCCGTCTGTCTGTCTGTCTGTCAAGACTCTTTATCTCAGGAACGCGTGGAGGTATCAAGCTGAAATTCATATCAAATACTGATACCCCATTTACACTCTCGCGCGAGTGACGAGGCGAGTCGCGAGGCGAGCCACGAGGCGCGAGTGTAAACGCTAGCTCGTGGTTCGCCTCGCAGCTCGCATCGCCACTCGCGGCGCTCGCGTCGGAGGCGGTTTTTTGGGCACGAGGCAAAGGGCCTCGCGAGGGACGCGAGCGTGGTGTTTACACTCGCGTCTCGTTTCAGTTTGTTTACGGCGCCCTTACATAATAACATTCGAAGTGCTTTTGGTTTAAAATACAATTTTAATAAAATAATATTATTTAATCTTGCTATATATAAAATAATAAAAATATTAAAATATTAAAAAATATAAAAATATTATTTAATCTTAATAGGTACTCGCAATTTATATAAAATTATGAAACTGAAAAGGTTCTGTTTCAATGAATAGATATCATCCGTCATATTCTTCCTCAACGACGTATTTTTATTAATTTCCATCTTTTTAAAATGGTCAAACATCGATAAATACTTATTAAGGCAAGAGTTGATGCCGCTATTATTTCGACGTCATTCATCGTTGCTGGCTCAACGCAAACTGACCACATCGCGAGAGTGTAAACAGGCACTCGTTACCCCACAACAACACGCGAGCTGCGAGGCGAGGTACGAGGCGAGCCGCGAGGCGAGAGTCTAAACGAGGTATCATGTCTACTGTTCCTTGGAGCTGTGAAAAAATCAAACTTCTAAGCCAACGCAATCAAAAGATACAGTCGTTTATGCCGCAAATTTTCGACATTCGCAAGGGAATCAAAACCTACAGGGTACTTCCCGTGAACTCAGAATCTTAAAATTTGGTACGAAGCAACGTATTATAGCAAAGATAAAAGAAAAATTGGGAAAAACATACATTTTTAGTTACATCATATAAAAAAAATATTTTTATAAATTTTAAACTTATATACCTACGGATTTGTTCGGAACCCTCGGTGCGCGAGTCCGACTCGCACTTGGTCGGTTTTTTAAACATGTAAATAATATGTTTTAAAGTCAGGAATATAATTTATTTTTTCATCAAAATTAAATGAAACGCTCATAAGGCGTGCACTTATAGATTTTCTAAACTTTTTTATTATAACATTATAATACTAACAATCCTTTTAACGTCTTCAATTCTCGTTAACCAATCTGTGATGATGAAAGTGAAAGAACCCGATTTCACTCATCTATATGTGTTGGTGTAGTGTAGTATGTCCCCGTGTAGTGGCGGGGTAGAATACCCACTACCCCAGTCCCCCAGTCTCCGGCGGCCCCGCTATTCCTGGCTAAGGTGGTGACTATGGTAACGGTGGGACAGGGGCTGCTAAGAATCTCCGGTGGAGGTTCGGTTGCCACCTAAGACGACTCGACTTGGCAACATATAACGCACGCACCCTGAGGACTGACGAGAAGATCGTGGAGCTGGAAGAAGAGATAGACAAGTTGCGCTGGAATATTATAGGATTATCCGAGGTCCGAAGAGAGGGAGAGGACATGGTAATGCCCTAATCCGGCAACTTGTTATATATCCGAGAGGGCGACCATCTGTCCTAAGGAGGTGTTGGATTTATCGTCCACAAGTCTTTCGTTAACAACGTTGTAAAGATTGAGAGTGTGTCGCTGAGGGTTGCGTACCTTATACTCAGAATTACCAAACGGCATTCGCTAAAGGTCATACAGGTTTACTTAACAACCTCGGTACATCCCAATGAGGAGGTGGAGGAAATGAATGAGGATATATTTAAAGCCATGCATACCTCCAAATCCCACTATACGGTGTTAATGGGAGACTTCAGCGCAAAACTAGGCACAAGAGAGAACGGTGAGCTGAAGGTAGGGAAATTTGGAATAGAGCAACGGAACCCAAGGGGCCAACAGCTGGCCGACTTCATGAAGAAAGAGGGACTTTTTATGATGAACTCTTTCTTCTAGAAGCGGTCCCACAAGAAGTGGACCTGTTCGAGCCCCGTCGGTTCGACGAAAAATGAGATTGACTTCATTATGGCGACCAGGCGACAACTGTTCAGTGATGTTTCGGTAATCGCGAGGGTGAAAACTGGCTGCGATCATCGAATGGTGAGAGGCACACTGAACCTAAACGTTAACTTGGAGAGGTCTCGTCTAATGAAGTCAACACTCTGTCTCCCTCGTGCTCTAATACAAAGTCCCGAAACCTTTCAGCTCGAGCTATAAAACGGTTTTCAGTGCCTAGAAAATTGCAATGCAGTGGACGATATGAATAACAAGCTCGTGGAAACTGTGGATGCGGTTGGAGCTAAGTTCTGCAAGATCCGTCGCAGAAGACCACGAAAACTCTCAGATCACACTCTTAATCTCATGGCTGTTCTCACGGGAAATGAAGCTGCAGATTTGACAGCGTACAGGCAACTGAACAGACAGTTCTTCAAATACATGCGGCGGGACTTACGCAACTTCAGTATTGCTCGTATGGAAGAAGCGATCGAGCGAAACCAGGTACAAACTTTCAAAGTCTTTGCCAGAGATCTGTCTGCCAGAAAGAGCCAACTGTCAATGCTGAAGACCGAGTGTGGCAGCATCGATTCCGGGACACCTGAGATTGAGTGAGATTGAGAGGTTCTACGGGCGGCTATACACGTCATCGTTGGAGCCACACGCGAGTGTGAGTTACGATCCAAGAGTGAGTCTTATCCGACACTATTTCGAAGATATCCCGGACGTCAATCTGAGCGAGATTATAATGGCTCTCCAGCACCTTAAAAACGGCAAGGCCCCAGGTGAGGATGGAATTACAGCGGCGCCTCTGAAAGCGGGTGGAAAACCGGTACTTAAAGTCCTTCAGAAGCTCTTGAATTCCGTCCTACATGGTGGCATTACACCGGAGGCGTGGAGCAGAAGTGCGGTGGTCTTGTTCTTCAAGAAAGGCGACAACGCTCTCTTAAAGAACTGCAGACCGATTTCCCTTCTGAGCCGCGTCTACGTGCTGTTCTCGAGAGTCATTACGAATCATCTTACATGTAGATTCTACGACTTCCAGCCTCCCGAACAAGCCGGTTTCCGAAAAGGCTTTAGCAATATAGACCACATGCATACCCTTCGGCAAATTGTACAGAAGTCCGAGGAGTACAATTATCCACTATTTCTGGCGTATGTGGATTATGAGAAAGCCTTTGATTCCGTCGAAATTTGGGCGGTGCTGCTGTCCCTTAGCGGTGCCAAGTTGACTGTCGGTATATCGAAGTACTGAAGTGTTTGTACATTAGGCCTACGGTAGCTATCCGAGTACAGAACCAGAGTACGAAACCTATCCAACTGCAGAGAGGTGTAAGATAGGGTGACGTTATATCCCCGAAACTCTTCACCGCTGTATTGGAAGACGTTTTCAAGCTACTGGACTGGAAAGGATACGGTATTAACATCAACGGCGGGTACTTACCTTCGATTTGCCGACGATATAGTCCTCATGGCAGAATCGCTGGAGGACCTAAGCAATATGCTCAATGACCTCAATAGTGCCTCCCAACGGATAGGTCTTAAAATGAACATGGACAAAACAAAGATCATGTATAACGTCCATATCACACTTATGCCGGTAGTTCTTGGGAGCACTTAGCTCGAAGTTGTTGACGAGTATGTTTACCGGGGATGAATAGTCCGTCTAGGTAAGTCAAATTCGACCGAGAGGTCAATCGACGCATTCAACTCGGCTGGGCAGTGTTCGGGAAACTACGACACATCTTCTCGTCACGTATACCTCAAAACTTAAAAACGAGACTGTACAACCAGTACGTGTTGGCAGTGATGACCTATGGAACTGAGACGTGGTCCTTCACTGCTGGCCAGATGAGAAAGCTCAAGGTCGCTCAGCGAGCTATGGAGAGCGCTATGTTCGGGGCTTCTCTGCGTGATAATTTAGAAATGAGGAATGTCGCAGTAGAACCAGAGTGACCGACATAGCCGAACGGATTAGTTAGCTGAAGTGGCAATGGGCCGGCCATATAACTCGAAGAACCGACAACCGATGGGGAAAAGAGGTTCTCGAGTGGCGAGCTCGTACCGGCTGGCGAAGTGTAGGGCTTCCCCTGCATGCAGGAAGTCGATGGATGCAGGTGACTCAGGACCGTGCTTTGTGGCATTTCTTGGGGGAGGCCTATGTTCAGCAGTGGACTAGAGAGAGGCTGTAATAATGATGATGATGATGATTAAGATTTACATTTATAATAAAGACTGATATGTATGCTTTATTCTTAAGATGATGATGATGATAAATGATGAGTTGGTGTGTATGCACTTTCATGAATATATCACATTGTATCGTTAGTGAATGAATGATGATAATGACTCCAAACTTATTTTATTCGACACTCAATTCAAATTCTACTACACTAAAGCTGAATAGATAGTATAGAGAATTTGTCACGAGGCCTTTATCGATTAATGCCATATCGATCAAATTTTATAATTTAAAAAATCCAATGTTAAAAATCCAAAAAAAAAAATGGTTTACCATGCTGCATATTTTTTTGTTACAGAAACTGGCAGCGCGTTGCGAGCGAAAAATGTGTGCGGCTAGACTCGCCATAGCGGCCGCGGAGGAACGTGAGCAAGCTGTGCGCAAACATTTGCCGCTCGCTGTAAGTAACAAAGCTTGATGTGGATAGTAGAATATTGTTACGAGCTTGGGGTTCGAGATAATGAAAAACCTGCCAAGTGAATTACCAAAATTGGTACTTTAATTACAGAACACTAATTACAACTTAAAACCACACTAATAACAAAACATATTCGTGGTAAACCCATGATGCAGCTATATTAGTAATATAGTTGTAGCATAAATGGATCGGCTCGACCGGGGAAGGAACACGCTCTCACAGAATACCAGCGTAAAATGGCAGCTTGACACTACTGTGTTTTTCATTCTATTGAGGGGGGAGAGGGGGAGAGAGAGAGAGAAAGGCAGAGAGTAGGCATGGGCAAAGGGAAAAAATATATCGATATATATCGAATCTACATTTTTAAACAGTATCGATATATATCGCGTGATAAATATCGATATATCGTCATCATTTGCATGGTGGAAAGATAGGGTCCAAAATTTTATTTACTGGCGGTTGGGCGACGAAAAAAACGATACAATATTTTAAAATATATCGAAATTGATACGAATTCGATACTCTAAAATAAATATCGATATGTCGATATATCGCGACTAAAAATATCGACGATATATACCGATATTTTTATTACAAAATATCGATATTTCTATATATCTTTATTTTTAGCCCAAGCCTAGCAGAGAGAGGCTTTACATTCTTTCCGAGGCACTGAGGTGAGACACCGCCTACTTTCTGACTCCGGGCTGCTACTGAGAATTACGTGTCAGAAAAACACAAAAACTGATTTTGGACGAGCTTACGACCATTAGACCAGCGGGGCAGTCGAGCCTTCTATAAATAAAAACAATGAGCGGCATTGCACTCTCGCTTTTGCTTTATTTCTAAATCATCTAAATTAATCCGCGTAATGTGTTCAAATTTACATGGTGAGCACTGTCATTTCACCTTGCGATTGACTAGACTGAACTCCTGTGTATCCTCCGGGGGTATACCACCTGCACACTAAGTTGTACACTTTTGTTCTTAGATTTCTTTTATTGAAGTAAGGGTCACAAACAAGCACACAGTCCTTCTAATAGTTAGAGAACCCTGTGACTAAAACTAATTACGTTTGCATGCGTAAGAATCAAAGTTCAGATGTGTTATCATCTCTGAGAATAAGTTGGGATGCCTCATCAAACTGAACAAAGTCTCGGATTGGGGCGACTAAATCTAGTCCAGTTTAATCCTCAGAAGACACAAGTTTGCGCGTTTACCGCTAAAAAGAACCCCTTTGTCGTATCTCCTCAGTTTCAAGGCACTCCCCTTCTTGCCTCAGCCTGTATCGGAATCCTTGGAGTCGACATATCGAGTGACGTGCAGTTTCGTGGTCACTTGGAAGAGAAGGCCAAATTGGCCTCTAAAAAGCTTGGCGTGCTCAGCAGAGCGGGACAGTATTTCATGCCGGCACACCGCCTGCAACTTTACAAGGCGCAGGTTCGGCCTCACATGGCATACTGTTACCATCTTTGGGCAAGGGGCTCCTCAGTGCCAGCTCCTTCCACTTGACCGCATCCAGCGCAGAGCGGCTCGAATCGTCGACGACCGAGTCCTTTCCGATCGGCTCGATTCATAGGCACTGCGAAGAGATGTTGCATCCCTTTGCATTTTCTTTCGCATCTACCACGGGGAGTGCTCTGAGGAATTGTTCGGATTAATCCCAGCCGCCAAATTTCACGAACACACATCGCGGCAGAACTCCCGATACCATCCACACCATCTGCATGATTGGCGGTCCACCACTGTGCGATTTAGAAGATGTTTTCTTCCTCGCACGACTTCCTTGTGGAATCGATTACCATCAGCGATTTTTCCGGACCGATACGACTTAGGGACCTTCAAGAAAAGAGCCTACTCCTTTTTAAAAGGCTGGCAACGCATCTGCAATTCCCTCCCTGGTGTTGCAGTTGTTCATGGGCGGCGGTAGTCACTTACCATCAGGTGAGCCGCATGATCGTTTGGCCCCTCTCCTATAAAAAAAAATCATCAATAAAAACATACTTAGTAGAAGAAATTGCATTTCATATTGAGTGCCATATTCACAATTTTGTTATGAATTATGTGACCATTTTTTTAAATAAGTGATGCTTTAATCCATAGACACCACTTTCGATGAAAATCAAAATGCAGATGTGTTGTTACCCTGAGGAGTGCCCCATTACTAGTAAAAATGGTCTCTAGTTTTCATTACTCATTATACGGAACATTAAAATATTATGGTGTTATTTATGCTTGGTATTCTGTGCGGGTATGATTCTTCCCAGGCGAGCTGACCAATTCGTACTGCTGCCATAATATTGTGGCGGGTGAGCTTAGTACGTATAATAGTATTTCTGTGCTATATAATGCTTTTGACATCATAAGCGGGACGGCGGAGATCTATATTCTATGTTATACCTAGTGAAGTTGCAACCTGTTATTACGATGCTGCTCTACGGTGTGTGGTATTCGTGTAGTTGTGGTGTAAGAATATCCACTACCTCCATATCTTCTGGTGGGTATCGTAAGAGGTGATAGAGTGCAACAAATCAGAAAGTGGATGTAAGTGTCTTAATAACAACTTAGAATAAAAAACTGTGGTTGCCAACTCGCCTGCTAAGCGTGGCAACTATGGCAAATATACTTATGAGGCAATCGATGGGGGAAGCTTATGTTCAACAGTGGAGTTTTGACTAGAACGGTAACGGTAAGAGTAAGTATGGTGTGGATGTTGGGCGGCAGTGCTCGGTGCAGAACGGCGAGGCGCGGCTGCTGGTGCTGAGCACGGACAGCAACCGCCTGCAGGAGGCCAAGCGCGGCGCCTCGCTCGAGGACGCCGTGCGCGCGCTGCCCGACTACATCAAGCTGCTGCTGCCGCAGCACCTGCTCAACAAGGTACGCATTGCACACATACCACGCACCATAATCAAAATGAAGTGAAACATGGTAGGTATCAAGTTGTTGGATATCTTAAATGTTCACATATTTCATCGGCGGAACTTAATAACCCATTTGACAACTTCACTTTCTGTCATTTCTATACTGCCAGCAAAACTGTACGTAGAAGTGTAATAAATTTAAAGTTAAATATTCAATACTCGATTCAGATTCCAAATATATAAAAATTTACCTAAACATGTCCCCTATTTGTAAATTAAAATAATAACATATGAGCATTTATAAACTACACGCGCCGAATAAAAAAGCAAACGAAATATTAATAATTATAAAGATAAAAATGTACAAAGTAACCCAGGCCCCGGCGGTTCTGCTATTCCTGGATACGGTGACCATGATAAACGATGGGGCAGGGGGTGCTAAGAATCTTCGTTGGAGGTTTGGTTGCCACTTTAGACGACTCGAGCTGGTAACATTTAACACACGCACCCTGAGGACTGACGATAAGTTGCACTGGGATGTTATAAAATTATCTGAGGTTCAAAGAGAGAGGAAGAACACGGTAATCCTTAATTCCGTCAACTTCTTCTATTAAAAATAATGTCCTCCAGACCTAATTTCGGTCACGGCGGCCAGTCTCAACGGAGATTAGCTATCTACACCGGTCAGGGTTATAATGCCCAAGTGTATGCGAAAGCACAGGTGCACTCTCTATACCCTCACTCTCATAGTCCGATGGCACGGTAATTCAACACGACTGGAGAGAAATCAGGCGCAGGACCAACGGCTTTACGTGTTTTCCGAGGCATGGGGGTGAAACACCGTCAACTTCCTGACAACTCAATAACTGATTTTCAGCCCGACCCGGTAGTCGAACTCGTGACCTGATAATCAACAAAAGCGTTTACGACCATTACACCAACGAGGCAGTCAAATTTATTTTTGTTTCTTTTTAGTTCTATTATCGGGAAGGCGACCATGTGTCTCAAGGACATGTTGGGTTAATCGTCTACAGGTGTATCATTAACAACGTTGTGAGGATTGTGTTTCGACACCGGAAATGACATTTTAACTGTACCATTCTTGTCACGCACGCATAGTTCAGGCAGTCACCATCATTATCTTCTTAATGACTTCATCTATTTACACTAAGACTACATTTACTTATATAAATGACGGCTATTCTGTCGACTGTGAAGTAATAGAGGCATATACAAGAATTCTTGGTATTTTCATATTTTTTGGTTACATAAGTCTACCAAATTTAAATTTTTAAGAATTGTATCGCGATACATACAGATACTTATTTTATAATATATTCTCCGACTTTTCTAGAGTTTTCCAGCAACCGTGGTAATGGGAGACTGAGGTGTTCAACAGCCTTAAATTAAAAATTTTTGATTCACACAAAATAAACAAACAGTACCTTGGAGATGGAGCAGATGGTAGCACACAGCCATCTTCTCTAGTGAAATTAGGATGTTTTTAATTTCAATAGTCTCATGAATGATTCTTGTTTGGAATCGTGCGTTATCTATTAGATCGTAGCCATTGAGTTATATGTGCTACGGACTAGAGAAGCCATTCCAAACAAAAAATGTGCACTACTCTAATGTCTTCGCGCATGCGCAGTTGATTTAAGCGCGTTGCGCCTGCGCAGTCAGTTTTTCATTTAAAGTTTAATTTGAAAACTTGTATTATTAGCGCCGCTCCACACTGCATGAATATTGAAACCACAGACTAACTATTGGATTGAAACTAGACTAAATGACACACTGTACGGATTGCAGTACAGTTCAGTTGAACATAGTATATGTTCGGATTGCAAAATCTAGTACATAGTACATATATATCTATGATCTTAGCACTTTTCTGTCTGCGTGACATAAAGACCGTCGGTTTAGTAGGTGGTACGCTGGACTCTTTTCAGCCTGGGAATCCGTCTGAGCAGGTATCACCTTCTTACCCATTCCTGCCGCAGTGGTAAGACTGCTTTGTTTCGCTCTCAAGTCTTTTTTTTAGGTGTTCACGTGTATTTAAGTACCGATATACGTATTGCATTATTTTAAGATTTTCTTCTTTAATTTGTCATTTTCACTTTTTTAAGGTGGGCATAAAAGCAATATCGGCGGAAGGCAAATCGGCGAAGGAGTTCGAATTAATATTGAAAAAGAATAATATTTACAATTCAGAGAGTAAAGGTAAGCTCACTTTAATAATACTATATACTTTGTGGTTGACTGATTGAGACAAGTTTACCACTGAAATACTTAATACCTAAAACATCAAAACTTTAATCAGATTTTATTCGCTCTCTTTATCTCCTTCTTACGATTACGTTCTTACGATTATTGTATGTTTGACAGCTAAATAATAAAAACTGGTCTAGAAGTCGCTTCATTGGATGTTAATTAAAATATTTATATTATGCCCATTTTTAACTATGTTTTTTACTAAATCAGGTAAAAAAGGCAGTATTTCCTTTAAAAAAATTTACGTCCACTGTACGATTGTACGATTGCCTGTATGTGAAAGCGTATTACGCACATCTGCAAAGGCACAGACGACAATTATTTGTAAGCTATGCAAATACTTAGAAAAAAACGAAATAAATATAATAAATATCCTTAATCTTAAAATTTAAAATGTATATTTGTATTACGTAGAAAAACAAGTGACTGAAGAAGATGGGGTTGAAGGCAGCAGTGAAGAAAAATCTGAAGACCCTGATTCCTGTACCGACGATGAGAAGCAGTCTAGACTTAATCATGGTTTGTACTTTGTTATATACTTGAAAGATTTAATCTTAATTGATTTTGTGTGAAATTTTAATATTTAACTTGAGGTGTGTTTTACTATATTTATAATATTTATTATAAACTACCAGTGGACTTGTAAATATGATGAATGATGATAAGGTTTACTCAAAAATTCATTGCAACATCATAAAGTAGATATGGTCTGGTTTATCAATATACTTTACAATATCCACAGGATAAGAAATGGGGTTGTGTTATATATTCGTGAATATTTAATGGTTATAGATCGATATATTTTTACGTAAATAAATAAAAATAATAATAATAAGGTATACATTTATTTATGTTCTCGTTTAGAGAAACTTAATTTTTGTTTAAAAATTCTGTAGTCTTTAAGTACAAATGTTTTAGTTATAGAATAAGGGTGACAAACCAACGAGTCCACATAATGGCATGTGAATGATGCCGAAAACAGCACACAGGCATTTACATCTATCCTCAATTAAGATTCAAAAAGCAGAAATGTTGTTACCCCATATAACTAAGATGGAATACCTCGATTCTACTAAAAAGGGTCTCTGTTTCTGTATACTACATACATACATATAATCACGCCTCTTTCCCGTAGGGGTAGGCAGAGACCAGTTCTTTCCACTTGCTACGATCCTTACATACTTGTTTTGCTTCGTCCACTTTCATTATTCCCTTCATACATGCTCTACGGTTTAGGGTACTCTTGACCTGGCCTTTTTTCAAGACGTCCCTGATTTGGTCTAGAAATGTCCGCCTAGGTCTACCCCTTCCAACACTTTCATTCACACTCGCCTTATACACTTTTTTCGTCAATCGTTCTTCATTCATTCTCTCGACATGGCCAAACCATCTCAGCATACCTTTCTCAATTTTTGTCACTACATCTTCTTTCAGACCACAACGTTTCCTTATCTCACTATTTCTTATCCTGTCACTCAGTTTAACTCCTATCATACTTCTTAATGCTCTCATCTCAACTGCATTTATTCTGCTTTCATGTTTCTTCTGCCATACCCAAGTTTCACTTCCGTACATGAGTGTCGGAACCAACACCCCCTCATGCACAGCCAAACGAGCCTTGTTAGATACCTTCCGACTGCTCATAAAGGAGTGTAAAGCTCCATTCACCATGTTTCCTGCATTCACTCTTCTTTCGATATCACTCTCACACTTTCCATCTCTTGTAAACTTTGAACCCAGATACACAAACTCTTTCACCTGTTCAATTTGTTCATCTTCAATCACAATATTGCAGTCTGTCACTGCCTCATCTTTTTCAAACACCATCACTTTCGTCTTCCTTACATTCATCTTCATTCCCTTTCTAACAAAAGCTCCACTCATAGCAGTTACCATCTCCTGCAACTCCTCGGCCGAAGACGCAAGTAATACTTGGTCATCAGCATAGAGAAAACATTTGACGAGTAACTCATTCATTCTCAACCCACTTTCATTCTCTTTTAAATCTGTCAAACAATTGTCCATGAACAGATTAAACTGCCACGGTGACGCTACACATCCCTGTCTAACACCTTTTTCGATATTAAACCATTCAGTGTATGCCCCGTTTATCCTTACACAAGCACTAGAATCCCTATAAAGAGATTGCATTGCTCGTATGAGGATACTGCTCACACCGTTCACGGACAGTGCTGACCACAATTCATTCCTCACCACTCTATCATAGGCCTTTTCTAGATCTACGAACGCGCAGTAGACTTTCTTGTTTTTAGCCAAATACTTTTCGGCTATGCACCGCAAGGAAAAGACCTGATCCGTACATCCCATTCCCTTTCTAAATCCCGCTTGTGCATCCCATATTTTCTCGTCTGTTTCATTCACAACCCTTTCAATCAACACTTTCGCATACAATTTACCGACGACATCTGTATACTCAACATACGAAATATAGCAGCATTAAGCTGCTATTTTACGCTAATATTCTGTGAGAGCGTGGTCCTTCCCCGTACAACCATATTATAGCTGCAACGTGGCTCTACCACATTAAAACATTTTAATTTACTAATTTGTAGTTATTTATCTCTCTTGCGCCTTAAAACAGATATTTAGTTACTATTAAGTTTAAAGTTATCTATATGTACTTTAAAAGTTACACTTTGAATTCGGATCAGATTTGATATTGATTGAATTGATGATATAACTGCTATAAAAAAGAAATTTTTTTAAGTGCATAATTGTTGGCAATTTAATTTTAATTTTAATATAATTACTGTTTGATAACATATTATTATTTATATTGTAGGTATTATATCCAGACTTATATAATATTTATTTTTTATACATTATACAAGTATATATTTGATTTTTGTTGTTGATTTTGTTATAGCTTAGTTTCTGTTATAGTTTTGATTAGCATGTGTGATATTTGAGAATTTGATTATAGTTACTTTTCTTGCTCTTCTTCTAGCTCTTCCGATAAGACATATAAAAGCGCCTTAAGCGATGATTCCACTCATTTACATGATCAACTAGTAGCCGTATTCTGTAATTATAGTAAAAATCTTAATATAGTCCATATTAACGCTCAAAGCATTCATGCTCATTACGCTGATCTTTTATCAACCTTTGATTCTAAATATGTTGATGCCATACTTGTTTCTGAAACTTTTCTAAACCCTGCACTTCCGTCGGTACAGTATTGTCTCCCTGGTTTTCAACTTATACGTAATGACAGGGTCGGCAAAGGTTATGGTGGAGTGGCAGTCTATTTGAGAGCTGACATTCCTTATAAAATAGTTGATCATTCACCCAATATGTACACAAATTTTGCTGAACATTTATTTATTGAAATTACTATTAATCATTCTAGGAGTTTGCTTGGAGTCTATTATCCCACTTCTCGCAATATAAATTATTTTTCTTCTCTGGAAGAAAAACTTGTAAATCTAACTCCGCTTTATGATAATACCATTATTTTAGGTGACTTTAACACATGCCTGTTGAAGAATAATTTTCGTAGCAAAAAATTGCTCTCCCTGGTGTCATCTTTTAATTTACATATTCTTCCTCTTTCTGCTACTCACCATTCGCCTAATAGTACCCCTTCTCTTTTAGACCTTATTATTGTTTCTGATGCTGACCGGGTTGCTTCGCATGGTCAACTATCTGCGTCTTTCTCTTACCACGATCTTATCTTCCTCTCCTATAAAATTCAACGTCCTAGGCGCAAATCGAAATTCTTACTCCTAAGAAGCTTTAAATCAATTAACCTGGAGCGTTTGCGAGATGATGTAAATAATATTGACTGGTCCCCTGTTCTAAATTCCGAAGATATTAATGATAAAGTTTATGCTTTTAATCACCTCATTTGAAAACTTTTCGATACTCATGCACCACTTAAGCGAATCAGGGTTAAACACTTTCCAGCCCTCTGGCTTTCAGAGTCTATAAAAGCAGTAATGTCCAAAAGAGATAAAGCTAAGAGGCGTTATAAGAAGCACCCTACTAATGAAAATTTGTTCACATATAAAAAATTACGTAATCGTTGTAGTAAGATGTGTCGTGATGCTAAGAGGAAACATATTTATGATGAGGTTGAAAATTCTCATTCCGCTCAGATGTGGAAATTTTTTAGAACTCTGGGTATAGGCAAATCACATAATGATTCTAATATCTCGTTTGATTTGACTGCACTCAACCGGCACTTTTCTGAGCCTCCGATTTCTATTGATGACTCTTATTAAGTCTACTACACTTAATATTCTCTCCAATTTTCCTAAGCCACTGTGTTCTCCTTTTAATTTTAGTAAAGTTACTGATGGTGACATAAAAAATGCCTTTTATCTATTTCCACTAAAGCTATCGGTTATGACAATCTTTGTATACAAATGATTAAACCTATCACTAATGAACTTGTCCCTATTATCACTCACATTATCTCTTCTTCCCTTGAGACGAGCTCCTTTCCGACTTGCTGGAAAAAGGCATTCGTCATTCCCCTTCCAAAAACTTCTAATCCTACATCTTTATCCCAATTCCGACCTATTTCTATTCTTCCAATCTTATCTAAAGTACTAGAAAATATAGTTCAGAGGCAACTGTCTCATTTCCTAACTGTTCACAACTTGCTGAGTCCTTTCCAATCTGGTTTTCGTCCAGGCCATAGCACAGTCAGTGCTCTGATTAAAGTGTCTGATGATATTCGCTGGGCCATGGACAAAAGACTACTCACTGTCCTAACATTATTGGATTTCAGCAGTGCATTTAATTCCGTTGATTATGACATACTTCTTGGTATTCTTTCGTCCTTAAACATTTCACCATCAGTAATCTCTTGGTTTAATTCTTACCTTAGGGGTCGCTCGCAGTGTGTCCGCCATGAGGAGGATTTCTCCGAGTGGTGCGATCTCACGGCGGGTGTTCCTCAGGGTGGTGTTCTTTCCCCACTTCTCTTCTCTATTTTTATCAATGCTCTCACTACTGTTCTCTCCTCTCATTATCATCTCTATGCTGACGATTTGCAATTATACCGTCATTTCAAAGTCCAAGATATAGATGAGGCTATTAATAAGCTGAATGTTGATTTAAGTAGCATAAGCAGTTGGGCAAAATCATTTGGTCTTCTTGTTAACCCTGCTAAATCCCAAGTAATGATTATCGGCAGCTCATATATGCTTAATTTATTAGATCGTTCGAAGATCCCTGCAGTAACGTATGAAAATACTCAAATTCCATATACAGAGACTGCTAAGAACTTAGGTGTTATTTTTGATAATAATTTGTCATGGGTTGCTCATATTAATATGATTAGCAGAAAAGTGAACTACTCTTTCCAATCTCTCAAGCGCCTCCAGATGTTTTTACCGTTAAAAACTAAGATAACCTTAGCTCAAGCACTTCTTCTTCCTCTCATTGACTACGCTGATGTTAGTTTTTTGAATGCTTCAGAGGAGCTGTTGAACAAACTGGAACACATTCAAAATTTGTGTATACGTTTTATTTTCGGTCTTCGTAAGTTTGATCATGTATCAGAGTACAGGGCTCAATTAAAATGGCTTCCTATCCGTAGATGTCGAGACTTACATGTGTTATCATTTCTTTACTTTCTTCTCTTTAATCCTCTTGCACCTCCATATCTTCGCGAGCGTTTTGAGTATCTTGTACCTCGTGAAACTCAGTGCCGGACCACTAAACAGCTTCTTCTCAAAACTCATTCTCATTTCACAAGCCGATGTGGTGCATCCTTTACTATAAGGGCGGTCAAGCTATGGAACTCACTTCCACATGACATACGTGCTAGCTCTTCTCTTGATATATTTCGGAGCAGAGTAAAGAAATATTATCTGTGATCTTAGAATTACAAATATTTACACATTTTATGTATTTATATATATAATTGTATATGTATATTATATATATATATATATATATATATATATATATATATATATATATATATGTATGTGTGTGTATGAGTATATATTTATTGTATTTATTAATATATATGTATGTAAATCAATAGAAATAAGAAAATAAATTATACTTATATTTTATACACTTATATGTTAATTATTAACTGTTACTTATACCAATTTCTATTAACTAGTGTTATGTTAATTATTAAATACGCACGTTGCTACCTACTTGCTTTATATAAAACTATTTCTCTTTCCCAATAGGTTTGCTGGAAGAGAACTCTTATTAGGGTTAAGCTCGCCTTTGTATACATTTTATTTAAATATTTAATAATTGTTACCAACGTAATAGTGTGTACAATAAAGAATAAAAATATAGCACGTTTTCTCTATCTCTATATTTCAGACCAAGTGCACGAAGTGGAATCGTCCAGTCCTCTAGACGGGGAGCTTCATCCAGACAACAATGCGAATTCGACATACAGCGAGTCAAGCACGAGGGAGGAGTCGCCTGTAAGTTGTTTTACATTGAGCGCTGATTCAAATATTCAGACTACGGGAAGCAGCAGCAAAGGTGCAAAACGTCTGGTTATGCAATCTTCAGTCTGCCTGCCAATCGTAACGAAGACCGCAGGTGTGGATATTTAAGGGCTGATACAGACTAATTTTCTACAGACTTCAAAAAGGAGACGGTACTCAATTCGACTGTATGTTTTTTTTTATGTGTGTTACCTCATAACTTTTTACTAGGTGAACCGATTTCGATGATTCTTTTTTTATTTGAAAGCTGTGGTGTTTCACGTGTGGTACCATATATAATTTGATTAAGGTCTGACCAATAGTTTTTGAGTTATTCTTAAATAATTTATATTGAAGTCGTTTGTACAAAATTTTTAATTTTATTAAATTATGCGACCATATTTTCACAACTTCAGAGAGTGAATATTGTACCAGCGCATGCGGTGGGCAGATGGATTCGTTAGCGTATACTCATTTTTTATTCTTTTCTTCATCAGGTCGATTTTCTTCTTTTCTTCATCAGGTCGTAAAAGCACACTGCTGGAAATGGAACCCACACGTTGTTGGGAGGATTTGCCATATTGTCATGCTTGACTAGCAGATTGAGAACGTGAGCACCACAACCATGGGTCGAAATATATATAGGGTTATGGTTTCTCATATGCCGTCACACGACTATTGGAATTTTGTACCAATCGAATAGAATAGATACAATTTATTTGCATAATATGTATTTGATAATTTAATTGACGTTTTTACTTATATGATTGTATTACTTGTTTATCGACTTGTCCAATTACTTGCTTATTTACTTGATTTTTTTCTTTATTTTACTTGTTATCTGGCTCAATTATTTTCTTGATATTTTATTGACTATGTAAATTATGGTAATAAATAACCTACTAAGTAGTAGTAAATAAACAAGTATATGTTTATTTACAATATAGTTGGCTATGAAATTGATTGTTTACTTGACTTCTTAACTGTTTTTTCACTTGAATACTTAACTGTTTGTTTGTTTACTTACTTTTTTACTTGTCTGTTTACTTGTGTATTTACTTAATTATTAATTGCACTAATTGAATGCGAGATTTCATTTTATGTTTTTATTATTCATTCATTTACCTATCAAAGTCATAGCTGAATATATGCATTCCCCATAGGTTACGGTAACGGTGTTTGATAAGAAAAACAACATAATTCAATTTAAAAATGGTTTATTTATTGAAACAACATGTGGTGTAGAGCAAAGCGGGCGTGGAGTACGCGAACATCCTGCGCGTGATGGCGGGCTTGAACGACGAGATCCGCGCGCTGCGCGAGCGCGTGGCGGCGGCGGCGGCCGAGGCGGACCAGCTGCGCGCCGTGCGCGACGAGCTGCTCGCCGCGCAGCCCGAGCGCCTCGACCCGCCGCCCGACCCCGAGGACGCCGCCGCCTACCGCGCCAAGATACACGACCTGCAGGTACTCTACTCTACTCTACTCTACTCGACTCTACTCTACTCTACCCTACCCTACCCTACCCTACCCTACCCTACCCTACCCTACCCTACCCTACCAATACCTATGACTAGCAGTAGACTGCTACAAACTGGTGATGACTGGTGATGGTGACATATATACATATACATATCATACACAAGCCGAAAACTGTTTTCTATCAGCAGTGGATGCTAACTTCTTGAGTTATTTTTAAATTTTAAAATAACAACAAAACTACTTTTAGCATTATATTTGTATTCTTATTTTCTAGACGCAACTCAATCGTTCCACCGTCGCCGAGGAAGCAAACCTGGCAGAAATCCAACGGCTAGCATCGAGCGCTGCCGAAATGGAGGCGGAGCTCGCCTTCCGACCGACACGTGCCGACATCGACGATCTTACCGCCGTCGTGGGCAGCCTGCGCAACGAACTACTTGCCAAGGAACAGCAAATCGAAAGCCTCCAGGCAGCTCTAAACAAAGAAAAATCCACTCTCGACAAATGCGTCGAAACTTCCCACTCGTTAGAAGACCTTGTCAAGCTTGACGAAAAACAACAACCCGCAATCGACGAAGACATCGACGCCACGAAGATATCCGCTGAAATAGACGAAATGTTCCAACTGGATTACGACGAAGACGACGAAACGAACTCGGCCGCGACGGAAATAAATCGCGACGCGAGCGAGCCGCCGACGAACGTCGACACTAGCACCGTCAGCGAGTACGTACGCTTGGATGACGAAGAAAGGCTCCAAGTGACGCTTCAGAACGGTTCTCTACACGCGCTCGAGGAGGAACTGGTCCGTGCCAAGGAGAGGTGGGCGGAAGTGTGCGCCGATAGAGCTCGACTAACGGAGCAGTTGGCGGCACTGCAGAACAAACCCCTCCGCTTAGACCTCACGCACGGAATAGCCCTGGTCGTGCCGATAGCGATCGCCTGCCTTTATTACCTTCTGCTGCCTTATATCTCCTGATTGACGGCCTCTTGGGACCCCCCCGGGTACGTTTAGCCCCGACACCCGCCCGGAGCGGCGTTCGACCCACTTTGGGATTTCACGATACAAGTTCAAATTATTGCTCACTACTTACTACATTTTCTATTTGACGTGACGAGCAATCGATTCGCGCCAATCCTATCTTTTAGCATTTCACTAGTCGAAGGCCATCGGATATTATTATGGGTTAGGATAATTTAGTATATATGGATATGGTGTATATACGCCTTCGGTGTGGTTATAGTGCGGTGATTGATTCGATTGGTGCAGGTTGATTTCGCTGTTGTTGAGCTTCGCGTATAAAGTGCCATTTGTTAGTGAAATGGCGTCGCGACGACGCGGGATCGGAGCACTTGTTATTGCATGTATTTTATTAGTTTTGTTTCTGTAAAAAAATCTGTATTTGTATTTGATAAAAAAGATAAAATATTAAATTCGTTGTTTATATCTGCCATAATAACTTGTACATTGTTAATGTTAAGGCCTAACGACTGTATTAAGTTGTAATAAATTATTATTGTACGAAGTCTCCTAATATATAAAATCTCTAAAAGAATTTCTCTGACGAGCGATATATTGAAGCGAAACGAATCTACCGATACAATTAAAATCTATATTGATATTTCTTAGTGTGTTCATCAATGTAAAATATTATACATATGGTTGTGTTGCCGATCGACTGCCGCAGAGATACCGCATCGTAATCGCTTTCGGGAGCTGTCACACATATCATTTTGTGTAGGTTTTGAAGTGTGGGCATCTTGTCTGCATCTGGCCGTTGATTGATATATTTTCGAATCCTTTGCATTTTCTAGTCCTTAGAATCGATTAAATTTGATTGCATGACATTTTACATCTTGCAGTTTTATATTACAAAAGCCTTGATTTAGGAATGTCAATAGATTGTTCGTTATTTGGTGTGAATGGGTTGATTATTTGAGAACTTCTCTGAGATATAATTTTAAATTTGTATTTTTTGTATTAGAGCAGTAATTAGGACCCATGCATCTTAAAATAATATATACAATACCCTAACTTAAGTGAGATTTATCTAATATCTGTATTAGTTGTGTGAGCGAAACTACCGTGATCCGGCTGTCTAACTAAATAGAATGGTGACTTGGGGTCCTAATACAAATGTGGTTACGATTCGTTGCAGGTTTGTTGTTAGATTTTGATAGCCGTTTATTTGTTGCGACATGTTTTAAGTTCCCCATTAGATACGTAACCTTAGTGGTTGGTTAGTAGTTAGTTTCACGCGGCTTGCGGTCTCTGCAATAACGGTGTCGGTCCACCCTCGAGATCGCTTTGCTCTGTGATGTGAAGGCCAATAGATAATTTTGTAACAAAACTTGTATAACTAACAAATTAATTTTATCAATAGATTAACTGTAACATTACTATGTTGAACCACTGTCTATAGAGTTATTTATTATTTTATTGTTGCACTGATTTTTGTTATGTTCTATGTTTTATTTGTGTTTAAACCACCTTATTGTAAATACGTCAAATCTTATACTTTAATGTTTAGTTTCATGCTGTCGAAGACTTTATGTTTCATTCTAGGAAGTAATATAATGCATTCAATGTGGATGTACTGATAAATTTATTGGAAAATAATATTGATTTGTTTAAACATTGCTATTTTTAATTCATTTTTTAAAAGTGCCCTTACAGTAATATTTCCTAACCCTAATAAAACTGCCCGAAGACCCCTAAGGAATGTACTCGAAAGGGGGATGGAATCGTAAAGGATGGAAGAGGTGTGTTCGTCCGACAGTAGGTACTCACGAAAAAACAATAATATTAAAATTAAGCACGAGTGATGATGAAACTTGCCTATTTTTCTAACCGCCTAACCTCTCAAGATCCATAATTCTCCATCCTGTGGACGTCAAATGTAGAAGAACTTATTGCTTTGAACTCGAAAGGGGGATGGAATCGTAAAGGATGGAAGAGGTGTGTTCGTCCGACAGTAGGTACTCACGAAAAAACAATAATATTAAAATTAAGCACGAGTGATGATGAAACTTGCCTATTTTTCTAACCGCCTAACCTCTCAAGATCCATAATTCTCCATCCTGTGAACGTCAAATGTAGAAGAACTTATTGCTTTGAACACATGGTGAACTAACCACTTAAAGGGTTTCAATATATTATATTTTTGTATATGTGATTTTTATGTTTTCGGTGCCTACAGATATACAGTTACATGAAATATTTTAACGGCGTCTGTGGATTCCGTCAGGTAAATAATATCTGTAATATTAACGACCGTACTTAAGATTTCGTGTTTACAATTTTTTTTGATTACTTTTTTTATAGGATAGGGTGACAAACGAGCACACAAGCCACCTGATGGTAAGTGGTTGCTGTGACTCATAGACATCTACTCTTCAATAAAGAATCAAAATGCAGATGCGTTATCACCCGTGAGGACTAAGATGAAATGCCTCATTCCCAGTAAAAATGGTCTCCG
This sequence comes from Parnassius mnemosyne, assembly GCA_963668995.1. Taxonomy (NCBI): domain Eukaryota; kingdom Metazoa; phylum Arthropoda; class Insecta; order Lepidoptera; family Papilionidae; genus Parnassius; species Parnassius mnemosyne. The sequence continues at coordinate 35,717,295 of CAVLGL010000013.1, read as the reverse complement.
GTTCTCTACACTCACAATACGAAACAGCAGTGTTAAGCTGCTATTTACGCTGGTACTGTTTGTTAGTAGAATACAGAATCTACCGGTGTATGTCAGCGTAACGGGGCCACTGCCAGGTGACAAGGCTTTTAAATTTTGTAATAAACGGAAATGGAATTTTAATAAAGCCAATATTCACATGTTGTACGCCTTAAACAAATTGATTGGGGTTATTTGTATGAAAGCCACGGAGAAAGCCTTATCGTACCTATACATAGTTGTAAATGAGGTTATAGACCGTTGTACTCCTAGAGCCCGTGGGAACAATAATAATAGAAATCATTCCAGGTATGTTCACCCAGAATGGTACACATTCGATTTAATGGTACAATTAGTTATAAAGCGAAACTGGAGGTATCATAAACAGTTTACAACGACAAGTGCGCAATGTGATTGCGAAGGGTTGTATCGCTATCGATCTTAGGTAAAATATAAGTAAAAAGTTAATTATGAAGCCTACCAGGAGAGACTACAGTTGAATTTTAAGGATGGCCCTACATCTTTTAGAAATTTCGTAAGACGTAAGCGTAACAAAAATAGAGTCTCAAAAAACGGTCAAGAATTAAGTGATCAGTCGTGTGCGGTGTTTCACGTCTTATTTTCAATCTGCCTATGACGAGACGCGGCCGGTGCTGGATTCAGAAACGATGGAGCGCGCTGTGGTTATGATGCTGGCGCAGCTCGTGTCCATGACAGCCAGCAGAGCGCGCGCGACCAAGCGCTATGTATGCCCTGACGTTATACCGCCTTACATTGTCAAAGACTGTCGCTCCGTTTTTGAAAAGCCTATGCTGCAACTCTTTAACCTGTAAACATGGAAGAGTCATGCTGCAGTTATATTAGTAGTATAGTTGTAGCACGAATGGGTCGGCTCGACCGGGGAAGGACCACGCTCTCACAGAATACCAGCGTAAATTAGCGGCTTAACACTGCCGTGTTTCGCATGGTGAGTGTAGACAACCGGAGACCCTCTTTATATTGAATCTGCATTACATAAATGTATTTATACATATGAGTTACGGGCGCTGATAGGCATCACTACAATACCGTCACTTTCGTACAACACTTGGTGTGCAGACGGTAGCCAAGTTAACGTTTTGTAAGTACATTGTAGATATCTGCGGCAAATTCTTCAGAAACTTAGGTTTTATCGTAAGAAATTGCAGAGATTTACTTAGTACGGGGGTGATTAAAGTTTTTACAATGTACTTGTTTGCAGCTGGCTGGAAATGAGTAGGTACAAGTATTTAGAATCCTCATGAAGATAAATACGAGGGTGGATTGAAAAGTACTCGGCCTAACCAAGAAAATAAACAAATACTAAATCAGTTATATTTTTATTTTTCCACATAATCGCCATCAAGTTCAATACACTTTTGCCACCTCCCCTTCCAAGCATTTAGACCGTTGAAATAAAATGATTCTTCCTTAGAGTCAAAATATGCGTCTACAGCTGCTTTGACCTCGTCGTTTGTCGAAAATCTTTGACCTCCCAAGTGCTTTTTTAGGTTAGGGAACAGAAAGAAGTCTGATGGTGCCAGATCAGGTGAATACGGCGGAAGCGGTAACAGTTCAAAGCCACAGTTGTGAATTTCAGCCATTGACTGTACTGACGTGTGAACACGGGCGTTATCTTGATGAAACAGGACTTTTCTTCTGAGCATTCCTCGACGTTTTTCTTTTATTTCCTCTCGTAAATGACGTAGTAAGGTGCAGTAGTAATCAGAGTTTATATTCTGACCCCTTTCAAGATAATCACTCATAATTACACCATTCGAGTCCCAGAATACTGAAGCCATCACCTTATTTGCCGACAAAATCGACTTAGCCTTTTTAGGGGGTGGTGAACCAGGTCTTCTCCACTGTTTTGATTGTTGTTTTGTTTCCGGTGTACAGTAATGAACCCATGTTTCGTCCATAGTAACAAAACGATTCAAAAAATCATCTGCATCGGCTTCAAATAACTCCAAACATTCGCGTGAAATAGTCAATCGCGTCCTTTTTTGTTCAACTGAAAGCAGTCGCGGAACCCACCTCGCAGACACCTTGTGGAAACCCAACTCGTTGACAATGATGTTTTGAGTTCGTTCATAAGAGATGCCTATAATCTCGGCTATCTCTCTAATTTTTAATCTGCGGTCTCCCATTATTAAATCAAGTACTTTTTTAATATTTTCGTCAGTAGTTGACGTCGAAGGCCTTCCAGAGCGGGGTTCATCTTTCACACTCTCTCTACCACGCTTAAATTCTGCTATCCATTTTTTGACGGATGAATATGACAGAGCACAATCGCCCAATGTACTGACCATGTCATCATGGATGGCTTTTGATGATAGCCCCTTCTTATGGAGGTACTTAATGACGGCACGCTGCTCGATTTGCTCCATTCGCGGAAATTATGTCCGATTACTTTGTTAATAAATTTATAAAATCACAACTAATTATCGCACACGTTTCGAACTTCACACAATGAACTAGTCTGAACTGAACTAAATAATGTGGGTAGATTTGATTTTTAGAATTGAATGGATCTGTGTTAGGTCGAGTACTTTTCAATCCACCCTCGTAAATCACATGGTGGAAAAGATACAAAATAAATTCGCAAGTTTTTTTTTTATTTAAATGACAGCGTCTATCCTTTCAACCGCTGATGTACCTGAGCTTGTTCGTAGTCTGCATGGTCGGGTACAGCCAGCTAGGTGTGGGGCGTGACGTCGCGCACTGCAAATATCTGAGGCGCGTGTTGCGTGGCAGCTGCAATACCGGCGCCACCACGGACATCGTGCACTTCAGCCTGGCAAATTTCATAGAAGCGACGCACAGGGTCTGTGAGAATTTTTTTACAAATATTTTACAAAATTATAAAAATACTAGCGATCTGTTCGGCTTCGCACGGGTGATATCTGGATCTCGACAACAACGCAACCTACCAAAAAAGGTCCAATTGTGAACGTAAAACATTCTCGATTCAACTAAATCACACACAAAATTTCATCAAAAATCCATCACTTTTTTATATAGCATTGTCTTGGTCTTTTACTGATATGTTGCTGTAACTGTTTTTGTAATATGTAAATAATTATTTCCTGTTTCAGTTTCCCTCTGTCACCTTTTGCGAGACACGCGATATTATGGAGTAGTTGATTCTCTTATGCCGCTAATGTTCTGATCTGTAAGCTGAAGTGCCGCAATATAGCTTGAAGAACCGACAACCGACAAAAGAAGGGTTCACGACCGGCAGCCTTTGATTGGCAAGAGCAGTGTTGGGCGACCCTTCACTAGATGGTGTGACGACCTGCTTAAACACACAGATAGTCGAAGGATGCAGGTGGATCAGGACCGTATTTAGTAGCAATCTATGGGGTATGCCAGTTCAGCAGTGGACTTGTAATTTAGTAATAGTGATAGTGATATATTTTTTATTGTCACTACGAGATGGTAATATTGAAGCTTAGCAGGCGGATTGCAGTACCGTCAGTACAGACGTCTGGCATCTTTGACGCTACTCTCCGTGGTTGGTAAGGCTATTTTACGTCTGACGTAAACGATATGGTTGGAAACCGCGATCTATCGGAAGCTATAAGAACTTACTGGCATATTCTAAAGTTTTACGATACCCGCGTGACGAATTAATGGGGTGTTGTATTCCCTTACACCGTCGCAGATCTGTACTCTTAGCTGTCATAACGTGTTATTTATCTCATCTCAAATCTTCAAGATAATGTCTCATACCGTAAAAGTTGATAGCTCGACGTTGGCCTCTCGCATTGTTTAAAGTATTAGTCGTAACGGCCACGCAGGCGGACGGTTTGACGATCACCAGTACCAGTTACCAGTTGTATTGTATCGCACCTTGGACGCTGATACACCTTTGACGGTTTTGATTAATCCATCATATATGAGATTGTATATTACCATATAGGTCTGGCCTTTTTATAGAAGCCTCTAACTATAATAATAGGATGAAATGAGATCATAGATTTTTTACCCCACAACCTCACATACAACTTTAAATATTATACGTCGCCTTTCCGATTTCTTTTTAATATATTGTAATCCTAATTCAGTAAATGTTTTATTTTTATACAAGGATAAAAAATAAACGACCAGACATGGCCATTGTTACTGTTGAATCAATATTATCGGTCATCACTCGTGTTCGATTTCAGTCAAGAGTAGTCATAGATCATTTTAAATACCTATACTTATAAAGTGATTTATGACAGTAAAGCAATGTCACTTATAAAATGAGCAGGGGTTGGAAAAAGTAGAGAAGAGATTAAAGAGTTTTAGAACTATTTTAATTATAGCGAAGAGCTACAGAAAGTCTGTGCAACTAAAAATCCAAGAGATGTTTAACGAAAAGCTTTCTCTCGTATGACCGTTTAGCAGACTTGTCCTTGATTTTTTTCGTGTGTTACTTCTTGGTCTTTCTTTTACCAAGCCAAGCAAGTGGTATTTAAAATATTAAAAAAAACTTTTTTTGAATTTGGTTTACTTGCATACTTAGAAATTTAAAGCGAGCGCCTATACACCGAGCTATCGTAACCCTCAAAAAGTGATACGAAACCAATGTAAACTATTGTTTTAATGTCTTGACCGGCCGTTTCATGCCGGCTAATCGTTATGCCTTATTTAACCAATCGCACAATATAGTAAGAATCTTTATCTAAATGATAGGACTCCTGTTCTACTTGTCATCTCTACTTACTTTTACAAACTTCGGAGTCTTTTCAAAAGATTTCAGATCTACGTAGCACTTTGATGACAATAAGGGTTGTGCAACTTTATACTATTATTTTAAATTACCGGCCCATCGAACGGTAGGTATACGTGCTTACGTGCTTGTGTGGGTGATATGGGATGCTTTTTACGATTCTTCTTTTGCCTCTGGTGACTAGTTAAAGTTGCAGAATTACAGGTGTATCTCACAATTTTGAATCTAATTTATTTACATACTACAAGTGCAAACAATGAAATGGCCTATGAAGTAAACCTAGATTACATAAAACGACAATTATTATCGATAACACTTGAAATGTTTTAATTACTATTAAAACGTTTCTAAATGCTAGTTCTTCTGATAATGGTATTACCAATGTAGAAACAAAAACCGTTCCCCGATAAAACAAAACCGGATTATTTACGAGTATATTTCAAATTCCCCGATTACTTTTGCCGGTGTGTGTAAATTCATTTTCAGTGCTTCATAGTATTGTGTAGAAAAATACGTGTATAGTTTTATAATAGAGTTGTACTTTTGTATTTACGGCTGAGCAAGGAGGTTATTGTATAATTTTTGATGGCTTCCTTTGCACCAGCGCCGGATTTAACTTTTTGGTACACTAAGTTTTTATTACAAATGGTGCCTTGGTTTTTTATTTTATATTGGTATTTTATTTGGTGTAAAATAGCTAAAATTTTTAAGGTATACTTTAGTGGCTGAAATATTGCATCCTCGACGTTTTAATACCGAAATCCAGCCCCGGATCTACAATTTTTTTGAACTGGGGCAAAAAGTTGATTGTGGCACCTCCTCTCTTCAGCGTTTGAGATAACTTGTTAAAAAAACTTACACTCTTTATTACTTATTACGAGTAGCTAATAACTTTTTCATTTGTGTGACGTATATAATTTCATATAGAAAACATATAACCAAGAAAGACATCAGAAAATCAAGACATTTAGGAACTTTATGTCTCAGCATTTTTTTCTCTCTAATCTTGCTACAGCTTTGCTTTCCGTGGTTTCTTTTCTGCGAAAGAATCTATTTGGTCACCAAAGTCTGTCTCAAAGGCAGTTTTATTTAAATTGGCTGGAATCACAGGCCAGATAGATAGTGCGCTGGCTAGGCGTTTTGTGATGCAAGGTTTTTTCCCAACCATATTATACCTATTATAACCATAGCGCCCCCTGAAACTGTCACCCGAGCAGGTACCCGGCTTGTCCCACCTCGTCGATCCGGGGCTGGCGAAATCCCTGATAGTAATATCGTCAAAATAATAGGTACTATAAAAAAACAATTTGTAACCATCAAACGCAAGAATATATACGTAATACAATATCTACGTTCGGAAAAACTTATGTTTATTTATATTTATTATTATTATAGAATTTATAATTATTTTTATTTCTTTTTGCCAAACAGCGATATAATTGCTGAATTTCATCAGCAAGTTAGGAGTAAAATCTTCTGGGTAGTTTGAAATCAAACGTTGTGAGCACTGGCTTCAATATCGACTTTTTCATTAAATAAAAATAAATCAGAAATTCCACAGTAAATCTTGCCTCTTAGTTCAGTAACGTTAAACCATTTTCATAGTTAAGAATTTTTAATAATTGAAAAGTAAAACAATAATTGAGAATTATATTTTAATTTTTTTAATATTTGTTAAGAACTTAAGAACCAAACCCAGATGTACTATTGTCTTTTGACAATCAATTAGCATAGTGAAAATAGGTGCAATATGAAATTATGAGAAAAAAAAACCTTGCGAATATTGATATTCTAAACAAATTCACGGATCGCTAAATCTTGAACAAAAATATCGTATTAAGTTTTTTTTTCCATTTTGAATTATGTTAAACAATAAATCAAATCTTAATACATTTAGTGCATTACAAATGCATTATATATCAATGGATCATAGCGAGAGGTTAATTTCTATTTTGATTGACTAGTTCTTAACATTTTTTCCATAACAAAACGAACGTAGTACATAATTCTTCAATTATTTATTTTTAATTAGAAGTTTAATAACCGATGTCCTCTCTGTGGTGAGGTAAAGCCATGAAGCTAATACAAAGGGGAGACGGCATAAGCAACTGTGCACTGTGAGTCTAAGTAGGTCCTGACGTCATCATAGTGGGAGTGGCTTTAGTTAGTATACTGTCAGCATTCGTCCTGTGCACTTATGTGTTGAAAAAATCGCAAATCGGTGGATTTTCGTAGTATTAAGAAGAAAAGGATGAAGTGTTGTGTTTTATTGTTTAAAAACTACTCAGATAGTCGCACTGATGTTATGGATGGCATAACATTACATTTGTAAATATTTTTACACCTAATTTATTAAAATAGTTCTAGAAAAATCTCTGCGTCGGTTTTCAAATATAATTAAATATATTCGACACTAGATGGCGACACTTTGTGTCATGTGAACTAAAAATATAAAGGTCCGTAGAGCTCAGTATTGGTAAAATAATCATACGAAGGTGCTGAAATTTGTTTTGCATTCAGACATAAAGAAATTTTAATCGCAAAATACTATTTTTATAGTTTATAATCATTTTGAGAACGGGCCGTATTCTCGTCAAGTAAACCTCATAAAAATGACAAAAAGTCAGGGCCCTAATTAGAATTCAATTATTTTTCCCAGTAATCCAACTTTTAATATTAAATGCAGGAAATTGTACTTAGGCTGATATTTACGAAATGTTTAAGTTATATTTAAGTGACATTCTATATGCAAAGAATCACTTAAATACAATTTAATGTTCTTAGATTAGCATTCAAAAAGTGCATTCGGATGCTTAATTTGGAATATAATATTTATATTCTAATTGATTTGTAAATAAAATTATATAAATTATAATAATTTGTCTATTATTTGTTCTCCCTCAGAGATATTAAGTAGTATAACCCACACATAAATAATAGTCCAGCCGTTTCTGCGTGAAAAAATTACACATACTTAGTGTGGAATAAGCTCAAGGAGACAGAAAGAACACACAAAATTTCGCCTTTATAATGTTAGTGAGATAAGTAGGATATTTAGTTCCAAATTAAATATCCTACTTAATATTGAACATAGAATATTTAGTTTCAAAGGGACTTTATTTTATGGATAAAATAAATATTTCTTGAAGGTTGACTTTCACGAAATGATAAACATATTTAAATTGTACTTAAGTGATTCTTTGCATATAGAATGTCACTTAAATATAACTTAAACATTTCGTAAAAATCAGCCAAGTACAATTTCCTTCATTTTAATATTGAATGTTGGGTTACTGGGTAAAATAATTGAATTCTAATTGCAGCCCTGTCTTTTTGTTATTTTTTATGAGGTTTACTTGACGATAGATGGTGGCTTGTTCCCAAATTTATTATGAAAACTATAAAAATATTGTTTTGGCGATTAAAATTTCTTTGTCTGAATGTATTTGCTTCATGAGATAGACGCTCCGATGCTATGGATGGCATCACATTTCATTTGTAAGTAATTTTACACTTAATTTATTAACATAGTTCTAGAAAAATCTTTTGCGTCGGCTTTCAAATATAATTAAATATATTGCACACTAGATGGCGACACTTTGTGTCCTGTGAACTAAAAATATAAAGGTACGTAGAGCTCAGTAATGATAAAATAATCATACGAAGGTGCTGAAATTTGTTTTGCATTCAGACATAAAGAAATTTTAATCGCCAAAATATTATTTTATAGTTTATAACATTTTGTGGACATGCCGCCATCTACCGTCAAGGTAGCTAAGCTACATTGCAACATCGATATGGAAAGATTCGAGTAGTTTTACTATTTATCGGTAGATGTAGATAGTGTAGTGGGCGGGGCTTTGCATCCCCTCACCCCGCAAATAGTCACGCGTTGTTACATAGTGAAATTAAATTACAACGTCTCCTCTTTGTATTTGCTTCATGGGTAAAGCACTAGGCCAGTGTCTAGTGTGCCTTATAAATCCATCGCTGCTTTATACAAAATATAGTAGGGTAATAAACTAGGTAGTCGGCACAGAGCACTTTATATTGGTAGTAGAGCTCTGTCCAAAGATTATAATAGCTGTCCGTCTGGGTCTATTTCTACTGCTAACTAGCAGTGCAGCCTATGTCTGGGTAACTCAACAAAAAATCTTGAGTCGGCGCAATGAGATGGGCGCACGTTTCTGTATTTAAATCATTGCTCCATAACGTATCTTGTGTGATTACCCAAACCCGAGATTCTTCTGTTATTTATTTATAACTGAACACAACTCTCGTCTATTTCCAACTAACTTTATTTTTTCTCAAATTTACGAATTTTTGGCAAGTGGGACTTTAAGTCTTGTCAGTTTACATCGTGAAGTTAACAACTTATTATTTAAATATAAGAGGGTTATAAAAAACAGTTATCAGATGAACTTATCTTAGGTTTCGTCTCCAGGACAGGATAATCCAGTCGTCCTACAAATAACAAAAAAGACAAAAAGAAACGAATCAAGTCAATCAAGAATTCAATCCAAAGTAGTTAGACTTGAAGTTTGATTTTTGGCTTAAGTTTAAATTTTAGTAAAGTTTTGTACTTAATTTAATAAAATTAAAAAAAGATTTTATTTATCTCTACATCCTTGACAAATCATTACAAATAACTGAAAAAAAAAATGCAGTAATGGCAACAGTGATGTTTAAAAATATAGAGACTTACGTAATCATCAAGTTAACATACAGACAACACAACACAACTTCACAATTTCATTTATCGTCTATCTATAATGACACCTTACTATCAGTAATTTATTGTCCATCCAAAGAAAGGCTTGGAACCCAGGAATGTGCGAACAGAAAGCATTGCCTTCTTAACCTCAACACAGCGTATGTCTTGTGTCATAGAATCATACGAAGCTCGTATATAAAATTTGTCTGCCCAAAAGCTTCTTAGCACAACCCTGTATAACTGTTGTCATGAAGAAGCATTTGAAAACACGCACAATATGCGATATCATTCCGGTGGTAGATGCACAGAGATGTCAATATCGTAAGGCCAGTGGATCAAACCGATCGGAAAGAACACGTTCGTCGACAGATTTCAGTCGGCCTCTGTTAAATGCGATCAAGTGGAAGAAGCTGATATTGGGGTGCCGTGGCCAAAAGAGCACAATATTCCATTCGAGGCAGAACTTGCGCTTCGTAAAACTGCAGGCGGTGGGCTGGCATGGTATACCGTCTCGATTCTTTTATACGTGGTAGAGCCATGCTACAGCTTTATTAATAGTATAGTTGTAGCACGTATGGGTCGGCTCGACCGGGGAAGGACCACGCTCTCACAGAATACCAGCGTCAAATAGCAGCTTAATGCTGCTGTGTTTCGTTTTATGAGTGTAGAGAGTTGTACATAGCCAGCAACGCAAAGTCAGGAATTTGCATTTAGAAAAACCCAAAATTATGGGCTTTTTAGGTGCCAAGTTTAAAAATTAGGTTTTTAGAGCAACACATTTTTTAACTTGGTACCTACCAAATGAGCACCTAAAAAGCCCTTAATTTGGGCCTTTTCTAAAAGCAATTTTGATTCTATTCTGATTATCAGAAAACCTGCATTTTGCATCTGCTTTGTTCTGAATAACGATTTTATTTTTATTAGGGGCGCCTTGTCATTGCCTATACTGGAAGCACCTAATTAGCACTTAATTCCTTGCTATTCATATTTATCGTATATCTAAAAACTTAATTGCGTTGCTAGCGGTGCGTTTTCAAGGCAACGCAAATTTTAACAGTTCGTTGCGGTGAAAATTATTGAGCACCTAATTTTTAAACTTGGCACCTAATTAGCACCTAAAAAGCCCCTAATTTTGGGTTAGTGTAGAGCTACATACAGCTCGTGTACATTTTTTTTATAGGGGGCAAACGAGCATGCGGCTCACCTGATGGTAAGTGACTACCGCCGCCCATGAACAACCGCAACACCAGGGGACTTGCAGATGCGTTGCCATCCTTTTAAAAAGGAGTAGGCTCTTTTCTTGAAGGTCCCTAAGTCGTATCGGTCCGGAAAAATCGCAGGTGGTAAACTATTCCACAAGGAAGTTGTGCGAGGAAGAAAACATCTTCTAAATCGCACAGTGGTGGACCGCCAATCATCCAGATGGTGTGGATGGTATCGGGAGTTCTGCCGCGATGTGCGTTCGTGAAATTTGGCGGCTGGGATTAATCCGAACAATTCCTCAGAGCACTCCCCATGGTAAATGCGAAAGAAAATGCAAAGAGATGCAACATCTCTTCGCAGTGTCAATGAGTCGAGCCGATCAGAAAGGACTCGGTCGTCGACGATTCGAGCCGCTCTGCGCTGGATGCGGTCAAGTGGAAGGAGCTGGCACTGGGGAGCCCCAGCCCAGAGATGGGAACAGTATTCCATGTGAGGCCGAACCTGCGCCTTGTAAAGTTGCAGGCGTTGAGCTGGCATGAAATACTGTCCCGCTCTGCTGAGCACGCCAAGCTTTTTAGAGGCCAATTTGGCCTTCTCTTCCAAGTGACCACGAAACTGCACGTCACTCGATATGTCGACTCCGAGGATACCGATACTGGCTGAGGCAAGAAGGGGAGTGCCTTGAAACTAAGGAGATACGACAAAGGGGTTCTTTTTAGCGGTAAACGCGCAAACTTGTGTCTTCTGAGGATTAAACTGGACTAGATTTAGTCGCCCCCAATCCGAGACTTCAAAAGCCAGTCCAGCAAAGACTCGACTTCAGACACAAGTTTCTTCCGATACTCGGTGACGTTTTCCCGAGAAATATTGGCACGGCCGGTGTATAGAGCATCACCAGTGCTGTCATCCGCATAGCAATGAATTTTACCAGTTAGCAATATATCATTGATATGCAGAAGAAACAGCGCTGATGATAGCACGCAGCCTTGTGGAACACCAGCGTTAATAGGCTTGTAGTCGGAGCATGCACCGTCTACAACGACCTTGATGCTCCGATCAGCAAGAAAGCTGGTGATCCAATTGCATAATTTCTCGAGAAGCCCATAGGAAGGGAGCTTCGAAAGAAGCGCTTTGTGCCAAACCCGATCGAAGGCCTTCGCAATGTCCAAACTAACGGCCAATGCCTCCCCCTTGGACTCTACTGCCTCCGGCCACCTATGAGTTAAGTAGACCAGAAGATCACCAGCTGACCGACCCCGACGAAAACCGTACTGGCGGTCACTAATCAGCTGGTGATCCTCAAGGTACCGCATGAAGTGGCAGTTTATAACGGATTCCATTATTTTGGAGAACAAGAGGGTGATGGCGATAGGCATGTAGTTGGACGGGTTTGAGCGGTTGCCTTTTTTAGGGATCGGGTGGACAAAAGCTGTCTTCCATGAATTCGGGACTACGCCTAGGGAGTAGGAGTACCGTAAAAGACGCGTTAGAACCGGTGCCAACTCCGGAGCACACGTCCTCAGCACAATTGGGGGGATTCCGTCAGGCCCACTCGACTTGTGGATGTCAAGGGAGAGGAGTGCTCTGCGAACCGAGCGCTGTGAGAACCGCACATCCGGCATGAAGCACTCACACCGCGGGATGGTCGGCGGTGTGTTCCCCCCGTCATCAACAGTCGAATTTGACGCAAAAAGTGAGCCTAAAAGGTCGGCTTTCTCTTTTGCGTCGTGGGCCAGTGAGTCGTCCTCCCTGTGCAGAGATGGTAGTGATGGCTTACAGACATTCCCTTGGACAGCCTTGGCGAGAGACCAGAATGCACGGGTTCCCGAAGGAAGGCGAATTAGTTTCTCGCCAATTCTGCCCATGTGCTCTGTCTCTCATTTCAACACATTTTATTCGCAAACGAGGATAAATGTAGATGTCTATAAGCCACAGCAACCACTTACCATCAGGTGGACTGTGTGCTCGCTTGTCACCCTATCCTATAAAAAGAATGACTAAGCTTTTCAGAGGCCAATTTGACCTTACCTTTATAGTTATTGCAGAACTATGCGTTATTCGAAATTCCAATTGACACCGAGGATTCCAATACTGGCTGATGGAAGTACCCAGAAGTTGAGAGAATACGACAACAGGGTTCTTTTTAGCAATAAACATAAAACATCTGTTTTACTTGATTTTTTTTTGTATAATGTATATGCCAAATAAACGTATTCGTTTCTTTCTTATAAACTCGCAAAACTGTGTCTTCTAGTGTTAAAGTGGACCAGATTTGGTTGCCCCAGTCAGAGACAATGATTAGTAAAAACTCGACTTCAAACACAAGTTTGTTTCGGCACTCGGCGACGTCTTCCCGAGAAATATTAGCACGGCTGGTGTATAAAGCATCGCCAGTGCTGTCGTCTGCATAACATAGAATATTACAATAACTGCAAATTACCGCTGAAATGCAAATTACCGCTGATTAGTAGTGACGGGGATAGTGCACGCAATTGAGGGAGGGCGGAAGGTGCTCTTCATACTAGGTAAGACACAACATTTTATTTTATAGAGCGGATGTTTGCCAAGTAACTTTTTAAAAGCTTTAATATAATGGATTTGTGCAAAGTAACGCCTGATTCTATTAAATAGTTTATAATATTCTCCATTTTACGAGTACTTTATTCTTTAAGTAAAATAGCAGTAGCCACAGCATCCACTTACCATCAGGTGGACTGTGAGCTCGTTTGTCACCATTATTCTATAAAAAAAGTAAGTAATAATCAGTTATAACGGTCAATATTTATATTCATTACATACACCTTAGGCACATTTCTTGCGAATAGAAAATTTACAAAATACAAATAGTTGTACGTCGTTTATTTAGTACCATTGAAAAATATGATTGTTAAAAACTACTTATATTTTATGTAGCCTGATTATTGTTACATAATGTTAGAACATTTAACAAACGATTTGGCGTTAGAGCTAGGCTCAAAAATACTGTTATCGTCGCGTGACATAAAACGATCAAACTCAACAGAAAAACGACTTCGGATGTCTAAACGCTGTTGCTCGTAACAATGAAGACCATCTAATAGGTATATTCAGACAGAAAATGACCAAGACACTGTAAGAAAAGATCTGTGAAATGTTTTTGATTGCTTCGATCACTAATTTTATTGCAATAGATATTCACGCGCGGTGGGAGGCATTGGTGCTGTAAAGCACCTGAAACGTAGCAAGTTAAAAATAACTTCAATTAAACGCGTGTTCTATTGATAAAAGTAATCATTAGAAATCAGTTTAAAATCATTCAAAAAATTATAGAGAAAGCTATATACCTATATGTATTTTAACCCTTTAGGAAAACCCAAACTATGGTTTTCCTAAAGGGTTAAAATACATATAGGTTTAAACAAAACCGATTGACAAGATTATTACACTTGAAAAATTGTTTGCCTCTAATAAATGTACAAATCATACAAACGAGTCGAAAATCAAAGAAAAAAAGTCAAAAGTATATTCAGTTGGTTGGCGAATTAATACAAAACAAGAATATGAATATTTCTTTAAATAAACAACTCAATGTGAGACATTTTTATTTACTTATAGATTTAAAATTTAATGAATAAAATAATATATAACATCTATATTTAAAAACATATGCAATTAAACTATCAATAAAAAGTAAAGACCGACTTCAAAAACTAAAAAGAAAATAAAAGATATTACCACATAATAAAAGCCATATTACTCGAAAAACCGATAACTGACGGGGAAGAAAGGTTCTCGAGTGGCAGCCGTGTACCGGTTACCGAAGTGTAGAGTGGCACCTCACTAATGGAGTGACGATCTGGTAAGACATGCAGTAGGATATCGACGGAAGCAGATGGCTCAGGATCAGGACAAAGCACTTGTGACATTCCTTGGGGGAGGCCTATGTTCAGCAGTGGACTTGTGAAGGGCTGTAATGATGATAATGATAATATAGCTCCTGAAGTCGGTGCTAAGATTTTACTTTTTATTAAAAGTTTATTTATTTTACACTTTTGAGTGAACTAAAGATTATCACAAGTTCTAAGTAACTACTAGAATGTTCTTTAAATTCTATTTTTTCACCATTAGGAATGGATCTTTTAAATTTACATAGAATCTCCCCTGAATTATAGATCTATTATAGAAAAAGAATCATTCAAATTGGTTTAGCCATTTACGAAAAATCGGTGAACATACATTAAAAAAATAACATTCGCGTCGTATTTGATGTTCTTCGTTCGACGAACGTTCTCGTTTTTTGAACTCGGTTAAAAAGAAAACATCCGTCGTAGTTGTTATTTTCTCATGACCAACAAATATGCGACACTTCTTTACCTATTATTATCAAAGGTATTTGAAGTGTTCTGCAAGTTTGTTGATACTTTCTCCGCAGGAGTTAGAAAGTTTTTGGTGTTTCACCAAGACGAGATTTTCTTCTTATTAGACACCTTCATGCCACGATGTTGACGATCGTTGATTAAACGTATAAGCGATACAAACGGACGAAGATCCCACCGACCCTCGAATGTCGGCCGAGCTGGGAAGTTCGTCCGGGCGTAGCACTTGATACTTTTTTCGTTCTTCTTTCTTCTGTTCATCATATTCTTCTTTCTTCTCTGTTTTATTATGCTAAGCGTGCTTTAACATCGATATATTCTCTCAGTTAAGAGTTTTAAAACTCTTTAACTTTATAAAAATAAAATATAATATAACTTTCATTAAAATCAAACACGAGGAAATTTTTATTTAAAAATAAATTACCACGTTTTTATCATATTCCTGCATTGTCATCCGAATTTGAGCTATATTCAAAATTTCAAGTTTCCAGCACATCAATTACTAAATTCTACCCGGAACGACAGACAAACAACAGTGACTTAATAAAAATGTGGCAATAAATGATTTTCATTAACCTTAACTTAATTTATAACATGAATTAATATAGATCATAACTTTTTTTTATAGAATAAGAATGACAAACTAGCACTCACTAGCA
Organism: Parnassius mnemosyne; assembly: GCA_963668995.1. NCBI lineage: Eukaryota > Metazoa > Arthropoda > Insecta > Lepidoptera > Papilionidae > Parnassius > Parnassius mnemosyne. The sequence goes on along the minus strand of CAVLGL010000013.1, from coordinate 35,701,608 downwards.
CGATGATAAGTGGATGCTGTGGTTCATAGACACCTACATTTATCTCCGATTAATAATCAAAATGTATTAGAGTACTACAACCCCTATGGAGTGAGATAGAATGCCTCGTTCTCTACACTCCGGTGCTCTACACTCACCATACCAAATAGCAACACGAAGTTGCTTTTTACGCTAGTATTCTGATCCGACCCATTCGTGCTACAACTATAATAAAGCTGCAGCGTGGCCCAGCAACGTTAATTTACAAGCTTGTATAAATATATAATATAGAGGTTCTTGTTACCAATATTATTTACAAAATACAAAGGACTGTAAAATAGTTGCAATTTGGAAATATATTAAATTAAAAAAAAGAGATAGAGATATTATTTTTGAAGCGGATTAAAAAGGATAATTATTTCACCTGTAATATAGAAGTGTATTAGCAATTAACGTGTCTTGGTGGTGGCGCGGGCGAAAAGAGCGCTCAACGCGCCGCTGCCTTCCGACGACCTTCGGTCGGCTCGAGTGAGTGAGCGAGGGAGCACGAAAGAGCGCGGCGCCGGCGTCGGCGGTGAACGAACTCACCTTGACAAATGCACCATTTGGCATTGTTCGCGGGAAAACCGGCGGCCTTGCGCACCGCCGACTGCCGCGCCGCCGCCTCGCTGCGCCGACCAATCACGAGCCTTCACGCCACAGCCTGCGCCGTTTTGGCGGGAACCACTCGTCCGAATGTTGACCGCTTGGCGCGCGACTCGATGCCATGCTTTCAGCGCTCTTTTTCAAGCATCATGCATACGGGCTGAAACGTGCATTCGTTTACATTAAACGAATTGCCGTGTTACAATTTAGCTTCGACTGTTATTTGTTCAGCCATTTTTAAACTTAGTGACATTAGGTATAGCTTATTATACGAATAACCTAACTCTTATCGAAACGAAGTCCATCCGATGGTAAATAGCTACTAAAGAGCATGGAACCTACAACTGACTTCAATAAAGAAGGCTGCAGATGCGTTGTCACTTGTCACATCTGAGGGCTAAGGTGGAATACCTGGAAATATACTAGCTATGTAAAATTAACGTCGTAATATGTGAGCTACGGATATTATTACACATTTTGTTATAAAAATGGTGGATCGGCGGATGCAACTTGAGTGATGTGACGTCAGCATCGTGATCGCGCGTTACCGCGCAGCAATTGCTTCGTGGCAATTAGACATGGCGTGAAATCTATTTCCGACTAATAAACATTTTAATTATCTCTATGAAGACTATTTTTATACTCTTTTCATTTCTAGGTTATGCATCCGATTATTATATGATAGCCATAGTGAAATTCAAGGAAAAGTAACGCTCATATACAATAATTTTCCTTAAATCACTGAGGTATTGTTCTTTAAAATTTTTAATCTTAAATTTTTCTTTTAATATGCTGTTAAAGTCTAGTATAATGTAATGTTTTTTATTAACATTTGCTGTTGTTATTAAACTTATTTAATGATGTTACGATTATATAAGCTTGTCAAGTGGCAATTTATTAAGAATGCATAATATAATTCGATTTCGTTTCGTCACTTGAATATTATAAATATTGAAATGGTCTGATATATAATTCGATCACTAAACTAAGAAACAATAGTTATTTCACTACAAATTACCTCTACACGTGCAAAACATGAAGCCATTTCCAAAAATCAGTAACAGAAACAACAGGCGAGGTTTTCGTCTCTACATTAATATCGACAAAAAGTAAAAGCAGAAATGTGCTGCTTCATTTTGACTTTCGACAACTATGATAGAGGTAACCTTAGAGGTAACTTTGTAATAAGTCTGCTCAACGTCACGCAAAAGTAAGGTAATATTTTTATGACTTTAATGTCATATATTAATAGGTATACACTTGAATAAATAGTTTATTCATTAAATTTAGTAAATTTAATACTAGTGGCAATACCAAGCAATTAAAATACTTTTTGACCCGCGTGTACTAAACAGAATGGGTTATGGATGTGATCATTCGTTCATTAATTCTTGCAGTCTATCAAAAGTCCACTGCTGAACTATGGAGGAGGCCTTTAAATTGCCATTGGGGATTTGAATGAACTTTGATTTGAAATTGCCATACGAATTGCCACGCTTGGCAGGCGGGTTGGCAATCGCAGTTTTTTTATTTATTATTTTGGTTGTTATCGGGAATACACTCGTATTGCTGCCCATTTTCTGTTTCCTTTCCCATTGCCGCTTCTTACGACACCCACTAGATAATATTATGGGGCAGTGGATTATCTTACGCCACTGCACGGCACGCCTAACTTGTTATTTTTAATTTATTAAAGATTTTTAGAGTACGATTCGGAGTAGGGATTTCCTAATTCATAGAAACTGGTGCAAGCAAATCTGCAATGTTATTGTAAGTAATTGAGTAAGCCGTTGTGAGTAATGCTTTTTTAATGAGAAAAGATAGTGTAAAAATTTACAAATAAACGGAAAATAAAGGGAGACAAAAACACCTTATGAAAGTGCCTAAATTATTCCAGCAAAGCTTCTATTTTAGACACTAAAAGAGATTTTTTTCGTGATACCGTATAATTTATTTTAAAAAATATGGATTTCCATCAATATAATGCTCGTTTTTGAGAAGAAACTTTTATTGGACTTCTTTGAAGAAAACTTTGAGTGATGATATGATGATGATAATATATAACTACCTAAATACGAACTGAAAATATAATTATATATAGTATTATATCACTTAATATATTAAATACTAAAGGCTTAAAATAAAATACTTTTATTTTATTATTTTTCCAATGAGATTAACTCTTTTAAGTAAGTTATATTATAGACCTTCATATATTTAATATTAGATAATAAAGGGAAAGTGATCTATTATCGAAATGCAAAATGCCAAACAATTAGTTGAATCACATCGCAAGTTGCTTCTTGGCAATGTGACTCATGTCTGCCTACATACCGAGGCAAACCTGCTGTACGACTTTGTTAGAGAAGGTTAAAGTATTTTTGTTAAGTAACCATAGGATAGTTTTTAATAACAATGAATAAATCTAAATAAATACCTACTTCTTAAGTTACTATAAGTCTTTTGCTTGAAAATATAGCATTAGAGCACCGAAATTGTTTACAGAATGTCGAGAAAAGATTATTTTCAAAAGGCAAATATTCCTATTTATGTCCCATTTTCAATGCGTCAGAACTATCTAAATTCGTGATGTAATTCATTGAGAATTAAAATCATTTCTCAAATATTAAATTGATCGTAAATATTCATTGGGCCTTTTATATTTATGTTTTATGGAAGACAATAAAAATAGTCCTGTTTGGAAATGAAAATTCTGGCAATAATTATTTTCAAAAATACGTACAAAAGACAGAAAGTTTTTATTTATGTAATTAGCACTATACATTGAACTATATTATATTGAAAAGAATCGCGCAAAACAATTGAGGACGAGTATTCGGTATTAATGCGCTGAAATCCCTTGAGAAGTGAATTTAGAAAAGAAAGAATTTTTTCAAAAATGTTATTGCAGAACAGTAAATACTTCAACAAGCAATGACCGTGTAACTTCAGCGAAGTCTGTGCCGACGCAGGACGTGAGTCAGGTGTCGTTAACCCTGTCGATGCTACGCGTCATCACAAGTTTAGTCGCCATTATATTTTATGCCACTTTTTATTGCATCTCTATAGTCTTGATTTCAGATTTTTGTTTTAGATTTTAACCTCAGCTTCTCACAGGAAGCAAGCTATTGAATTCTCAAACCTACATTTTATATCAAATTTAAACTGTAGTTAGGTACACTATATTTCCTTCTTGTTCTGTATACTCTGTAATTGGAGTATACTCGGTACTCTTCTTGTTCTCATAGCAAAAAATCATACATTAAAATCATATTAATTGTAAGTAAATATAGATAAACTACGCTAAAAGAAATGATTGTGGCATTAAGAAGAATTTTAGTATAAAGATTAATCGAAAACGATGGCCACAAAAATTATGTATTTAGTTTATAAAAATATTCTTTGTTTCTTACGCACGGCACGGGCATGTCACGGGGTTGAAACACCGCCAACTTCCTACTTCGGGGCCGCTACTGAGTTTCGAAATGTTCAAATTTATTGACTCAAGGTGATCTTCAGTTGAACTTAAATGCCCCGGAGACGAAGGCATGAGATCTAATGTGAAACCACCTCGTTTTTCCTTGGCGAAGAAAAGAGAAAGAAATGAGCGGAATATGATATCGTTTTAAAAATATTTATTGCTACAAAGTGGTTTTCAGACATCTCTAAGCAGTCGTCTTAGAAATTAAGTCGATAGAAGTCTCAGAAATTAACATGATTAATATCATTGAAGATATTTTAGCCTAATGTGAAAACAATGCTTTTGTACTGTTGCTAGTCGTAGCAGATAATAAAAGTTGAGAGTAGGTACATGAGACTTGTGGTAATAGTTTTACATATAGGTAATTATGCCATATAATATGATGCGGGTATAGCTGGGTTTGACCAAACTGCACAAGCTGATTGGAATTCATAAGGAAATAGAAAATGTGGTGTCCCAAAAATACCTGGCGACGATCAGTGATTGACCAAATCAAAACTATCAACAACAACTTTATGTAAGTTCTTTAGACAACAGTTACGTCCAATAAAGGGCTTTTTATTAAATAAACAATACATTCCTAATATTTTGAATAGCTTTGAATAGGTATGAGTTTGTAGAAATAATTCTTATTAGGAGGCGCCCGTCAATAGCTCGGGTAGATAATGTTAATTGTTAATGAATATTTATTGGGCGTTCGCATCCGGGAACATGAGTCAGGGCGACCGCAGGCTAGGCCGAACTGAATCGTCATTTATTTGTGAGTTATTCGCCTTGAAAATAATACGTAAGCGGCAACTTGTGTCATCGTAGGAGCTGAGACAGCGATTTAATTATAACGAAAACAGGTTTAATATTTGCTGAAATTATATGCAACTGAATATGATATGCCTAATAAACTAATAATATAACCATTATCGTCGTAAGACATATTGAATTTAGTGTCAAATTGTTACTTTCCTACTCGCGTTACAATCTATACATACATCTATACTTAAAACAAAATTGAATTGCTTGTCTGTAATATCAAAATAGCTGCCTTTTATCGAGTTCAGGTTGTTATTTTCATGCCATCAAGACATGAATGGACATGAATACGACGAACACATAGAGAGCAATGCGACACCTAAGCAATATTTTATCCAGAAAACTTGAAGATATTTTTATATCATTGATGATTATTTTAAAATAATCTAAATGCCGCCATATTAACATATCCCACCCACGTGAAGGTGGGGCGGGTCAAAGTAGTAAATAATTTGATTGTAATGAAATAGTCATTAGTGAAAAATGTCTATACTTTTTTAGAATACTGTCTATATTTAAAAAAGGTGCTCTTCATACTAGGAAAGACACATAATTTTATTTTATAGCGCGGATGTTTGCAAAGTAAATTTTTTAAAAGCTTTTATATAACGGATTTCCGCAAAGTAACGCCTAATTCTATTAATAACTGTCTATATTGTTTAACATATTTTATTTTTATAGAATAGGAGCACATGTTCATGCGTCTCACCTGATGGTAAGAAAATATTTTAAGCTATACAAAATTCAAGAAGTTGTAAATTATTTATAGAGTAATTTCTTTTTCGGAAAAAATTAAGTCCATTCACTCGAATTTCCTATAGCTAAATTTCTTATAACAGAACTGGAAACATTTACCTCATTGAGGGTGTGTAAGTGCTTCCGTCCAGTGACAAAATTCAAATTGTAATTCTGGACATGCTTAGCCAGCTGTTACGTGTGATCGAATAAAAGTGTTTAGTATGCACTTGTCACAGCCACGTATATGACATGAAATTTAAAATATTCATTATTACCTATAATCAATTTAGTATCTTGCGTTATAGGAAATAAAGAGAGATCATAATTTTATTCAATATCCATACCTGTTATATAATAAACTAGCTGTTCCTCGCGACTTCGTCCGCGTGGAATTTATTACGATTGGATTTCATGGGTTTAATTTTCTATTTACTCGGAACCCTATTTTTTTTTAAAATAAAAGTAACCTAAGTTATTTCTTATAACATCAGCTATCTGTTTGAAAATCCCGGCAAAATCGGATCAGTCATTTCGGAGGATAGCCGTAATAAACAGACAGACAGACGAAAAATTTAATAATTGTTTTTGGTATTACAAACAAACACTTCAGTTTTATTAATTTTTATAGATTATTACTTATTAAACAAGTCCCCTAATGTGTATTGTGAGTCATACATATATTGAACATTTTTATTGTTTAAATTAACTATATTGTATCTATTTTGCGCGATATTGCCTCTTTGTTCTAGTGATTGTAAGCTTGTCTGTGCTGCATGTGGTTCCGGTTTCGAATCTCAGTAGAGAGTCAGGATATCGGCGATGTATTACCCCCTGAATCGGAAAACACGTTAAACCACTAGTCCTGATCTTATCGCCTGATCCCTCTTCGGCTGTTTCGGATTGCTGTCCCATCGAACTATGAGAGCGAGGGTATAGAGAATGCACCTGAGCTTGTGCACCCATTTGTAACTGTTATGTGCTGAGCAGATAGCTAGTATCTGTTGAGATTAACCGAAATTGTATCTAGAGGACATCATTACTATTTCGCGACTATAAATCAAAATAGCAAACACTTCTTTTACCCAGTTGCTAATTCTGAGCTATGCTTAAAGTTTCAAGTCGCTAGCGTATCGGAAAGTAAGTTTCTTTATGAAACTGAGCTGACTAACGAACTTACAGTGCTGATTTTAAGTGGCTATAGCAGCCCATGGACATTTGCAACCAACTTCAAACAAGGAAGGCTACAGATAACTATTTGTGGGCATGGAAGGAAAAGGAAAGATCTCCCGCTGGGCAAGGTGTTCTGCCAGGGAAGCGGCCAACGCTCCGTGTGTTGTTATATATAGCGTGGTAGCTTTGAAACTTAACACTCATAATCAAAAAATACAGTCGAATTGGGAACCTCCTCTTTTTAAAGTCGGTTGAAAATACACCTTGCTACAAAAAAGTTAATTTTATTAAATACTTTAAGTTATTAAATATGTTATGATACAAACATTAATAATAGTCCTATGCACCAAAATGTCATCACTCAGCACGTGCTACAACATGGAACGTTGATTTGTATATTGACCTTTTTTTTAACAATGAACATGAACCATAATCAATTTTATGCCAAGAATTGTCTACAATGTACAAACATGCAATTTACAACAAGTAAAATTGACAAGTGTGATTTTTAAATCGTCCATTTCATCATATATTGATGTTCAGTACGGACAGCGGCGTAGGCCGCTTCTCCCTTATTCTTAGGTATGCTTTTTCCTTTCACGGCTCTTCCGGTCAAGCCAACCCATAATACAGCTGCAGCATGACTTTACCACGATACTGTCACAAACATAAACTGTATCAATCATAGTTTGCTTGGAACCAACTTAACCTATACAAATAAATAAAATTGAAGTGTCTGTTTGTAATGTCAAAATAACAGCTTTTCACTAAATGTATATGAAAGTATATACGGTACTTAAAACAAAAACACAATTTTAAAATTTTTGTCTGTCTGTCTGTTTGTTCTGGCTGATCTCCGAAACGACTGGACCGATTTTGATGGGACTTTCACTGGCAGATAGCTGATGATATAAGGAGTAACTTAGGCTACTTTTATTTTAGAAAAAGAATTAGGGTTCCGCGCAAAAATATTAAAAACCTAAATTATACGCTAGCGAAGTCGCGGGGAACAGCTAGTTTATAATATAAAAAGAGGAAAGTTACACATCAACAAGTGTAATTACATTTCGAAAAGTAAATATTGTCTGAAAATGAACTGCTAATATTTGTTGATTATATCCCAATATATCCAAGAGATTCTACTAATTGAAATAATCAGCAGTTGAAAAAAAATTTCTAATTAATTTGCTTAATTGCATTATTATAATAATAAATAGTCTTATTAATTATAACATGCCATTATATACAGATAATAATTCTCAAAATAATTTATCGTATTTACCTTTTAAGTATTAAGCTGCTGCAATCTTGGAATTTATGAACATACGTTTATTCGCTTAATTTTATGTAGTCATTATCTGTAACAAAATAAAAATACAAAATTAATTCATTGAAATTGTGATGAAAGTTTACGATCAGATAGACAGCAATTCCAGGAGAGGTCTAGGCTACATTTTATCCATAAACTTAATGGTTTTTTTGAAAATACTTTTTTACATAATTTTTTTTAAAATTAAAAACGTTACCCCCATACTAGGATTTTCTCCTGTATCGGGGAGGCAGTTTACAAACACAAATTGCACAAGGACAAACATCCAGACCCGGAACAATTATTTGTAGGCCATACAAATACTTGTTCCGTGCGGGATTCGAACCCGCGGCCCCCAGCGCAGCAACTCATTGCTAAGCCACAGCGCCACGGAGCCGTTATTTAAATCTTTATGTTATGTTATAAATTCTTATTTTGGGTAAAGGTCTACGATGTCTAAACATTAAGATATACGATATTAGATCGTAGAGTTTAAAAATATTCATAAAAGTTAAAAATATCAACCAATAATTCATTTGACTGTATCTATGAGCACGTAGGCTGGTACTATATACAGCGTTATATACGAAGTGATGTAATAACATTCCAAATAGTTCGTCGAATATTTCGTAGATAGTCGTAGCAAACAACCAGTACGCACACAAATGGCACTTTAATTAAATACCTCTCAATGTATTATGATGTCATCAGAATAATGAGGCACACTATATAATAACATAATTATGTTGGATTTTACGTTAAAATTTACCTATTATTTTTCTTCTAGGCGAAAAGGGCGGAAAAATTGTAGGTATATGTAACTTCCTAACGTCAGGGAGGAGTTTGTTTGATAATTGTATTTACTTCAGTAGCAATTAAACAAAGCGAGGTTTATTTACTACCTTGAATTTTATTTAACTTTCATATTACTATATATAATAATATATATATCACCTTCATGATTTAAGTTTTGAGGAAGAGGTGGCGAATTAGTTATATTCTATTCTTTTACGAAAGCCTAGCAAAATTACACCTTAGAGCTAGAAAATGCAAATTTATTGCGAGACCCATAAATGCCAAAACTTCAGTTTCAGAATGGACAAAGTCATCAAAAAGGTAAAGTAATATATATAATATTATTATACTTCAAAAAAAGTCCCGCTGGGTTTCTTGCTGGTTCTTCCCACGACAGAGGTTTTTTTTCCGAACCAGTGGTAAAACTAAAAAATGACTTTCAATAAGAATTAAATATAAAAGAAGTTGAATAAAAATCATTCCATTCTATTCTATTCTATTATATACGTAATACCTGTAAACGTACTACTGCCGAACACATGTCTCCTTTTTTTGTTAGAGAATTTTAAAAAGAAAAGATTTCACCGCACTGCTCCCAGTAGCCCGTACCTACATTATACGTAATTTTGTTTTGTCAAGCGGAAGCTATTATGACACTTCTTCAAAGCTTTTTGACCTCAGAATAATTTACACTTAATGATGTGTATTTTTATTTTTGTCTTTTATTTTCATATTCTATAAAGCCATTTAGGATAGAATGAGTTCACAGTAATTCCTTTATATTTTACTGTTATTGTAGTTGCTTTCATTATGCAATGTAATAAACTAAATATAATGATAAGTACCTATAATTTTAGTATATCAAAATGTTTATCAGTGGCAGCCTCGTACCGGTAGGCGAAGTGTAGGGCGACCCCCCACGAGATGGAGTGACGACCTGGTAAGACATGCAGGAAGTCGATGGATGCAGGTGGCTCAGGACCGTGCTTTGTGGCATTCCTTGGGGGAGGCCTATGCTCAGCAGTGGACTTGTGAAAGGCTGTAATGATAATGATGATGATGATAAAATGTTTATCCTACGTCATGTGTAACATACACACAACATAATATTTTCAAATACTTATTAAAACTGGTCGTTTTCTTCCTGCGTTTATTTTTGGTAACACGTAGTGTAGCATTATACCTGTGATTATACTAATCGCCTTTTTGTGTGCGTGGTTTATCTATGTTGTGTCATCGTGCCGATAGCGGATGTCACTTGTTACGTCATCATCAGCTGAGTCGGTTTTCGTTTCGTTTGGTTTCGTTGAACAACACATCGAAGGCAATCGAGATATTTTTAGTTTGCTATGACAACAGAATGATTTAAAACGGGAAAGTAATATGGTTCATATTACACATATAACGAATTTGATATTTTGTTTAATATCATAGTTATTTATTAAATTATGTATATAGACATGAAAATATTTTAAATACCTATTCGTAGGAAGCAGATGCAATATTATAGTGTATAAAATAATTAAAGCCCTCTCTTCTGGAGATATTACGTAGAAATTATTATATGTGTATCAGTTCATTGATATCGGCTTATAGGTACTTTTTATTAAAAGTTTAAAATTTGGACCATTTTGAGTGGACAAGAGAATATCACAAGCTCAAGATAACAGCATAGTCGTCACAGTTATATTGAAAACTTTAAACACTGTTTTTCCACTCTTAGGGGTGGAATTTTTCTTCAAATTAATATGTGACTAGCTGACACATGCCCACTTTGTTGGGCGTCATACATTTTTACTTGTGATGAAATTATCTTGTGTGGTTCTTAGTACTGAGTGTTTGGGATTTATTTTCGAAATTGATTGACAAATATTGTTATTTAATATTAAAAATATTATTAATCACAATCAAATATAGCCTATGATACTCAGGAATAAGGCAGCTTTCTACTGGTGAAAGAATTTTTAAAATCGGTGCAGTAGTTCCAGAGATTACTTCTTACAAATAAACACACACACTTACAAACTTTACCTCTTTATAATATTAGTATAGATTATCTATGAAATACCTATTTAATAAAAAATAATCATTAAAATCAGTTCACAATTGACAATGATATCGCGTAAAACACATACAAAAACATATTATAGAATTGAAAACCTCCTTTTTATTTTAAAATCGTCTGAAATACTGTATTTTATTCCTATTTTTCTTTCACGATAAAATAATATATAAGATATAGATAATTATTTTAGTTTTTAAAAATTTGAATGTACTGATGCATAAATATGAGGTTTTACTTTGCTCTAAAAATGCAATTTTAATACAATGTCATCTTCAACATTCATCATTACAGCCTGTTAAAAGTCCACTGAGCATAGCCCTTCCCCACTCATTACCCCCTATTAGGGATATTTGCCTTAGTTGCCACTGCATTTGCGTTGGCCGCTGCATTTTTTTATTATTTGCATTGTTATCAGGAAAGATGCTGCTGCCCCTCTCCTGTTTAATTTCCCTCTATCCCTTTTAAGATAATTACGGGATGTAATGGGATAATGAATTCTCTTACGCCGCCCCTACACGGTAATTCAAATATACGAGTATATGTATATAGTAAAGAAAAAAAAAAGAAAAGAAAAAAGAAAATTATGCATAATATGCGTTTATTATGAACAGTACAAAAACTTAATTTAAGTAAATATAAGTTTAAAGAAACTAAAAAAAAACACGCTTTTTTAAATAACCGAACTAAAAAGTAGAAAATAATTATCAATAATTTTAAAATAAGAAAATAATGATTAACATAAAAAAATTATTTTATTTCAAAAAAGCGTGGGGTGCTTTTTCAGATTTTTTGTGATAACACTAAATTTATAAATATCCACAAAAATATTTACAACAAATGACATCAAGCACCGCACGCTTACAGTGGATTTAACTGGCAGAAATCGTAGTTGTTTTATGAATTATTCGCAAATCCTGAGGATCCTGGCAAGGATAATGGGGCAAACTATTTAAATTATTGCATTGTCATCGGTCCTTGATAAGTGTGCGAAGTTTCAAATCAATCCGACGTTTTGAAGTTGGTGAAAATCACATTCAAAAATTCCGTTACATAGATACATACCAAGGTAATAAATGTATGTTAAAAATCAAGCCTGTCCTTACTTCAAGACAAATCAAGACGAAAGGGTCTTTTTTTGCATTTTTCGATCAAAAATATCTCTCGCTCTAAATACGTAATACCATCGTATGTCACGCGAAACATACACAATATAATAAAAAGGGACGACTGTGTACAACATTTATTGTCTTATGTTATGTGAAACGGTTATCGATGCATAAGGGCACAGCTGTTGAACAGGTCTGAACCGCATTCCTGAGGGAACGCCAACGCCGCGTGCCAACACTCGATCAAAGGGATTAATTACTGACAAAAAATAAACACGCCATTGCAATGTATTTACGTTTGTACGTGTTTCAAATGTTACCTGTTATTAAGTGGCATTATGTGCAGTTTCACCAGTGCTGGTCTTAGAGTAAGAACTCAAGCATAGAGAATAGAAACACCCTAGCTTAACTTACTGTAGCTACAATTTAATATGATAATTTGTACAATACTTTAGCTATTTCTTATTATTTTAATCAATGTAAAAAGAGAAGATATATAAGATTATGCACCTAACTTAAAATATCAAATGGTCTTGTTTAATCTCTTTTTACTAGAAAAAAAAAATAATATATTATGATTGGTATCTCCTGATTTACACAAAATTTAGACAAAATGTCATTCTAATTAAATTGTATTATGTATTGTGTTGTTTGACGTGTAATGTTTAGTTTATAAGTATCTAAATGTTTGTTTATTAAAATTTTAAATAATATATAATATGTAGTACCTACTCGCCAATGAGTAATCAATGAAAATTGGGTGAAATAAATAAATAATGTATTTTCGATCTATATGCACGTAGTGATTATGGTACAGTGATTATAGTAACAACCCCGCCAAAACTACAAAATTTTTATCGCTTGCATTAAGCTGTTTTGAAAATATGAATGAGTCATTTGGCACAGTCTGACATTGTGTAAGCGGAACAGTACGCAATTCGCAAGTATAATTAGATAGTACCGCGTCCCCGTCACCAAAAATGAAACGATTTGTCACTTGAAAATGTTTTTATTCAACAAACATTAGTTTCTAACTATTTTTAAGAGAAAGAAACGTGTACAAAATACAAAGATAATAATGCCAGATGCATAAGCCGTTCGTCATCTAACAGATTCAAATATGAGATTCCTTTCATCTTAGAATTTTCTCTGACTCTAAATACTATTTTTAAATTTATAAACAAATTTAGTGGAAGCAGAGATTATTACTGTTTAACGGTAAAAATAATATTTCTTTAAATTCCTTTGCTTGCGTTTTTAGAACTACGGAACATCCGTAGTAGAGCCACACTGCAGCTATATTATGGTTTTAGCAGGGAAGGACTCTCACAGAGTACCAGAGTGAAATACCTGCTCTGTTTTGTGTGGTGAGTGTAGAGAACCGAAGACGGATACCACTTATACTGAAAATGAGGCATTCCATCTTAGTCCTCAAAGTTGACAACGCATCTGCATTTCGATTCTAAATTGAGGATAGATGTAGATGTCCATGGGCCACAGTATCCACTTACGATCAGGTGGACTGTGCGCTCGTTTGTCATCCGTATTCTATAAAAATAGAAAAAAATAACAGCACATATTTAGAATAGCGTAGATTATGTATTCGCGTCGTAAAAGATAACAGAAACGCCATTAGAAATAAATAACGTAATAAAAAATTTCAAATATTCTAAGTATTAATCCAACCAAGCGAGTGAGTGTAACTCTTCCAGGAAATGCATGCCAGCTTTTGTAATTTTGGAAGGGTAAGACTCATCCAACAGTGAATTTAAACGTCCATAAAAGTTTGAATTTTAAGCATAAAATACCAAGTCTAACAAAGTGCAGTTACGGAGGTTCAAGCCGCTATGAGGTCATCATCAATTGATTGTTATATTAATATCGTACGTAATCGAAGTCTTTAAAAGAGCAATTTTATATCGGTTTTCAAGTGTAATAGTTATAAAGAATTGTTGACAAGTTATCAAGGAATAGAATCCCTCTGCGTCACTTATCGAAGGACAGTGGAAAGAAAAAAGGGAAACTATAGAGTGCACGTCGTGCGCAAATTCCCTTTCCGCAATACTATCTATGCAAAGTTAACAGATAATCAAATGTTTATTAGTTTGAATGCTTACAAAAGAAAGCATCACTTAAAGCCCAGTCTTGTCTTTCCACACAGTCTAAAGTTGATATTTGGCAGAACCAGCTTAGATATTATATGTGGTAGTATACGTAGTGCCTTTTTCTAAATACCGTGAGGTAATTTAGCCTTTGCAGATGATTGACTAAATGATCTTGGCCACATAATTTTAGTCAATCATCGACCAATTTTGTTATCACTTCGCCGTATAGTGATGGCGTAAAAGAATCCACTACCCGATGTCATCCTGTGGGTGTCGAAAGGGGTCACAGAAGGAACTGAAACAGAAGATAGGTAGCAGAATATTCCTGATAACAACTCAACAAAAACTGCGGTTGTCAACCCTGCAGAACGGAGTAGAACCACGCTCTCACAGAATACCAGCGTAAAATTCCTACTGTGTTTCATATGATGGGTGCAGAGAGCCGGATACCCTTTTTACTGGGAACGAGGCATTCTATCTTAGCCCTCACGGGTGACAACGTATCTGCAATTTGATTCTTAATCGAGGATAATGGTAGATGTCTATGGGCCACGGTATCCACTTACGATCAGGTGGACTGTGTGCTCGTTTGTCATCCGTATTCTATAAAAACAACAAAAAAATATGATAAATAAACTACGCGTGTCTGGCTTAATTAGTCGAGGCCCTTTTAAAAGTTACGAATACAAGGTTAATGTTAGTTGAAATTGAACGGGCTTACTCATAAAATTGATATTATTATAAAAATGCTTAAAGGTGCTCTCTATGTGCTCTCTAAATGATCATAAAAAAAAGAGAAGTATAGAGAACTTTGTGGGCTTGTTTTATGCACACACAAGCAACGCGGTTGTATAGAAGATATTATTTTTATTTTACAGCATAGAAACAAAATGCGGTACTTCCATTTCGTTTTTCACAGCATAGTGAAAAGTATACAGTTTAATGACCTAATTAAGATATTCTCGGAGTCTGTCCGTCACAGTTCGTTAACTGATTAGATTGTTCATAGAGCGGAGCCGACTTTCAACACCCTCCTCTTATAATTCGCGTTATCACATATCACGCTCAAGTAGCATTAGAATTAGATTTTTTATCCTAGGCCTTTAATATCAAACAAGATGTATTTCATTTTATAAATTCAATATAAAAACAGTTCACCGTTTTAAATCCTGATAATAACTTAACATCAACGTTAATTACTATAATATCTGAACGAAATTTTTATTATTTCACATACATTTTCATATTTCATAATTTAATCTTGTTTGTAATTATAATAAGAAAAACCGTTTTAATAAAATTCATAATTTATCTCACCTAACTTATTAAGCAAGAATTTAATTTTCTTTTTTAAAATTTGTATCAAATTAGTAATACCAGTGCTGGATAGGCGCCAATATTTTCCGGAAAAAGAGTAGGAGTTGCGTTTATGTATATTTTTCCACATTCTGTTCTAAATATACTAGTGACGATCCGATCGTATGATAGTGACGTGCGTCGCTGTCAGCGAGCTGACGCCGCGCCCACGTCAGCTCCCACTGAATCACGCGCTAACGCCAGCGCCCTCATCTCGCCAATTGATAGATTGGATTCCATCTACAATTTTATCTGGATCTTTAGAGTAATATTTCGACAATTTACAACTGAATTGATTTCTGAACTCTTAACATTTTATCTTTAATTAAATTTAATTATTATTAATGTATACTTTAATGAGAGAAACATATTCTAGAGTTCATAAGCAAATTATACCAGTAATGAAAACTTGCTTTTTACTTATTCATTACTAGAGATATATTATAACAATCCTCCCCGGTTCCGCATGGATAGCACTAAGTAACTTCGGCTGAATGACCTGTGGTGACGGTAGTGGTAAGTTTATCTACCGGTTTGCTGCGTAGCACTTCTGGATTCAATTCATATTAAAAAATTTTAACACTTACTCTTCACAGTTCATTAAGATAACCAAATGTTAACTGCAAATTATAGTAATGTATGTTATTACACTATTGATTCTAACGTTATATTTTCGACCTAGTGAACCTTCAACCTAAGTACTTACATATATACAATTTTTATGTACAACCTTTTGATGTCGTTGATTCTATAAAATCTTTAAATTTAAGCAATTTTAGTCAAACAAATAAATAAAATAATGAAATTAATTTAAAATGAAAACCCCAACGACGTGTGCCCTCGCGTGTGTCCACAGACTATGAAGAGTACTTGCGTACGTGTGTTCGATTTCCTAACTTGCATCTTGTACGCTCGGTTGTCACTAGCAATGTACCTACAATCGAGTTCAAGTATATCGTCTAATGCAGGACGCGCAAAGTCAATTATTGCTCCCAAAAACTTGTCAAAACTAAATCACTGGTCCAAATGGTTTGAGATAAAGTCTGTTTTAATCTAGATTAGAAGAATGCATTAAAAATTATAGTGAATTTTATAAAAATTTGTACATTTGTTACACATAGGAGTCACACAAACTGAAGTTCTAAGTATATTTTTAAATTTTCTTTTTGGTTATATCCTAATAGATAGTCATAATATATATATATATATATATATATATATATATATATATATATATAGACCACTCAAAGGCAGATTGTAGATTCAAGTTTAATTTTTGGTGTGTTTTTTTTCATTTGATCTTTGCTTAATTTATTTATAGTCTTAATTTATAGTAGCTTTTTGTTCAATAATAGTGACACAGTGAACAAACATAGGCGCAATTGATACTCTCCAACATTTAGTAAAGTTTATACTCCTAAAAAACTATATCCTAAAAACTAGTTAGAGCAATATTTGTCAAAAAGAATATTAAATCATCAGTTTCCCCAAATTATGCACATTTAAATAAAGTGCGGTGAAATTCGATTTAGTGGGTGTTTTTGCCTTAATTCCCTGCAAAACATATGAACATTTTTCCTTTTGCAGTAGATGTATATTAAGCAAGCGATATGTTAGGTTCAATTGCACGTTAATATACAGATATCTCATAAACAAAATAATATAAAATAAACGCTTTTTTGCTTGGACATACACTCTACAGACTATTAAAAAGGAACATTAGAAATAACACAAAATTAAGTAGTTAACTATTTGTTGGCATCATTTTAAAATTCTTTGGCGACAATTTCTACTCAGTGCTGTCCGATTGTTCAACTACAAAGTATTATGTGTTTGACATTGGAAGTATGAACGTAATTAATTCGGTATCATTTTAAATAATTTTATGGAATAAGAAACATAATATATATAAATTGTAACTTTCTACACTCCTAATTCAAATTAACTTTGCCAAATCCTACACTGCTCCTTGCGCTCGATATGCAATCTTCACGTCGTAGTATATACATATATTAAATCAAAATTGATTTTTATTTCATTCTATAGCTAAAAATATTAATGGTGAAAAAAATACTACCTTAGTCATGGTAGGTAATTTTTATCTGTGTACTAAAATAATGTAAATACAGTAATTTTCAGAATGCTAAATTATAAGTGATATATTTTGTTAAGTCTATTTATTAGAGTAACAAATACTGTGGGTACTGCAGTACTACTCTTACTATTGGAGTAGAGTCCTTAATTAAGACTTTGGTTTGCATTAAGTAGTTTAAAACTTAAAGATGCAAAATCTCTATCTATTATAAAATAATCTGCTGCTGATGGTATAGAAGCCGGTACCATATGCTCACCTATTTTCGTCCTTAAGCAACAATACCTTACGCTGAATTTAAAGCCTTCGACTTTCTTTATATATTTTGACTGTAACTGTAACTCGTACAGAAGTTTTTACCACTGGTGGTTGAAAATAATATTTACCGCAATACTTACTTTGTATCAAAAAGCAAACGGAATTATCCGGTAACTCACTTTTCACACGACAAACAGATTCATTCAATACTGATGCCGTTATTGCCTAGATTTGTTAAGGTGGCTATGCTTATTTTATTTCTATATAGATTGCTATTTATCAATTAAAATTACCATTCCATACTACAGCAAAAGTAATGGCGTCTTATATGGTTTATATTTTGTGCCAATAGAAGTACAATGTTTTTTTTTATAGGATAAGGGTGACAAACGAGCACACAGTCCACCTGATGGTAAGTGGTTGCTGCGGCCCATAGACATATACATCTATCCTCTATTACATATCAAAATGTAGATGCGTTGTCACCCGTGAGGACTAAGATGGAATGCCTCATTTCCAGTAAAAAGGGCCTCCGGACACCTGCACTGACCAAGCGAAACGCAGAGGTAAACCTCTACTTCACGCTGGTTTTCTGTGAGGTCGTGGTACCACCCCGGTTCGAGCCGGCCCATCCGTGCGACAGCAAAAGCTGCCGCGTGGCTCTACCACTGTTAAAATGTAGTAACGTATTTGATGAATTTAAATTAATAAATTACTTTTTAGTTTTTTTTTAATAGGATATAGGTGACTAACGAGCACACAGTCCATCTGATGGTTAGTGGTTGCTGTGGCCCATAGACATCTACATCTATCCTCGATTACGAATCAAAATGCAGATACGTTGTCACCCGTGAGGACTAAGATGGAATGTCTCGTTTCCGGTAAAAATGATCTCCGGTTCTCTACACTCACCATACGAAACCAGCAGTGTTAAACTGCTATTTTACGCTGATATACTGTGAGATCGTGGTCCTTCCCCGGTCGAGCCGACTCATTCGTGCTACAACTATACTAGCAATATAGCTGCAGCATGGCTCTACCTCTATCCTTTACTACAACTATTAACTACGTAGGCTCTATCTGCTGAGTAATGGTGAAAAATTCATCAAACTCAAATTCTACGGACAAGTAATAGGAAGTAGCATCACAAAATGGTACGAGTATGGTAGCATCGATAGCGCGACGACGACCCTGCATTTACCATTGGGGAAAGATAAGGCCAGAAAGTTTCTGAAATTGTTTTTGTATTTCTATTATTTGAGCACGTTTTATAGCAAATTGTCAAATTGTCCAAAGCTTGACTCTAAGAACCGAAAAAGATTTTTTGTAAAATGAGAGTGCAAGGGATATAGAAGGGAAACGTTTTCTTTCGACCGAAGGGAAAGAAGCTGAAAAATTGAAAACGTTCTTTGAGGTAGGGAGGACTTGATATATTAAATAATACGCAGTAGAGAGCATAAAGGATATAAGTATTCCGACCAAGGTGGATTGCCAACCACTTGAGCTTAGCGCGGTATTCTGTAACATTGTCATATTTACGAAGTCCAAATATGAATCGTATACATAGATTTTGGAATCGCTTAAGTTTATTAAATTGCTCTTCGGTAATATCAAGATGACTTTTGTCAACATAATTGAGGATAGGGAAATGGGTGAAAAGTAGTTCATTCTTCGAAGTGAACTACAAGCTATCAAACATTTTAAGATACATTGCGTAGATTGAGGAGTCCAGGGAAGGCTATATTCATCAAGATAATTGACAAAAAAAAAGAATTAAACACAACATAAATAAACATACTGCATCTTCTAAGTTGTGAGTTTTAAAGTCAAAATTTTATAGAAAATATCGCTTTCCCATTGATCTCAAGAAACTAACGCATATATTAAAATTCAGTTTACAATAGTAGAGTCAAAATATTTTTAATAAGTAGTGTAATATATTCTTTAATATAAATCTTTTATAAATTCTGTGAGTCATACATAAGTTTCTTTTTAGAATATGGTGACAAACGAGCACACAGTTCACCTGAAGGTAACTGGATGCTCTGGCCTATAGAGACATCTACGTCTATCTTAAATTAACCCTTAAAGTCACCCTCGAGTAGGTACTAAGATGGAATACCTCATTTTAAGTCACTACTGTGAATGTCTCCAGTTCTCTATACTTACCATACGACACGTAGCAGTATTAAGCTGCTATTGTACGCTAGTATTCTGTGAGAGCATTGTCCTTCTTCGGCCGAGCCGACTTATTCGCGTTACAACCATAATATAGATGCAGCGTGGCTCTACCACGTAATATATACATGGATCGTGAATAATTTTTTACATTGTTTGGAATAGCTCTTGCTTAAAGTAACGCTAGTAGTATAGGCTAGTAGCTAGGGTTTTAAGCTTCATGCTCTACAATTTACACCAACAAAGTAAACGAAATATATAGTAAATGTAGTCTCGTGATATATTAGCTGTGATTTCAATGAATTTAATGTTGGCAACATGAAAGATAAGTTATCTTTAACATACTCTGTGAGTTGCTTGAAATTGAATCGGAAATAGGTTTAGTTCTATTGTAATTGTAGAGCGCTAGATGTACAATTAATTTGAAGAATAGTAGAATAGAATGTTTAATTAAATATAGATTATTTAAAGTCAAAACTGCACTGGTTCAGAAAAACCTCAGCCAGACCTCCTTCCTGGGTAACTATCAATCATAGAAGAAGTAACTCCTTTATGAGGCAATGTATACTTTTACAACACAGTTCCACAAAATGTGCAACATTTTTAAAATTTTATCAAGCAAAATTTGTTAAAAAGTGTTAATATAATTCAAGAATGTGATTGATAATCTATAACAGTCAATTAACCTCCACTGCTGAACTGGAAAAATTATTGCATTTACGATACTCATGTTACAGATATTTATAGGACCTCACCTGATCATGTAGATCAAAAAAAGTTGGACCGAGGACATTACCTTGTGGCACTCTCTGTGGCTATCTCTTTATTTACGTTTTTTTTTTGATAATCAATAAACAAATAGAGTACACTATCTATTACTCCTCTTTTTTGTAATTTCTTTGGAAGGATGGGGTGAGATATTGTATCAAATGCCTTTTATAGATCCATATATACAGTAAGGCATTTGTTACGTTGCAAGAACTTCTATTACTAAAGTTTTTAATGAAGTTACCTTATCGTCTATTCATATTTCCTGTTTAAAATCATATTTCGAGATAACTAAGTAGTCTGAATTTAGAAACTTTTCAAATTTTTTGATAGTACCGATAAAACAGGAAAGTGCGCGTTGTAATATAAAAATTTGTTACATTAAAAAAAAAAGAAGGAAAAGGGATTTAAAAAAAATATAATGTCTAGTTATAGTTGGTTCAACTTCTTGCCTAACAAATTTTATTTTTTATGACTACTATATTTTTTTAAACTTTACTAACTAAGGAGACCTAACAATTTTCAGACTAGAATAAGGCAATAGATGCTTTGTTGTAGAAATATGTAATAGTATTTTCTTACTCTAGGGTTTTTAAATGATGCTTTTAGCAAGGCAAGGCAGTGCATCTAGAATGTTCGTAGCAGCACATATAGACGATTTTCATACCATCATGTTCCAATTACGTGAATATCTAATGATGTCAATATCCGGAATAGTTACGAATTTAAAACTCACAACCTTATGACAATAATTACAGGAACTTTAGTAAAAACCAAATAAACTGATTTATTAATTTAAGTTATATTTGAGACAGTTTACAATGTACAAAACGCATACCATGAAGGAAATCGGCCCGATGAGTCATCATTGTCGAAGGACTGTCTGACCAAACTACCTCACCTCGAACCTCGCTGCATTTGTAGGCTAAACATGTTGTTTTGCTTGTTTTAAAGAAGTGCTTTTTAACGCAATGAAAAAGATTTTAACGTCATGATTTTAATGTCGTTTTCCATTTATACATATTAGTAAAATCACATGCTGCTATTTCAAGAAGTAATTAAAATTATAATTCATTATTTATATTTAGTATTATATTGCTATCGTTTTAACAAGAATAACAAGTCAGAACTTTATTGGCATATCAATAAAGGTTAGCTTTCTTCGATATAGGTATAGCACAGTCGTAACAAGTTTCAACTTGAAGCAGGAGGCGATCGCCCTCCGCGGGTCCCCGCATGATAACCTCCGCACAGTTACAAAATGTTTTACTTAATGTTACTTTTTCTGCAATTCTTGTATAAATTTAACTGAGAACATATTTAAAAATCATCATAGCAGAATATTGCAAACTTCTTTTTGTAAACATGAAAAGGAAGGAGTTTTTCTATTATTGAAAAAAAAATGTCATTACCAGAAATAAATAGTAAACCAATTATATTTAATGCTAGCAGTTGGATGTTTTTACTGTTCACGGTTTAGGCCGCTTGGGAAATAACAGGTTTTAATTTTTTTTATGGAGGGTCAAAGAAGTTACGATGACTCATATATGCCAGTCGGTTACAGCTTACATGTCTAAACAAGTATATTCTTGTGCGGTGCAACTTTGCAAGCCGATGTTCAATATCAATCTTTTTGCAATTTTTTTTGAAATTAATATCATTAATGAAACTGTAATTATTATATAAAACTAATTTTAAATTCACCGTATTAATTACAGTCACTACTTAAGTTTACTTCTAAAACTGTAAATGTAGCAAATTATTGATAATTGTTGAACGAAAAGAGTTTAGTTTTCGTATAGTATGCGAGAGGCATGGGTAAATTTAAAAGCGAGTCTCTGTGTGTTCTTTTTCTTGGAATTTGGAATTAGTAGTGTTGTTATCAGTGACATTACCGCAAAGTTCAGCAATCGCGGCGACGCGGGGCGGCGGCGCGCAGTCGTCGTCTGACGTCATGCGCATGATAACCGCTTTATCGGCTATGATTCCACATTTGCCGAGAGCTTGTTTCCGAGGAAGGCTCCGCATTTGTTGTCCAGTAATAAACTGAGATAGCCGCTTGACGTTGACACCAGATGACCCGAACCCGGTGACCTTCCTTTAGCCGCGCTGAAGGTAATCATCAAAAGACCGCCGTGCAAGCGATCGTAAACGCTTATCATATTTACGTTAGCGTCGCCACTTGCAACTAATTATTCGTAAAAAGTCACGACGAAAGAAGTGTGGCAATATGGCCTTCTATAAAATATATATTTTTTATTCCTATTCCATATGCGAGTCAAATTTCCTTCCTTCTCTAGCGCCCGCTAATATACGTGTCAAATTACTTGGCGTGCATTTGTTGGTCAACGTAATGGCCGGCGGAATTATATACGACGGAAGATACGATTGCGTCAGAGGAAGCGGGCTTCTTTAATAGCAAACGCCGTAGCGGCGAGGGAGATAGATAAAAAGAGAGGCGGATACGTTCACCAGCCTGTCAATGTGGTAACAATGCCGTGCTATTTGTGTTAAACGAGCAATTTATTTCAGTCGGTTGCGACGTGAATGTCCGCAGCGGAATTTCGGCCGTGAGGAATCCGATTCCGTTAGCTTGGTGCGACTAAGAGCCGGCGGCGTAATGACGACAGGTCAAATCTAGCGACATGCCAACACGGTGCTCCGACAATATCATTATTTGCACAAAAGGAAAATTCGAGATGCGGCTGACTCATCATAGCATCTGTGCTGGCGCATTTCGCTTAGCAACGACCACATCGGTCGCGCGCGCGATAATGCCTTTTTTGCTTTCACTTGTAAAATAGAATACGCGTTTTCGTTCGTCTTCTTACCTTGATGTTATCACGATCCTAGTTACCGTGGGCACATGACCGGCGTTGCGGTCGGGACTCACACACTGCTTTGTACACGGCAATATTCAATCGTAACTCACACAAACGCTAGCGAATGGGACATCGCGGGTGCGCGTGCCGCGGTGTGCCGGCACGAGCGTCAAGCAAGCTGTCGCGCGCTCACGGAACTGACTGCGCCGGCGCACCATTTGGGTCACTGTCATACGGTGGAGGGGCGGACACGTTCGCTTCTGAAATATTAGCGTCTCGCGAATATGTTTCAACGGCGGGCGTTTTCCCCTCCCGCCTTCCACTCATGCGCTTGACGCTTAATTTCGCGAGTGCTCGACTGAATTTTGTCGTTCTTTGTCACTAAGCGTTCTCAATATACCGATTTAAGGAATGCTCTAGTTTTCGCACTTCATATCTTATAACAGTTACATCACATTGCAAAACTATATCACCATATTCTCAGAAAAAGATAAAGTTCTTGTTTTCCTCATTGAAGTGAACGATATTTGCTGAATTAAAAACTTTACGCATAGCGCGTATTACTCGGAGATTACCTAAGTTATAGTCTTCGTGATGAGGATATTCGCAGTAGAATCGGAGTAACCGAGTAGGCCAACGGTTCCGTAATCTAAAGTGGCTATGAGCAGGCCATATAGTTCGAAGAATCGACAATCGATGGGGAAGAAAAGTATTCGAGTGATGGTTTTAAACCGGTAGGCGAAGTATATGTAGGGTGTCCGTATGATTTGGTGAACTGACGACCTGTTAAGACATACAAGATATTTATGAATGGGACTGTAATGATAATGATAGGTAAATAAAAAAAGCAAATTGTTAGAACAGGCTACAAATTTCCTGTTGTCTATTTAAGTCGTCTCTACATCTATACGTGGTAGAGCCACACAGCTATGTTATAGTTGTAGCATGAATGGTTCGACTCGACCGGGCCCACCGATCACAGTACCCACTTACCTGGACGGTTTGTCACCCTTATTCTATATAAAAAAATCTATCCTAGATAAAGCATCAAAATGCAGATGCTCATTGGTTGTCATCATTGAGAACTGAAATGAAATGCCGTGTTACTATTAGGTCGTACATAAAACGCAGAAGCACTATGCTGCTATTATTCACTGATAATCTGTGATCTCGAGATTTTTTTTTATAGGATGAGGGTGACAAACGAGCACACAGTCCACCTGATGGTAAGTGGCCGCTGCGGCCCATACACATCTATATCTATCCTCTGTTACAAATCAAAATGTAGATGCGTTGTCACCCGTGAGGACTAAGATGGAATGCCTCATCTCCAGTAAAAAGGGCCTCCGGCCACCTGCACTCACCAAGCGAAACGCAGAGGTAAACCTCTACTTCTACACCCCGGTTCGAGCCGGCCCATCCGTGCGACAGCAAAAGCTGCCGCGTGGCTCTACCACTGTGCAAAATCTATCTTGTCTTCGTTGAACCGACCCATTCAGCATACTCTGGATATCTCGTTTGGGTATGGTAAGAAGCGAATATAGGATATGCAAAAAAAACTTATGGTAAATGACGGTGTTCTCGCCAGGCGTAAAATATTCAGATAGACGACGGGAAGCAAGCAAAGGCTTGACTGCGAGCGTCAAACTCCCTGCGAAGCGTGGCGATGAAGACAAATTATTTCTATAATGGGTGAGACACATGCCTAGCAGTAGAATTTAATGAGATGTTGAAGAACTAAAAAAATCTTAAATAAATTATAGTGACTCTACCTCGAAAAATATGTAGTTTTTATAGAATAAGGGCGACAAACGAGTACACAGAGTAAGTTTAACATTCTCCTCGATTATTATTATTTTAATAGGATAAGGATGACAAGCGAGCACACAGACCACCTGATGGTAAATGTTTGTTGCGGCCCATAGACATCTACATCTATCCTCGATTACAAATCAAAATGCAGATGCGTTGTCACGCGTGAGGACTAAGATGGAATGTCTCATTTCCAGTAAAAAGGGTCTCCGGTTCTCTACACTCACCATACTAAACACAGCGTTAAGCTGCTATTTTATGCAGGTATTCTGTGAGAGCGTGGTCTTTCCCCGGTCGAGCCGACCCATTCGCGCTACAACTATACAACTAATATAGCTGCAGCATGGCTCTACCACGTAAATTAAGAATCAAAATGAAGATGCGTTAGCACCCCTGTAGACTACGATGGAATGCCTCGTTTCCAGTAAAAAGATTCTCCGTTCTCTACACTCGTAATTATGTATGTAGAAATTATGATAAGTAAATATGATTATTTTTCTTTTGCTAATGATAATGTAAGGTTTAGTGCTTAGGGCATGTGTTCTAAAGTTTATCGCCATTTCATCATATAATATTTTATATGCTAGCTAAATTAGCAATTTCTGTTTAGGCCATAAAAGTTCAATGTAGAGGTGTTAATTATTCTTTGCATTCTTATGTGTACCAAATAAAAACAGGATCTGCCGTGTAGTGATGGCGGGTGTAGTTAGAGGCGACAGAGAGAAACTGAAACAGGAGATGGGCAGCAGCATTTTACTGCTAAGAATTCAAAATAATAAAGATCTGCTACTAAACCATATGCCAAGTGTGGCAACCGTGGCAAATATACTCCTCTGCGTAGGCCTATTGAGTAGTGGACTTTTAATAGGCTGAATGAATGAAATGAAAAAATGAAAAAAAAATAAAACAGGATGACAAATCGACATCTAAAACATATTAAATAAAAATGGAAAAAATAGTCGCTGAAAAAACTATAACTGAATATTTGTTAACTAATTTTTGCTTTTCGTATAAAGTATTAAATAGAAAGTCTTACAAAAACGTAACTTTTTTAGATTACCTGTAGTTCTATAAGTAAATATTCAAATGTTAATAAAATAAAAGTAATGTTTAAAAAATATTTAATCAATAATTTTTGATTCGATAAAAAAGTTAGTAAGTAGTACGTACTTAAGTAAAATTGTTAAATGTAAAGATAGAATGCCACACGACTGGTGGCAGTGGAACGGTAAGTGATAGGAGGCGTTGAGAGCCCGACGGCGCGGTAATTTCTCATCACTTTACGTCCAAAACGGTAGCTAAGTAATTATTCAACGGCATACGATATCTAATATATCTACATGAATTTATTTAATAAGTGGATCTTATTAATCAATGACAAAACTGCAACTGTTTGTGTTAATTAGACAAGCATGTTATTTTTAAACAAACTCGTTATCGGAAACAGAGGGTCCAAGAGTTAAAGTTTTTTTAATTCGGAGTTTTGTAGCGTAAGAGGGTTAATAAGTTTAAAAAAAAAATAATAGCGTAAAATAGCTGTTTCAAAGCTACATTGTTTTTTTTTTATTAAAACTTTAGTTATTATTTTATTAATTTTTAAATTACAAATTTTATTTAAATTACATACCTTTTCATTTAGCGCACTCCTTCTTAATACTGTATTTTGCTATAATTTTTCAATATCATTTGCTTATAACTTTTTTTAATATAAATAAAATAAATAGCTAGATTGTTGTTGACAAAACCACTTTTTGTATACGTATGTGTGGCAGTTTTAAGTTTCAAGTACAGATACTAATATAAATGTAGTTTACACCTATTGCTGTGTTCATGATCTTTAAATATTTGTGATAGTCGTTAATTTATTTATCAGTGTGAATATATTGTTAGTGTCTTTAATGACAATAAAAAATCGATTTTCTATTACTACCAAAGTGACGGAATGTCAACATACTAAATTGAAATTGCACCAAGCAATCATTTTAGATAATTTAGGAATACAGTGGTAGAGCCACGCGGCAGCTTTTGCTGACGCACGGATGGGCCGGCTCGAACAAGGGGTAGTACCACTACCTCACAGAAAACCAGCGTGAAGTAGAGGTTTACCTCTGCGTTTCGCTTGGTGAGTGCAGGTGGCCGGATTTTTACCGGAAACGAGGCATTCCATCTTAGTCCTCACGGGTGACAACGCATCTACATTTTGATTTGTAACAGAGGATAGATGTAGATGTCTATGGGCCGCAGCAACCACTTACCATCAGGTGGACTGTGTGCTCGTTTGTCACCCTTATCCTATAAAAAAAAAAATACAAATATAAGAGATGCTCAAGTGACGTATGGGAATCATTAGAGCAATATCACGAGTTAAATAAATATTAAGACTTATGAGCTCCTCTTAATATCGATTAAGAAGGTGTCTTTACGAGTTTCTTAATTTCTGTTTTGCTTTAAACTCCATCGCCGGTGCAACATTCTGATCACCATATGTAGCCATAAAGATAAGATTTATTAAGATTATTGAGTTTTTAAGCGTTCTTAGAATTATTACACGAAGAACGAGCCTATAAGGTAGGTGAGGGTAATATGGTCACCTTAAGCTTTGCCTACCTATAAATCCAAAACTAGAAGGAGGACAGAGACAAATATACAATGTCGTATATTATAACTAATATATTAAGAAAAAAATAGCAAACAAGCCTTGGCTATAATTAGAAACACTTCAAAAAACCAACTTAAAAAAAAGGAACTACACTACCCAATACTAAAATCGACTAAAATATGTATTTACTATAGTATCAACTGTCAAAATGGCGTTATAAAGCGGCGCATTTATGCCCCTTTATTATTAGAATGACGGCGGCCCCTAAAGTAAGAGATGCAACTGCAGTACGGCCTCCCTAAGCTAAGAGATGCAAGTGTAGAGTAGCCACCCAAGGTAAGAGATGCAAGTGTAGAGTGGTCCCCCAAGGTAAGAGATGCAAGTGTAGAGTAACCACCCAAGGTAAGAGAAGCAAGTTTAGAGTGGTCCCCCAAGGTAAGAGATGCAAGTGCAGAGCGACTTCCCAAGGTAAGAGATGCAAGTGTAGAGTGGTCCCCCAAGGTAAGAGATGCAAGTGTAGAGTGGTCCCCCAAGGTAAGAGATGCAAGTGTAGAGCGGCATACCAAGGTAAGAGATGCAAGTGTAAAGCAGCCCCCTAAGATAAAAGTTGCATGTGTAGAGCACTCCCCCAAGATAAGAGATGCAAGTGTAGAGCGGCCCGCCAAGGTAAGAAATGCAAGTGTAGAGCAGTCCCCAAGGTAAAAGAGGCAAGTGTAGAGCAGCCCCCTAAGATAAAAGATGCATGTGTAGAGCGGCCCCCTAAGGTAAGAGATACAAGTGTAGAGTGGCCCCCAAGGTAAGAGATGCAGGAAGATCTTGCTTTGTGGCATTTCTTGGTGGAGACTTTAAGTAAAGAAAAGATTGTTAAAAGTACCTTCGTGAGATTTGGTGACAGCTATGTTTGGAGTTTTTCTATATAATATAATCACACACATACAAACATAGAGCAAGCTTTCAAAATAAAGTAAAAGAAGAGCCAGGTGGTTTGCGATCTTACGTACGCGACAATGCAGATATTACCTATGTTCTGTAGAAGACTTGTGCTGCTGCAACTTTAAGAATAACATATTGTATAGTAGGCGTACATAATTTATAATATTGGGCATTAAATAACAGCGTGAAAGTGGTCCTAAAAAAGTAATACCAACCTCAGAGTACTTTATATTTGGTAGAAGTATGCTGTAGCTACTCGTAAAATATTATGGTTGTAGCACGAATAGGTCGGCTTGATCGTGGAAGGACCGCGCTCTCACTCAACACCAGCGTAACTAAAATAGCAGCTCAATGCTGCTGTGTTTTGTATGGTGAGTATAAAAAACCGGATACCCTTTTTACTGGAAACAAGGCATTTCATCTTAGTCCTCAGGGGTAGCAACGCATCTGTATTTTGATTCTCAACCTAGAATATCATCAATTAAAAAAATTAGTTTTACATAATAGTACCTATATAAATTTTTTTCATAGATCCATAAAGTATCTCTTAAAGACTATTTAAAACAACTGTATCAGTGTACTGACCTCGAAAGGCCGTTACTTTAACAGTGAACGAGTTGAGCGAGCCGAGAGCATGCCTCATTTTGATTGAGCATTTTAAAAAACTTTCTCGGCCCAGATCGGCCGGGCCATTCAGACAACGTGGCGCCAGAAGTGCGAATGAAATAGGCATTTTTAATAATAAGTTATTTGTAACTGAATTTAGTCGCTTTCACTAAAAGGATATATATAACAACAGTATTTTTGTAAATTGAAACAAATAAAGACATTAAATATTCCAATACATTATATAAGGACGCACTTGATATTATTGCTACTAGAAAAATCTTAGGGAATAATGGATGGAGAAATTAAAAAGAAGAAACAACGTAGCTGACACTCATGTCAGTTGAAAATTTAAATAGAATTTTTTATGAGCTATCAAAATTAAACTTGAATGATGAAACTATAAATTGTGATACGACTTTATGACGTATAGCTTAACATCTTATTTGTATAGTTTTAACCGAGAAAAAAGAAGTTATATATTTGATGCGTATGTTTACTGATTTGTCGAGAACGGTTGAACCGATTTAAATGATTATTTTCTTGTTCAATAGGTTATACTTCATGGTTGGTCCCATAACAACTAAATTTAAAGAAAATAATCCATCATAAAAATTAAAAAAAAATCTGTCCTAGGAAGAACCAGCAAGAAACCCAGCGAGACCCTTTTTTTTAAATATCAGCTTACAATCATGTATATTACACAATTAACCACACAAAACAAATTAGAAATAGCTTTGTAGCGATCACCTCATTCCTAGGGGTTATTATCATCCATAAATTCCTTAATATTATAATAACCCTCTTTATACAAACTTACTTTAATAAAGTTTTTGAACTTTGAGCAGGTGCAATTTTGTATATTTTCTGGGATTTTGTTGTAAAAGCGTATACATCGCCCCAAGAATGAATTACTGACTCGGTGTAGTCGAGATACTGATACTACTAGCTTGTGTCTGTTCCTAGTATTTACAGAATGAATATCACTTATTTTTGCAAAACTACTTTTATTTTTGTGTATGTACGTTGGGAGGCCAAAATTAATATATTAATTTCCTTAATTTTTTTCTCCTATGCATTGAAAATATATTTAATCAGTTCAAAACCAGCATCAGTTGTCGAGCGATCTCTTGTGAAACCGAATTAATTTTTATGAAGTAAATTATTTACATTAAAAAAAAAAATTACATTTGATCAAGAATAATTTTTTCAAAAATTTTACTAAGTGTTGGCAGTACAGAAATTAGGCTAAAATTGGCAGGATCTAATGTACTATGCTTCATTAAATCAGGAAACACACCATATTCGCTACTAGTATTAAAAATAATAGCTAGTTGCGGCGCAATTATATCTATTATAGACGCAATAACTTCAACGGAAATCCTCGAAAGATCTGCAGTTTTCCTAATATCAATAGTTTTAAAATATTTCACAATATCTTTTGATGTTACTTTATGAAATGTAAAATTCTTTGTACACGCATTTACATTTTGTTTAATTAATGACTCGGCGACGGCAGGAGAAGAATTACTTTGACTTAGTGCTTAGTGTAGCTTATTGCAACATCCTGATCTGATTCAGTAAATTTGTTATTAATACTTAACCCGTAGTTTGAATTGTGAGAGTCATACTCCATGTAATTTTAATTTTATTAGAAGCCGTCTTAATTTTGTTGCTCAAATGCAAAGACTTGACTGTGGAGCACACTCCCTTAAATATTTTTGAATATTTTTTTGCATATTCCCTAAATTCGACGCTTGGGTTATATGTATATATAACCTTTGTCTGCTCTTATGGACCCATTCATTGAATGCCTTCCAACTGTTCAAGGAGAATGTTTTAGAAGTAAAAGTATTATCGAATTCATTGCAAATAAGCTTAAACAACGTTCCATCCAAAAAAATAGGATTATTTTGATATGAAAGTGATGGAAGTTTCTTCACTATGTTATTTCTAAACTTCTCCAAGCGACTTGCATTTATTGGAACTAACACAACTTTCTCATGTACTTGCGTTTTGTGAACATAAGGTAGCGAAACTAACTGTCCACAGTGATCAGAACTCAATTTTTAAATTATACATTTATGCAACGGCTTAACATTTGTAAAAATGTTATTTGTACATGTTGCACTACATTCAGTAATACGCGTTCGCTCTAAAAATAAATTTAAAAGACCATATGATTTAAACAATGATCTAAATTTAATATTGGTAGAGGAAGCTTCTAGGAGATTGATATTATAATCTCTACATATTACAACAGATTTATTCTGTTTATTAAACTTAACAAAAACTTACTTCATAATGTTTTCAAAAGTATCGTATATAGAACATGGGGGTCTGTAGACGTTTACAATAATGAGGTGCTCAAACTCTACACATGCCATTTCTACAGTTCGCTCAACAGAGAGGTTCACAATATCTTTACATTCTTTATATGATAATAATTTACTACTTAATATTAAGGAGCCACCCCTTAAAACCGTTTCTCTATTGAACGAACTGACCACCTGGTGATTACTGAAGTTAAACATTAAGTTATAAGCTTTTAACCAATGTTCAGTAATACATAAAATATGAATATTGTTGCTATTTAAGAACAATTCAATTTCTAGTTCTTTGCCTATCATGGCTTGTATATTTTGATGCACCAGGTGTAAACAATTTTTATTATCACTTTGTGGAGTCATACGATTAAGGATTTATAAACTACATTATAAATTATTTAAATTATTATAACTGCTAGAGATTACCTCTATTGTCTCATTTTTTAATTTAAATTACTTGGAACTGATTCCAAATTATATATTAAGTCATTATACTGCCCAATAGAAGCAGATGTCTGCGTTGCCAAGTCGTTGGCTGAGTTAATATATAAACAATAATATAGCACATTTGCTATCTGTCTTAAATTATATTTGGATAAGTAATACTAGTCTCTAGTCAGTTTATTAATTAAATTATTTATGTCTATTAAATTAATCCTATTATTATAATAATTATAACAATTAAATGTCAAGTTTAAATTGTTATTACATGAAAATTTATATATTAATAAATTTAAATTGTATCTTATTTTATTTTCCTGTGGCCAACCCTGTTCATAAGGCAATGTAAACAAGATAATTTTATGTACATTTAAAGTATTTAGATAATCAATATATTTTAATAATTGAGTTTTTTTTACATTGCCAACTCCCAACAAGAATTATTAATGTACTATTAGCGCAAAACTTACTAGCTAAAACTTTATTCACTAAATTATGACTAAAGTATGCTCCAGGCATACAATAATTACTAACCAGATGCCCTTTTAAACAGTTATTTAACATCATGCCCAAATTTTTGCCTATGTCATCACAATACATAATAACTTTATCTGATGTTTTATTAAGGAGTCAAAGCGCTCCTCATTATACTTACATGACTTTACCAGACAATTTTTTAATATCCTAACTGTTGCATTATTTTAATACCTTTGACAAATTATCAAGGTCCATAATTTTAAGACCCCTCATAGGCTCTAATCTCTGAGAGGGCAAGGAAGTGTTCACCGCGCTGCCCAAATACGAGTAGGCGAACTTCTTGGAAATATTTGTTGTAAATTCTCAGACATGTAGGTTTCCTCACGATGCCTTCCTTCACCGCCGAGCACGAGGTAAATGAGCACTTAAAATTGCAGTTAACAATTTCATTGATGCCGGCGGGAATCGAACCAGGGTTGCTTGGGTACTATAAAATTTACAGTGAGCGCTTGGCCCTTGAGCTAACATGGCTCTTATTACGCATAATAAATCTAAATGTGCTGTACCAAAGTTTACTTTTGTAACATTATTCTCTATAATATTACCGATTTATCTTTGCACAAATTCAAATCATATTCTTATGAAGATAGACTATTAGAAATCAAATGATTATTTAAAAAAAATATATATATATAAGACTGCATGCACATAGTGAACTCCTCCAAACCCTTGTTTTACTTACGTATATATAGTTTTAAGGTAAATTTTTTACTGTAAATAGTAAAAAAATTGTAAATAGTGTATATATACACGTTCAAAAAGTGCTGTGTGAAAGCCAATTTGGAATAAAATCATTTCGACTTTGACTTTGGTGCTAACGAAACTCTAAGCCCCCAGTGAGGCCGTTACGATGATTTGAGACTAGACTGTTTGTGACATTCTAGTCGAGTTGCGGCTTTGGTTGCCGCGGGTTCGAATCTCGCACGGAACATGCATTTGTATGGCCTACAAATAATTGTTCCGGGTCTGTATGTTTGTCCTTGTGCAATTTATTTTTCTAAACTGCCTCCACGATACTAGAGAAAATTTTACGAGTAGTGTGATGTTAAGGTTTTTTAAATTATGAAAAAAAAAAACATTATTTAAAAATTAATAACACTACCATACATTTGCATTAAAACGTTATTGTTTTAATGTCACTGACACGAAAATTCCATAGCATTGTGATTTTTTTACTGCCGTTGAAATAGTCGAAATATCCGTTATAGAATATTTAGACTTTGCTTAGAATAAATAACTGTTAATTTGAAATATAACTAGTATGAAATTTCATCATCATCATCATCATTACAGCCTTTCATAAGTCCACTGCTGAACATAGGCCTCCCCCAAGGAATGCCACAAAGCACGGTCCTGAGCCACCTGCATCCATCGACTTCCTGCATGTCTTACCAGGTCGTCACTCCATCTCGTGGGGGATCGCCCTACACTTTGCCTACCGGTACGAGGCTCCCACTCAAGAACCTTTCTTCCCCATCGGTTGTCGGTTCTTCGAGCTATATGACCGGCCCACTGCCACTTCAGCTTACTAATCCTTTGGACTATGTCGGTTACTCTGGTTTTACGCGGATATACTTATTTCTAAATTTATCACGCAGAGAAACCCCGAGCATAGCCCTCTCCATAGCTTTAGATTAGGCCAAGGCAAAGAAAAGGCCGAGAAAATGATAAAAATGCAGTTAAAAGCATAGATAATTTACACATACATATATATATATATATATATATATATATATATATATATATATGTGTGTGTGTGTGAGTGTGTATGTATATACATATATATATATATATATATATATATATATACTGAAAGTTGAGAGTGAAATACAGCTTGTTTAATATTATCTACATACTTAAACATTTCATGCATAACAGTAGAATTTCGACCACTATGCGACTCTAATGGGCCGGAAATATAGCTCGAAGAACCGACAACCGATGGGGAAAAAAGGTTCTCGAGTGGCAGCCTCGTACCGGTAGACGAAGTGTAGGGTAACCCCCCACTAGATGGAGTGACGACCTGGTAAGACATACAGGAAGTAACTTGGGGGAGGCCTATGTTCAGTAGTGGACTTGTGAAGGGCTGTAATGATGGTGATGGTGATGATGATGATGGTGATGATGATGATGGTGATGATGATGCGACCCTAGTGGTTATTTAATTTAAAATAAAAAAAATTAAGTCCATCATTAGTCTTAGGGTACTTTGTATAAGGAGTGTTATTTATAGCTTGTACTTAAAATTAAATATAAAATACCATCAATATAAAATTAATATTATATAATCTAATCACGTTAGATTATGCTAAGTTGTCAACTTTTATTTTATTAAATCGATCACGTACGGGAGATCGTCATAGACACGTTCGAGTGAGGATTACTTGATTACGTAATTAATATTTATATGTTGTGTATACGTCAATAAATAATTGAAAGCTAACATACCTAACATGGTAACATTATTTTTTATATCTTGTAGACTAATATATACTTATTTCTGTTGTCAAATGCAGTTCTTGTATTGCTGTGTTCTAGAGAGCCAGTATAATTACAGGGCATGGGGCATACCGTCTTAGTAGAGAGTAGGGGTGCCACCTTTTTTTGAACAAATATGGTATTTTTCCCAAAAAAGATGCAAAATATAGTAATTTTGGGAAATACAGGAAAAAAAAGTACACATCGATTTTTAATCTTTAGGTATGTTTCCATATATATTTTTTATTACTCTTCGCTTTGACCATCAATAATCTATTACCTTTACAATAATTATAGCAATCTGAGCAATTTAGATTGATTTTAAAATAAACTTACAATTCATTTATAATTAAATTAATACGTGCCTTATTTCTTTCTTCTTTCCATTTTACGTTCATGAAGGAAACATGTTTTTCCGTAAAACTTACATACTTGTTCCAGACTTCCAGTGACAGTTAACGTAAAAGCGCGACAGTTGAATTAATGATAAAAATATAGTATTTTTCGTACTATATTATTTCTCTATAATATATAGTATAATTGATTGAAATATAGTACAATACTATAATTATATTATAGGACGGATAGCAACCTTAGTACAGAGGTGAAAACGCATCAGTAGACTGTCCTGTCTGCATATTATCGCACATTGAAATTTTAATTTGGTAGAGAGGTAGAGTTAGAATTTGGTAGAGTCCAACTTCAAAAAGGAGGAGGTACTCAATTCGACTGTATGTACTTTTTTATGTGTTACTTCATAACTTTTTTTAGGTGAATCGATTTCGATGATTCTTTTTTTATTTGAAAGCTGGTGCTTCTCATATGGTTCCATATAAATTTGATCAAGGTCTGATAATAGTTTTTGAGTTATAACTAAAAAGTTATATTGAAGTCGGTTGTACTAAATTTTTAATTTTAAATCATCTTTACCTTCAATTGAAAAGATACAGAAACGTGATACAAATAATAGAACGAAATTAAAAGGATTTATAATAAGCGGATAACTTAATAGAGAATATAACGACCTTCATAAATTTTTTCGCCCAATATGCTAATAGAACAAGTCTAAGTCAACATATTTTTATTTAAAATTAAACTTTTAGTAAAAAGTAAAATCTGACTTCGAAGAACTATAAATAAAAGAACAAAAAAAGATATTCAAATGATAATAATGACGATGATTATTTTTTATATAATAAGGATGACAAACGAGCACACAGTCCACCTGATGGTAAGTGGTTGCTGTGGCCCATAGACATCTACATCTATCCTCGAATGCGAATTAAAATACAGATGCGTTATCAGCTGTGAGGACTAAGATAGAATACCTCATTTCCAGTAATAAGGGTCTCCGGTTCTCTACACTCATCATACGAAACACAGCAGCATTAAGCGGTTATTTTACGCTGGTATTCTGTGAGAGCGTGGTCCTTCTCCAGTCGAGCCGACCCATTCGTGCTACAATTATATTATTAATATAGAGCCATGCTGGCTCTACCACGTAAACATTATGACTATATTTTGCTGATTGATTCTTATACGGCAACAACTTACCTACGAAATAGTTATCAAATGCACAGGATTTGATACTCGTGTTATGTGATACAAGTGTAAGTGCAAGCGCGAAGGCTAACCCTTCTGATCTGTGCCTAACCCTTCAGTAATTTGATATGAACACATTTGATTTGATTTGCACAGATATTGCTTTCAGCGGAAATTGGTAAAACGTAAACAATGTCCTATAAATGCGATAAATATGTATGATTTAACAAGAAAAAAATGTTAGTCAACATTTTAATTACAATTAAAATACACGAAAAATTAATTAACTGTACTGACATAATATAAAAAATCAATAAAATACTTACAAGAAATTAATTCAGATATTTGTATAATCCCACTGCTAACTGTGTAAAGTAGCACAGATAACTAAGACAACATCAGCCTCTCTCATTCAAACGAGGTCGTGCTAGCGTACGGAGCGAAAAAAACTCGCAAGCAAACAAATAGAATTATCACAATATTAAATCAGGCAATACTAGGGATATGACGAGGCCGCAGCACTGTTTAACAACATATTGGACGTTGCAGAGTTGATGATTGAGAAAAAAACGGCGAAATCATGGCTGTCTGGGCGTGGTGGGGCGGGACAGGGCGTAGCGCCCTTAGCACCGCCCCCATTGAGTCACCACCTCGGGTGCGCCGCCGCAACAAAGGCCGAGTCGCAGGTACACACACACAAGTGTATGTATCACTTGGGCATACTAGTAATTATTAGACATTAATTAGTCTCTGATATTATCACAATAAGAGCGTTCTAAACTCATACGCGAGTATGATCAGTTATAGAGGTTATAGAGCCAGACAACAGAGCACTATTTTACTTTTGTAACAACTGTGATGCAACTAGTGCCTTATTTTTTTTTCCAAAACACGATAATTTAAAACAATTGTAGGTACACAGTAGTTTTACTTCGGAGATAACCATAGAAGTTACGAAAGAGCAATGAATGATGCTTTATCGATTTGTTGTGACTTCAGTTTATTTATAGGAATTTAATTACCTATAGTTTGTTTGCAGGTCAAAATTATGTATCACTAAAAATATTAAAGTTAATTGGGTAAATAACACATTTTAGGTTATAATCAACGAATACATTCATGAGAAATACAATTAACTTTCTTTATCATAACATACCTATCTAATGGTTTAATCATTCTAACACCTACTTAACTGTCTCCTATAATAGATACGCATGTACTCGTAAAAGCTTATTTAAACAAAATAAACCCTTGGTAGTTTGAATAAATGCATAATCACATTTGGGATCTAAAAGTACCTATACTTTACTTTATATTATACTTCCTAAAATAAAATTTAAGACAATTTCAATTAGGTAATAAAGTACCTACCTATAGGTACTTATTATTTATGCAAGTAATCTTTGTTTTCCTTATTTTCTCTCTGACTAACTGTGTATCTTCCTTTGTGTGTAATCGTACCCTGAAAAGTTTTATTAAAGTCATTATGATCTGTATCCTCGTTCCTCGACCGAGCCGGCACAGGCCAGACTCGGGTCATACAGGTGAGTCATCTAGCTTAGAGTAGAGGGGGTGTTGTGATGACGTCAGCCTCGACCTGCTGTCCTCATATTGGTTCCGTGCTTTGTTTGCCAACAAGACTACTCCCGGCCATTTCTACGAAGTGACCGTCCGCAATCTGAAGCCATATATTATCAAAAGATTCGTGTCTGGCAATTTAATCAATATTATTCGTATGTCATGTCATCAAAATGTAAAAGTTTCAAATCTGGTTAGTATGGTAATAAGCTAATAAGTCAAACATATTAATTATATCTGATATTTTTTATTGGTTTAAACTTTTTCAATTTGTATAAGTAAATTAAATGGAAGTTACAAAAAACAGAAAAATAAAGAATCTTAAGTACAAAAAAAAATAATTTTAATGGGTACATGTTAAGAGGAGAATTGATAAACTTTTCCAAAAAAACTTTACACTCGATAAAAATTAAATTAAGTTGTTTCAAAATTAATATCGAACGAATCTTGCGCCGTCGTTGCATGCAACCCGGGCTTCGACCGGGTGCGGGTGAACGACCGCCAAACCGCGCTAATCCGCCATCTTGGATTCGTCACGGAGAGCGAGCGTTATATCTTTCGCTGTAGACTTGGCAACACTATTCAATAACATGGTAAGATAATTTACTTTATTAGATTATGCATGTGAAATCAAAGTGAAAACAGAGATAAAATTATAGTGATATACAAAATAACATTGAAGTCCCGGAATTAAAAATGAACGGGAAACAACAACAAATAAAACACTGCGGTGGAAACATGATAGAAATGAGTTTTACGAAGTTGCACAATAAGTTATATTATATCATAATATACTGGTATTGAGTATTAGAATATTTTCCGCGCAGTTAAAAACTTGTGCTTTTACCGGTATAAACTATCGCAAAATATGAGACCTCTACGCACAGGACAAAATGACCTAATAAACCTGCATTTATTATCCATTATTGTATTTAAATTTTTTTTTATCCCACAAACTAGAATTTTCAACTGTAGGTATAGTAGAAACGTTTAATATACCTACTTATATAAATTGCACAAGAACATATTTGTTTTGTATTCTACAATACGGGGTTTTCTATTAAAAATATTTGTAGACCATACATATAATTACCGTTAGTAAGTTATAATAATAAAAATATATACCTGTACATATCAAGTATGTTGGTAAATAACGACTATACAGACAAATTATAAAATGTGACTTTTTACTTCTATTACGAATAAGAAGTGAATTACAAAGACAATATACGATGTTTGAAGGCATACTCCTAATATAATTCTTCAAGAGGAACAGTATCGCATGTGGGTGACATTCCCCGTCCGGTATAAGGAGAAACTTGTCACGCGGCATTCGGTGCTCGCCCTTTACCGACGCCGAGGTCGGGTACCGTTGTTGCTAGTGCCTATTGTAGCAAGGGTTGTCCCCTGCTATTCCAGTGTAATGCCTTAGTTCGAAACAATTTCTTATAAAATACTCTAGGGTAACATTTCCTTATTTAAAAAATATAAAAATGGATGGAATTATAATTATCTCGTATAATATATCATTTTCATTTTTATCAAATATACAGACAGGCAACGGAAAGAAATAAAGTTTACGTACGAGACCAAGCGTGGTGATTATAGCAAGATTTATAAATAGATCAAATTGCTGCATATTATATTCCGGCATAGCCATCTCCATAGCTCGCTGGGCGACCTTGAGCTTCCTTACACTTTGCTATATTAAGTAGAGTAATAGCACCGTACC
Organism: Parnassius mnemosyne; assembly: GCA_963668995.1. Taxonomy (NCBI): domain Eukaryota; kingdom Metazoa; phylum Arthropoda; class Insecta; order Lepidoptera; family Papilionidae; genus Parnassius; species Parnassius mnemosyne. Next base: position 35,661,349 of record CAVLGL010000013.1, on the reverse strand, counting down.
GGTACATTTATCATCGTCATTATTATACAGCCCTTCAAAAGTTCACTGATGAACAAAAGCCTCCCCCCTTAATGCCACAAAGCAACGGTTCTCCGCCACCTGCATCCATTGACTTCCTGAATGACTTGATGAGATGAGAAACTCTGACTCTAGGTTATACTCCATAGCTCACTGAGTGATCTAAAACTTCACTATACGACCAGTGTCCAGCAGTGATGGACCACTTTTCAGTTCCATATCATCACTGGCAATACGCACTGGTTGTACACTCGTTGTTGGGAATATTAATTTGTTGAAGAGTATGCTTCATCATCATCATTTCAACCAATCAAAGTCCTATGCTGACATAGGTCTCCCCTTAGATTGCTTCATAAGTGGGGTATCTGCCATAGTTGCCACGTTTGGCAGGCGGATTTCTAACCACAGTTTTTTTTTCTTATTTGCAGTTATAATCAGAAAGTTTCTACTGCTCATCTCCTGTTTCAGTTTCCCTTTGTCGCTTCTTTAGACGCTCATGAGATGATATGGGGTAGTGGATATTCTTCAAGGTGATCACACACAGTTGAGTATGATTACGAAGGACAAATTTTCCGACTAGATAAGGTCTAATTTCAAACAAGTACCGGTATATGAGATTACAAAAAACGGTGACACTTAGAAGTGCTTAAATGAAAAGAAATACCAAAATAAGGAAAAGTGAGTTGAATTATGAAAAGTGATTTCTGTGAAACTTGTAGAGAACATGAGTGTAAGGGAAAATATTCAAATTTTTTCTTCAAATGTTAATTCCATCTACAAACGTTACGACCGTCCTGAATGAGGTACGAAGCTCAAGCGACCTAGAGTAATGGGAGAGCCTTTTCTTTGAGAGTAATGATGATGAGTTACGAGTAATGATGATGAGCTACTAAACAGTTATAACAAAATTTAAAGATCTTCAATGTGATATTACGGTAATGTACGAGTAACGTAACAATAACTTCTGCACGAGTCTTTTATTACTAGCTATTTACTCGTAGTAAAGAAATATTTGGAAAAATTAAGTCTCGAAGTGATTTTTATAATACCTTCATATGCCAAAACCACCGAGGCTTTATAGGTTACCGAAAACACACAAACCAAACGATCCACTACGCCCCATAGTGAGACAGATCGACTTATAAGTTGGCTCAACAGTTGGCAAAAATACTGTCAGTGATGAGAGGCAAAACCAGACCACACACAAAGGAATAGTAACATTTTGTCAGTAAGATAAAATACCAATATCTGTTCTATAGTTACCATCACCAATGAAACTATGGTCAGTTTTGATGTTCAGTCACTATTTGCATGCCTACATATAGAGGACTGTATTTTAATGGTAACTAGGAAGCTGGAAGAAAACAACATGCCTACAGAATATGCGGTATTACTCAAACACTGCCTCACATCTCACCAATTTGACAAAATTATTATAGACTTTGAAAAATTAGGCGTGGCACTAAGATCTCTTCCGTGGGTAGAATACTATAATTTAAAAACCGCTGATGAAATGGCAAGCTTTCTGATCTCCAAACTGCAAGAATGTATTGTAGACAACAGTACAGTGAAAACAATTGCAAGCAGACATAAACCCTTAAAGCCTTGGCTAATTCCAAATGTAATCAAATGTATACGCAATAGAGACAAATTATATAAAATCCTAAAGAAATCGAGAGATCATGACTATCTAAAAAAGAATTACTTAAGTTATAGAAACATCTGTAATTCTATGTTGAAAAATCTAAAACGTAACTACTACCAATTACAGCTGACTAAATCCGTCGGTAACGCAAAAAGGACATGGCAAATAATAAAAGAAATTAGTAATTTAAAAGTAAATAAATCAGTATCTACAGAATTATTGAACAAAGAAAATAATCCATACTCGTCCCTAAACAAAGTAAATGAGTACTTTACCTCCATTGGTGGTGAATTAGCTCATAGTATTCTGATAAAAAAAAAAAAGAAAATGAATCATCCTTAGCTTGTAAAGCCAATAAATTAGACAAGGCCCCACTTCAATCGATGTCACTTAGTTCAATGGACGCAGGCGAAGTTAGAAGTATTATTGGTAGGCTTAAAAATAGCAGTGCTTCAGGGTGGGATGGAATATCTACTAATGTACTAAAATATTTTCAAGAAATCCTAGCAGAACCTATTTCATATCTTTGCAACACTAGTTTTATGACGGGTATTTTTCCAACTACGCTCAAAAAGTCAATAATTATCCCAATTCACAAATCAGGTGACAAATCTTTAACACCTAATTATAGACCCATTTCGCTGTTATGTGTTTTATCCAAAGTAATCGAAAAATTAGTAAATAAAAGATTAACAAACTACTTAGAGTCAAATAACTATATTTCAAAAAATCAGTTCGGATTCAGACCTAACAAATCCACCGAAGATTCTCTTCTTAAGCTTACAGAATACATTACTCAACATGTAGATGAAGGTGATAAATGTATGGGTGTATTTATTGACTTGCAGAAAGTTTTCGATACCGTCTCAATACCAATTTTGTTGACTCGATTACAAAATGTGGGTGTCCGAGGTGTAGTTCTGTCATGGTTTGGAACTTACTTAACTGGGAGGACTCAGTGTGTCAGAGTTGATAAATATGTCAGTCAGGATCTTTTTTGCTCATATGGTGTCCCACAAGGCAGCACACTTGGGCCAACCCTTTTCTTAATATATATAAATCAGTTAGCCGAACTAGATCTTATACGAGCAGACATAACCATGTATGCGGATGACACAGTGATTCTATTCCATGATAGTACATGGGAGAAAACCAAACACTTGGCTGAAAATGGGTTACGTGAAGTGGCAAATTGCTCGAAGATAGTCTTCTTTCACTTAACGCTTCTAAAACCACATACATTTTAGTAAAACTAGTGTCTCAAGTCCTTTGAGCGATCCTGGATTACAACTGCACTCAAATAAATGCAACAGACAACCACATACCCCTTGCGACTGCCCAAAACTTAACAGGTCCAAAACTGTGAAATATTTAGTGATCACTGTCGATGAAAATTTACATTGGGCTCCACATGTCAAAATCATATCAAACAGAATAAGGAAACTAATATATGTTTTTAAGTCACTGCGTCAGGTGGCAAATTCTAAATTACTGATACAAACTTTCAATGCGCTTTGTCAATCAGTCATTACCTATGGGATCTGTGGGGTGGGGCAGGCAAAACGTACCTAATAGATGTTGAAAGAGCACACCGTATTGTGCTCAGTGTTACTTTTTCTTCCGTATAGGCATCCCACAACACTAGTGTATGAAAAAGCACAGGTACTTAGTGTAAGAAAATTATTTATATACCAATGTATCAGACGATTCCATAGGTACTCTGCACCCAATAAACTTGACATTAAAAGCTATAATAGAAGAAATAAAGTAGATAAATACTTAGTCCCTAGAATACATAGCGCTTTTGCCAAACGACAATTTTATTACCTTGCACCATTACTATACAATAAATTTAATAAAATTTGTGTTAGTAAGAGCTACAACAACCATCAAATCAAAAGTAAAATAATTAATTGGCTGAAAACTTATGACTATGAAGCTACTGAATATCTATTAACCTCTGATTTGTAAATGTAATTATAATCAGTGGTAGAGCCACGCGGCAGCTTTTGCTGTCGCATGGATGGGCCGGCTCGAACCGGGGTGGTACCACGACCTCACAGAAAACCAGCGTGAAGTAGAGGTTTACCTCTGCGTTTTGCTTGGTGAGTGCAGGTGGCCGGAGGCCCTTTTTACTGGAAATGAGGCATTCCATCTTAGTCATCACGGGTGACAACGCATCTACATTTTGATTTGTAATAGAGGATAGATGTAGATGTCTATGGGCCGCAGCAACCACTTACAATCAGGTGGACTGTGTGCTCGTTTGTCACCCTTATCGTATAAAAAAAAATCATAATTAATTCAGGCAATCATAACAATCATACAAATTAAAAAAAAAAATTAAAATCATGTACGCACACACATTCACTCTCTATATCTCTCACATATACAAACACACACACTCACACATACACACACACACACACACACTCACTCACACACACACACACACACACACACAGATTAGATAGATTTAGAAACACGTGTCTATTTGTTTTTTTTTCGTGTTTTTATTCAACAAAAGTTTGCTAAATATAGGAAGGGACTATCTCCTGTTACTCAGGTTAACCTTTTTTTTATAAGATAAGGGTGACAAACGAGCACACAGCCCACCTGATGGTAAGTGGTTGCTGTAGCTCATGGACATCTACATCTATCTTCGATTACGAATCAAAATGCAGATGCGTTGTCACCCGTAAGGACTAAGATGTTGCCTAGTTACATGTTTACTAAGAGAATGCCTCGTTTCCAGTAAAAAGGGTCTCCGGTTCTCTACACTCACCATACGAAACACAGCAGCGTTAAGCTGCTATTTTACGCTGGTATTCTGTGAGAGTGTGGTCCTTCCCCGGCCGAGCTGACCCATTCATGCTACAACCATAATATAGCTGCAGCATGACTCTACCACGTATATAATAGGTTAACCTTTTACAGGAGATAAGGCCATTTTGATATGTATAAATTGTTTTTTGTTGCAATAAAATTTTTTCAATTCAATTTTCAATCTGGCTATGAACATTTTCAATATAGTCTCCGCCATTACATCAGATTCGATATAAAGACTAATAAAAGATAATTAAAAGAATTAAAAAACATCCTATTTTCAATAGAGAAGAAGGCTGGGTGCTATCATCTGCTTCGGTTCGTATAGTTAATTAAATTATATCCAAATCCAAACGCCATTGCAAGACTTCAAGATACTGTAAGCACGTTATGCGTAGATCAGAACAAAAATTTAAAATCCAAAAACTGAAGGTAGCCGAGCTAACTATAACATCGGGATGTAAAACACCTCAGTCCTTCCCTAACCATGGGTGCTGTTAAGCACCTAAAATATCAGTGATTAAAAAGTTAAAATTTTTTTTTTGTCTATCTTTATTTAAAAAGGCTTTTATCCTACAAGGATATGTCAGCCTTATCGTAACCTAGCTTGTTCCCGTTTCACCAATGCTATTTGGAAAGGGGCAATCAATGTGGTAAAAATATGGTACTGACTGATTTTGCTACCGCTGAGTGTGGCTCCGCAAGTATACTCAAAAACCAACCCGTTTCACACAAATTGATACTAAATTTTTGTACCAGATTCTCCCTTTCCCTTTGATATTTGACACATTCTGCTAGCATATGTTGTACATCTTCTATAATATGACAAATATCGCAATTGGGCGAGTCTGCTTTTTTCATTAAAAATACAAATTTTTTATTGGGGTAGTGCCCAGAACGTAATCTATGAATAACAATTATATGGTTTCTATTCATTTTAATATTGTTATACCACGGTATTCGAAGAGGCTGACTTTGTATTGTTTTATACCATATTCCCTTTTCCCTGCTTCTTTCATCGAAATACTCTCTAAATTTATCATAACACAGGTTTTTGAATTTTGTCAATATGTCCGTGTAAATTGGTAAAATATTTAATTCGATTCCATGCGTTATAGCTGCTTTTGCTAATCGGTCAGCCTCTTCGTTTCCCTTTAAACCTATATGCGATGGAACCCATTGCAATTTTATGTTTATATAGCGACTTCTGTAATTATATAGTTGGTTTAATATCCCATAACCTATCGGTGCACCTCTGCTATGACCAGAGGCGCATCGAGCTAAATGTTGTAAAGTGCTTTTGCTATCTGAAAAAATACCAAAATATTGTCCACTTAAATTGCTAATATATTTCAAAGCTTCAGATATTGCCACGAGTTCCATCGTCATTATTGATAGTCCTAGTTCTGTTCTAAACATAGCTGTAATTTTTTCTTTAGGATGACAATATGCAGCACCTAAACCTACACGATTCTTAGATCCGTCAGTAAATATTTGGTGCCAGTTAGCATATTTTTCATCTATTTTCTTTAATACATAGGTTCTAAGATACATAGCTTCATGACTGTTTTTATTCTTTTGAACACAATCTAAATTCACTTGAATAGTTTCATTTATATCTATATAGGAAACCCAAATATTAAGTTTAAACATTTGTAACGGATAAGAATTGTGAATATTACATAGTTTACAGTCATCGTATGCAAGTAAAAGTAATGGTTTTTTTTTTGTGAAAGTTAAAATTAAATGCGATAAAATCGGTAAAATTAATTTCATTTAATAAGTAGTATTCGCGTAAATATATAAAAGTTTGGCGTTGGTAGAAATTGATTTGTACACACACGTTTTTGTTGTTTAGAGTAGATAATGGATAAAAAAGCGGATATCCATACGAAATAAGATCTGCATACTGTTAGTTACTAATAAAAGATACGATAAGCCGACCAACATCGATTTGGCTGTTTTTAACTTGATTTCGGCAAAGATTTCTTTTCAATAACAATATTTTTTTATGTATGTATAGAATAAGAGTGACAAGCGGGCACACAGTCCACCTGATGGTGAATGGATGGATGAATACATCTACATCTATCTTCGATTAAAAATCAAAATATGGCTAAGCCGACCCATTCGTGTCGCAGCCATAATATAGCAGCAGCATGGTTCTACCACGTAAAAAAATCTGTGTTGCCCACTACCGCTAAGAGGGTCCACTACAGCGTGTCATGCCTTCGGTATCGCAAGATGTGACAGATGGTGTGAAACAGGAGATTTTTTTTATAGGATAGGGTGACAAACAAGCACACAGTCCACCTGATGGTAAGTCGTTGCTGTGGCCCATAGACATCTACATCTATCCTCGCTCGCGAATCTAAATCATAAACTCTACACTCACCATACGAAACACAGCAGTTTTAAGCAGCTATTTTACGCTGGTATTCTGTGAGAGCGTGGTTCTTCCCCGTTCGAGTCGACCCATTCGTGCTACAACTATACTACTAATAAAGCTGCAGCATAGCTCTACCACGTATATACTCGTAAGATAAATAACAATTTAAAATAATAAAACCTATAGTTGTCAACTTTGTTGCAGGATGTTGTAACTATGTCAAATATCCTCCCTCATGCCTCATGGCAATCTTTGGTAGAGGTCTATGATTAGCAGTGGATAGGCTTTAATCAATAAATGAACGAAGGCTAACAGGTTAGCATGCAATCCATCTGACGGTTAGTGGATGCTGTAGCCCATAAACAACTACTTCAAACTCTATTAAAAATCAAAATCAAAATGAATTGTCACCCTTCAGAATATATGTATAAGGTCTTTACATATGAAGTTGCAGTTTTTTTTATGAAAGAAGTTAACGTAATTTTTTACAGGGTAGGCAGAGACTATGGACTTCCATTTGGCACGATCCTGACACACCTCTCTCGCTTCCTCCACATCTATATACCTACGCATACACGCTCGTCAGTTAAAGGTACTCTTAATTTGGCCCATTTTCAATATATCGCCAATTTGGTCGATAAACCTTCGCCTAGGGCATCCCTTCCCGACTCTGCTGTTCACCTTTTCCAATTTTTTTTTTATAATTTTTATTACTATTAATCAAAGTATGGCATCTTTGCCAACACAGTGGCAGTTTATTTCTTGAATAAATCAGCTATACAGGGGGCAACAAATCCTCAAAGGCATTTTGTACTGCATTTTCGGTATTTAATTTTTACCCCGCCAAAAAGTTATCCCAATTCTGGAAAAAGTAGAACTCTATAGGCGCCAGGTCTGGTAAGCACGGCAAATGACGAAGAGTTTGCAACCCCAGCTCTTGTAACTTGGATATCGTCTGTTGTGCAGTATGAAGACACAGAAGCGCAGAAGCTTTGTTCAGTCGCTTGTCACGACTGACCAAAGCTGGTTGCATTGTGTTCAGTTCTTCACAGTAAATCCCGTGTGGTAAGAACGTCGAGAGCTGTGCTAATTCAGCCGTAGATTGAGCATCATTCGCTTCCACAATCGCCTTTAATTTGTCATTGTCGACCAAACTTTTCGGACGACGACCACGGGGTTCATTTTTCAGGCCGAAATTTCCAAAACGGAAGCAGGCAAACCAATAACCGGTGGTGCGTTCGTTTTTAGTTTTCGCTCCGTAAACATCGTTGATGTTGCGTGCCGGTTGTGCCGCGTTGTTGCCACGACGGTTCGTAATTAATTCCATAATTAATGAATTCCATAATTACTAATGATTACGTAAATAATTCCATAATTACTCGAATTATTAACGTATCCTTGATGACGAAAATATATTCAAATGCGATGAAAACATAACGCTAATCAATAAAAAATTAGTAATTTTGAAAAACAATTTCATGTTTTTAAATTAAAATCAATTTGAAATTAGAATTCTTAGCCAAACAAAAATTATTATGATTTGAAATTGCCAGTACTGCAGAACCATGCAGAACGGCAATTTCGTAGTTAAAGACTTATTATTATATTCTTTGCTTTAGGACTAAAATGGAATGCCCCATTAACAGTATAAAGTTTTATATACCTACACATTGAAGCAAGTTTTAAGGGTTTTATTCTGTTCATTTTAACCTGCCCCCTGTGACTATGACTGTTGCACAGCGCTCGAAACGTCGGCAGTTTAAAATTAGTTAAAAATAAACGTGATAAAATCCGTAAAATTAGTTTGTTAGTGTTATTAGTTTCAAGTGAAAACAATTGACATAATATATAAAAACTGCGTTATCTAACCCATCTGACAAGTGTTTTTTTTAACTATCATAGACTATTTTCCCTCGTAAGTGGTGTCTTAGCTGAAGATGGTAAAGTGCACAGACTTCTGGCCTTTCATATCTATGTTCGGATATAGTGACGGATATTATAATGTGCTGGCATCACACGCGTTATAAAATGCAAAAATAAATTATAAGAACATATTTGTAAGTATATAAAAGTATTTATAATTCTTTTACGCTAAGCGATTTACTATCTACGACTTCATTGCTACTTACTACTAGGTGGAATTATGGGCACTGGCTTATAAGAAGTAAAAAAAAGTTCTCTGATTTCATTACACATAAAATTGAGTCGCCTCCAACTAGATAGAGTGACGACCTGGTACGGGCACTAAAAGTCTTGCGTAACTCATAAATAAAACAATTTATGTGTAAACTAATATCTTTACTGCTTTTTCAAAGTAGTTTCAAGGTAGTCAAGTAGTTACCACCCATTACATTTAAAACACTTTTTCATTAATTTAAGCCATTTTTAAAAACATAACGACCATTGGTCGAAGGGCATATTTTCCAGGTGCTGGTTGAAGTGAGCTACGAGGGTGGATTGAAAAGTACTCGGCCTAACCAAGAAAATAAACAAATACTAAATCAGTTATATTTTTATTTTTCTACATAATCACCATCAAGTTCAATACACTTTTGCCACCTCCCCTTCCAAGCATTTAGATCGTGGAAAAAAAAATGATTCTTCCTTAGAGTCAAAATATGCGTCTACAGCTGCTTTGACCTCGTCGTTTGTCGAAAATCTTTGACCTCCCAAGTGCTTTTTTAGGTTAGGGAACAGAAAGAAGTCTGATGGTGCCAGATCAGGTGAATACGGCGGATGCGGTAACAGTTCAAAGCCACAGTTGTGAATTTCAGCCATTGACTGTACTGACGTGTGAACACGGGCGTTATCTTGATGAAACAGGACTTTTCTTCTGAGCATTCCTCGACGTTTTTCTTTTATTTCCTCTCGTGAACGACGTAGTAAGGTGCAGTAGTAATCAGAGTTTATATTCTGACCCCTTTCAAGATAATCAATCATAATCACACCTTTCGAGTCCCAGAATACTGAAGCCATCACCTTATTTGCCGACAAAATCGACTTAGCCTTTTTAGGGGGTGGTGAACCAGGTCTTCTCCACTGTTTTGATTGTTGTTTTGTTTCCGGTGTACAGTAATGAACCCATGTTTCGTCCATAGTAACAAAACGATTCAAAAAATCATCTGCATCGGCTTCAAATAACTCCAAACAGTCGCGTGAAATAGTCAATCGCGTCCTTTTTTGTTCAACTGAAAGCAGTCGCGGAACCCACCTCGCAGACACCTTGTGGAAACCCAACTCGTTGACAATGATGTTTTGAGTTCGTTCATAAGAGATGCCTATAATCTCGGCTATCCCTCTAATTTTTAATCTGCGGTCTCCCATTATTAATTCAAGTACTTTTTTAATATTTTCGTCAGTAGTTGACGTCGAAGGCCTTCCAGAGCGGGGTTCATCTTTCACACTCTCTCTAGCACGCTTAAATTCTGCTATCCATTTTTTGACGGATGAATATGACAGAGCACAATCGCCTAATGTACTGACCATGTCATCATGGATGGCTTTTGATGATAGCCCCTTCTTATGGAGGTACTTAATGACGGCACGCTGCTCGAATTGCTCCATTCGCGGAAATTATGTCCGATTACTTTGTTAATAAATTTATAAAATCACAACTTATTATCGCACACGTTTCGAACTTCACACAACGAACTAGTCTGAACTGAACTAAATAATGTGGGTAGATTTGATTTTTAGAATTGAATGGATCTGTGTTAGGCCGAGTACTTTTCAATCTACCCTCGTATCATAGCCTGTTCTGGCTTTGGTTTGGACTGTATGCGTCACACGTCACAAGTTTCATCTTTTGAGTAGGAAAAAATGACTTGTCTTGTTCTTTGTTTGCGTTGAAGCATTGTCATGGTGATAGGATGTAACTTCTCGGTCGTTTTTGCCTAAGTTTTTGTAAGACACTGGTCAAACAAATGGTGGTGTCACTCAGCATTAACTGTCTTCGTCAGACAGAACTTCTGGTAGAAAACAAATGCAATCATTTTTTTTGCCCACCCTTCTTATCTGCTTCAATTTTGTTTGTGTGCTGTCGCCTGCGAACACCCATACAGATATTTAGGCTGTTTTCTTTTCGAAATGTAAAAATATATCCATGTTTCATTTTTTTGTCACAATGTTATACACAGCATTTGAACGTCCGTGATTATGCTTTAACAATTTTTTTTACACCAATCAATACGTGCCCGTTTTTGTCCTGTGTTAAGTTCACGAGGAATCCAGCGGCGACAAGCTTTTCTAACTTTTAAATGTTGGTGATTTTTCGTGAATTACGCTCATACTAATGCCCAAATGTCCTCGAATCTTTTCATGTGTAATACACCGGTTTTCTTTAGTTAGTCGCCTGACAGTAGCCACATTTTCCTCTGTGATCGCATTTGAGGGTCCACCTTCACGAATTTCATCAAATGATGAAATTCGTGAAGTTCAAAAAATGCGGCTATGATCAAATTCTGCATACCAAAGTCTTATGGTACTCATATAAGATGATTCCCTCTCAAAAGCATTTTGACCACGAGCAGAGAAATCTTGCAGAGAGAGAGAGAGAGAGAGAGAGAGAGAGAGAGAGAGCGAGAGGGAGAACTTTTAAAGTAGTAAAAAAGGCGATGCGATGCGATTAAGGCAATGACCTAAAATCATTTCACGTTAATTCAATTTTTGCTACGGATGATGAACTTAAATATGTTTTAAAAAACAATTGACACGCGACCTCACTTCCAAAAATTTTAAATTGTGAATGATTTAAAAATATATATAACATTCGAAATTCAAACATTTATAAGCGGCCACGAGCGCAGAACTTTCAGTGTACCCTACGTAAGTTACGCAGGAAGTCAATAGGAGCAGTAAGACCAGTACCGTGATTTTTGACATTTCTAGAGAAAAGCTTATGTTCAGAAGTGGACCTGTAAAGGGCTGATGACGATGATACAATAAATGTTTTTTATTATTAAATGTTTGTAACATAATTTTAGTTTCTATATCGTAATGACACTAAACAACTTTCTATTATATTATTACTTAAAATAGTTACCATAAATTAATTTTGTATTAATTTTTTTTTGAAAATGTAGAACCCTCTAGCAAAATTCAATCTAAAATCATGACATGACAAAAGTACATAGATAGTTGTTGTATTCCCTAAATTATTCACTTTGATATCTGCGATAATTATTTCATAATTACAAGTTAGCCTAATTCGTTTTAACGTCTTTAGCTAATAAGTAGAATAACCGTAATTATTAAGATTATTAAAAGAACAAGAAACGTCCTTTAAAGATTATATACTTTAAAAAAATATACTTTTATTTTGCAAACAAAGTCGAGGCAGCGATTATGTTTCGATTGCTTGGTATGAATGACCGGCCTTGAGGAATGCCGCCGCTCATTGTAAGCAGATTCGTGGCAACGAAGTTGCACGGCTAGATATGGCCATATCTGGAGTTTCATCGGCGGCAGATATGCGTCCGACGTTAGTTAATTGGTTGGTACGCGTTTCTATTACCTTTCAATTTGTTATGTCTTCCTAGTACTTTGTGCATATTCTCTTCATAATATAAATTACATTTATTGTGATGTTAGTTTTTCTGTAAGAGGCTTTTAAACACAGAATACAGCTTTTAGTCTTTTGGAAACTGTTAAGAATAAGAATACATAAATCAAATTAAAGATTTTTATGTTCTATTTCTAAGATTATTTTTAAAATTATTTTGAGGCCAAGCCGCGACCTATGTGTTATAAAAAAATAAACAAAATCACTTGTCTAAAAAATTTTATACACCGTCTTAAACAAATAAAAGCAATAAAATGATATTCCAAATACATAAAAACAGTCTTTAACTTTATATATTAGAACATTACAATCAATATTTGCTTATAACTAGGCACAAAAGCGCTTGCATTAAATATTTTAGACTTGATGTTCTGAATCAGATTTCAACCCGTATCACTAAATTAATTAATTTTAACTGCTCTTTCAAGTATTAATTTGATATATACTCGGTATGGAAGAAACACGTAGTGAGTGAATATGCATATTTTTTAAAGTTATTATAAGCCAGTGCATGATCGTAAGATATAAAATATACTTCGAGAACATGGGTTTTCATTCGAGCTTTACTTATATCACAATTTGATAATCAGCTGGGATTCGAAACCAAAAACGATAGCTCAGCAAATATTTAATCCGTTAATTTAGTCAGCAACAAGTAACAAAATTGTGCTTTGCTATATCCATGTGTCATAAAAGTTCCGAAATCTTATTCCAAAATATCGGTAAATATATGCATTGTATTAGATCAGTAGCAACGAAAATCATAATTTAGGACCAACCTTCTCTCTGTAAACGTTGCTCGAAAGAGTTTAATTTTATTTATAATACGTACTGAATGCGTTACTTTATCTACATCTTGTATTTTTTTTTGCGGAGTAAACCTATTTAGACCCAATAGCTACAAATATTAGGCAATTTGTAGGACAATAAACTTATCTCTATAATTACAAATGTATTGTGCTATCTACATGTCGGCTCTAACATGGCTTCTGATACCATAAAAGACATCAACTGCACGGTAAAAGGCACGCTTCTAATATTTATTAAAAAAAAGTTATGATTTTTTCTTACGTACTACTTATTACTTATTACTTACTTATTACTTACTACTTATACTTATTACTTACTTCTACTGACTTCAAAAAGCAGACGGTACTCAATTAGACTGTATGTTTTTTTATGTGTGTTACCTCATAACTTTTTTCTGGGTGAGCCGATTTCGATGATTCTTTTTTTATTTGAAAGCTGGTACTTCACATGTAGTTCCATATGAATTTGATCAAGGTCAGACGAATAGTTTTTGAGTTATTCTTAATAGTTTATATTGAAGACTATTTTAAAAACGAAAAGTGAAAAAATCTGGAAAACATTCTCACCTACGCGAAGCCGTTATAATTTTTAAACAATTATATGAATCAGGTTCTTTTCAAAATATTTCACACACAAATACAAACTATTAAGAGCAAATATTTAAGCAATTTGTAGAATTTACTCTGGTTTCTACATGCCGGCTTCTAACACCATAAAAGACATCAACGGGGTGAAAGAGCTCGCTTCTAAGCTATTTTGTAAACGAGGTTTACAGAATTTGATACTGCAGTAATTTTAATATATTTAGTTTTATTTATTTTTTAATAATTTTAAGGAAATTATTATTAAAAATTGGTGTAATTTATATATATATATATATATATATATATATATATATATATATATATATATTATAACATTAATATAAATTTGCATTTAAATAATTTGTTTACAGTTCAGTACTAAACATTGAACAGAATAGCTGTAAAAATCGAATTTCACTACTCATGCGCTGACCACGCACATGTTGCATAGCCGTTTCGAAACAATGTAAACTCAGCAATAATGCTCTTGATCATAGGTTATGAAACATTCACATAAGTATAGTCTTTTGAAATTGAACTTAAAAAGAAAAAAGTGTCGGAGATAAATACTGTTTACAACTTTTATGCTTATATTACTTTATATCCAATTATAATATATGTATTTTATACCAAATAGTGGGTCTTTAAATAATTCTACAAACTCGAGACGAACTTAAAAGTGAGACCAGCACTTTTAAATCCTAGATTTATGATTTAAAAGTTTAGTTAATTAAAATACTAAAAATTATGCTAAATATTTTCGATAAGCTAATCGGGATAAACCGAACAAAAACATTCGTATGGTAACTATAATAGTGACGCAACTCCCGGAGTTTGAATTACCACACTTTGAGAGAGTCGATGAATCACTAGTTGTGTGATGCGTGCATATCACTCGGAACACGGTTGAATCATCGGACCACTGCTCTTTTGGATTCGTCTATTTTCTCTTGATTGTCGCGAATAGAAATCGATTATCTTAACCGAGTTATCGCACACTACGTTTTTTTTTTTCATATTTCCAACAGACGTCAAAAAAAGGAGGAGGTTCTCAATTCGATTGTGATTTTTAATGTGTTACCTCAGAATTTTTTTCTAGATGAATCGATTTTAATGATTCTTTTTTTTTCATGTGGTCTCATATAATTTTGATCAAGATCTGACCAGTAGTTTTTGAGTTATAATTGACTTCGACTGCATTAATGATGTTCTCATATTATTTATATTGAAGTTGGTTGTACAATACTTTTAATTTTACCACTTGTGTATTACAGAATACTAGCGATCCGCCCCGTCCCCGCACGGCTGATTTCTGGATATTAACAACAGCGCCACCTATCAGGTCTAAATGTTAATCTAAACCAAAAAACACACTTAAAATAAAAATCGGTTGAGCCATTTTTGAGTTTTAGTGAGACTAACGGACAACAATTAATTTTCATATATATAGATACTTGATAAGTTTATTGTTAAATTCCATATCAGATATCCTCCAAAATCATATCTACATTTCCAAGAGTAACATTATTGAAATACATTATACTATACGCAATAGATTTGCATCGTAAAGCAGGCTTTTATAAAGGAGATGTTGATCTCATCTCCTTTATAAAAGCTGTGGAATTTATAGGTAATATATATCGGAAATTCAGTAGAGGATCCCAATTTTGATCTCGGAAATACATCGGGATAGCGTTAATTTTTTTTTATATAAGAGGGGGCAAACGAACATACGGCTCACCTGATGGTAAGTGACTACCGTCGCCCATGAACAACCGCAACACCATTGAATTGCAGATGTGTTGCCGGCCTTTTAGAAAGGTGTAAACTCTTTTGTTGAAGGTCTCTAAGTCGTATCGGTCCGGAAAAATCGCCGATGATAAACAATTTCACAGAGAATTTTTACGAGGAAGAAAACTCCTAGTAAAACGCACAGTCGTGGATCGCCAAGCATCCAGATGGTAAGGACGGTATCGTAATTTCGTGAAATTTGGCGGCTGGAATTAATCTGAACAATTCCTCAGAGCACTCGCCGTGGTAGATTCGATAGAAAATGCAAAGGGATGTAACATCCCTACGCAGTGCCAGTGTATCATGCCGATCAGAAAGAACTCGGTCGTCGACGATTCGAACCGATCTGCGCTGGATGCAGTCAAGTGGAAGGAGCTGGCACTGGGGTGCCCAGGACCAGAGATGAGAACAACATTCCATGTGAGGCCGAACTTGCGCTTTGTAAAGTTGCAAGCGATGTGCCGGTATGAAATACTGTCTCGCTGATCTGAGCACGCCAAGCTTTTTAGAGACCGATTTGGCCTTCCCTTCCAGGAGACCACGAAACTGCACACTATTCGATATGTCGACGCCGAGGATTCCGATGCTAGCTGGGGTTCTTTTTAGCGGTAAACGCGCAAACTTGTGTCTTCTGGGGATTGAACTAGACTAGATTTAGTAGCCCCCGATCCGAGACTCTGATCAGCAAAGACTCGGCTTCAGACACAGGGTCTAAGCGGTCGCCTTTTTTATTTATTTATAAAGTACACTAACAGAAAAACATGAAACATTAACAACAACACGATAACAAATGTATATAGTTAAATATGTTTGCCAATTACAGGTATACACATACACATTTACCGTAATGTGTAGCTTATTATATTATAATGGTACTTAATACAAAATAATTTACATTAAGAAAAAACTAACTAAGGAATAAGTGTGTGCTGAGAGGGTGAAATGAAATTGGTCAATTTTTTTTGGACAATCGGGCAGAGTCGTTGAAAATGTCAATTTCCGGTACCTTGGCCATAACTTCATTGTATGTGTTACATATTCTAACTAGGGGATAATGCGCGCCTAAATTTCTTTTGTAGCTAGGTATGCTAAATAGTTTGCAAATTGGATATCGTGGATATCTTTACGGGATAATTAATTTGATGTGATCGAGGAGGTGCGTACTTTTGATTTTTTTTAGAGAAACTTGAGTATAAACTTTAAGTCTGCGATGAGACGTCGCTAACGATAGGTCGTCATTTTGAAAAATGCTAGCCTCTGACTATAGGGTGTTTATGCGATATGCCTGGAGTCGAAAAAGCAAGGTAGCGCGTAAAGACTTTGAATTGTATCGATTCGCTGAGAAGATGCACTATAGACTGGGTTCTATGCGAAACGTGCAAGTTCGAGGTGGCTACGTACTAGTGCATTGAAAAGAACCTTTTTAGTTTCGACACATCGAAAGCCTTTTTTAGGGATCGGGTGGACCAAAGCTGTCTTCCATGAATTCGGGACTACGCCTTTGGAGTAGGAGTACCGGAAAAGACGCGTTAAAACCGGTGCCAACTCCGGAGCACACGTATTCAGCACAATGGGAGGGACTCCATCAGGCCCACTCGACTTGCTGACGTCCAGGGAGAACAGTGCTTTGCTAACCGAGCGCTGTGTACACCGCACATCCGGCATAGATCACTCACACCGCGGAATTTTCGGCGGTCATCTAGAGTCGAGTTGGACGTAAAGAGAGAGCCTAACATATCGGCTTTCTCCTTTGCGGCATTGGCCAGTGAGTCGTCCTCTCTGCGCCGAGATGGAAGAGATGGCTGACAGAAGTTCCCTTGGATAGCCTTGGCAAGAGACCAAAATGCACGGGTTCCCGAAGGAAGTTGAACTAGCTTCTCGCCAATTCTGCCAATGTGCTCAGACCAAGCTTTGGCAATGACTCTTTTGAAGGACCTGGAGGCGGAATTAGAGCGCTAGTATTTACATCCCGAGGCGTTGATGCGTTGGCCCAGGCCCGGTAGCACTCCTGCTTATAGCGTGATGCTATTTTATAGGAATGACCAAACCATGGCTGGAATCTGCCTCCGATGGGTACCACAGAGGATGGAACAAGCAGTTCCATACCCTGAAGTACCACATTAGCAACAGAACAGCAATAACGTTGGGATCTTTCGGCGAGAAGCAAACCCGCCCCCAAGGGTAGGATGCAAAAAAAACCGCATCCTATCCCAATCGGCCTGCCTATAGTGCCAAACACGGTGGCAGCCTGCAGAATGCAACCGTGACGTTAGTGTGAGTGGCACCACACTCCGGACAAGACAATGGTCCGAGAAGCCTAAAGAATCCTGATAGATGAAGTCCGGATGAGAGGTCAGCAGAAGGTCCAAGGTGCATGATCCTCCACGTCTGGAAACCGTGTAATCTAAGTAACCAGCTGTGTAAGACCATATGCCAAAGCAAAGTCATAAACAGATCTCCCCGCATGATCGGTTGAACGTGAACCGAGCCATTTGGCGTGGTGGGCGTTAAAATCGCCAAGGATCATGATTTCTGCCGATGGGATCTGCTGTAACAAGGAATTTGTAGCCATTTGGACGTGGTCGATTAGTCGGTTTGTTTCAGCATTACCGCTATGGGCCTTATAGACCCGTAGACGCGGGGATGATCGTCGCTGTCAACGCGCAGCCGCCATAGGATGGACGACAGATAAACCGTACCTTAAAGACTGCCGAGGCCTCGAAAATAGATGTCTTCTTTGACGTATACACAAACTTTAGCCCGGGGCACAATGGAGTGTTATAATTTGTACCCCAGGTAGGAGAGTTATGAAGTATCAGCCGGAAAGGATACCTGAGTCTTGGTTATAAAGAGCAAGGCCGGCTTCGCCGTCTCTAGATGGTAATGGACAGCGTTAAGGTTGGAATGAAGTAAGTCTCTTGATGTTGCAAAAATTCACGGATAGCGTGACAGTGGTCGCCTTGGTCTTATTGTTTTATTGGAATAGCTTGGTCATGGATGCTCAGCGAGAGATTCTCCAGAGGTGCTGGTATCCTCCTGGGGTAGTCTTTCGTTTAATTTCACTACCATGTTAATCGAAGGGGGAGGGGGGAATTGGGCCTCCGGCCACCTGCACTCACCAAGCGAAACGCAGAAGTAAACCTCTACTTCAAACTGGTATTCTGTGAGGTCGTGGTACCACCCCGGTTTGAGCCGGACCATCTGTTCATTGTTAAAAATAATAAGATTGTTAAAAATAAAATAATGGGTAAAATGAATCTGTACAAGCATGATCTTGGTATTGACTGGTAGAAAATTCTTTAGACGGTAGAGAGACCGTAACGTAGCAAAGACTTTGCGACTGATTTCAGCGACATGTGTATCCCAATTCAATGTACTATCTATGTACAGACCTAGATTCTTCACAGGGTTCGAGAATGGTATCAAAATGTCATTGTAATAAAGTGAAGGCATATTTGATAGACTTTTCTCAGACAGCATTCTCGAACTACCCACAAGTATAGCTTGACATTTTTTTTGGGTTGACAGCGACATCAAATCGCGTCAACTATCGACTAACAGCTATTAAGTTTTTATTTAAATTCGCTATAGAGTTATGGAGTTCGTCGATAGACGCTTGCACGTAGATTTGAAGGTAGTCAGCATACAGATGGTACGAACAGTTGAAATTAAAAGTGATGAAGTTTATAAAAAACTGAGAAAATTATAGGAGAAAATATTCCGCCTTAAGTTACTAATCAAGGTTACCAATAAGCCTCTTAGCTCATCCCACCACTGAGTCCAAAGCTGATAAATAGCATTTTGCAACACCAGCGAATATATTATGTCAGCAGTACTCCATGTACGACCTGACTTGCGGTTTATATAGGGTAAGAAGCTCCCCCAGTGTGAATTACCGCCACACTCTTGCTGGGACACCTAGTTTCTTTGCGGCTGCTTTGGCCCTAGACTCAATGAACCACCCGTTGAGGTTCAGAGAAATCTCAACACCTAACAAATAAAGGCAGAAAAAGATATATTCCGGAAAGTAGAAGCCGGGGTGAAAAGGCTCACTGTTAGCGGTAAATATACGCCTGTATTTTGGAGGCGTTGATCTCTCGAGATTTGTATCGCCTCATTCGAAAACTGCGCCTGCAGTGAGAGATTCACTCACTCAACCAAAGCGTCTCAACAGATTTGATCCCAACTGGCCCGATCATTCTACTGGTACCTCTCCACAATTGTGCGTCGTCTGCATACCCATAAATAGATTTTGTTACATATAATAAGCCTAAGGTTATCCTGTTAATACAAAGCACCAATCACATTAATCAAAGACCTAGTGTCGACATAGCAAGAGCAGAATTATAATATAAAACGACGATATCTTCTTTTGTTCATCAAACCATGAAAAACCTCATATCAATACAAGTTAAAAAGTCGTCGCAAAAGTAACCGAATAGCTTTACCCGAATTGTCTATTTATACTGTATCTTTATTGCCATAATCTAAAGAAAATAAAATTTCACTTGTTAAGATACTTCATATAGTTGATGTTCTTTATCATCACGTTATACGTGGTAGAGCCACGCTGCAGCCATATTACGGTTGTAGCACGAATTAGTCGTATCGACCACGCTCACACAGAATACCAGCGTAAAATAGCAGCTTAACGCTGCTGTGTTTCGTATGGTGAGTGTAGAGAACCGGAGACTCTTTTTACTGGAAACGAGGCATTCCATCTTAGTGCTTGTTCACGTAGAACACGCGGGGGCGGGGCCGGCAGTTGGCGCGGTGGTTTAAGCGAGCTCGTGTTCACGTTGACCTCCAGGCGTTTGCGCGAATGTGACGTATTGTCAGAGGTTGTGAACATAGGCGACGACAAACTTTAATTTTTAATCGAAAATTCTTAACTAATGTAGGAGATGACATGATGAAAGAGAACTGGCGGAGGGGAGTAATCATGCGAGGTGAGTCCATTGGGTTGCATTACACTTACCTGAAGTCGCGTGTTCGCTGCTGATTCGAGGTGAACACAAACAACTTCACACGTTTCATATTGCCGCGATAGTCACCAGCTTGCCTGCTACTTCCACCACACCTGCGTTTTGTACGTAAACACTTGCATATAATGCTGTGTGTTTGATATTTCGTAACGACGCCCGCCACCGCGCCCGCGTGTTAACGTGAACAAGCATTTATAGTCCTCAAGGGTGACAACGTATCTCCATTTTAATTATCATAATTTAAACGTCTATGGGCCACAGCATCGACTAACTGTCAGATGGTGTGTACTCGTTTGTCACCCTTATTCTATAAAAAGAACGACGTGTTATAGTATCACTTTTCCCATTGTAGGGAGAATTGGCCTTAATTACTGTTTGGCTGCACAGATTACCGGACGTCTTTTGACGTCGACCTTTGATGCTATTCCTCATTGCTACTGCTACCTACCTGTTGGAACTTTTTATAATTTTTTAGCATACATTTTTGAGCATTTTCGGATGAAAAGTGAGTTCCCTTGCGTTACCATCATATTATGTCTGGTTACAATTATATAATGTTATATTGTTCATGAACATAGAAGAATGTAGATGTATAATTGACTCTAGATTAAGTAAAATAGAGTCACGATTAAGGAAGTATAGAGGTGGAGTTATGGTATTGTAGTGAAGGCACTGGACAAGCGAAAAGAACGTGGTACGCGAAGTATCAGTGAAAACTAAGATATACCTAAAAAACTAATACTAAAATTTATAATTAATGGGTATTATTATGGTAACGGGAGAGGGGGCAAAAGAGTATGCGGCTCACCTGATTGTAAGTGACTACCGCCGCCCATGAACAACTACAACACCAGGGGTACCAGGGGAATCGCAGATGCGTTGCCGGCCTTTTAAAAAGGAGTAGGCTGTTTTCTTGAAGGTCCCTAAGTCGTATTGGTCCGGAAAATATCGCTGGTGGTAATCGATTCCACAAGGATGTGCGTTCGTGAAATTTGGCGGCTGGGATCAATCCGAAAATTTCCTAAGAGCACTCCCCGTGGTAAATGCGAAAGAAAATACAAAGGGATGCAACATCTCTTCGCAGCGCCATTGAATCGAGCCGATCATAATAACTTTTTTCAAGGTGACCCAATTTCGATGATTCTTTTTTTATTTGAAAGCTATGCTTCTCTTGTGGTCCCATATAAATTGGTCCGATATGTTCAAGATCTGATCAGTAGTTTTTGAGTTATCCATAATTATGCGTATTTAATTGACTTCGACTACATGGGTGATTCATTTTATTCTCATTTTTTATTTATATTGAAGTCGGTTGTACAAAATCTTTAATTTTACCGCTTGTTAATGAAGGCTGTTTCTGTTACGATATCGTGGAACGTCAAAAACTACATTTCGTGATATCTACTAGGTAGAAAGACTTTTTCTGCTTGGCAGTTTGTCTAGATAGGTAACCACCCTTTTAACCTATTTCTGCCACCAAATATTGAACAGTATAATAACAATACCAAAAATGAATGCTCTGCTGTATTCCAGTCTGAAATGTATAGAGAACCAGTATAATCACTAGCTTGAGGCATTATTAAGTCCTCAGAGGTAACAAACACATCTATAGACGTCTTTGTTAGAAGTTGGCTACGTGTGAAATTTATTTTAAAAAAGTCGCGCTGAGTTTCTCGGTCGTTCTTCTCAGGATAGAGGATTTTTTTCGAAGCAGTGATAAAGTCGGTTTGTACGTGGTAGAGCCATGCTGCAGCTATATTAGTAGTATAGTTGTAGCACGAATGGGTCGGCTCGACCGGGGAAGGACCACGCTCTCACAGAATACCAGCGTCAAATAGCAGCTTAACACTGCTATGTTTCGTATGGTGAGTGCAGAGAACCAGAGACCCTTTTTACTGGAAAACAGGCATTTCATCTTAGTCCTCACGGGTGACAACGCATCTGCATTTTGATTCGCAAACGAGGATAAATGTAGATGTCTATGGGCCACAGCAACCACTTACCATCAGGTGGACTGTGTGCTCGTTTGTCACCCTATCCTATAAAAAAAAGTAAAAAATTACTTTATCAATAAAAATTACTTGCAATCAATATTGAATAAAAATGATTCTATTCTATTCTATTCTGTTCCATTCTGTTCTATTCTGTTCTATTCTGTTCTATTCTTATCTATTCTGTTCTTATTCTGTTCTATTAGGTTCTATTCTGTACTATTCTGTTCTATTCCGTTCTATTCTGTTCTATTCTGTTCTATTCTGTTCTATTCTGTTCTATCCTGTTCTATCCTATTCTATCCTGTTCTATCCTATTCTATCCTGTTCTATCCTATTCTATCCTATTCTATTCTATCCTATCCTATCCTATCGAATCCTATCGAATCCTATCCTATCCTATACTATCCTATCCTATCCTATCATAACCTATTCTATTCTATTCTGTGTTCATCTACTTCAGTAGCTACTTACAATCAGGTGGACTAAGTTCATTTGTACTTCATTTCACTTAAGTTTATAAAAAAATATATTTATTCGTTTACTTGATTGTGTTTAATTAAATAAAGAACACAGGTTCGAAACGAGCTCACTATGAAGTTTTATTATGCCCCTAATTAACTGCCGGCTACAAAATAATAATTATTTGTAATTAAAAATAACGCTACCTGCCCGTTACGGTCTGCGGCCGGGACGTTGACGTTTGTCGCAGAGTGAAGTTTGCCTCGCCCGTCAACTGATATTTCACCTCTGAGATTTCATAAAGAAACGTTTAAATTACACAGTTCTGATACACTTATAAAGGTATAATATACATTATCAGTGTTGTAAATTAAAAAAAATAATAACAAACATATTTTTGAAGTTACCTTATTATTATTATTTAAATACATTTGTTTGCTATATTTATTATTTTAAATTGTTTTATTTAATTTTAATCATATTACGTAACAAATATACAAAAAATACAATGGAATGAGAACCTCTTCCTTTTTGAGGATGGCTAATAAATTCCATTTTACAAATGTCGCCTGGTACGGGCTCCGCCTAATAATCTAATGATAAGGTGAATATTGTAGTGCCACATTGCAGCGTATTATTTTATAGAATAACGGTGACAAAGGAGCATACAGTCCACCTGATGGTAAGTGGATGCTGTGGCCCATGGACACTTATCCTCGATTAAGAATCATAATGCAGATGCGTTGTCACCCCTGATGGCTGAGATGGAATGCCTCATTTCTAGTAAAAAGGGGAGACCCTTCTCTACACTTACCATGCGAAACATAGCAGCATTAAGCTGCTATTTTACGCTGGTATTCTGTGAGAGCGTGGTCCTACCCCGGTCGAGCCCGGCCAACCACAATATAGCCACAGTATGACTCTACCACATAAGTAAATATTATGGCTGCAGCACGAATTATCCACTATCAGACCAGAATTGAAGTTTTCGCATTTAGGTTGCTTTCAGTTACCTTTTAAATACCCCACATATGACCTGTACAAGCGGTGCGGTATGTTATCAGTACGTAAATTATTTATATAAGAGTATCAGTGTCTCCGTAGGTATCACCGCCTTTTTGTGCCTGGTCTTCCTGAAGGTAACAAACGAGTAACAAGACTACCCGTACCTAGGGTCAGGACCGTGTTTGCAAGAAAAAGCTACAACTTTTGAGCACGAATGCTTTATAATAAAAAATTTAAAACTGTTATTAACAGAAATGTTAAAACTGTTATTAATCTTAATAACCACGAATTTAAGAAATTCCTAAAACAAATCCTTAACGGCTTGAATTACGATGCGACTGAAGATTTGTTCACGAAGATCACTTAATGACACACACACACACACACACACACGCACACACACACACGCACGCACGCACGCACGCACGCACGCACACACGCACACACACACAAACACGCACGCACGCAACTTGGCCTTAGAATAAAATTAGTACCATATTATTATGTACTTTTTATATTATTTTTATTATTTCTTTATAATACTAATATACATTATAATACTTTGACAATAGATGGGGAAGTCTGAGGCCTGTAGCACAGTTTTAACTAACGCAGGCTTCAGAGCTCAAAAATAACTGTACCTATAATGTAAGGTATGTTAAATAAATTTCTTTTCATTTTAAAATGTATATAGTAAGAATCTAATATGTCCAATACGTTTATACGAAACCTACAGCGGCGGTTTAATTTTGTTTTATAACAGTTTATGTTTAGTTAAAAAGAAAAGTATGTTTATATTTTAAATTTTGTGCGTCAAAAGTGCGATACGTCTTTACTGCGATCGACAATACACATGGCAAGGGTGACGATTCAGTCAAATAATATTACGGTAGTGATATTCAGCAGTGTGCATCTACGGGTCGATATAATATACATACTTTGATTCTGCTTACAGTTTCCGTAAAAAGATTGTCGATAATATGACTAGTACTCAATTTCGTGCAACCAGCTTGTGTTCTCTTTTACCATACGGATAAACATTTTTTTTGTTTTAAAATTGTTAACTTTATTTAGTAAAATCAAAACCCATTTGTTATATTGCATTCTGTGTTTACTGGTAAGTAGTCACTACACTTAGCTTAAGAAACTTTTCTGTTATTTAAGATTGTTATTGTGTAAGTTGAATGTTAGTAAACCATACGAATAAAATATAATAAAGAAAAATCTGAAAAACGGTTGACCCTGCAGGCCATTCCTGGAACTTCCCGCTTATTTTCCAGAGTTTATTTAGAAATTTTTAAATAGCTTTTGACTTGCTTGGTAGCTTTCGATGCAGTTTTTTAAGTACATAAAAAGTGTGTCTGATCTCTGGAGTTGATTAATCAAATATTTTGAAACTTATTTAGAAAAAATTTCAAAACAATTTTTTTTTAGTTTTTATTTTTTGATAATCTTTGAAATTGCTTGACTAATTTACTTGAAAATCAAATCCCCTCGAAATCTCAATGAACACACGACTGGACGTCCAGTCGGGAATAGTCGAAACGGTTTCCTAGGACCTCAAAACGTGGAGATCTGATGAAAACTATAACTACCTACATTTTAAAATTATTATTTTCAAAGCGGGAACTTAAAAACAGCGCAAAACTAGCTGACATTCGACCTGGAGAAAGGTGACTACTTTCGATTTTATGATCCAGTAAAAAAGAAGAAGAGCGAGAAACGAGCTCATGGTCCTGATGGAAGGTGGCTTCTGGAACCCAGAGAGACCTACGACTAATTTTAGACGATAAATGCATGACTCTACCACGTACAAATACATATATAGTTACTTTACTCTACTATAGGTATCGTATTTACTAGGTGATGGCAGACATCTTACTAGATGGTAGGCCTTCTTTCCTGCCAAGATATCCGTCTGAGTAGGTACCCCTTCTTACATATTTCTGTTGTCAGGCTGTAGTGCTTGCATTGCTATGTTTCAGTGCAATCTTCAGGGAATAGAGAGCTAGTATTATTAAACATCATCCATCCGGCGACCGGTTTTCCAGAGATGAATTGCCTGTAATTAAACTTGCCTGCCTTACCTTTTAAGCCGGAACACAGAAGTGGTTGCAGTTTAGTAGCAGAAATAGGTAAGAAAGCGGTACCAATCTTGTCGGGCTCCAAGAAATAAAAAGGGTCTTACCACCTAGTAAAATAATTATTATAACGGATAATATAATAATAATAGTGTTCCCTAAACGGATTTTGTTCACTCACTATTATCGGAAGTTATCAAGTGGCCCTTTATTTATCATAATTATAACACTACAAGTGTATGCGCCAACGCAAAGCCGCACACTCATTCCTTATCTAGCCATATCCAATATACCATTTTTGCGATAAGATCGTAGATATGCTCGAATGTTGTGCTGGAGACACGAGGACAATCATATCACATCGAAACAGATAAACAGAGCCGGAAACCAGATGTTTGCGTTCTTTTTACAAACTAAAGTGCGACCAGTTTAGTAATAACTACAGTCTAGCAATACAAAAAAAAAAAAAACAAAGCCACCTGTTTGCAGAATCATTGTAAGTAGGTGTAAATTCGGCGTAGATCATCTACTGAACATGATATACTTAAGTTTTTACACGTTCAGTTGCTATAGCTGCGGAAAGCACTTTGAGTGCTTAGTTTCCCAAATCAAAAAGGTAAATATTGGAACCGAGAGAGAAATTCCACCACTGTGATGATAGTAGTCAGTAGCAGTTGAAGGGCGTGATATAGGCCAGTAAAAATGACTAAAATCTGCTGGATGGCATAATACCGATTGCACGAGAATACCGTATGATAGAAGTGAGAATAGCTGTATTAAACTTTTAGAAAGTTTTAAGTACTTAGTACGTTACGCTTATCTTTCAGATTTTCACATAACAATTTACGTAAAACACTTAAACTGTAAACATAACATTTTTAAACGCATTTGTTTGACACGCATTGACGCTGAGTTTTAAAAAAAAACTATTGAATTATGACATGTTGGGATGATGTGTCGCTTGAAGTTTTTTTTTTTTACATAAACTTGTAAATTATTCACGAATTAGAAAATAAAGTTATAAATTTACATAATGCTTGTTATTTTATTTTATTTTTTAGGATCATCATTGGAAAGTACACCATACTCTTATATATAAATGATATAAATAATTGTGCTACCATTCAAGTACCTTACCAATTATAGGCGATCATGGCCTATATTTTTTTAAACATTCATATAATACATATACATATACAAATGAAGAAGCATGAAAGCAGATAAGGCAGCAGGTTATGATGTAGTTTCACTACTCACTAGAAATGCTAAGAGCTGGAGAGGGAGTGGTGGCAGTCCTACTGAACACTTTTAAATTTATGTTAGGCACTAAAACAAGTACTGGGAGACTGGTGCAAAGTTGGTGTAATCTCAATATCTAAGGGAAAACGGTCACAGCAGGACTATAAAAACTACCGT
The DNA here is from genome assembly GCA_963668995.1 of Parnassius mnemosyne. Classification (NCBI taxonomy): domain Eukaryota; kingdom Metazoa; phylum Arthropoda; class Insecta; order Lepidoptera; family Papilionidae; genus Parnassius; species Parnassius mnemosyne. The sequence continues at coordinate 35,633,786 of CAVLGL010000013.1, read as the reverse complement.
GGAATCAGCCTACTTAGCATTCTGGGAAACTGTAGATATGCTAAGGTGTTGATTGAAAGAGTTATGAAATAAACTTACGGAAAAATTTAGGATGCAAGCTGGATTTAGAAACGGAATGGGGTATACGGATCAGGTTATTTCTATGTGCATGATCAGGGAGTCTGAAGAAATGTCAGAAAATTTTCTGTGCGTTGAAGAACTTGGAAAAGATATATGACAGAGTGGACAGGGATGTTTAATGGCAAACACTGGACTCGTTTGGGTAGAGTGCTGGGTTGATACAGGCATAAAATTCTCTTAATAGGGACTCTATGTTAGTTTCTACCTTAATGTATGGTAGTAAGTATTGAGTGTAGCAAAAGAAACCCGAGAGTAAAATAAATAGTTTAGAAATGCTGCCATTATAAGGAGTATGTTAGAACTGAATGTAATGAGAGGGTGAGTAATTGTGAGTTATGAGAAAAGTGTGGTGTGCACGATGATGCTGTGAGCAGAATTAAGAAAGGAATGCTGTGGTGGTTTGGTCATGTAGAACGAATTAATGAGGAAAGAGTTACAAAGCTTTATGGTGCAGAAGTGAACGGTAGAGTCGGGACGGACGTCCTAGACGTAAGTTTATGAACAAAATGATTAAGACAAATTTAAGGCGTATTGAGGATGAGCCAAATTAAGAGTACCCTTTACTGACGAGCATGTATGCGTAGCTATATGTATACTTAGGAGCAAATAAATCAAGCCACTTCCCCTTTTCACTCACTATGGTTATTATTTTTAGTACACATTGATTCGAAACATATATCGCCTAAAAGGTTATTTAAAATCAAAATACAATCAAAATTTCCAATGTTTTTTTCAGAGCCAATAATGTATCATTCAATAAGGTTATTATTCAATAATAACCTTATATACTAATAGGTTATTCCATAAACTTTAGGACGATATATGGTTCGAATTGATACATTCCATATCACGAAAAATATTAACCATTATATATGAAAAAATGAAGTGGCTCGATTTATTTGCTCCCATATATAAATGTAAAGGAGGCGATAGAGGTGTGTCAGTAATGTGTTAAATAGAAATCCGTAGTCTCTGCCTACCCCTCCGGGTGAAGGGCGTAAGTGTTTGTGCTATGTTACGTCTGGCATACTACTATAATTACAGACAACATAAACTAATAAAAAAAATCATAAATAATGGTACCTAAAGTAAGCTAGTCTTATAATTAATCTGAATTTAAGAAATGTAATAGTAACATTATTATAAGAAATATTTTATTTGTTTTTCTCTCTGTACTTGCAATATATCCTGTCTTCGATGTTTCTTTCATGCAATGCATTAATCATCAATTAAAATCCGCAATATTATTATGTACTTGTTACCGCTTCTGGACGGATTTAATTAATCAGGCACCGACTTAAGCACTGCAATCAAAGATAATGTGAAGAAATGTAATTCAGCTACGTTCTCATCGGCAACAAGCGAGTTAGGCCTTATAAGGGACTAATTAAGTCAGGGACCAGTTGGAACAGTGTAAGGGCTCCGACATATGGCCGACTGACAGAAAGTTTCAAGTATTACTTGCGAATTCTTTTTTTCTTATAGGATAGAGTAACAAACGAGCACACAGTCCACCTGATGGTAAGTGGTTGCTGTGGCCCATAGACATCTACATCTATCCTCGTTTGCGAAACAAAAGCAGATACGTTGTCACCCGTGAGGACTAAGATGGAATGCCTCCTTGCCAGTAAAAAGGGTCTCCGGTTCTCTACACTTACCATACGAAACACATCAGTGTTAAGCTGCTATTTTACGCTGGTAATTTTTGAGAGCGTGGTTCTTCCCCGGTCGAGGCGACACATTCGTGCTACAACTATACTACTAGTATAGTATGTACTATATATACTATACTACTGCAGCATAGCTTTACCACGTTGTATGTATATTTATATTCTGAATTCTCAGAATATTTTCACACATAATATATTTATTAAACGTATGATGGGTATCTTGTCTAAAATGTAAGAACCAACATACTGTAACAATTATCTCAAGACAGATCAGTAAACTGAAGTGGTAATGAACCGGCCATTGGGTGGCAGCTCGAAGAACTGATATCCGATGGTAAAGATAGGTTCTCAAATGGTAGCCTGATACTTACTAGTAAGAGTGATGTTAGCTAACCCCCCACTAGATGAAGTGACAACCTGATAGATATGCAGGGAGTCGATCGATGTAAGTGGCTCAGGACCGTGTTTTGAATCTTCCCCATGGCAGGGCCTATGTTTACCAATGGGCGTGTATGATGAACTATCTCAAATATTTCATCATATGGTTATTTTGCAATTACCGGCCGAATTTGCAGAGAAGGTTCACAATAATATAGGCAAATGGTGAAGAAAACTTAAATAAAGATAATCTCAATAATTCTGTCCTTTTTATCTCTTAAATTCAAAATGCGTGGGGAATATGTATATTATTTTAATTGATTTTACAGCGCAAGCACACATTCGTAAGGGTCGATCGGTAGGCAAAAATGTTGTTACCCATAAATCACATTCAATTTGGGGTAATTTAAAATGAAAGTGGAAGCCTTATTTACCTTATATTCAAAAAACGCAATGAATTATTTATATACGAGTATTTGAACTAAAGCTTAAAATTTGGCAAATCTTTGAAAAATAACCCTGTATACTTAACATAACCAGATACGTAACGAAAATTGGCGCTTACTTTCTCATTATCACATATTCATTCAACTACTGTATACGAGTGTAAGCCTCATTCATAGTAAGATAAAGAATTCGTTATAATTATCACGCTCGGCATTTATGTGGAATTTGAAACTTGTGTAATTTCGTAAATTTTTCAAGTAGTATTTTTTAAATCCTTATAAGAAACAAAAACTCATAAGCAAATCATTATACGTGCTCCCTCCCCTATTAAACGGAGTCATCAGTCTAAATCTCCAAGCCTGGAAAGCCGATTCCATACTTTACCAGGTCTAGCACTTTTGACGTTGTTTCCCTTTACGAGTCTAATTATACCACGTAGTAAAAGAGTAATTATGCCGCTATTGATCTAAAGCCATAGATTAAGCGACAGTATCCTAATGGAAGGGTGCGGACCGCGAACTTAATGTGTCGTGGGTTCGGATCCACCATTCGACTAGTAGATGAACCACTCCCAAGTCCCAACGCAAGCATTATCATATCACCAGGAGTGGTTAAAGGGAATACTTATTAGTAACGTTAATTGCGTTGCTAGTATTAAAAAAAGAAACAATATTTAATATATAATATTATAAAAGAAGATATGCATCTTCAACAAGTTCGAGGAATATATATTATATCAAAAAATAAATATTAAACATATATGTATCTACACTTTACTAAAAATTAAATTGGCCCGTTCGCTCGTACATCGGAGCCCTAAAGATTAAAGAGCTATCGGCACAGACGGCGAGCCAGACACAAGCGCCCGCCGTCGCGGGGGAGGGCCGACCGAACGAGGGACGGGCGGAGGCGCCGCGCCGGGGCGAAGGCTCTATTACGTCAGCGGCCGCATCCGGGTTCGCGGCCGCCGCACGCGCCGTATATTGTGCGCTGTCTGCTGGTGCAGGTGGACCTTTCGCTTAGAAGAAAAATGTCAATTTATTAGCCATTAGATCTGGGAATTATTAATAAATGAAAATCTTAAAAAAATTAGTAATTTTTCTTAGACTCAGAAGTACTAGTTCTGTCGGTTTATACCACAAGTAACATCAAAACTTTTAAAACCTTCATAGCTTCATACATTGCGATGAAACAAATAATAAATTTAAATATTATAAGCTGTGTACATTTATTTGGTTTACACGTTATCCACTTAGAGTCAAGTTAATTCGTTTGATCACACTGCTGTCAGTGAAGGAAGATTTCAATGAACAATTATTTTATTTAGAGTTTACAGTACATACGTTGTGCCGGTATATATAAAGAGAAACTATTAACCCTATTTCATTGTATTGTATAGTTAAGGGTGACAAACGTGTAACCTGTAACTTATAGTTATATGATATACATACCTGGTAACGTGTAACTTCAAGATAATTAAAACTACCCTCGATTAAGAATTAAGTGCAGGTACGTTGTCACCATAGAGGACCTATATGGTTCTTGTCAGTCACCGAACGAAATACTGTAGCATTATACTATTATATTACGCTGGTAAACTTTGCGATCGAACTCAACACAGCTTATAGGCATGACCAACGTTCGTGAGATCTCTGATAAATGACAGTATCGCCACCTTCTATTTAAGCCTATAATACCTTGACCGGCGATAGGAAGCAGTGTCAAGCTGGTACAGAACAGATGTGTCAGCTAACCACGAAACGCTCCGTGCAACGAGTGAGACCCATGACCAGCAATGGACTTTTACAGATTGATTAATAAAGGCAGAAGAAACTCAATAATGTAAAAAGAATATAACTTCACACAACACAAAACGTAAGCTCTGAATTCTGATGTGAGATCAATGCCAATGACTCATGAACGGGACCGTTACAAACTGAGTCAGTTGTGGTTATTCTTGCCATGCAATCTGTGGTGAATATGTTTAAAATTTTAACTTTTTTAAATTCCATTATAATAACTTTTTCTTCATTTACAATGAATATCTTACAACATTCCTCAAATATTTATAGAAAATTTCGAAATATTTCACGTTTTTTTTTTATAGGATAGGGTGACAAACAAGCACACAGTCCACCTGATGGTAAGTGGTTGCTGTGTCCCATAGACATCTACATCTATCCTCGTTTGCGAATCAAAATGCAGATGCGTTGTCACCCGTGAGGACTAAGATAGAATGCGTCTTTTCCAGTAAAAAGGGCCTCCGGTTCTCTACACTTATCATACGAAACACAGCAGGAGCGTTAAGTTGCTATTTATGCTGGTATTCTGTGAGAGCGTGCTCCTTTCCCGGTCGAGCCTACTCATTCGTGCTACAACTATACTACTAATATAGCTGCAGCTTTTTTTATAGACAATTTTTACATATCAAATTGTAATAGATATATAAGCAACTAACAAATTTCAAATCGACGTACTTGTATTCGTTTCTTTATATCTAGAGGCTTTTACGAGTAACAATAATCGAAGTACCATATCCATACTAGACAATATGCGCGGGCGCAACGCTCGGTGCGGCGCGGGGAGGCAGCCGCTGTTACCAAGCGGTGGTGGATGGGCGGTCGGAAATTGTTTGAATTCTAGGCCACTGCCGCAGAACAGCGATTCTCCATCTCGTTCGCACAACTGATGCAGTCTGTACCATCAACGATTAAGCTATCAGAAAGCTTCGCAATATTAAGTAAAACGTAATGTCTACCCAGCAAAATATCTAGATCTTGTTGTATTTTGTATCCCTCTAGGTAGCTTACTGTAGTTAGTAACAATTCATAATAAAATAGTTTTTATTTTAAAAACTTTATTTAATAAAGACCTTGTAACATACAACAGTCAATGAATGCAAGTGGTTATTAGTTATTTATTTAAAAACACAGTAAACATTTCAGATACAATGTTATAATGTTTTTTTTTTAAATAATAAGATACGAATGTTTGGAAATATAGACTTGTTTTGTCGTTAAAAAGTTATTTAGTAACATATTATAATGCAAATTTGCTAATTAAGAATAAAAAGCTTTTCGATAAGCTTAGAATGTAACTAAATTTCAAGTTATGTTATGTGCTGTTTCACTGTGTAGCGCCCCCAAGAAGAATGACATTGATTTAAAATCCTAAAAATAATCTAAATTGCAAGAATAACAATCTCTTCGCAAAATACCAGGTTTATCAATTTTGGAAGGGTTTTCCGACATATTGTGATAGATTTCCCGTAAAAGTTTTCAAATTTCCTTTTATTAGATTCAAAAGAAGAAAGTAGCGTTATGAGTTCTTTCATATCGATCGCATCTACATTATTAACACAACATTTTTATTAAGCAATATTTTAAAATTAATAATTAAATAATATAATAATATATTAATAGCTTTTACTACATAACAAGTAGGTTTAAGATACTTGTATTACTAAGACGATGGTTGAAATAAAATATTTTGATTTATTTAATTTTTTTGATGATAACATTTACCAACAAATCTTTTACAAAATGAAAGAGATTATTTTCTGGCCAGGATATCGTTTAGAGTTATAGTACTTTAAACGAAATGTCTAATACATGCAGCAATACTCGTAAATCTAATTTTATATTCCAAATTTGAAGTGTAAGAAGCTAGTATAATTAGAGAACATTTTATCTTAGAGCTCAGGAGCGCAAAAACAAAGCTCATGTTGTTGCCTTATTGTTTGTTCTATTGGTTGCAGGTGATCCGTGAGCCACAGTTAACATTCCAATCAGAAGGATGTTTTGATTTTTACATTAATATAAAAATATAATAAAAATGACATATTATAAAAACAACAAAATATTTTTTTTTGTTTCAAAATTGAACGACAAACGAGCACACAGTCCACCTGATAGTTAGTGGATGCTGTAGCCAAACCTCGTTTTCAGTAAAAAGGGTCTCCGGTTCTCTACACTTATTAAACGAACTATAGCAGTGTTAAGCTGCTATTTTACGCTGGTATTCTGTGAGAGCGTGGTCCTTACCCGGTCGAGCCCACCCATTAGTGACAGTATTGTTAGATGATGTAGTTGTAATTAAGACTTTCTCTGAATCAGTTAGACGTCTTTACGTTAAATCTCTGGATAATTTGAGGAATATAATGTATTACCAATGCACTCTCTGCAAATCCTATCAAATATTATTATTGCTAAATAATACGTATATGTTGTACGTTTCCAAGTTATGGACATACATATTTCGGTATTCACTGTAGAGTAAGTAGGTACGTCACACTCACACGGCGCCATATCAAAGTAATGGGAATGTAAAGTGGCCATTAGAAGATATGATGCTATTGTGAGTTATGCAGCTACATCAGTTCAACGGAAGATGTATTAATGCGTGTGAATAGAAAATAACAGTGGTGTTGGTAATGAGGGTTAAAAAATAAAAGGGAATACAAACAAATGAAGTTAGATTTTTTTATACGTGGTAGAGCCATGCTGCAGCTTTTTTACTAGTATAGTTGTAACACGAATAGGTCGACTCCACCGGGGAAGGACCACGCTCTCACAGAATATAATCTCTCGTAAAATAGCAGCTTAATGCTGCTGTGTTTCGTATGGTGAGTATAGAGAACCGGAGACCCATTTTACTGGAAAAGGGGCAGGCCATCTTAGTCCTTACGGGTGACAACGCATCTACATTTTGATTCGCTAACGAAGATAGATGTAGATGTCTATAGGCCACAGCAACCACTTACCATCAGGTGGACTACGTGCTCGTTTGTCACCTTTATTCTATAAAAAAAAAACAATAATAGAACTGTGTTCTCCCACCCGTTCTAGCAGTATAAACATAGAATTAATTCTATGAGTATAAAGTATCGCGCAGGCGCCTAAGAGGCATCAGTCTGTAATTCTACGAGTCTCACTGTCGTTACTATGCCCGCATGTTACAGTTGATCGAACGGTATTGTTGCTAATAACGATTGGTTAAGAGCGAGTTAAGCATGCCCTCTCAAACCTTCATTGTTTTTAAAAATTGGTCCCCAGAATGGTTTCTGAAGGCGTGATTGTTAAACTGGATTAATTTTTAACATCAGAAGTGGAATAATTTCTTACAGTAGTATAGAAAAATATTGTGATATTATACCCTTTCGACTATCCAGAAAGTCAAAAGGATTAAAATTACAAGAGTTTATAATTATTTTTAGGGTTGCGTACCTCAATAAGAAAAAACGGTACCCTTAGGATCACTTTGTTGTCCGTCTGTCTGTCTGTCTGTCTGTCAAGACCCTTTTTCTCAGGAACGAATGGAGGTATCAAGCTAAAATTCATATCAAATACTCAAGTCTACTGTCCCTTGGAGCTATGTAAAAATCGAACTTCTAAGCCAACGCAATCAAAAGATACAGCCGTTTATGCTGCAAATTTTCGGCATTCGCAAGGGAATCAAAACCTACAGGGTAGTTCCCGTGAACTCAGAATCTTAAAATTTGGTACGAAGCAACGTATTATAGCACAGATAAAGGAAACATTGCGAAAATCATAAATTTTTTAGTTACATCATATAAAAAAAAATATTTTTAATAATTTTAAACTTATATACCGACGGATTTGTACGTGTTGGCGACGCGTCTATAAAAACATTTCAATTTATTACTTAACCGATTACGAATAGCTTCTAAAAGCGAAAATTTCAAGTCATAATATTCTAATAAGAAAACGCTTAGTTGAATCTTAAAGAAATGTCGAATTAATAATTTGAAAGTCTTGGGTTCGACTCCCAGGCCGGACAAGTTAGTCGTTTTCTTAGTAATATTTTATTAATAAATTCATAAAGGGAATTTTTAAGATATAAGTTATGTTTCCGGGTTCAGTTCCCCGGTTGAGACCACCTTTCCAATAATATTGATAATTTAAAGAAATATTAAAATAAAGTTCTAACTTTATTTTATTTAATATTATCATTAAAATAAAGTTAGATCATAGTTTCAACCGGGGAACAAATCCTGGTCTCTACCAGGTCTAGACCAGGATTTGTTCCCCGGTTGAAATGATCACTTTGTGAATAAGTGGAATTAATGTAAAATAATTGCATAAGCATTATCTTATATAAGTTTGATACGTTTTGTACGAAAGTAAAATGTTTATTTTCAAAGTTTGGTTTATGAAATGTTTCCTTTGTTTTGTCTGATAACACGGTGACTGATAACAACTTTGATATCTGATAAGAGATTCTTATTGGAAGCCACCTTACCGACAATAGGGGTCGTATAGGAATCAGTTACTCATCTTGTGGTAATGGACCACAGAGAAATAGGCTAAAATTGCCATCTGTTTTACCGACCACAGGGTGTGGGGCAAAAGTTAGTTGTTCATCTAGTTGCAGATAACAACAGCACGCTAATTTATAGAATCAAAGTTTGGATAAATGGAAATTTAAATGTTTGTAAATTTCAGCAATTTATGTAAAATTGACTTGTAAAATGTTTCAGGTTGACTGTATGAGCGAAATAAGTGAATTCTGTGTTATTCTCATTTAAAATTCCTATGGAATAGTGAAATATTGATAGTTTTGTATAAGAAGTTTAAAAGTGTTTTAAATAGTAAAATATATAGGAAAAATGTAAATTAAACTATTGTATTAGTTAAGATATTTGTATTTTCAAATAAAGAACATTGTTTCAACCTTATATGTTAGATATTTAAGAATTCTAACTTAGTGCATATGTTATAAAATAGGCATATTTTGTTGAATAAATAAAAGGTTTTTTGTGATATGAAAATGTAATGTATATCGTAGTATAGATATTTTTTGTGCTATCTTTATAATTAAAATGTATAAATGTATATCTTATACATATAAAGATATTGGGCAAACCGTGAGGGAGTGATAGTACAAATTTGATGTAATTGAGTTGCGAAATCGCACAGAGGGCACGGCTCTCTTTCGAGTATAGCCTTTTTGATACCCCGTTAGACTGATTTTCATGCAAATCGTTCAACCTCTTAAGAAGAAAAAGCGGGGGAGGAAGAAGAAGAAGAAGGTGCAGCCTCCTCCTCAGGCAGCAACCTCTACCCCGACACCTGCAGTAACGATAGCCTCGCAAGCGCAGGCAATCAAGAAGACAACCGCTACAGAAGGTAGAGCGCCAGAAAGGGCTCTATCAGAAAATAGAGTTCGCTCTACACTTAGAGCGCGCTCTACCTTAAGAAAAGAAACTTATGCCCAGCCGAGACCAGTACCATCAACAGCAACATCAAGACAACCAACCGCCAACTCTGCCACCATGGACGCAATCCTGAGGCTGGTTGGCATCGCCATAGAGGTCGGTAACCAGGTACTGGCAGACATCAGAGCTGGCACCGACCCAATTACAGCAGTGATGAGAGCACTGTCTCTACTACTGGCTCGGCACTACAGAGGCGAGTGATACTAACCTGCGCTTGCTATACTGGAACCCAGACGGTATCCAGTATAAGCTCCATGAACTCCGCACTACAGCTCAACAACAAGACATACATATTATCTTGCTGGGGGAGACGAAGTTGAGGCCATCTATGCACATTAAGATACCCAACTACCACATATACAAGAGGGACGAAGTCAACGCTCTAGGAACCGCCTATAGAGGCACGGCGGTTCTCGCGAGGAAGGACATCGTCCACCTAGAGCTTGAATTACCGTCATACCATACGACGCGCTCCATCGGCATAAAAATGGAGGCGGTGGGCGAGGAACTGAAGATCTTCGCAGCATACCGTCCGCCAGGGACTCCATTTCACTTCTCAGACATCCGGACGATCATGGAAGGCACAGTACCAACCATCATCGCGGGGGACCTAAACGCAAAACACCCGGCATGGGGATCAAGATTGATCAACCCGCCGGGTCGTGAACTTTACGATGACGCAGAACGCAACAACTACGACGTTTTAGGTCCCGAAGAACCAACGCACGTTCCAACCGACCACAGGAAAATCCGGATGTATTGGACATCGTGCTCGCTAGGAACGTCAACTACCTGGTAGTGGTAGAGGTGCTATACGAGCTGAGTTCACAGCACCTCCCGATTCTGATAACCCTTGGCCTCAAGGCAGTGACTACGTTGCCCAGAGCTTTTACTACCAAGATTAACTGGAGGCTCTACCAGCAACACCTGCAGGAGAGGCCTCCAGTACCTACATTGATTACCTCGGCGGACGACGTAGAAGCCGCTGCTGCTAGAATAACTCTTAACATCCAAGAAGCCCTCAACGCGGCCTCTACGATCGTCCCTCTAACACATCGGAGAGAAGAGCTGCCACAAGAATTACGTGCGCAGCTAAATCACAAACGAGCGTTGAGGAAGCTCTGGGCACGCACGCGCTGCCCACGCATTAAATGCAGATTAAACGCACTGACAGATGAGCTGTCGGTTGCAATACAGGCCTACAGAGGAAGGGCCTGGGAGCGGCGCATATGGATGGCTGAAGATCAGGAAGCGTCGCTCTATCAATTGAACCGACAGCTAACTAAGACCAGACCCCCCGTCTGCCCGCTGACCAACAGCGCGGGCGGGCGTTGTTACGAGGCCAAAGGCAGAGCGGATATCCTAGTCGAGCACTTCGAGGAGCAATTTATGCCGAACCCAGCAAGTGCGGAGTACATGGAGCTTCATGCCCTAAAGGAGAGCCGCATATGGGAGTTCCTGTCGTCGCCCGCGCCACCGCTTGAAGGAGAATGGTTTATCTCCCCCGCTGAAATGCGGAGGACGATTGCTGCAACCGAGGAAGGCGCCGGGGCACGACCGGATTACGAACGCTGCACTCCGACAGCTGCCCCATAGAGCCATTGTAGAGCTAGGACGACTCTACAATGGCATACTGCGGACTTCACACTTCCCGGAGGACTGGAAGAAAGGCAAAGTTATAGTACTGCCGAAACCCGGGAAGGACAGGCGTAGAGCAGCTAGTTACAGACCGATTACGCTGCTACCGCACATAGCCAAATTATTCGAACGAATTACCTTAAGAAGAATCCGCCCGTGTATTAAACTGCGGGCGGAACAACATGGATTCAGGAGCGGACACTCCGCAGCAACACAGCTGACCAGAGTGCTGCACCATTTGTCGGCCGAATATAACCGGGATCGTACATCGTTGGGCGTCTTCCTCGATATCGAGAAGGCGTTCGACAGGGTGTGGCACTCTGGTTTACTCTATAAGATGGAACAACAGACGAGTGTCCCTCCGGCTATGCTGCGGCTAGTTGCGTCGTTTCTAGCCGACCGGAGCTTCTACGTCTGTGTCGAAGATGCCGAATCCGCAGTAAAACCAATAAGAGCTGGCGTACCACAGGGCAGCTGTCTTTCACCGATCCTGTACGCGGCTTATACAAATGACATCCGTCCAGAAGCTCCCATCTCGCTGTCGCCAAGATGTAGCGACTGCTGGACCACCGTGGCTGGATGAGTGGAGGATGGCTGTAAATGCTGGGAAAACGGCCGCCCTCCTCACCCGCCGCTACCGGAACTTCCAGCCCCCGTTGACGCTTAGAGGCCAGGAGATTGCGTACGAGAAAGCCGTGACTTACCTTGGGTGCCGGATTGACAGGATGTTGCGCATGACCGCGCACGTCGACATCGTCGTCCGCAATGCCAGATGTGCGCGGGCGATGCTCCGTCCAGTCCTGGCATCCAAATTACCACTGAAAACCAAGATCATAATTTATAAACTTTACATACGCACGAAGATCACCTACGCCGCGCCGGCCTGGTGGTACTCCTGAGCGAACGGCAGAGGCAGCGGCTGCAGGTTCAGCAGAACCTATGTCTAAGGACCATCGTCGGTGCAGGTCGCTACGTCCGGAACGACGTCATCGCGGCGAACCTAAGGATGGAGACTATCGAGGAATTCGTGGCCCGATTAGCGCGCGGTATGTTCGACCGCGCTGATAACGGGCCACATGAACATTTACAAAATTTCGCACCCTTGCATGCTCGACCACCGGACGGGCGACCTCTGCCAAGAAAACTCCTCTCTATAGAGATTAGAGAGTCGAGTAACAACCCACAATGCCACAGACAGGCCAACCCAGACGCCCGGCCGCATTAGCCGCCGGCCATACTGATTTATGACAAAATCATCAGACAACTTCAGACCGAATTAGGCGTCTTTTTCAGGCTTAGGTAGAATTAGGCGCCTTTTTCAGGAAAAAGGCCATATTATGCCACTTTTTCAGGAGCAGGCCATATTACCCGCCTCCTGTAACATTTTGGAAAAAAAAATTTAAATCAAAATAGTGACCGGGAAACCAAACCCTCATCACTACAGCACCCAACAATGCCAGAACGGCTCCCACGACTGGTGCATAGTAATGCACCGCGAGGAGATTCCGGGTAATGGGGTTAGCCCCGAGGCCCGAGACCTGCAGTATGCAACAAGTGCATATATGCGGAAGACAGGATAATAATGCAAATCGTTCGGGACCAGCTACCAGTATATAATATAATCAAGAAAGAAAAGCATATAGGGAAGTGATAGGGAAAGTAATTACTCTCTCATGGAGCGGTTTGAAGATAATTACTGTTTTATTCCCAAGGGATCCTTCACCTTTAAAAATAAGTACAGTCCTTCTGGTTTGGCTGGAGCAGCACATATTGAAGAATTAAGGCGTTGGGACCGGGACGTCCTCGGAAGACCCGTAATCCCCGCCTGAACCTATTTGAAGAAAAGGAAGAGGTCGACGCCCTTGTGTGTTCCGTTGCGGGGTTCACATACGTTGTTCCCGAAACCAACGTAGGTGTCTTAGGAGGTTGCGAAGTCCGCTGTTGAACGAACCGTGACAAAGATCCTGATCAGCCCTCGTTCCCTTTTTAAATAAGCCGGCTTAGGCAAGATTTAGCCTCTGTCCTTTTCAGTACGGAACCCTCGGTGCGCGAGTCCGACTCGCACTTGGCCGGTTTTTTTTAAAAGTAAAATGTAACCATCACTAAGTAGTATGTATGTATCTCATGGCTGTTAGACGGGAGATGAAGCTACATTCTTTAACAGATTTGACAGCATACAGGAAACTGAACAGACAGATCTCCAAATGCATGCGGCGGGACTTACGCAACTTCAATACAGCTTCTATTGAAGAAGCGATCGAGAGGAACCAAGGCTCCAAAGTCTTTGCCAGAGATCTGTCTGCCAGAAAGAGTCAACTGTCAAAGCTGAAGACCGAGTGTGGCAGCATCGTTTCCGGGACACCTGAGATTTTGAGTGAGATTGAGAGTTTCTATGGGCAGCTGTACACGTCATCGTTGGAGCCACACGCAAGTGTGAGTAACGATCCAAGAGCGAATGCTGAGTGAGCTGAGTGCTGTTTTCGAGAGTCATTACGAATCGTCTCGCGCGCAGACTTGACGACTTCCAGCCTCCCGAACAAGCCGGTTTCCGAAAGGGCTTTAGCACCATAGACCACATACACACCCTCCGGCAAATTGTACAGAAGTCCGAGGAGTACAATTTGCCACTATGTCTGGCGTATGTGGACTATGAGAAAGCCTTTGATTCCGTCGAAATTTGGGCGGTGCTGCAGTCCCTTCAGTGGTTCCAAGTTGACCGTCGGTATATCGAAGTGCTGAAGTACTTGTGCTGAAGTGCTTGACCAGTAGGGCTACGATGGCTATCCGAGTACAGAACCAGAGTACGAAACCTATCCAATTGCAGAGAGGTGTAAGACAGGGTGATGTTATATCCCCGAAACTCTTCACCGCTGCATTGAAAGACGTTTTCAAGCTTCTGGACTGAAAAGGATACGGTATTACCATCAATGGCGAGTCTTAGGATGAACATGGACAAAACAAAGATCATGTTTAACGTCCATGTCACACCTATGCCGGTAATTGTTGGAAGCACTAAGCTCGAAGTTGTTGACGAGTATGTTTACCTGGGACAAATAGTCCGACTAGGTAAGTCCAACTTCGACCGAGAGGTCAATCGACGGATTCAACTCGACTGGTTAGCGTTCGGGATACTACGACACATCTTCTCGTCAGACATACCTCAAAACCTTAAAACGAAATTGTACAACCAGTGCGTGTTGCCAGTGATGACTTACGGATCTGAGACGTGGTCCTTCACTGCTGGCCGTATGAGGAAGCTTAAGGTAGCTCAGCGAGCTATAGAGAGGGCTATGCTCGGGGTTTCTCTGCGTGATAAACTTAGAAATGTGGATAGAACCGCGCAGTAGAACCAGAGTAACCGACATAGCCCAACGGATTAGTAAGCTGAAGTGGCAGTGGGCCGGCAATATAGCTCGAAGAACCGACAATCGATGGGGAAGAAAGGTTCTTGAGTGGCAGCCTCGTACCGGTAGGCGAAGTGTAGGGCGACCCCCACGAGATGGAGTGCGGACCTGGTAAGACATGCAGGAAGTCGATGGATGCAGGTGGCTCAGGACCGTGCTCTGTGGCATTCCTTGGGGGAGGCCTATGTTCAGCAGTGGACTTATGAAAGGCTGTAATGATGATGATGATGATGATGATGATGAAGTAGTATGTATACATTACATATATGCATTCATTTAATTACAATAGATAGGTATTAATATTAATATGTCATTAACAGCATTGTTGTATAACAATTCAACTGTTAATGAGGTTATAAATATGATAGTTTATAATAGTTGTTCATGTTACTACGGTATTCTGTCCTCTAAGTAGGTGAAACACGAATGTTCTTATGTCATTGAGTGGAGGGATATATACGAAATAAAATATAATATAATATTAAAACGACCGAGAAACCCTTCACTGAATAAGAGGCATTCCATCTTTAGTCCTCAGGGGTGACAATACATCTACACTTTGATTCTTAATCGGGAAACTAACTTCATAATATAAATAAATAAAAGTTTTGAAAATTCACACGATCATTTTAGCAATAAGCACATAAAGTGGGAGTAAGTACTTGTTCCACTTTCATAAGGCAAAATACTTGAATTTAATATCCTATCAAAGTTTATAGACTCCAAGCATCCATATAGTACAACAAGTCTATAAACTTCCTTAATGTATATGATATACAGCTACTTAGAGGACAGTGTACCGTAGTAACGTGAACAACTATTATAAACTATCATATTTATAACCTTATTAACAGTTGAATTGTTATACAACAATGTTGTTAATGACATTAATACCTATCTATTGTAATTAAATGAGTACATATATGTAATGTATACACACTACTTAGTGATGGTTATATTTTACTATAAAAACAATTATAAACTCTTGTATGTAATTTTGAGGGGATGAGTCGCTCGCGTCCGTAGGCTTCGACCACCTAATCCTAGGCCCACCCTACACGTGTCCCCCGGGTGGTGCTAAACGAGCGACAAAGCCGAAACGACAGACTCGGCTCCTCGCCGTATGGTAGCGGCATAAAATCTACCACCCCTTAGTTCGCACCATGAGCCAAGAAGGTAAAGAAATGGCCCCGAGTTCCCGGCGCCCCTTTAATGGGGCAGGGGTGCGAAGAATCTCCGGGAGAAAAACCGGCGACGAGGTTCGCCACCCGTCACGTCCTGTCTCCCGGGGGGGCGAAAAGTGGATTGCGGAGGCCCGTCTGGCCACGCTGAATGTATGTGGAGCAATGAATGATAAGATGGATGAAGTATGCGAAATGATGAATGATAGAGGAATAGATGTGTTATGTGTAAACGAGACGAAACGAAAGGGAAGAGATGTCACTGCACATGGCATGTATACCGCTTACTGGTCTGGAGTAGACGAGACCGAGCGGGCATGCCAAGGAGTCGGTGTCATCCTTTCAGAAAGAATGGGTCAATGTGTGAGAGAGTATGAATGTGTTAGCCCAAGGCTGCTGTGGATGCGAATGAAAGTGGGCTTAAAGAAGTTGTTTGTGCTAGGGGTGTACGCCCCAGATATGTCTAAGCCCACTTATATCCGAGAGCAGTTTTGGGACATGGTAAGGCTGGTGTTGATGAAATGTAAGGAAAATGAAAATATTATTATGTTAGGAGATTTTAATGGAAGGGTTGGGGTGAAGAGGTCTGGTTATGAAAGGATATTAGGAACGTTTGGCGATGAAAGAATAAATGAGAATGGTGAAGACCTCCTCACCGTATGTGTGGAAAAGAATCTTTTTGTGGCGAACACTTTCTTTCGCCATAAGAGGATTCACATGTATACATGGGAAAGAGGGGATGATAGAAGCATGATAGATTTTATAATTGTGGATGAAAGAATGAGGAGCGCAGTGGTAGATACAAGGGTTTACCGGGGGTCCAACGTAGGGACGGATCATTACTTGGTCTTATGCCGAATTAATGGTCTATTCAGACGTTGGCGGCATCGGACATCGGTGTCTACCACTGCGTTACAGCGTATAAGAATAGAGAGGTTACAAGATGAAGGTGTGAAAGAGAAGTATAAATGCAGATTGAGGGAAAATATAAGTGGGTTGAATGAATTATGTATGAATGATTTAGAATTGAAGAATGTATGGAATAATATTAAGAAAGTTTTGGTGGATGCAGCCACCGAAGTATGCGGTGTAAGTAAGAGAACGAATGAAAGGAAAAGTAATACGTTGTGGTGGGATGATGAGGTACGGATGGAAGTTGAAGCAAAAAAGAGAGCATGGCTAGATTTACTAGCAACTAAAGCTGTTAATTCTGGCGGTATGAATGATGAGATTGAAAGAAAAAAGGCAGACTTTAGACGTATAAATAAGAGAGTAAAAGAAGTTGTTGAAAGGAAAAAGCAAGAAAGGATAGATAAGAATGATAGAAGGATATCTGATAACTTCCAGGCAAATATTAAAATGTTCTGGAAGCTTGTAAGAACCGCCAGGGGAAATTCAAAACAGCCTAGAATAAATGTTATACGAGACGAGAATGGCTGTATGCTGAATGATGAAGTTTCGAATTTAAAGAGATGGAAGGAATACTTTGAAAGCGTGTTTAAGAGTGAAGAGTCGTCTGGAATAAGTGAAATAGAAATTCCCGAAGAAGTGGAGAGAGGTAGGGAGATAAGTGTAGATGAAATAATGAAAGCAATGAAAAGCATGAAAGCAGGTAAGGCAGCTGGATATGATAGAGTATCACTCGAAATGCTGAGGGCTGGTGAGGGTGTGGTTGCGGGCCTGCTGCACACCTTGTTTAATTTATGTTGGGAACTGAAACGGGTACCGGAAGACTGGTGCAAAGCCGTTATAGTCCCAATATATAAGGGAAAGGGGTCGCAGCAGGACTGTAAAAACTACCGTGGTATCAGCTTGCTTAGCATTGTGGGTAAACTGTATGCTAAGGTGTTAATTGAAAGAGTTATGGAAGAAACTGATGGAAAAATTTGGGATGTGCAAGCTGGATTTAGAAAGGGGATGGGGTGTTCGGATCAAGTCTTTTCCATGCGCATGATAGCGGAGAAGTTTTTGACTAAAAACCAGAAAGTTTTTTGTGCGTTCATGGACTTGGAAAAGGCTTATGACAGAGTGGACAGGAATGTGTTATGGCAAACACTGAACTCATTTGGGTTGAGCGCTGGCTTGATACAGGCATTAAAATCTCTTTATAGGGACTCTAGTGCTTGTGTCAGGATCAACGGGGTCTACTCGGACTGGTTTGGCATTCATAAAGGTGTCAGACAGGGATGTGTGGCTTCCCCGTGGCTGTTTAACCTATTTATGGACAGTTGTTTGCAAACTTTGAAAGTTGAAGAATGTGGGTTGAGAATGGGTGAGTCAACCGTCAAATGCCTTTTGTACGCCGATGATCAAGTCATTTTTGCATCGTCGGCGGCCGAGTTGCAAATGATGGTTACTTTAATGAATTGGTCATTGAAAGAAAGGGGTATGAAAGTGAACGCAAGTAAGACGAAAGTGATGGTTTTTGAAAGAGAAGAAAGTAAAACTTTATGTGAAATAAGAATAGAAGGGGAGTTGATTGAGCAAGTGGATGAGTTTGTATATTTGGGATGTTTATTTAGCAGGGATGGTAGATATGATAAGGATATAGAACGACGAGTGAACGCAGGAAATAGAGTGAATGGGGCTCTACACGCTATTATGAGGAGTCAGAATGTGTCAACTAAGGCACGTATGGCAATTCATAATGCTGTGTTAGTACCTACTTTAATGTATGGTAGTGAAAGTTGGGTCTGGCAGAAGAAGCATGAGAGTAGAATAAATGCTGTAGAAATGCGTTCCTTAAGGAGTATGCTAGGGCTGAATCTGAATGACAGGGTGAGAAATAGTGTGATAAGAGAAAAGTGTGGTTTGCAAGATGACGTTGTGACAAGGATTAAGAAAGGAATGCTTCGGTGGTTTGGTCATGTAGAAAGAATGAACGAGGAAAGAGTGACAAAGCAAATTTATGTTGCGGAAGTGAACGGCAGGGTCGGAAAGGGACGCCCTAGACGAAGGTTTATCGACCAAATCGGCGATACATTAAAAATGGGCCAGATTAGGAATACCCTTAACCGACGAGCGTGTATGCGTAGATATATGGATGTAAAAGAGGCGAGAGAGGTGTGTCAGGATCGCGCCAAATGGAAGTCCGTAGTCTCTGCCTACCCCTCTGGGTGACAGGCGTGAGTGTTTATGTATGTAATTTTAATCCTTTTGACTTTCTGTATAGTCGAAAGGGTATAATATCACAATATTCTTCTATTCTGATTTTTTTTTAAATAATAGAACATTACTTGGTAACAAGCACGCCTTACCATCGGAAACCATTCTGGGTCCAATTTTTAAAAACAATAAAGGTTTGAGAGTGTATGCTTAACTTGCTCTCCTGCTCACGCAACCAATCATTATCAGCAACAATACAGTTCGACCAAATGTAACATGTTCCGTCACAAGCACGCACCGGTGTGTAACGTGAAAAACCCAAATACATGATAACACCAAAGTATGCAAACCAGCAGCAATACTATCCATCTCAATGTAACACAGGGCAGCCTCTCAGCAACACGATCTTCCTCGCCTACACTAGTAGAATACCCCAACGGGCATAGTAAAGACAGTGAGACTCGTAGAATTACAGACTGATGCCTCTTAGACGCCTGCGCGATACTTTATACTGCTAGAACGGGTGAGAGAACACAATTATAACTTCATTTGTTCGTATTCCCTTTTATTTTTAACCCTCATTACCAACACCACTGTTATTTTCTATTCACACACATTCATACATCTTCCGTTGAACTGATGTAGCTACATAACTCACAATAGCATCATATCTTCTAATGGCCACTTTACATACCCATAACTTTGATATGGCGCCGTGTGACGTACTTACTGTACAGTGAATACCGAACTATGTATGTCCATAACTTGGAACGTACAATAATACTAAGCAATAATAATATTTGAAAGGTTTTGCAGAGAGTGCATTGATATACATTATATTCCTCAAATTATCCAGAGATTTAACGTAAAGACGTCTAACAGTTTCAGAGAAAGTCTTAATTACAACTAGATCCATCTAACAATACTGTCACTAATAGGTGGGCTCGACCGAGTAAGGACCACGCTCTCACAGAATACCAGCGTAAAATAGCAGCTTAACACTGCTATAGTTCGTTTTATGAGTGTAGAGAACCGGAGACCCTTTTTACTGAAAACGGGGTATTCTATCTTAGTCCTTAGAGGTGACAACGCATCTGCATTTTGATTCACATACGAGGATAGATGTAGATGTTTATGGGCTACAGCATCCACTAACTATCAGGTGGACTGTATGCTCGTTTGTCGTTCAATTTTAAAACAAAAAAAATATTTTGTCATTTTTATAATATGGTATTTTTAGTATATTTTTTATATTAATGTAAAAATCATAACATCCTTCTGATTGGAATGGTAAACTGTGGCTTATGGATCACCTGCAACCAACTAGAACAAACAATATGGCAACATCATGAGCTTTGTTTTTGCGGTCTTGAGCTCTAAGATAAAATGTTCTCTAATTATACTGCCTTCTTACACTTCAAATTTAGAATATAAAATTAGATTTACGAGTATTGCTGCATGGAGGCCGAACTACACAATGGAGTACTATAACTCTAGACGAAATCCTGAACAGAAAATAATCTCGCAACTTCGAATGTGGAACTTCTTTTGTGCATTACGGAAATTCGCATCAGCAAAGAAGGACGCATTCACGAATATATCTTTCTTCTTTCTTTTTATAACAGCCCGTAAAAGTCCATTGCCAGTCGCACACATACTCACATATGCCCAATGTTGTTGATTGCAAATTATTTTAGATGCGTAATATTGTGTTTGTGTAAGAATGGTTTCGGCTTGTTTTTGTTGTAATACATAGTAATTTTAACGGGGACATTCCACAGCCTGGAATAAGTTGAATTAATTGTCTTGACTACTGTAAAAATTAATATAGGTATTAATTTTTACAGTAGTCTAGACAATTGGTATATTTTTGACCTAGAATATTTTATCGAGGACATAAAAATGCCGACGATGATTCGATGATGATTAATCTACATACTTTAATTTCCATTATCATTTTGTTCGTAATTATACTTACTCTGTATTTCAATTACAGAAACTAATATCATATCAACTAATATCATGTGTTGCTACTTTTAAGAGTTCCGAACCTCTAAAGTAAAAAACGGAACTCTTAGATACAATAGGATAATTTTGTTGTCCATCTATCAAAACGAAACCCTTTTTCTCAGTAGCGGGTTGCAGTTGGAGCATCGACTGTGATGTAGACTTATGTATAGGTGAATTTTTACCACTTCAAAGTTAAGTTTAGCCTTCAAAGTTTGAGGTAACTACCCTCAGGAAGAAACTACTAGTTTTATATAGCAATTTATTATAAAACCATGCTATGTATTTTTTTTTAAAAACTCTTCTGATTTACTGATGGAAAGGAAAAGCAATGAACAAGAAGTCAGTTTTTCAACCTCGGGTTGGCAAGTGATTTTATTTAAATAGTTAAGTATTATAATTGCTTACTCTGTCAGTGTTAACATTTCTGTAATTTTCCATATCCAATACAAAATTATGATTAAAATGACTTTCGGATTAGGCCATTTAAAATGTGACTATTTTTACATTAGTTTAGCTGCTGAAATTTAACCAGTTCCTTGTTGATCATACCTATATTATATAGTGTTACGTTTGGAAACTAATAAAACATATTAATTATAGAATTATCTCGGTATCTGCCTGTTTTTTTTTTACGTAAATCATTGAACTTTTTTTTCCATAGTTATAAAATACGCTTAACCAAATACAAAATATTTCGTTCCTATAACTTTTGTAATCAATCGCCATGAATCATTTAGGCGTTGCATTTAGTTGTTAAAGTTGATGCTAAAGTTACCTTTAACTTGTATATTAGTACAGCTGTCGGTAATTCGATGTCTCGGTTTCTATTAAATTTATCGACAATAAACGGCGAAAGCGCACGGTCGCTGGATAAAATCGCATTCGTGACGGAAACATTGTTGCTAAGTTTCCACAGAATCTTTACTTATAGACGATATACCTTTACTGTAATTGATTTTAACTGGCTTTTAAACGTTTGTAATAAGTAACTACACAAACTAACTAACAAAAATATACTGAAATGCCTTCACAATAGTATTTTAAATAGGAATAATTTAGAAATAAAAAAATTGTTAATTTACCAGTCAAAATCTAAGCAAAAAAAGTTAGGATTATACGTTAATACACTTTTTATTTAAAACGAACAACATTTCTATTTAGGTATCTCCTGATCAAGAGATAGAGCAAATAGTTTGGAGGCGTTCCGTGTTTTATGTCCACCGACCGGAATCTAAACTGGGCAGCGGTCCAATTTGAGTGCATTTTTTTCGCCAACACATCGAACCGGTTACCGAAAGCCGCGCAGCATAACGGCGCGATCGAGAAGCTGATCGGCCCGTGGGAAGAGCGAGTTCCGGCTGTGCCACTTGTGGCGCCTTTCACCGCGCAAGGTCGCAACGCGACCGCCACTTTCTTTCTACAGCCGAGCGGAATGCGAAGCCCGAATATATTGCGATGACGTCATTTTAATATTGGTCTCCAAATATTTCCTTCTAAGGCCACACCTTCCATATTAACAAGCGCAATCGCGTAAACAAAATGAAGTCATGTGTCCACATTAGCATTTTTTATTAATATATTCATATTGCTCTAAGTTTTAGAATTGTGGTCGTTACATAATTTAAAACACTTTATGTGAACGTATATACTACTATATTACATTACATTACATTACATTACTATGTAATTATTGCTAATAATATTGGACTAAACTAAATGTTAATTGAGCTTCCGTCTACAATAGTGATTTAATAAAAAAATCTCGGACTGCGTTGCAGTTTATCATTTATGTCTTCCAATAGGAATTCGACAAAGTAGCTTGCGTGATCACTACAAGGTCGTTTCAAGGTCGTAGCAAGGTTGTTTCGACGAGACCAGCCTGCAGAACCTCCATCTGTTCCGCTTATTTAATTGTTAAATATGCACGATTCTTTTAATAGTTAAAGTGTTCGGAATCTTGTTTAAGAAGCTTAACATGTTATAATGATAAGTTTAATTTACGACAACGTCACAAAAATATTCAATGGAAAGTAATTAAAACATAATATGCTCAGAATGTGTCCGCCGCGCTGCTGGATGAGGCCTTCTCGCTCAATGCGAAGTACTAGTCAAAATCACTATGCTTAGAAAGCGGATTTTCAATAGTAGTATCAGACATTTCCAGTAAAAAGGGTCTCCGGTTCTCTACACTCACCATACGAAACACAGCAGTGTTAAGCTGCTATTTTACGCTGGTATTCTGTGAGAGCGTGGTCTTCCCCGGTCGAGCCGACCCATTCGTGCTACAACTATACTCTATAGATACTATTAATATAGCTGCAGTATGGCTCTACCACGTTATGAAAACGCATTGGGGCAGCGCGGCAGACATTTCCTTGCCTTAAAACCCTCTCAGAAACGAGGGGAGACCTGTGATCAGCACTGGGACGCATATTGCCTGTAATACTGTACTTTTAACTTTAATTAGGCTAGAGCCTAGGGTATACGGACCGAAGGGGCGCTGAGCTTACCTTTGCAAGCACCACTTATAAACATAATACAATTTGGTATTATATTGTCAATAAATATTAGAGCAAGTCCCTTATTGTTTTATTTTACTTATTACTTCTTTATTTTTAGTACAAAATAAATAGATTGTAAAAAAAAATTTTGAATTATTTCGTGCCTTTCGTTTTTCATTGACTGACTGGCTGAGATTTTTTTTTTAATAGGATAGGATGACAAACGAGCACACAGTCCACCTGATGGTAAGTGGCTGCTGTGGCCCATAGACATCTACGTTTATCCTCGTTTGCGAATCAAAATGCAGATGCGTTGTCACCCGTGAGGACTAAGATGGAATGCCTCTTTTCCAGTAAAAAGGGTCTCCGGTTCTCTACACTCACCATACGAAACACAGCAGTGTTAAGCTGCTATTTGACGCTGGTATTCTGTGAGAGCGTGGTCCTTCCCCGGTCGAGCCGACCCATTCGTGCTACAACTATACTACTAATATAGCTGCAGCATGGCTCTACCACGTATGAAATTTGATTTAAAGATTTTCATTTAAATAAAACTTATTTTACGAATTTTATCGCGTATATTAACTTATTTTATATTCCCGACGTTTCGAGCACTTTACATCATACATGGTTACGGGGGGGACTGAGGTGTATGACGTCCCAATGTCATAAAAATTACTCTGTGCAATGTCATAGTTAACCATGGCTACCTCCAGATTAAAAATTATTAATTTTTGTTCCGATCTACGTATGAACTTACAGTATAAACTTACAGTATCTTGAAGTCTTGCACTTGTATGCTCGAGTTGGAATTTTATTAATTATGGGATGCCAAGCTTATGGCAGCAGCCAGCCATGTTCTCTATTGAAATTAGGATGTTTTGATTTCAATAGCCTCGCGAATCATCCTTGGAAGGAGTCGGTGTTATTTACCGAAGATTTGTGGTCTATCAAATCTAATGTAGTAACGGGGGCGATCCTGTACTAAGACACAGACTGCAGACTTCTTCTGTTCTTTAACGCGGGTTTTTATGGATCTTTTAGTTTGTCCTATATAAGAGAGACAACGTTCACAATCAAGCTTGTACACTCCTGCATCTTGCAGAGGGACATTATACTTGTTTGATGGTAAGAACTGACTAATCTTCTTCGGCCGCTTGAAGTAGGTTTTAATGGCAGCACGCTTCAAAATGTAGCCAATCTTGTCAGTGACACCTCTGATATATGCCAGTACAGCAGGCACTCGCTCGACTGTGGCCGGCTTCACTCGTTCACTGTGACGTAGGCGCGGGACCCGAAGCTTATTGTCGTGCAAAACTTGCTTGACGTGTTGGAGCTCGGCGTCCAGGTGATTACTGTCTCAGATCCTTCGTGCTCTCTGAAACAAAGATTTACATATGGTAACTAACTGTGAAGGATGGTGATGAGAATCACCGTTTAAATATCTATATGTATGGGTCTTTTTTCTATACACAGTGTGGCTCTAGGTGTTATCAGGATCTCGAATTTTTTTTTATAGGAGAGGGAGCAAACGAGCATGCGGCTCACCTGATGGTAAGTGACTACCGCCGCCCATGAACAACTGCAACACCAGGCAGGGAATTGCAGATGCGTTGCCGGCCTTTTAAAAAGGAGTACGCTCTTTTCTTGAAGGTCCCTAATTACTAACACATCTAGAAAAGCTAAAGAATTGTTGGCCTCTAACTCCATTGTGAACTGAATTTTAGAATTTATGGAGTTAACATGGTCTAAAAATGCAGTTACCTACTTTATCTAAAGCCTCATACTACATATATAGTATAAGGGAAAGATCTAAAATAATTACTTTAAACGCTTTTACGAGAAAGTTCTGTGTTATAATTACAGTTATTAATTTTATCATTGTTTGCTCCTTCATAATATTAATTTTTTACAAGTACCCTGTAGGGTGGATGACCCTATTACCAGCCATGCCCCTGATTCCAGCCTTTTTGCCTTTTTACTTCGTAAATAATATTTCTAGTAGTATTAACTACAAATATTGTCACCTAAAAAATTCTTCGTATCTAGAGGAAAGTATTTCAAATATTACCTTACAGTTTTAAACCTAACAGTATTAAATTAAAAGTCGAAACGCGTACGCGACGAAAAACGCTAATTTTCCTAATTTTTTGACAAGTTATGATCCCGGTAAAATTATGCCTGATATATAGGCTTTTTGCTTTATATGAATATGACTATGGGACATAGTAAAGCAGTTATTTTTGTTTAAATTTATAAGTTATTTATTTTCTTTTAGTGGAAATTAATGGGGCTGTAATTAGATATACGAAATGTATGGAGTGCATAATGTCAGTCGCCCGGCTGTTATTTGGTTTGACATACATAATAAGAAGTACCTAATTTCAGCCTCGTAATATAAATCAGAGCTATCATAAACTGGAATAAATACCATTAATTAGATCATAACTTATTTTATACTTAAAGGAGTTATGATCAATTCGTCTGTTTTAGATTTTAATGTTTAGCAAAAGATGTACTAGCTTTTCTATCTGACATTCTACGTGGTAGAGCAATGCTGCAGCTATATTATGGTTGTAGCACGAATGGGTCGGCTCGACCGGGGAAGGACCACGCTCTCACAGAAAACCAGCGTAAAATAGCAGCTTAACGCTGCTGTGTTTCGTATGGTGAGTGTAGAGAACCGGAGACCCTTTTTATTGGCAAAGAGGCATTCCATCTTAGTCCTCACGGGTGACAACGCATCTGCATCTTGAGTCTTTATTGAGGATAGATGTAGATGTCTATGGGTCACAGTAACCACTTACCATCAGGTGGACTGTGTGCTCGTTTGTCACCCGATCCTATAAAAAAAAACATTCGGTGTATATTAAAAACACCTTATGTATTCAATTATTTTTTGAGAAAGAAGAAAAAACAAGCAATAAATATAGTACATACAAGCAAAAACTATAACTTAGTAATACTAATTATTACTTAGAACATAAATGAAAAACTCATAACAAGGAAAGTGATTGACGACCAGGCTTTGGCTTTGCGGCAGTCTATGGAGGAGGATGTTCAGTAGTGGACTTGTGTAAGGTTGTAATGAAGATGATGATTTGAAAACTCGGGTGATTAAATTATAAAAAATCGATGTACTATATAATATTTTATCATAATTTGCTTTAATTTATTGAACTGCTTTAAACTAAAACACGGGTAAGTTAAGTAGTAAAAATTTAAAATAA
This sequence comes from Parnassius mnemosyne, assembly GCA_963668995.1. Lineage (NCBI taxonomy): Eukaryota > Metazoa > Arthropoda > Insecta > Lepidoptera > Papilionidae > Parnassius > Parnassius mnemosyne. The sequence continues at coordinate 35,606,865 of CAVLGL010000013.1, read as the reverse complement.
AATAATCGTCGTCTGCTTTAATACATATTCCATGCTTGTGACATGTAGATTCAAAATTAAAAGTTGTTACGAATTTATTTCTGTGCCCCTAAAACTTACCTACAATAGGTACCTACCAAAAACTCAAAAGGCACAGCCCTATGCTATGCTGGCATTAGGTACACAAAACACAAAAGGACGGCATTCGGTACAGGGTGGCTGGAATTTGAGTCATAACACCTTTTTTTGCTTATCGTCGGTTTTAAAATTGTTCTTGAAATAATATGATTGTAAATAAATGTTCATTACATTTGTCCAAGAACCTATCGATTAAAAGAAATGTTTAAAAATATTGTGCCCTAATTAAAACAGCAGGAATTTTTTAAGTTGAATTTGGCACTAAAAGGCTGGTGATAAGGGCATCCTCCCTATACCTAGTCAGGTCATAAGTATTGTCACACAGTATAAACTTTTCTTTTAGAATGCTGGCCACAAAAAACTTTATTGAATTCGAATTTCGAATTGTTCATGAAAATAAAACTGTATACTTTTTAGAATTTTACTCATTTTTAAATATGGAGTGGACGCTTAAAGAAGACCGTGTTGCAGTTATTGCGTTGCATCGTTGCGGTTACGCGTCAATTCAAATTTTTGACATACTGAAAAATTTGAATATAACCAAAAGATTCGTTTATCGTATCATCAAACGATACAATGAAGACTCTAGTGTAGATGACAGGTCAAGAAGTGATCGCCCTCGGTCTGTTAGGACTCCAGCAGTGATAAAAGCTGTGAAGGCGCGAATTCAAAGAAATCCTAAACGTAAGCAGAAACTGTTGGCCCTTCAGATGCGGTTAAGCAGAACCACGGTGAAAAGGGTGTTAAATGAAGACTTAGGGCTTCGGGCATATCGAAGAAAAACAGGACATCGTTTGAATGCTCGTCTAATGGACCTGAGACTGAAGAGATGCCGTGCTTTGTTGAAGCGGTATGCGGGAAAAAAATATCGGGAAATTCTTTTTTCGGATGAAAAAATTTTTACCGTAGAAGAGAGCTACAACAAACAAAATGATAAGGTGTACGCACACAGTAGTGAAGAAGCGAGTAACCGTATTCCGCGTGTCCAACGAGGTCATTTTCCATCCTCGCTCATGGTATGGTTGTGAGTTTCTTATTGGGGCTTAACAGAGGTACATTTTTGTGACAAAGGTGAAAAAATGAATGCAGTTGTGTATCAAAATACAGTCCTGACGAACCTTGTGGAACCTGTTTCTCATACCATGTTCAATAACAGGCTCTGGGTATTCCAACAAGATTCGGCGCCAGCTCATAGAGCGAAGAGCACACAAGACTGGCTGACGGCGCGTGAAATCAACTTCATCCGGCACGAAGACTGGCCCTTCTCCAGTCCAGATTTGAATCCGTTAGATTACAAGATATGGCAACACTTGGTGGAAAAGGCGTGCTCAAAGCCTCATCCCAATTTGGAGTCACTCAAGACATCCTTGATTAAGGCAGCCGCCGATATTGACATGGACCTCGTTCGTGCTGCGATAGACGACTGGCCGCGCAGATTGAAGGCCTGTATTCAAAATCACGGAGGTCATTTTGAATAAACTTTAGTGTCATAAGAATCTATGTTTTGTTAAGTTCATTTTGGTATATAAATGGTTACATAATGAATAAACTTGTATCAATTATTTTATATTAAACATGTGACAGAATTTATAATCTGACTAGGTATTGTATTTTGTTTATTGTTAGAACTAAAAAAACTTAAAAGGTACTTAGGTACCAGGGGTACGGTAGTGCCCCCGCCAAGTGGAGCAATAAAAGCGGCACGGCCGTACCATCCTTTTCTCTAACTAACTTTTGCGACCCGTAAACAAAATTGCGATATTGATTCAAGCCGAGGTTCGTACCTCTTTCTGAGGGGTTCTTGAATCGCATCGAGCCCCAACCTAGCTCGAGGAGCCTCACTCCGAAAGCGGGGGTAGGGGTGTCTCGGGTCAGTGAATGAATCAGTGTACCTGTAAATGTATAATATGATGGAATAATAGATGTAGATAGGTACCTAGATATAATTATGTTCAAAGGTAACTTGTAAAATGGTCAACGGAATGAAAAAGCAAGAATGGGACATGTCTTATGAAGTTGTACCAAAATCCCGCAAAATATTAAGTATGTAGACTAAATTGCCCGAAAATCCGTATTTGGTATTCAAGAAGTAGATGGTACCGGAAAGGGAAAAAAGAACTATCTACATAAAAAAAATGAGATGCCATCATAAACATAACTTGTAAAAAAAAAACCAAGTCTCGCAACTCAGTTCTTCTACCGTAAAAAGTTGTGGGATCCATGTATATGTAATACCAAGTCGGTTAATTTATTCAGTCCCTACTTAAGGGTCCTTCTATCTCAAGTTATTATGTAATTAGCTAACTTAACAACATCTTATAGTAACCATATCAATATTAACAATCTTTTATGTTTTAAATACATAGATTGGCTAATAAGAACAGTTAAAATTTTGTTTTGTTATTGTTTAAAAATGTACAATTAAAGTGAATAAATGCTGATTGGTTGCAAATTATAAAACATTTTCATTCTGGAAGTAATTTAATCAAAACTGCGTACAGTTACCCCACATTACCATACTCATGAATAATTTATTTAGATTCAAATTACAATCGAAAATATTCCATGAGTGTATATATGACTAAGTCTGTGCATGTTCTTTTTTTTATAGAAAAACGAACACGTAGTCCACCTGATGGCACTTAGATGTTGTGGCCCATAGACATATACATCGTGAATTCCCCATTTGAAACACAGCAGCATTAAAGTTGAGAGCGTGGTCTTTCCCCGGCCGAGCCGACCCATTCGTGCTACAAACATAATATAGCTGCAGCGTGGCTCACCACGTACCTAAACTTACCATCAGGTGGTCTGTGTGCTCGTTTGTCACCCACATTCTATAAAAAATGTGCTTTGTAAATAGAGCTTAGCGATCAAAATTATATATTCAGATATGAATCGTAGTAATGAAAGATGAATGTGATAACGACGTAATAGAATCCATCACTCTCTGTTTCATACTACGGGCTGTAGGCGCTAGTCGTCCTGAATATCTTGTAGCGTCATTGAAGCAAATATGCGGTATATCTGTGTATATTCACGTTATGACTAATCATGTCAACAGTAAACAGAGTCAAAAGAGACGCGTAACGAGCGTGGGGACAAATCTTCTCTATTATGAGGTTGAATCAGACAGAATCACAGCAGTCATCAGTGGAATGCTGTACGGACAAATAACGATGGGGATATTTTGAGTAAATTTCATCGTATCTATAATGTACACATTTTTGACCATAAGTGTTTACTAACTTTTGATTAGAGGTAAATACAAAAACTACAAATTTATATATGTTTATGCATTTTTTTCTAATAATAATTTTAGAGAACGTTTTAAGAACCATAATTACACAAAGTATTCATTAATGTAAGGGTGCGTACAGATTAAGTAACATGTTGTGTAACTTTTGTTTTATAACATTGCAACATATAACAATACTGTACACATTAGAATAACAATGCAATATAACAAAGTTATATGACATTGTCGTTTGTCGTTCTGCGGTTCGAATTATATAACATTTGTGTCACGTTATATAACACGTTTTATAACATTCAGCCTCCACATTACTGAAACATGTTATATAAGAACGTTTTATATCATGTTATGTTGTATAATGTGTACGCACCGTAAGGTAGAAATCAAAATGTAATAGAAATCAAACGATTTGTACCATAGATTAATAATTTCCTATGTGTGTTTAAAATTCTAAGCCATAGAATTATTACGTATGTAAGCTCTGAGTAAATTCTAAGTATATTGTGTCTTAAAATAACAAAAATGTTATTTTTGTTAAAATAACAAATATATTATTAGCGCGATACGACATTCGAAAGTGACAAAACAGCACATCCGGCACGTACCGGAACTAAAACAAATTTCTTACGCGGCGTAATGCAATTACATAATTGATAAATTTTAATAGTTAAATATGATCTAACCTATTCAACTTCGTCTAACCATGTGACGTTAATGTTAGACTTAAAATAAATATATTGCCCCATCTCTATCCCATGAGTGTCGTAAAAGGATACTCAATGAATTGCCGGAATACCTTACGGTCTCTGATAGATTTTCATCTCGTATAATATGGCAGATGTAAATACCCAGATCGGCAACAGGAAGCGGCGTTAATGGTGCGAGTCATTAGGTACTGCGTTCGATAATTCACCTGCCCAGCGAGGAAATTACGTCTAAATCCTTTCTACTATGGGAGAGCTTTATATAGTACTCGTATGCTATGTGGTCGGTAATGAAAAGTTAACCGATTTATAAGGTTTTTTTAGGTTTAGTTGTGAAATACAACTGAGCGCGAAAAATTTGAACATTCCCAGCATAGTTGTTTAATGCAACAATATTAATAGAGGACGTTTTCATCGCACTGTTAGATATGAATCTCGTCTCAATATTTCACCATAAAACATATTGTACGCGTATTTGATATTCGTTAAAAATATAAAATTATTATATATTTTTCAAATATAAACATTATTTTAACATATAATCGCGCAATGTGCAATAATATAACCTGGCTACACCCCGAGTCCCTCGTAATTTAATAAAAGTAAAATAAGATACTTACGAGTATATATATATGGACGTTACACATAATCTTTATTTTGTCCATGTTCATCTTAAGACCTATCGGTTGGGAGGCACTATTGAGGTTATTGAGCATAGTGCTAAGGTCCTTCAGTGATTCTGACATAAGGCCTATATCGTCGGCAAATCGAAGGTGAGTGATGTACTCGCCATTAATGTTAATACCGTATTCTTTCCAGTCCATCAGCGTGAAAACGTCTTCCAATGGAGCGGTGAAGAGTTTCGGGGATATAACGTCACCCTGTCTTACATTTCTCTGCAGTTGGATAGGTTCATCAGAAAGATGCAGCTGCCCATTTTCTGCCTCAGTTTCCCTGTATCGCCTCTTACAACGTATTATTGCCCGCCACTACACGGGAACACATAAATTAAACAGCAACCCTTCCAAATTTAAAACGAGATTCCACAAATATTTTTTCTGCGGCAGCAATGCGTCGGGTACAAACTAGTATTAAATAAAAATGAATCATTGTCAATCATCATGAATTCATCAAAAGAAATCGATTCCCCTCATGGAGGTGATGGACTCTATGTGCGGACACTACACAAAAATTTATGAAAGAAAAATTATTCGATTCAATTAAAATGTGCATAGTGCATTGGCCAAAAATATTTTAGTTAAGACTAGGGTTGCTACCTTTTTTTTTTGAACAAATATATTTATTTTATTTAAAAACTTCTAACCAATAAAAAGGTTACAAAGGGCGGACTTAATGCCAGTTAGCATTCTCTGCCAGTCAACCCATGGCGTGGTGAGAAATTGGTAGCAAGTGACTTAAGTAATTAAATATAATATATTTAATATATATGACACATATTAAAATAAGGCGTATAAATTACACAAATGCATATGAATACAAACAAATACATAATAATCCATATCTAACAATTATGTTTAATACATATATGTATACATAAACACATACATAAATACATATATACATACACACACACACACACACACACACACACACATAAATAAATATACATATACATACATACATAATATGTCTGGATAAAGGTAGCAGTATTGGTATTATGCTGACGACATTGTTTTTGAGAGATGTTCCCGGACCAATCTATTGAAGGCTATCTTGTTTGGTGCTTTCCTAATGTCTTCAGGTAAGGAGTTCCAGAGTAGTGTAGAACAGTAAAAGAATTGGCGATAAAGCCAGTAAAATGGAGTGGAACTGAAATCTTCAGATTAGTTGAAGAGCGAAGTACCTTGTCGTGGTTGGAGGAAAGGTATTGAAATTTTTCTTTAAGGTCACACACATCATTTAAAATGAAGTAGAGAACAGACAATATTCTGGAAGTGAGCCTTTCTCGGATAGTTAGCCATTTAAGGCGAATACGAAATTGAGAGGTATTGTTATTTTTTCGAAGGCCGAAAATAAACCTGATGCGGTCATTAAGAAGGTGCTCAAGCTGATTGAGAAGATTTTGGTCCAAGTCTGAGTAACAAACGTCTGCTAATTACTCTAAGACATCTGCATAATCAATGACAGGTAAGGTGAGTGTTTGACAAGTATATGCATAGTTTTGTATGGGAAACAGTTTTTCAGACGGTAGAGCGATCTTAAGGCAGCAGTGACTTTACGGCTGACCTCAGTGACTTGTTTTTCAAGTGACAAGCAACTGACGTCAATTTTTACCAGCATTCATGAGCTGCCAACCAGCATTGCTTGACATTAAATGGATTAACAGAAATGACAAACCGCGATGACCAGTCATAAATGGCTTTCAAATTAAGGTTTAGTTTAGCGATAGCATCATGTAGATTATTGATATCCGATTGTACATATTTTTGGAGATCGTCTGCATATAGATGGTACGAACATTCAATGACGGAGGATATGTAGCCAATGAAAACTGAAAATAATATGGGAGATGGAATTCCGCCTTGCGGCACACCAGAATCAAGACTTAATCACTGGAAAGTTTCCTCCCTTACATGAACTGATTACTGGCGGTCGCGAAGATATGAGGAAAACCATTCCATGATCGAGGGTGCAAATTTAAGATGAGATAGGATACATAGGAGTATATCGTGGTGAACTGTGTTAAAAGCGTTAGAAAAGTCTACTAACACCATCGCTGTGACTTTTTTGGTATCCATTTCGTGTTTTATATCCTCAGTAACTCTTAGTAAAGCAGTGGTGGTGCTGTGACTGGAGCATTTTTGGAGTATTTTTTCCAAAAAAGACGCAAAAATATAGTACTTTTGAGAAATTCAGGAAAAAAGTACACATTTATTTTTAATCTTTATGTGTTTTTCCATATACATATTTGTTATGATCACATTTAAAAAAAAATATAGGAATTTGAGCGATTTAGATTCATATTAAAATAAATTAGAATTCTCATTCAATAATATAAATTTATATACATTAAATTTTTAATTAAATGAATACATAATACTCTATACCTTTCTTTTTTCCATTTTACATTGATGACAGAAAAATTCTTTGCGTAAAACTTACATATTCCAGACTTCCAGTCACAGTTAAGATAAAAAAAGCACGACAGTGGAATTAGGGGTAAAATATAGTATTTTTCGTACTATATTATCTTTCTATAATATATAGTACAATTGACTGAAATATAGTACGATACTCTACCTTAGAGTACGGGTGGCAACCCTAGTTGAGACTAATTGACGGCATGCGCCTGCGGTTTTTATTACAGAGCTCTCACAAATAGAGTGTTGCCGTAAAACTTTCATTCGAATACAGTGAGATAGTGGTGAGATAGTGGATAAAACAATGATATGTCTACTTATATAAAAAAGCCACACTTTGAATTTAATGGTGTTTAGGATGGCTTCGGTTTAACAACGGTTTAATTTTTAATTCGAATTTTTTAATTTCGGTAAAAAATAATATCATACTCTATTTAGCTATTCTCGTGTTTTTGCACGAAAAAAAACTGGCATAAATAAATACATGTTTTTGACCTACCCGTTAAAAATACACAAAAATAAATGCATTATGAAAGTAAGTACAGTGATCTATATTTAACTAATAAAATGAAATTACTAGTTCGTTTGAATGCGTTTCAAGCAAGCACTGTAATGTATTGTTTTGCGATCGTCATTTTGTTTTTACTATGGAGTACAATAAGTCAGAGTACAGAGTTATGCATGAACCTAACGGCACCTCACATTTCGAATCTTATCTTGCCCTTTGGGCTATAGGATGTCTCAAAGAAAAATACAAATGAAAAACATAATCATGTAAAAATCATAGTAAAAATATGTGCAAACACAATCCCCGAACGAACAAAATGCTAAAAATACAATTCTCTTTTTTACAAAAGTTATTTTAATTTTTCATTAATCGTTGAACTGCCTAATGCCTAATGTAGCTTGAAATTGTCTTCCAATGCAGCGGTGAAGAGTTTCGGCTATATAACGTCACCCTGTCTTACACCTATCAGCGGTAGGATAGGTTTCGTACTCGGATAGCCATCGTAGCCCTACTGTACAAACACTTCATTACTTCGATATACCGACAGTCAACTTGGCACTGCTGAAGGAACCGCGACACCGCCCAAATTTCGACAGAATCAAAGTCTTTCTCATAGTCCACATATGAAAGACAAAGTGGCAGATTGTACTCTTCGGTCTTCAATCGGCCACTTTGTCTCACCGACGATATAAATAACTATTTTTATAGATTAAAATCCTCTAGAGCATAGCCCTCTCCATAGCTCGCTGAGCGACCTTGAGCGTCCTCATACGGCCAGCAGTGAAGGACCACGTCTCAGATACATAAGTCATCACTGGCAACACGCACTGGTTGTACAATCTCGTTTTCAGGTTTTGAGGTATACCTAACGAGAAGATGTATCATAATTTTCCGAATGCAGTCAAGTCGAGTTGAATCCGTCGATTGACCTCTCGGTCGAAGTTGGACTTACCTAGTCGGACTATTTGTCCCAGGTAAACATACTCGTCAACAACTTCGAGCTTAGTGCTTAAAGAACAAGACCATCGTACACAGTGTAACCTCTTAAGGGTGCGCTTAAAAAAACTTAACTGCTGCAAAATATGTTATGACGATTCATTGATTTTATATTAATTTGATGACAAAATCATAATCGATTAAGGTCGATTTTTAATTTAAATAAGAGTAATCTGACAAATTAATAGGATTCATAATCAATGATTACGCCTTTTTATGGACGTAAGGTGTTTGTAATGTTACGCACTTGGGGTTCGAGACAATTAAAAACTGCCGATTGAATTACCAAAATTGACACTTTAATTACACAACACTAATTACAATCTAAAGTCACACTAATAATAAAACACAGTTCGCCGTTATTTCGCTTCGAAGTATTCTCTTGTATCGCCAATTCAATACTGCCCCGGTCGTGGTCTATACCGGCCTTATATAGGGCCTCAGATAGTTTCCAGAATCTTCTACTGTAGCGACATCTAGAATGTTCGAGTACATATCGGTCCCGAAATTTCTGGAAGGATCTTGACTCTCCTAGTTCTGCTACTCGACACTAGAGGGCGCTAGTGTACATAGTGTTGCCATGTACAAGACATTAATAGTGGCACGCAATACTTTCATTTACTCGACACTAGGGTGCGCTAGTGTAACTAGTGTTGCCATGTACAAGACATTAATAGTGGCGCGCAACAGTAATTAAAAAGTACTCTGTGGTCGTACAGTACTTAGAGTACATAAAAAAATGTGAATTCGCATGTAGTGCAGTGCGTTATAAGTTTATTGTAACATTTATCTTGATATTAAAATAAATAAAATGTCTGCCAGCACCTGTGATTTTCAGTATGGCGTTGACTATATCTGCAGCTTTTCAAAGTACGAGTGCTAACGTCTTTCGCTATATATGTGTATTAGTGTTGCCAGGTTCAGTGGGGCAAATATCGAGACGGAAGGTAAAATAATCGAGGATTTGATTTACAAATCTAATCAAATAACAATAAAACAGATGAGTTATACTATAGGTCTTTTTGACACAATGCGCAATGTGCTTTATAATATTTTTTTGGGATTGAGCTAATGAACGTATAATTTTATCGTCCAAATATTGGAAACACTGCTTATTCGTCTATATGTGTTTTTTTTCTTCAAATCTGAACTTGATTAGTTATCCTTACAGACTCTGAATTTTGTTAATGACTAATTTTAATATTATTCTGGAAAAAGTAATAAATCTTTTGATCTCACAACATATGCACGTAAAAAAACTCTCAAAAACGGCATCATACAATACAACAAAAAGCACAAATTCATTCATAATCAAATTAGAACCGTAAACGCCCAGATAAAAAAAATCCTTGCATCGCACGCATAATGTCAATTTATTTATTGAAAACAACAAAAATTGACTTGTGGAAAAACTACTTCACAAGACTTTTGCATTTTAATAAATGTACTTATCTAAACCGCAGCATGTAAGTTAGGCACTGTCCTAATTACTAGTAAAATAATTAAATAATAAATAATGCTGGGATTGACGACGTCGCGTCCGTGTAGTGTGGCTGGGCGGGCGGAATCAATCGGCGAGAGAAAAACGAAACAGCATGAATAATATCTGTATCTCGCCTACACAATACGTGTAAAGTTTAAACTTTTATGTTGACCATTAAATATGAGTTTGGTGAGAGAATATGAAATATCAAAGCAAAAATATTGAAATCTAGTTACAGCTACATTAACAGCTTACAGATGTATTCATTTTTGCTGTCATAGTTATCGATCGAAGTTGAGACTATGGACGTTAGTAAAAAATCGGGACATTTGGTATCCCGATCAAGGGTGAATCGGGACGTGTCAGTAGACCCCTGAAAATCGGGAGGTTCCGCGCAATTCGGGACATCTGGCAACACTTATGCATATAACCTATTTTGAAGAGGTTTGTAGTACCTATCGACATTTTTGTAATTTGCAGTTGAGTTGCTTTTACTTTTGATTATTGAGTTTATTCTTGCTATAAAACGAACAAAAAAATTGTTAAGGCGAGTCAAGCTGAGGGGTTAGTCATTCGCCTTATAGATTACTTTAAGCAAGAACAAACCAAATGGCAGAACAAATATAAAAATATTTAATTTAGTTTTCTTAATTTTACTACTCACTATTTATTTATTCATTTGTTTATTGTAGTACATGAATCGTAAGCGTCTTAAATATGGTATACATGAATATGACGGTATTGCACTACACATACTAAATTAGAATTATCGTACTTATTTTTTGCGATTGTATTCGCTTGACAGTTTTTACGTCCGACTATGAAGCACATCTCTATTAATTAAGAAAAAAATACCGCTAGTAACTCTAGTAAGCATAGTACGTAACGGCCCATGCAAGTGAAATAAATTAAACTTTTATAATTTTATTACTAATAAGAAAACTACATTAAGTAAGATTTTTAAAGTTAATGTTAATCTTATAATTACAACAGAATAGAGAAAAATAATAAAAACAAATTCAGTGTTATTTTAACATAGTTAAAATATTTGTCGTATCTTGCAAACGCACGCAAATTAGAGCAAGTCCACACGGGGCGTTGCGTCGTCGCAACTAAAATATTTTGACGCATAGCCGGCCACACAGGAGCTGCGACAACGCAGCGTTACTACGACGCAGTCTTAACGTTCCGTCGGTGCAGCGGCGACGCACAGTTGCGGCAAGCATTTTGTAAAAACATCGCAGTCAGTCTGTAGGAAAGCATGGAGCAAGCAAGCGCGTTGTTTCAGGATTGCCATTTTAAAAATTTGATGCAAAAATACATATTATATCGGAAGAAACCGAAAATGTTAATTCAATGTAAAACTTTTTTTTGTTTGCTCATTAGAATATAATTGCATACATAATACGCTGATATTTGCACAATTAATTCACCTATAAAATGATTAAAATTGAATTATTTAATATAAGCAGAATTATATCAACAGAAGCCATGAATTAAAAGTTACAGAATACAAGGTTTGAAATTTCCGCTAAAAAAGTTTTAAATAGGCGTCCACCGTGGCGCTATTAGTGCACACTGATAAACACGTGTTTCCTTTTTTTTAATATGAAATTGGTCTTCTTCCGGTTAGAGAGTAATTGTGTTTTGTGGCAAAGACTAATACTCAAAAGGGCTAGAACCCAGAGCCGTAAAGCCAGCTATAAAATAATGTTTGTATTTGTGAACTAAACTGAAATGTGAATATTTTGTGAATGTAGGTAAATCTTGCTTTTTCTTTTACTTTTTGTTTCGGTGCATTTAAAGCAAGGATTGAACTACTTTTTTTACGAGAGGTTAAAAGATACCTACGTATGACCTATCGTACTCTGTGAGAATTTGTACTTTTATTAAATAATATGTATTAAAATAGAATAGAATTACTTTCGTAAACATGGAACCCACTACGTCGCCGTTAAAGAAATTTAAAAGCCCATCGATTGATAATATTAATACCAAAACTTCGGTCACGTAAGTATTACTTGTTTATTTGATATGTAAAAGTAAATGGTTTATACCATGTGGTACCTTTTTAATTAGTCTCTATGTTTGCAGATGTTCAAATGTCCCCGATGGCTTATTTGATGCAACGACAGCCAAGAAACACTTCAGCAAATTTGGCCGCGTCCAAAAGATTAGACTTTTTCCAAAGAGACAAATGTGCATAATTGAGTATGATCAACCCACCAGTGCAGAGAGGGCCGTTTTAAATGCTGGAGCATTTGATGGGTTTATGTTTGATGTTACTCGCACAAAGACACGAATGTATGTTTGTTTATTACACATCATCATCACAGCCCATCACAAATCCACTGCTTGTTCAGCAGGCATCCCCAATGAATGCCTGAATGGTCCAGAGCCATGCATATAAATTATTATAATTATTCTAAGAAAAAAAAGTAAATAGTGTTAGCAATTTTCCATGGTTTTTATCAGTTTGGTGTTTTTAAAGTTGACAAGAGGAACCCCTTAAAAAATTGATATTTCACAGTTGAAGGAAGAACCTCCTTACTTATTGCTCAATCTTTAGAATTCAAATGATTGAGAGTCTAAGTCAAGATGTTCAGACTGAATTTCAGAGACAATTGCAAACTTAAACATAAACTCCACAATGTCAATATTTATCTATGTTGTTCAAATTTTGACATTATAGAGTTGTAGTATATCACATTAACAGTCCATGAGGTACTTTATGCCTCATAAGTGACTCAGTATTAGAAGCCATTAAGGTAACAATGACCTCACAATGCCTCACCAAAGAATTGCTATATTTTCATGGATGTAGCTTGTAGGGTTTCATTTTGATAAATTAGGATTGTTCATTTAGAGTATATAACAAATAACATTCAATTTTATTTTAATTTTATGTGGATTATAGGACTAAACTATTGTAGATACATAGCTTTTCTATGAGTTTAATGAATGAAAAAAATTAAAAGCAAAAACTTAACAAAATACTTTTCTTCTATAAATATAAACATTAGTTACAGCCTATATACATCCCATAGCTCTGCACAGACTTACCTTAATTTCTGAAAGAGCTATAAAGCAATTTGACCGCCACACTGCTCCAATGCATTTTGACAGACTTATTACAGAAACATTAAATTTCTTAGATAAGCAAGTCTTCACAATGTATTTACTTAAAATTGCAATTAATAATTTCATTGGTGCCAGTGGGGATCAAATCCAGGTTACATACTGTAAAATTTTTGCCAAGCTCTTAGCTTTTGAGCCAACACAGCTCTATACTTAATTAAAACTTCTTTTATCAAAATAATTATTAAGAAAAAAATAACTTTTTTTAACACACTAAACATTGAGGAAATTGATGATAGAAGTGGTCTAAATAAATGAAATAAACTTAAAACATTCAAAAAAAAAATCATACATAGCAATACTTTAAAATATATCCATTGGTTTTAAGCATCTAATTTTTACTAAATGTAATACCACAATCTGTCATTATATTATAGCTATAAAAGAATTTTTGCATGTACATCTAGTAAGCTAAACATCACCTCAATTAATTATCTACTCATGAGTTTATTAGGTGTGCCTTAACCTCATTAGGTTTTAAAGATTTTAAAGTAAAAAAATGCTCTGGAATTAATTTAAGTAAAACTTTACCAAATGGTAAAATTTTACTTAAATTAATTTCTAAATAGAAATCCCAATCAAAAGAGAAATCCAATAAGAAGTCTTTTATCCATAGTGCCATCCATGTTCAATTGACTCCATGCACTTCACCATTAACCTTATACTACTTATCTTTTCTTTTAACTCAAAAAATCTGCCTTCCTCATGAGTTACTTCTTCAAGCAGTCTTCCTGGCCCTTTGACATTGTCAAAATAACAAATAATAATGTATTCCATGTTATTATTCCCAAAATTAATTTGTTAAACATATTTTACACAGAAGGCGAAAAAGTAAGAAAGATGATGATCCTGATTGGGTGCCAGACTCTGATGTTGAAGAAGAACTTTCTGCTATGAGAGGCGCTCCAACATATAGGATTTCAAGGCAAAAAGGTTACACATTTTAATACTGTTACAGTTACAGCCTATTAAAGTCCACTGCTGAACATAGGTCTCCCCCATAGATAACCTCACAAAAGGGGATATTTGCCATAGCTACCACACTTGGCAAGAGAGTTGGCAATTGCAGTTTTTTGTTTTTAATTGTTATTAGGAAGGTGCTACTGCCCATCTGATTTGTTTTCCTCTTTTGGCTCTTACAAAACCCACAGGATGATATGGGGTTTTTATACATTTATAGACATTTTAATGCCATTTCAATTAATATAGGCAAAATAATTGATATTTAATATTTGTATTTTAATATTTATTGTTATGTGATGGCATTTTAAAAATAATTCAAAACAGATCACTTAGTAAACAGGAAGTTGATACAACAACCAATGATAAAAAACTAATGATATATTTTGAATTGACTACTTTTAGTGGTGTCATAAAACTTGATTGCTTTTCTATATTTAGTTTTTAAATATATAAAGGTAATGACGTAATACAGATACACAACATGAATCTGTTGCTTAATTACAGATTTCCTATATTTAAGCATCCCTCAAATTTAATTGAAACAAACATACATGAATAGAGAGTGTAATATTCGTCAGTCTAAAAGTCCTGTTGAATAAGGGCTTCTTTCGTTGTAGGATTTGACAAAGTACCCACCATTTCACCGTGGCAGATTCTGATGACAGGTTTAGGGTTTGATTAGCTGAGCAGCCCTCAAATCTTTATGCTGGATTTCCGGGTGTAAAGTATGTAATAATCGTTTCTTTATTGTTTGTAAACATAAATTCTTATGAGAGTATAGACCACAGAAGAATAAAAATACCATATAAGTATAATAATGTGACACTAGTCTTTGACATGGTCTTATGTTCTTGTCGCACTTACATAAAATTATGTATGCTATCCAGCTTTCACAGTAATATTGCATTCGTTTTCCATGTTTAACCCACTTTTAGGTTATAATAGTTTTTTTTTTCTCAAAAATGGTGCATTACCTTTTAATGCGAGTGGTATTGTTATGATCGGAGACCAAACCCCTATCAAATACAACAACTTGCTCCTTCAAATTCCTGCCTTACGATTCTAAATCCAACCCATAATTTATTCCAATGTTCCAATATGAAGTTCCAAGATAAGTAAAAGATGTATTGTGGTTTTAATTTTTAGCAATGGAAATAGATCCTGTTGTAGTAAGGCCCAAAATTCCAGCACGATCAACAAAATTATCACCATTGAGAAAGAAGATAGCCCAGACTACTAGAGAAAAACAGACTGTGTAAGTAAATCAAATTTCTTAACATATTAAATTCTTTGCTTTGTTTGATCCTTTAATTTAATTTTATAAGCCTAAATATTTTATATGGACAGTAATATTTTTAAATATCTTGAGATTACAGGTGCTTCAGAACAAAAATACTTAGTACTAATTTGTGTCTAAAATTTTAATATTAGAATGACAAATGAGCTAACAGTCCACCTGAATGCAATGCTATTTTTATTCCTGAATTTTATTGATGAAAGACCTTACGGTCTGTAATAATACTGACCCACTTACCCATGAAATTATGCATTGTTGCTTGAATGGTGTTAACCTAGAGATTACCAGGCAGAAAATAACCTTTTCTCAGTACCTTAGTGACTTAATGATTTATGAATTTATAACCATAGACTAATAAATTATTCCTAGATTAGCTGTTCCCCGCGACTTCGCCCGCGTGTTATTTGTGGTTTTGATTTTTTTATCGCCGAACCCTAATTCTTTTCTTTTTCTAAAATAAAAGTAGCCTAAGTTACACACCTTGTGACAGCAGCTATCTGCCAGTGAAAATCCCGTAAAAATCGGTCCAGCTGTTTCGGAGATTAGCCGGAACAAACATACGGACAGACGGACAGTCAGACAGACAGACAGACAAAAACTTTAAAAATTATATTTTTGTTATTAGTACCATGTATACTTCCATATGAATTTAGTAAAAAGCTGTAATTTTGACATTACAAACAGACACTTCAATTTTATTTATTTGTATAGATAAATATTAACTATGTATATTGTTTATACTACCTAATACTCCTATTGTCTTAATAGGGCTGCAAATTTTTAAAACCTCAAATTTTTTCAGAAATCAGCCTTTACCTGCTGAAACTCCAACACTAGTCAATATGTCAACGACCAGTCTAAGCACGTCAGAAGCAGCTGCTGAACTGCATCAACTTCGCTCCCGGATATCTTTGACTCCAGATGAGCAATGGCGGACATTAGATGCCAGAGACAGGTTAAAAACTTCTTATCTTCATTTATATAATTGTTGGTGCTTCTGTTACTCATCATGTAACTCCCGATAGAGGTCATGTTCACAAAAATAATTATTTCGTCCATAAGGTTCTCAACAATTCTATATTTTTATTGAACATAATCATATTACGATAATTTAGTGCCAAAAAAGAAAACCACAAAATTTGGGCCTAGTAGGTGCGAAAAAAAAAGTAAAAATGTGCTTAAATTTTTTAATATAAAATGGTAATTTTATACCTTAAATATTTTTCAGTGTTCTCATACACTTCCGTGTTTACATCAGTTACAATTGTAATGAAGCTTTTACAAAAATACAAACAATAGTGATAATATTTTTATTTAAGTGAAAAACGAACATACAGTAAAGATGGCAATTAGCTACTTGCAGTCTTTCAACACTTGAAACCAACTTTAAACAAAAACAATACGTACAACTAATGGCTACAGAAGTATTGAAGCATTGTGTCCTGAGCACTAAGATGGAATGCCTCATAACTTGTAATTATATCCTTAGAACACTCCAGACATAACACAACAGTACATGCACTGCTGAAAACAGTAGTTGTACCACTTATAACATAATTCTATTTTTGATTTAATATGTTTAATACTAATAAATAAAATAAAATATGTAAACAAAGGCACAAAAACTCGTAGTGCATTCTAAGTAGGAAGCAACATTAAGTTACAAAAATGCATCCCATATGTCAACCACATCTCCACCACTTGCCTTTATGTACTAATAATTAACAAGTGACAGCCACTTAAGATTGGTAAAGAGAAAATGACAAATTTTTATAAAATTAGGATGAGACAAGCTATATTAGCTTGTTTAAGATTCTAATTTTGAAAACTTGTTGTTAGTAGAGGTTAAACGTGTAAAGCCTAACAAAGGAGACCACAGATGCATTGTCACCTGTGGACAAAGTGTAAATGCCTCTCGGTCTGTAATGTTACTGAGTCTTTCAT
Organism: Parnassius mnemosyne; assembly: GCA_963668995.1. Taxonomy (NCBI): domain Eukaryota; kingdom Metazoa; phylum Arthropoda; class Insecta; order Lepidoptera; family Papilionidae; genus Parnassius; species Parnassius mnemosyne. The sequence goes on along the minus strand of CAVLGL010000013.1, from coordinate 35,589,358 downwards.
CATTTAGACTAAATATATTGCTTCGCAGTAGGCAAGAAAGTGGTACCAAAAGATGAACTCCTATGCAGAAAATATGTCTATCCTATATATACTCCTATATTATTGTATATACTACATAGTATCACCAGACATAAATAAAAATCAGCATGCCTTCATTTTTATTTCTCTTTTGCCTCATAATACATTTTCTGATTTATGTTCATTGCATACTTATTAATTTGTAGCCAACATTCCTTACTGATCCTACTATGTGACAAAACGAAAAAGAAAATCCCTTCATCTAGCAATGCAGATGAAAGGATTTTCTTTTCCCTGTTGATTTGGAGATGCCAAGTTTTTGAGGGATGCGTCATCCATATTATATATCAAAATTGTAAAATTCAATCCCTCAATTATTTGATTTGTGTAATGTTATAAAATGAATTTCGTTTTGCTTTTTTCAGAATTTTGCGTGCGTGGGGTGGTGCAGGATCAAGGGTTAAGGTGGGCGGAGCAACGATAGGTACTTGCCCAGACATGTGTCCCGAAAAAGAATTATTGCATCGTCAGGCTGAACATCAGGTAAATTTATAAAAAACCTATCATCGTCATTACAGCCCTTCACAAGTCCACTGCTGAACATGGCCTCCCCCAAGGAATGCCACAAAGTATGGCCCTGAGCCACCTTCATCCATCGACTTCCTGCATGTCTTATGAGGTCATCACTTGAGAAATATTTCACTGATATTCCTATCTTGACAACAGAGTCATTGAATACTTCTCCAACTGTCGCCGAGTCATTACTCAAACAGAATGTTAATACCTGTTTAAAAGAATTTAAATTTGAAAAAGTATTACCGCAAGATATTGTAAAATACTTCAAAACTATTGATGTAAAGAAAACCGCAGATTTGTGGGGGATATCCGTTACAGTTATTGAGTCCATAATAGATTTAATTGCACCTCATCTTCCTATTATTTTTAATACTTGTATCGATTCTGGTATGTTTCCTGATTTAATGAAGTATAGTAAAGTAATACCTTTATTTAAATCTGGTAGTACATTGGACCCTGCTAATTTTAGACCTATTTCTGTACTACCAACTCTCAGTAAAATATTTGAAAAAATAATTTTGGATCAAGTTCATTTTTTTTAATACAAATAAATTACTTCATAAAAACGAATTTGGTATTACAAGGGTTCACTCGACGTCTGACGCCGGTGTTGAGCTTGTGAAATATATTTTTAATGGAGAGAATTCACAAGATATTTGCAGATGATAGTACGGTCATAATAAAATGTAATTAGATAACCGATTATGAAGGTGAGATTAATAGAACATTAAAAAGTATTATTAAATGGCTTGACATTAATAACTTAGTTATTAATCTCAAAAAAACAAAAGTAATGCACTTTTACCAACGGACACCCCCGCCTAGCGTAATTATTAGTTATAATGGACAAAATGTAGACTCAACTAATGTTGCAAAATTCCTAGGTATATTAGTAGACAACAGGCTCACTTGGAAACCTCATTCCGAAGGCGTTTGTAACAAATTGAGCAGGTTAGCCTATGTGCTGTATTACCTATCACATAAAGTAAACAAAAGTACACTCCTGACAGCTTATCATGGACTTGTTGCGCCAATTTTAAGATTCGGAGTAATATTTTGGGGCAATTGTAGTGAAAGGGAGGAGATTTTCAAGGCCCAAAAACGCTGCATAAGATCTATGTCAAATCTAACATCTACAGACAGCTGTGAGTCTGTGTTTAGGTCACTAAGAATACTTACCTTCCCGTGTTTGTATATTTTGGAAGTTGCAATTTTTGTTAAAACTAATTTAAATTTATTTCCGTCACAAGCCGAGATGAGAACTCGTTCAGGTCCTATGAGAACACAGTATAAAAACTTATTACATACTGGTAATTACAAAACAGCACTAATTAGAAAAAATATCATGTCAATGGGGCCTATAATATACAATAAAATTCCGGACACTTATAAAGAACATCCTATGAGAATATTTAGGTTTAAGCTGACTGCATTATTATTGGAAAAATGTTATTATTGTTTAAAAGACTTTCTAAATGATAAATATGTATAAAAATACTTTAAAATACCATTAACGAGAATTTACATTATACATATATGAATGACATATTACTGGTTAATTTGCTAAATTAGCAAGCAGACTTAGTTCTGCAGCATATGCTGTAAGAAAGATTAGAAGTTTCACAGATTTTGAGACAGCTAGATTAATGTATTTTAGTTACTTTCATAGTGTAATGTCTTATGGAATTTTGCTATGGGGTAATGCGACTGATATTGAAGCTATATTTGTTTTGCAAAGGAGAGCCGTTCGTGCGATTTATAATCTAAATTGTAAAGAGTCCCTTAGACAAAATTTAAAAAAAATAAACATATTAACTTTGGAATCGTAATATATTTATGAAAATGTAATGTATGTTCATAAAAACATAAATAGCTTTAAAAAGAATAAGGATGTGCATACTTTAAACACTAGGAACAAATATAAGCTTGTAATGCAAGTTAGTAGACTCCACAGAATCAGTAATTCATTTATGGGGCAATGTATATACGCTTTTACAACAAAATCCCAGAACATATTCAAAGTTTGTCAATAAACAAGTTTAAAAGTTTTATTAAAGAAAAACTGTTCCAAAAGGGTTATTATAATATCAAGGAATACATGAATGAAAATAACCCCTGGGAATAAGGTGATCTCCACCATGCTGGTTCTATGAAAAATCATTTAAAAATTGTATAAACGAAATTATTGTTAACTGAAATATGTTTGAAAAAAAAAGTCCCGCGGGGTTTCTTGCTGGTTCTTCCCAGGACAGAGGTATTTTCCGAACCAGTGATAAATAAAAAATGACTTTCAATAAGTATTATGTAATAATCAATATTGAATTAAAAATTATTCTATTATATTCTATTCTACTCCATCTAGTGGGAGGCCGCCCTACATTTCGCCTACCGGTTCGAGGCTGCCAATATCGAGCGTTTTTTCCCCGGTTGTCGATTCATTGAGTTATATGGCCGACCCATTGCCACTTCAGTTTACTAATCCGTTAGGTACTGTAGAACCAGAATAACTGAGATAACTGAATTTTAGTTATCTTGGTTACTCCAGTTCTACTGTGGGGCTATCCTCATTTTTAAGTCTATCATGCAGAGAAAGCCCAAACATAGCCCTCTCCATAGCCCGCTGAGCGACCTTGAGCTTCCTCCCACAACCACGTCTGAGATCCGTAAATCATCACTGGTAACATGTACTGGTTGTACAACCTCGTTTAAAGGTTTTGAGGTATACCTGATGAGAAGATGTCGTAATCTCCCAAACGCTCTACCCAGCTGAGTTGAACCCATCGATTTACCTCTCGGTTGAAGATGGACTTACCTAGTCGGACCATTAGTCCCAGGTAAACATACTCATCAACAACTTCAAGCGAATCCTCCCAACAATTACCGGCATAGGTGTGACACAGATGTTACACATGAGGTTTGTTTTATCCAAGCTCATCTTAAGACCTATCCATTGCGAGACACTATTGAGGTCACTTAGCATGTGCTTAGGTCCTCTAGCGATTCTACCATAATGACTGTATCGTCGGCAAATCGAAGGTGAGTAATGTACTCGCCACTGATATAGATAACATATCCTTTCCAGTCCAGTAACTGGAAAACGTCTTCCAATACAGCTGTGGGGTTTCGGGAATATAACATCACGTTGTTTTACACCTATAAAAAAATCTATTGTCAAAATAATCTTAAAAATTTATATTGATTAAAATTATTGATATACCAGGATGATCCAAAAGTAATGATAATCGGTTACTTCAGGTCCGCATAAAAATCCAAAAAAAATATTTTTTGCTTGCTTATATACTCACTACGTCAGCCTAAAAAAATCATATAAATAGATCACGATTTCTGGGAGATAAATTCATTTGAATACGAACTGTCAAAGAGATAACATCAACATGGAGAAAAACGAAATTAGAGCTGTCATCAAGTACCTCTGTTTGAAAAAAATGTCTTCAAAAGACATACACAGTGACTTAGTGGAAACATTGGGGGACTCTGCTCCTCCATATTCTACAATTGCACGCTGGGCTAAGGAGTTTAAACTGGGCAGAACATCCACTGAAGATGAACATCGCGAAGGACGCCCATCCACGTTCCTCACTGAAGACAACGTGAAAAAAGTCGAAGATGTTGTGTTGGCAGATCGAAGAGTGACCATCAGGCATGTAGCTGAGGTCACAGGGATCTCATATGGCAGCGTTCAAAGAATCCTTGCGAACGAGTTGCATATGAAAAAGGTCTCTGCGCGTTAGGTACCCAGAATGTTAACCGACGAGGAAAAGAAAAATCGAGTTGACATTTCGAGGGTCAATCTCGAAAAGTTCCAAGCAGATCAAGAAAATTTTTTGTTCCGTTTTGTGACTGTGAACGAGACCTGGATCCACCATTTTGATCCTGAAACGAAACAACAATCGATGACTTGGAAGCGAGCCTCCTCACCGACGCCAAAGAAATTCAAAGTTTCAAGTTTGGCGAGAAAGGTTATGGCATCTGTTTTTTGGGACGCTCAAGACATAATTATGGTGGAATATTTGGAAAAGGGAGCCACTATTACGGGCCCTTACTACGCAGACCAAATAAGAAGATTACGGGAGGCCATTAAGGAAAAAAGACGCGGCAACCTGCGAGCTGGAGTGCTGTTTCACCAAGGCAACGCATCGGCTCACAAAGCCGCAGTTGCGATGGCTGCCATTCAAGAAACGGGATTCGAACTGCTCGAACACCCTCCTTATTCGCCAGATCTAGCTCCTAGTGATTTATACCTCTTTCCTGGGCTCAAGGAACGCCTCCGAGGCAAGAAATTCGAAGACGACAGCGAAGTAATGGCCGCTGTTGAAGCGTTTTGGGAGGGTCAAGACAAAGAATTTTTTTCAAAGGAAATCCAGGGTTTAGAAAAAAGATGGACTAAATGTATTGATTTGTTAGAAGACTATGTAGAAAAATAAATTATTATTTTAACTTTAATTGCCGTGTTTTATTTTCATTATCATTACTTTTGGATCATCCCTCGTATACTAACAAAATAATAAATTAATAAATAATTTGTTTAATTTTTTCTTGAGTATGTTGAATAAGTACTTAAAATAAATAAACAAACAAATAAAAATTATTGCACAAGTTCAATAAAATGTTTGGATCATTATATTATATATGTAATGCGATATCTTCCTTAATTGTAAACCAATTTGAAAGATTGTTTTTTATTTAATATGTTTCTTCTTGAGTGGTCCCATAAATTTGGAGAAAGAGCAGGAAATTTTAAATGTATGTGTTTGTGTGTGTGTGTGTGTGTGTGTGTGTGTGTGTGTGTGTGTGTGTGTGTGTGTGTGTGTGTGTGTGTGTGTGTGTGTGTGTGTGTGTGTGTGTGTGTGTGTGTGTGTGTGTCTTTTTCTTTATGTTTAAAATTTAATTAGATAAATAACATATTATGTAAAATGAATTTATTGTATTTTGATTGTTTCTGTTATTCGGCAGGTGATGACATTGGAGACAGTGCCAGATTCAGATGGTCTAATGGAGCCGTGGCGCGCCGTTAAGCAGTATAGTCGTAGTTCGGCAGACCAGGAGATGCCAATGTGCTATGAACTGCGACCAGCTCATGTACTCATGAGAACTTGCGCTTACCTGCTTAATGAAATTGCTGACACCTCTCGTCAGGTAAATAAAATTTAAACTTTTTTTTTATAGAATTAGGGTGACAAACGGGCACACAGTCCACCTGATGGTAAGTGGTTACTGTGGCCCATAGACATCTGCATCTATCTTCGTTTGCGAATTAAAATGCAGATGCGTTGTCAACCTTGAGGACTAAGATGGAATGCCTCATTTCCAGTAAAAAAGGCCTCCGGCCACCTGCACTCACCAAGCGAAACCCAGAGGTAAACCTCTACTTCACGCTGGTTTTCTGTGAGGTCGTGGTACCACCCCGGTTCGAGCCGGCCCATCCGTGCGACAGCAAAAGCTGCCGCGTGGCTCTACAACTGCTTATACTATTGACTTATTTAACTTGACTTGAATAACTTATTGACTTATTTAACATTTCTACATGTATACAATTTTTTATTATTTACGATATTAAAATTTCTTTTGTCAGTAGTAGTATCCATTACTATAAATTTTATAAAATTTTAGTTATATCCAATGAGTAAGTTAATAATTAATTATTAGATAAAGATATTATAAACTATAACTCAAACATACCACTATTATTATCCTGTTCAGATTGCAATTATATTAAAAACTGCAGTGTATGTATGACAAATCATGACAAATCTTCCTTATAAGGCAATATATGGCGGAGACCCATGTTTAGCAGTGAACTTTTCATGTGCTGTAATAAATGAATGAATAAATGAGATATAGACATTGTGTATGTAGAAAATTAAATGTCCTTAAATTACCACATAAAATATTACTATATGAAAAACAAAATAACATAATACATAAAAGTAAATTCTTCAATATCACTATTTATGGATTTACTTTCACTTCTTTTAAAAAAATTGTGCAAAATTATTAATTTAAACTGTTCAAAATTAGCATTTGATTAAATATCAGCTCTTTCTTATTGCAAAAATAACGTAAATATATTTCTAAAATAAATGATTTTATTTGTACAGGTATCACTGGCAGATTGGTTTCATTTCATGTGGGACCGATTTCGCGGTATCCGCAAAGATATAACACAACAAGCTTTGTGCTGTGCAGGTATATATCATTTGCTGTAATTACTTTGGTGCCGCCATAATATGGCTAAAGCTATGACTATAATAATTCAAATGCAAAAATAAATTCTATGCTGTAAAAATTTGGAATACATTTTAATAGAAAGTATATATTTTTATTTTTATTTATTTTGTCTCGTTTAGATTCAATCCGACTGGTTGAAACATGTGCACGATTCCACGCACATTGTGCAGCCCGCCTCGCCGACTTGGAACATACACAGTTTGATCAGAAGCTCAACACAGATAATCTTACCAAGTGTCTTCAAACTCTTAAGCATATGTATGCTGATGTAGAACCGGCGTTGAAACCAAACGAAGCAGAATTCAGAGGATATATCGCTTTGCTTAATTTAGGAGATGCGAATTTTTGGTGGGAGGTCAGTAGTTCTTCAACAACTAGTTGGAGATTACCACTATATAATAGTATTTGCACAGCTTCATTGATTTTCAAAATTAAACGGCAGTCGTAAAATATGACGAAGTGAATAACTAACTATATCAATATTTTATTTATAACATTTTAACACTAAGTCGAAAATTCTAATAGTGCCGGTGCTATAAGGTTATAAGGTTATAAGGTATATAGGTTAGAGGCACACAGCTGTGCCTTCACTAGCACCGGCGTTGTGTGCTCGGTACAGTTATAGTTTTTAGAAAATGTGTGTACGCAAAAGAAAAGTATAAGTGATTTAGTGATGAATTTGATATTATATCCTTTGTACTAAATAATTTCTGTAAGTTATTTTATTAAGACAACATTTCGTTTCAGATCAAACAGCTGCCTCAAGAAATTCAGAAATCGGAATCGATAATGTTTGCCATAAAAGTGTTTACTGCATTGGATAACAACAACTACGTGAGGTTCTTTCGCCTAATTCAAGAAAAGGCAACTTATCTTCAAGCATGTATACTTTTGAGATATTTTAATGATGTTAGGGCTCGAGCATTAGCAAGATTCGTTAAAGCATATGCACCTAGAGGTGGTTCGAAATTTCCAGCACAAGATATGATTAACGCACTCGCTTTTGAATCTATTGAACGTATGAAATCTTTTATAAATCATTACGGCTTACGCTTTGCAAAGACAGATTCGGAATTATCAGTAATACTAGATAGAAATCAATTTATAGAAGACAGTGACCCATATCCATTGGCTCGGGCTATTAATCTTATAGAATCTAAAAGGCAAACAACAGTTGGTGAAGTCATTGCAGGAGGTCCAATTCCAAAGCATGACTATAGTGGTCATATACTATATTCTAGTTTTAATAAAGATGGAAAGTTAAAAGAAACTGCGTTGATAGCAGAAGATCTTGGATATAACACTAAAAACGACAGTAATAAAGACATACTCGCATTGAAAACAGAACTTCAAAAATTAAGTAGTGGTGACAGATATGCCGAGAATATAGGTAATATGAAAGATGTTAAGAAAAATGTATTTTCCGAAATTGTACCCAAAAGCCTAAGTAGAAGTATAGTGACCCCTATGAGTGGTGAAATTAAAAATAAGTCATTTTTATTTCAACCTGCAATTCCAGTGGCGCCGTCTGAAATTATAAAAACTTCGTCAGTTAATGAAACTAAAAATATTTTTAGATTTTCTAAACCTCAGCAGGATACTACAGATACTAGTTTGGTGAAAAGTCGTGCATATAATCCCTTCTTATCTTCTATGAAATCAGCAGAGCCAGTATCCATATTTAAAGAGACCAAAAATAATTTGTTCAAACAACCTGCGACTAACTCCTTATTTATGTCATCTGAAAATAAAAACGGAGATATTTTCAAAAGTGGAGGTTCAACAAAGAATTTATTTACAAGTAACAAACTCGGTATCTTTAACGAAAAAGATAATAAAAAACCAGAAGACCACAGCACAGCGTTTAATGGTGCTAATAATCACTCCAAGATATTTGGCAGTGCTGCACAACCTGATCATACTACAAATTCTGGTTTTGGTAACCTTTTTACAAAAGTGCCAATATCGCAACAAAATGAATTTCAAAATGCTACAAATATATTTAAAGCATTTACTAAGTCAAATATTCCCAATAGCAGTATTTTTGCAAAATCTGATACACAAAATGTTCAAAATATTTCTGCAAATGAAGATCACAAGGTATCACCAGGCAGTTTATTTAAGAGTGCTTGTCAACCAGAAAAAGTATTTTCATTCTTTCCAAGTAAGACCAAAGCGTCAACAGTTGCAGATAATATATTTAATTCAGTAAAGACATCAAAAGATGTTTATGAATTTCAAGATGAAGACAATTCAGTTGAACTTTTAAGAGAAGAAAAAGCTAAAGAAATTGAAAGACAGATTGAAGAAGAAAAGAAAAACGAAGAAGCTAAGAAGTTACAGTTGCAACTAGAGGAAGCTAAAAGGAAAGAAGAAGAACGGAAGAAACTGGAAAAGCAAAAACAAGAGGAGATCCGAAAAAAAGAAGAGGAAAGGAAACGAGAAGAACTTAGAAAGAAAAAGCTTGAAGAAGAAAGAAAAGCGGAGTTGAAAAGAAAAGCTGAAGAGGATGAAAGAATGTTTAAAGAGAAAGTTGAAAAGGACTCGAAGGAATTACTAACAGATCTCGTAGAAGAAATTAATACACAAACAGTTCAAAATTTAATAAAAGATGAACTAGAAAGTCTTAAGAAACTAGTTTTATACTCTCAAGATTTAACAGAAGAATTAATAAACGAGTTTTGTAAAGAAATTTGTATGTCCGAAGTGAAAGCAGAAATATTTTGGACAAAAAAGTTAATGAGAAAATGGTTTTGCATATGGAGGAAACAGTATTTAAGAAACAGAAAAAGACGAAATCTTTTAGAAGATACACCCGTTTGGTTAACGGATTACACGCCCATAGAAGAAGCAAATAGTTTAAGGAGAGCTGTAGAAGTTGCAGCTTTAAGGAATATGAATGCAATACATAGGGGATACAAATTTACTGGTGAATTAAATCATATGCCACCACCTAAACCATATAATATTATGGAAATAATTAGGTCTCCTCTTTTAAAACGAATGAAGCAAATCCATTACCCTTATGACAAATGTTTTTTTTGGAAGGTTGCAATGGTTTCTCCTGGAACTTCAAGGTGGCTTTATAAGAGGATAAATATTGAAAATTGGCTACTGGAAACATTTGGTGATAAAGATAAATTAGACAAAAAAGATGGTCTGATATATGTTGGAAAACAGTCATGGAATAATTTAATGGATTTTGCTATATCTGTTAGTCTTATTAATAAAGAATCAAGGCCAAGTTATAATGAAGCTGTGGAAGGGGCAAACGGTTTTTTGTTTTACGAGGATGAAAATGATTTAAATTTACTTGAAACAATAGAAGAGATAATGAAATGCAAATATCCATATCAAATTGTTCCTGTTGCTTTTATCATTCCGAAATTAGAAGGCATATTTATTCAAAAACTTGAGCAGAATTTACAAAAGTTAGTGAATGATAATGTCATATTGTGTTACAAAATATTTGTAGTAGAAAAACATAAACTAAACCAATCTTTACATTCAAATATAAAAAGTGCATTGAAATGGTTGGCTAAAAAATGTCCTAAAAACCCTCCCATCGAAATTGATTATTTAAAATCAATATGTCAGAGGTATTTAGCTAATGAGATTTGGTGTAAGCTGAAATCAGAAACCGATAGTAGAATAGTAACCGTTCGTACAGATTTAAAAAAACTTATTACATGTTATAATGCAGCTGTCGATAAATTAACTGATGTTATAACAAATGAAGACTTGTTTAACTACCCATCATTTCCCCTGGAGTTTGATCAATACTTAAGCCACGATTCACCGTATCCAAAACCATATGAATTCATTCCAAGTAGCACAAAACATTCCGAAAATGTGCTCGCGATTAAAAATTTTATGAAACGTTTAAAACTTATAAACTCCCCATCCGAATTCCATCCCTCTAACTCCATAAATATGCAACAGCAAATACGCAGCTATTGTAAACAAATAGGATGGTTTGATAACCCTGAAAAAGTTGCTTGCAAAGTTCTAGCACTTCTGCCGAGCGAGTTTTTTAATCTTGATATGCCTTGCGAAGATGTCAGTAAAAATTTCGAACAGTATAATTTGATCGATTTTTTGAATATAGTTGTTTATGAGAAAATAAATAGTTTACACAATTTTGATAACAGATTTGCAATATACGATAAAGCGTCTATGGAAGAATATCGTAATGTTAACTGGTTGTACGACATTGAAGTCGTTTCCGGTATGAAACACAAAATCATCGCATATGACGATGAATTAGATCAATTTATTAAAGCAAAACGACGAAAATTAGATAACAGTGAAATGGAGTATCTTATGCTTGAAGACAAAGACTGTACTTTAGTTGAAGAGAGTATAAAAGCAGTTGATAAAAATATTTCGTCATACAATGATTGCAGTGACGCAATGAAACAATTGGAAAAACAACTTGAAGAAGAAAGAAAGAAATCTTATGAATTCGAGAATTTGCTTCGAGCGGCGCTATCAGACGTTTAACGTTTTCCGCTCGAATGTTTTATTTAAATATTTGTTTTATGAATTAAATCAAATTAATTGCACTTTTAATGTTTTTATTCGTACGCCTTACTTTAATAGTATAGTAAAAACCGTTATGTTGGTAAGTTTTGTATAAATATAAACCGTAAATGTAATGAATGTCCACACAGAATAGCAGCTCAATGCTGCTGTGTTTCGTATGGTGAGTGTAGAGAGCCGGAGAGCCTTTTTACTGGAAACTAGGCATTCTTCATTCATCTTTGTCCTCTTGGTGGGAACGCATCTGTATTTTGATTCTTAATCGGGGATAGATGTAGATGTCCATGGGCCACAGTATCCGCTTACCATTAGGTGGACTGTGTGCTTGTTTGTCACCCTTATTCTATAACTCATCGAAAAGAGAATTTGCCTAGATGGATATGCTTTTATTATCTATTACTACACTACGATCACTGTCATCTGGCTGTTCCGATGCAGTTATTATACTTTTTGCCCTGATCCACAGTGCGAACCTAGCGCGGTTGCGATGACGAGCGCGAAGTATCAAACATATGAAACCGCCGTTTGCGTCCATAGTGTAGTGACTAAGGCCTAGCGCGACGGGCATGAGCGAGATAGCGAACGTCATTTTCAAACGTTCCTATCCGCACGTTATGGCCCCACTGCGGGCCTAGTCAGCAAGCGACCCAATACGCGGGTGGCGGGAGTATCAAACCAGGTCGGTCTTATCGCTCGACATAAGCGCGTCTTCAATTTTTTTTGATGATTTAAGGTGATATTTTACTCATGATATAATCAAATGTTGACACGGACATTCGTGTGTACTCAAAGAATTTTCTAGGGTCTCAATTCTTCATACAAAGTAAAAAATTCACTATTTATTTTTCTGTTTTTATTTATTTCGTGCACACCCTCTCTTATGTTCAACATCTCCCATCAGGATCGAACTGTCTAGTAATGATCGCCATGGTTTGCAACACCTGAAATACGGTTTAAGCACTACAACATGACTCATCACTGTGGGTACTGCACGCCCCCGCCGTCGCGTCCGCAGCAGGCCCTAGTCGCCGCGCATTCACTGTTGACGCACACTTGTTTTCCATAGTCAACTTTAAAATACTCACGAGACGATATCCTGCGGTTAAAAAGTTTGGAAGTCGTCTCCATTTTCTGAATAATTTGATAAGAAAATCATTATCTTAACACGATTTTTTCTTAAATACAAACTTTTTGTGTCATATGTAAGTCAAGTCCAGTTCGAAAATAAAATCATAACAGGAAGTTTTCTCGAAATAAATCTTAACAGTAGTTAGTAACAATCCAATCTTTTAACAACATTTTTGGATTTCCTAAGTTAACTCAACAGTTTTGTCTTCGTCAAAGGAGCCGACAGAGGAAAAATCAAAGATGCTTTTGCATGCGCAGTTTAACTACGATCTGGCCATGATTCAACCAATTACCCGATGCTGCACTGGAGGATTAAAATGGCCAAGTTGTAGTGTCCACTTGTAAAACTATATTTTTTAGTGATCGGACAGGGTGGAAAGTGTCCATTCAATCACATTTTATGGTCACTAAAGGAATAAACAATGGAATTGGGAGGTGCACCCTTTCTTGGCCACCACTATGTATTTATTTCAACTTAGTTGCACAATAAATGTTCAAAGGCGGACGCCTAAAGCCTGACGCGTGGATATTCTTGAACACTAAGAAGTGCATCCTGGCTTCAAGGTCTGATTTGGCATTTTATATTGTTAAAATGTAAAGAAAAAATTAGTTGCCATTAGCCGTGGTAGCTCAGGGGCCAAGCGCTCGCTGTAAATTTAACAGTACGCGAGCAACCAGGGTTCGATCCCGCTCAGCACCAATGAAATTGTTAGTTGCAATTTTAGGTGCAAATTTACCACGTGCTCGACGGTGAAGGAAAACATCGAGAGGAAACCGGCATGTCTGAGAAATAAGAACAAAAATATTTCCAAGACATGTGACATGTTCGCCAACACGCATTGGGGCAGCACGGCGGACATTTCCTTGTCCCTAAAAACTCAGGAATGAGAGGAGGCTAGACTGTAACTTTAACTTTTTTTTATTCGGCAGTAAGAAGGTACTTAGACTAAGGCGGATGGCATGTGATAGTAAGATAAAAGGCGATAGAGCGAATAAAAAACTGTGGTTGTCAATCCGTATGCCCAAGTGCGGTAACTTTGGCAAATATCCCTCTTACGAGCAATCTATGGGGGACGCCTATATTCAGCAGTGGTTCTGAAAATTACTCGATCTAGTCGTAAGAATGAACTATGGTACATGCCTCGATAAATTGCTGTACTGTATATTTCTTTACATGTTATTTCTAAAATAACAAAGTGGGAGCAACATGTAGCGTCGAAGGTACAAAACATTCAGCTGGGATCGTTAATTCTACTGTGGCCCATAGATATTTACATCTATCCTCGGTGAAAATGAAGACTGAAAATGCAGATGCGTTGTCAGCCCTAAGGACTAAGACTGACTGCCTTGTTTGTAGTAAAAAGGGTCTCAGTTTCTTCCATAGTCATCATACGAAACAGCATTTCAAACGAGGCATTAGGCTAAGCGCTTACTCTGACTCCTCGACAATCTTTGCTCTTTGCCCTTAAAGAAGAAATTTCGAGCTAATCCTGATTCTTTAATTCTGAATCTTTACGCTTTGCGTATAGTCAGGAATTATGTTTATTCGAGCCTAACTCCTCGAGGAACCCTTACAATACTTAAATTTCTTAGTATCACGAATTTTGACATGTGCTGGTTTCCACAACTATGTTTCAGTCAAGTTTCACATGAGTGTCGTAATAGGCTAGGGACGTCTAAGATAAAAATGCCTCCTTAAAATGGCGGCGTGGAAGCTGGCACTGCGAGCATCACCAATTCGCCTATCAAATGTGGCAATTATGGCAAATCCTGTTTTAATTGACTAGACCCGTGCTCGGATCCATTGGACTCGTAGACGTGATAAAAAGTGTCTCGCCTGCAATGTGCTCCTTTTTTTCTTGAGCATGTAAAAATCCAATCTGAAAGGGAGATTCCATACCCTGTCTGGCGAAATTGGTAATTTTCGTGAGTTTGTATCGTAGACCCTCAATATCTAAAGTATATATTTTTTTATAGAACTGAAGTAACAAACGAACTTGCAATACACCTGATGGCAAGCAACCGCTGCATTCCATGGGCACCTGCAGCCAACTTTATACAACGAAGCCTGTAATTACACAGGTCCATACAGAATTTGTGAATGAGTTTGACTTACTACCAAGTACAGTGATGATTCGTTTATGAGCTGTAGGTATGTCTGTCCCTATGGAATTGTTTGCAAAGGTACTTTACATTGTTTTTAAGAGATCCAAGAGCATTTTCAGATATTTTGTGTTGGATATTGCACGCGTCATAACGCGAAGCGTTATTAGGTAGTGCTTTACTCTCGACACGTCAAGTTCAAGCAATTTTGTGTTCTTAAAATGCCGCTATCATAATCATATTGCACTTTTACGATAATATGAGTAGCCGTATATCAAGAAAACACTAATTAATCCATCCCACCCATATTTTCTAAAAAAACATTTTATATTGCTACTTTGAAAAAATCAATTGGTTCCATATTATATATCAATAGCCTAGTACGCGTAGTCTGTTAATAAAATGATTTTCTTATAAGTTTTATTGCTATTAAATATTATTTTCATTCTTTCATATATTTTTTAGCCTTTGAGAGACAAAGAACAAAATATCACAAATCACAGCCTACATCAATTTTATACTTTGTGTTTTCGATTTATTTTGGTAAACATTATTTATTTTTTTCCCTGTAGGTGACACTACCTGTTAAAATAATAGCGCGCTAAATTTAAAACATGCAAATAATATGTTTTAAGTCAGGAATACAGTTTATTTTTTTCATCAAAATGAAATGAAACGCTACATTGATAATATCTTCTAATCTGTAAATAACAATATATGGATATATGTTGAAGTTTTTCTACAAATGTGGATAGAAACATTCGAAAACAAATGTTATAGCTAGTATCATTAAGGACCTTGCAGTTTTTATATCGAAAAAAAGCTTGTGCCATCAAGACTTGAGTTGTTGGTGTATGAGTTTATTTAAGTAAGTATATCATTGATGCAACATTGATTTATGATGTGGTAGAGTCATGCTGCAGCTATATTATGGTTGTAGCAAAAAATGGGTCGGCTTGACTAGGGAAGGACCAGACCCTCACAGAATACCAGTGTAAAATAGCAGCTTATCGCTGCTGTGTTTTGAATGGAGAGTGTACAGAACCGTAATCCATTTTTACTGGAAAGGAGGCATTCCATTTTAGTCCTCAGGGGTGACACCACATCTGCATTTTGATTTATAATTGAAGATAGATGTACATATCTATAGAATGGATCACAGCATCCACTTACCATGAGGCGGACTGTGCGCTCATTTTCACTCTTATTCTATAAAAAACCAGTGTACCAAACTTGTGTGATCATGAAATCAAGTAGAGCTGTTTTCAACAATTTTTTTATAAAATTCAACATTCAAATAAGATGTATTAAAAGTAGAGAAAGTACATTAGAAAAAAAGCTAATAATAATGCACAAAGTTGATTTCAATCTTAGCTACTGAGTCAAATGATTGAAAGACTGGAATACATACATAATAATACATAAACACTCACGCCTGTCACCCAGAGGGGTAGGCAGAGATTATGGACTTCCATTTGGCACGATCCTGACACACCTCTCTCGCTTCCTCCACATCCATATACCTACGCATACACGCTCGTCGGTTAAAGGTACTCTTGATTTGGCCCATTTTTAATATATCGCCAATTTGGTCGATAAACTTTCGCCTAGGGCGACCCTTCCCGACTATGCCGTTCACCTCTGCAACATAAATTTGCTTTGTCACTCTTTCCTCATTCATTCTTTCTACATGGCCAAACCACCGAAGCATTCCTTTCTTAATCCTGGTCACAACATCATCTTGCAAACCACACTCTTCTCTTATTAAACAATTTCTCACTCTGTCATTCAGCTTCATCCCTAACATACTCCTTAATGACCGCATTTCTACAGCATTTATTCTACTCTCATGCTTCTTCTGCCACACCCAACTTTCACTACCATACATTAAAGTAGGTACTAACACAGCATTGTGAATTGCCATACGTGCCTTTTTGGACACATTCTGACTTTTCACAATAGAGTGTAGAGCCCCATTCACTCTATTTCCTGCATTCACTCGTCGTTCTATATCCTTATCATATCTACCATCCCTGCTAAACACACATCCCAAATATACAAACTCATCTACTTGCTCTACCAACTCCCCTTCTATTCTTATTTCACATATCGTTTTACTTTCTTCTCTTTCAAAAACCATAACTTTCGTCTTACTTGCGTTCACTTTCATTCCCTTTTCTTTTAATGTCCTGTTCATTAATGTAACCATCATTTGCAACTCGGCTGCCGACGACGCAAGTATGACTTGATCATCGGCGTACAAAAGGCATTTGACGGTTAACTCACCCATTCTTAACCCGCATTCTTCTACTTTCAAATTTTCCAAACAACTGTCCATAAACAGGTTGAACAACCACGGGGAAGCCACACAGCCCTGTCTGACACCTTTATGGATGTCAAACCAGTCCGAGTAGGCCCCGTTGATCCTGACACAAGCACTAGAGTCCCTATATAGAGACTTCAATGCCTGTATCAGACTGGAATATGGGCTCTTATGTGCATATCAGCACCCCTCTAAATGTCTTGTGGTTAATGGCCTCAAATGGTCTGGTTTTCAGCTTGTTGCACTTAGGGTCGAGCTTCAAAAGTTTCAAAAGCATGCACTTAGCATCAAGCTTTAAAAGTTTCGAAAGCCATGTTTCCAATTCCCCAACACTAGTGTTAAATGTTTGGTTCCATGGTGGCGAGTCTTCAGTCAGTGTCCTAGTATGTTGGGTCCTTATTAAATCTTTTGATGTGTGACTTAAATTCCTCTTTGTGCAAACTAGTTTTATAACATGTGTTGTTTAATGTAACCTGTTTACTGTCTAAGATTTAGCAATCATCATTTTTTGGCTGCACAACATTTAAGCATGCATCAGCAAATTCAGTGAATATAGGCTCTATCATATATTCTCTAATCAATGCATCAGGATGAGAGGATTTGTCTAATATTTCCAACATTTCTCTCAAGTGAGGATTTTCTATACATTTCTTAAGTTCTGATGACTGTTCTGAAAGTTAAAAGAAATATTTTAAAAAGGTTATTTATAAATATTATTTCTTATACTAACATAAATATTACTAGCATAATAAAATAGGCCCAACAAACAATTATTTATAGGCCACAACAATAAAATTGTATGACTTCCAATTAATTTCTTCCAGGTCTGGATATTTATCCATGTGCATATTATATGTATGTAAAGCACCTCCATGATACAAGAGAAATCTTAGTGAGGGTAACATATTGTGTAAAAAGAAAAAAAATAAGAACTCTACGAAGACTATATCCAGTAATAAATAATAAAACAGGTATTGGTATTTAGTAATGACTAAAAAACGTAAAAACTAATATATTAAACATTTTTTTCCAGAATTAAATCAGGAATTCACATGTTATTGATCATCTGGGCTCAGCAATATAAATTACACAATTTGATTTTCAAACACAAGTACATTGGTTTCTAAGTGATGTCTTCTTGAAGCCAACTTAGCAATTTCAATATTAAGCAAGATTAATTTCTGATAGAATAGATCAAAAATAGTTCAGATATATTGGAGGCCTATTAAAGCTGCACAGCTCATTTTTATTTAACATCAATATTCAACTTTAACATTTTTATTTATTTATTTATTTAAACTTTCATGCACAAAGCTTTACATATGGTGGACTTAATGGCATAGGGCATTCTCTCCCAGTCAACCATTAGGCTAAACAGAGATAGACATACAAGAGGCATGCAGCAGTAATCAAAGCAGGCAGGCTTAAAAAAATTATATATATACATATATATTATATTCATATTATAAAATGTGTATGTTGATAGATTACCTAGTAACTTTAATTTTTCTATTGGCACGGTATCTTCTGTTGGGTATTCATATTCAATCTTATTTTCTTCAGTATAATTTACTGGTGGCTCTGTTGGAGTGGGGGCAGAGCAAGGATTTTCTTTGTGACATTTATAGCAAGCAACCGAACAACTAAAGTAAAAAATAATGAAACAAATAAGTATCATGCATCAATTAGTAAAAACAATCAGTAAAATTATAGACATCGGTACTTGCGAACAGGAGTGGGGCTGGGTTCAGGGGAAGCCCCCTCCACCCTTCCCCTCTACGGTAAAGTATAGTTTATGAGTAATGATTTTTTTTGTAAAATCATGTCATCCCTTATTTACACAGGAATATTGACCCAAAGTTACTTCTGCAACAGTTTCAGCATTGCGGGAAGTGCAGCTCCTTTGCTCTTGCGTAACAAATCACAGGCACCCATGCTCACCTACGGAGCTTTGGCGTATTGGTTGCATTTGGTGACCAGCCTCAGCCACTTCGGCTCACACAGATGACTGCGATTAGTTACAGTGGGGGAGGGGGGGGGGGGGGGTTTGCTCTCCCTCTGAGCCTATAGCTTTACAAAAACATTAGGGGTAGCCAACCCAAACAACCAAGTCTATCAAATTTCAAAATAAACTAAAAACAGTCACATAGTGGCAATGTAAGAATATTCATTTACACATACAGTTCTATGGGTGTTCTAAGAGCCAATGAAGGAAACTGAAACATGAGATGGGCATTAGTATCTTCCTAACAACAACTCAAAATTATTAAAAAAACTAGGTGCCAACCCGCCTGTCAAATATGGCAATAATGGAAAAAAGTAGGCAGGCCAATGTTTAGCAGTGGTCTTTTATTACTTAATTTAATTATCAGCCCATAGTACATATCACTACTATACGTCCCAGGGTCTAATATAAGAGACGTGCTCGGGGCTCCGGCTAATTTAAAATATAACATGTTTTACAATACATAATTTTATCAATAAGAATTTTATCAAGGTAAATTTTTATTGATGCACTTACTAAGGTTGTAGACACGTCGGGCATTTGTATTTAGAATTATTTCCGCAATGTATGCAACTCATTTTATCTAGAGGATTGTATTAAAAAAATATATTTTCATCAATCGTTGTTTAAATATTTTACATCCATTCAATAAATATTTTAAGTTTTAGAATATTTGTTTTTGTTTAGATGTAGATGTCAAACTCAATTTTTTATAACTGGCTTTACGGCTCTGGGTTCTAGCCGTTCTGAGCCTCTCAGCTAATAGAGTACACTGTTTCACAATATGTTGATGCGACACATTGCACAGCTCTTGGGAGATTTTGAGGGTAACTTGAGCCAGCAGACAGTTGGCGATAGTATTTCAAGGCGCCTAAGCAGACAGACACCTTATCTTGAGAGTCATATCACTATAGGATCACCTGTGTCACCGTTTCTACTAATAGTTCACATGCGTAGACATTTAGTACACAAAATGTCACCACTTTTACATATCAAAATCTACTTCAAACCATTATTTAAACAATGATACAGGAGCAGTAATCCGCCGCCGGTCAAGTTCCCGCCAACACTTCAATTAGTAAATCACAGCACATGAGTAAAGAAACCGTACCTTACAGAGGCAAAGCTTCATACAACCGCGCTGTAATAGTTACACTACTACAAACTTGAGTCGCGTGCGTGCGTGAACACTGGCGGCTCGTCACGTACAGAGAGAAACTGCTTTAAACCGGCTCGACCATAACTTATTATTTTTACACTTATTATTAATAAGTGTCAAATTTGGTTTTTCAAAGAATTATTATTCGTATCAAATGAAATATAAAACTGTGTAAATATGGTTTACTGTATTGTTTGTCAATAATAGAACAAAAATATATCATTTTTAATTATCCCAAAGACTCCACCAGGTAAGTTGTAACTTAAACATAATTTATTATTTTTAATTAGCAGATAGATACCTCATACATATAACTCAAAATTAAAAGAAAAGGTAGCAATACCTAGGAGTGATTATACTTATGAGTGATTGAATAGTTATTTTAATAATGTTTAAAATTTAATAATTGCGTTTATAAATTATATAAGTAGGTTCATCTTTTTTCATTATAATTTCAGACGACAAGAATGGTAAAAAGCTGTTGGACAAGAAGATCTTCTTTCAAAACTTTTTGATCATAAAAAAGGCAACAATATAGAATCTTTGAGGATCACTTCGAAAAATCCTGTACCTGTTAAGCATTCTAAAAAATAGCTTACTTTCTCTACTTTTTCAACACTTAACCTGCCAACAAATGGCGGCACTTATTCAAGTTCCAGCCAATGTGAGAATGTAACTGAAAGGCATGTATGAATTGTTTGAATAAAAATTTCGCGAATATTTTGATCTCGAAAGGAACATTGTAAATATTGGTTTTGAAGTTTTAAAATGCGTGCAAGATTATATATCTGTTATGCCATGTGAGTGCTATCTAATAGGTTATTTGAAAAAACTTTACGTTAGATTATAATTTACCATTTCATTAAAAGGCGCAAGAAATTGTTGAAGAACAAAAATTATAAAAATTTAATATTCAGAAAAAGTAGTTTATAAAAAAATATTCTAAAAGCTGATTAACGTTTTGCTTATTTAATTTTGTCATTCTGTATCAACCCTACCAAAAACCAAAATAAGTAAATATTTTGACAGCTCCTTAGCTGTCTACGCTCTGTAAACGGTTTACGGTTTCTTTACTCATGTGACCACAGATTACTTAAGTAGTAAGCTAAACTATCAAGGACAAAGAGTATATAATCACTACGTTTTATTCAAGGAGTAAATCATAGGTATCTTAACCAAATAAAACGTCATTATTTCAAAGATATCTTTGCATTATTCTCATTCTCGAACTTAACTCGAATGAGAGTGCAGTGAAGTAGCTGTAAGCATTTTATCGTATAGACAGTTATGGAAACGTCTTTTTTATTTAAAACTTATAAGTAGTTATCTTAAAGTATACATAAGCAAGCTATACCTATAGCGCGCGTTAGCGAGTAAGAACAGTAAGCACGAGTATGAACAGTCTCGAAATTGCAAGAGCGACGATAGTAGTCATAGTAGAAAAGGACACGCGCATTGATTGTTTCTTTCGCTGGTATTTACTTGAATTTGAAGTTACCTCAGTGAAATTTACAGTAATAGGCTATAAAAACGATTCAAGGAAGCAAACTTATAAGAGACAGAATAGATAGCTTGATCGGTAAGTAATGTTTTGATAAGAAAACACTAATTTTAACAAAATTAATCAGGGTGTCACAAGTTGTTTCAGGTAACGCGCGTCTACATCTATCTATTATCTCATCTCCTGGTTTGTCATCTATTCCTATCGCTTCTTACGACACCACACGATTGACCCAATTTTACCATAACCTGACTTTAACAAAGACCTTGTACTGACTAGTGAAGCTCCGAATTTTACAATTGGAGTTGTTCTTTCATAAGGTATAATATATAATTTGTAACGTAACATCCACACTAGGATTTTCTCCTGTATCATGGGGGAAGGTTACAAACATAAATTGCACAAGGACGAACATCCAGACCCGGAACAATTATTTGTAGGCCATGCAAATACTTGTTCCGTGCGGGATTCGGACCCGCGGCCCTTAGCGCTGCAACTCAATTTCTAAGCCACTGCGCCACGCAGCCATTGACGTGTAACAAGCGCATAGCTTCTTACGCATCGATGGACTTAAACATAGGGTTAATTACAATATCTACTATTGAAAAGGAACTGTTGGCCATAATCTGTGCAACAAAATACTTTCGTCTGTACTTGTTTTATAGAAAATTTAAAGTTGTCACTTGTTAATAATCATAAGCCGCTCCAGTGGGTTATGAATCTTAAGAAGTCTAATTCTAGATTACGCTTCGGAGACTTAAATTAAGCAAATATAATTTCACTATAATTTATAAGCAAGACAAATTAAACATCAATGCCGACGCCTTATCGCGAGTCAAGATTAACGAGCTCTTTAGTAGTTATTCCTACAGAGAAACCTGCATCTATTTCAGGCTCTAGTACTGCAACAGCTCACACTAGTAATGAAAATCCTATTTTAGAAATACCTTACATATATAAATTTACTCGACAAATATCTTTAGTTTTGGTAGGGGATTTAAAAAAATGACTTACAAGTACAAAACAGTTTATGACATAGACTTTTACGACTATCTAACTCTCCGTTTCGAATCTTGAAAATGACGTCATTACCACAATAAAGAAACACGTGAACCTTAAAATAAAAACTGATGTTATAATATACCCTCATTTGGCTATGTACACAATTATGCCTATAATACACGATACCTTCAAAAGTTTTGCTTTGATACTTATGCTAACCATAACAGAGCTAGAAAATGAGAAAGAATACTTACGCCAACAGGAAATAACTCTAAATAACTCAAAAATCAGGATATTTTTGAGTTATTTAGAGTTTAGGGCAAAACCAACCATCGAGATATTACCGTATGCTTTTTTTGCGTTATTTTCTAGATACTTTTAGCCTAAAATGATAGAACGCATAGCCGAATATATTAATGAATGTTGTTAGCGACGATGTATAACTAACTCCTTATATAAAATTATAGTATACTGCAGTCCCGAGGCACCCCGGTATCGTTGCACTCAATAGCTCGTAAGTCCCCATTTACGAGCCTATTTCGATGAAGTTGTAAAGACCGCAGGGCCAACAGCATACACTTTCAGAAAAAAAGTGATTATTCATTCCGAATTCAGCAGAATAAGAAGGAAAAGGAAAAATAGACAAAAAAATCTGAAGAAGTGTTATTATTCGACATTGTGCTATCACTGCGCTCTCTCATAGTATCATCCCGCCAGCGAACCCGCTCCATTAGTATTTATAAGCGCCAACAAATGTAATATATGTGGTTGAGCCAAATATAACCATAAACTTATAAGGCAAAGGTTCTCTGTCGTTCCATCCTTTACTAAGCCCTTTAGAATAATCCACCTTGATTTTCTTACCGTCATAAATGGAAAATATCTCACACAAGTCGATGCTTTCCCGAAATATACCCAAGCATACTAACTAAGAGATGGCTCAGCCCTAAGCGTTATTCAAGCTTTCTTGAAGTTTTGTACCCACCATAGCGTTCCTTCGACCGAATTTCAATCGACCGTAGTTCATCAAGGAACGGAATTTATTATATATATAAATTGTAAAAACAGCTAATTTTTTAATTAGCTGTTTTTATAATTTACTCTCACTCGCTTTCATGTGGTTCTATGAGTATAGAAACTGTACAGAGGCAAAGCTTACCTATTTTGGTAGGGTTGGCACAGGAGGATAAAACTAAATAAATAAAACCTTTATCACCTTTTTTTTTACTTAAGATATAATATTTTTGAAGTTATACTTCTTTTGGGGCGTTTGGGAAAAAAGATGAGAGTGAATTTTTACGATGCACGCGCACACCGACACCTAAAAACGCCCACTTCAGTGGGACTCTCAAGTTTTTTGTTTTGTTACGCTAAAGAAATATAACTTTCTACGTGCGTACATAAGTACACAGATACTTTTTTTTACAAACTACGTATTCTAAACATTTTACTTTTATAATTATTGTTCTTCAACAATTTGTTGTGGCTTTTAATTAAATGGTAAATTCTAAAAATGTATAGCTTCTTTAAATAATCTATTAGAAAGCACTCGTATTTCATAACAAATATAAGCTCTTGAACACATTTTAATATTTCACTACCTACCTATATTTACACAATATTTCTTTCGAGAAATTTTTGCTTCAGCAATACCTACAACAAACGCTATAAAATTGTCAGAAGGTATTGTATTAAAACCCCCTTAAATACTATCTTTATTAAAATCCTTGTAATGGCTGAAAAACAGAAACTTTTCCCATATTTATAAGTTGTTCAGATCTATTAACGTACAGTTTTATTTTCTCAGATTTGTGGTGTACGAGACATTTTCTATATCTTATAAATCTTCTATATAAATATCCCGACACATAGGCTTCCTAGCCGTGTTGGATCCATCGGTTGACTCCTCGGTGGAAGTTAGACTTATTCAGTGGTATAATTTTTAAAGCAAGGTAAACATACTAGTCAACAGTTTCGCGTAGTGTTTCCCACAACTACCAGCTTAGGTGTAACACGGACGTTATACATGATCTTTGTCGTGTCCAAGTTCATCTTCAGTCTTATCCGTTACGAGACACTATTGCATCATTGAGCATAGTACTGAGGTCCTACGGGAATTTTGCTATAATGACTATAGCGTCGGCAAATCGACGGTGAGTTGATGCTTGCCATTGATGTTTATTTTTTTATTTACTAACTCACCATTACAGGAGTGGAGCCTAATGCAATAATGTAAAAAAGACAAATAGTTTAATGTCACCCTCTCGAATTCCGCCAATGTACAATTAAATATGTCTAATCGTTGTGCTACGATGTTAAGCATTCTAGCTGCACGAACAACCGGTGCGTACTTTAAGATATTTGTACGAGCAACTGGTAGGTCCAGCAACCCTCCCCTCTGCTCTCGTCGTAGCCTAGGATTAGGCACGAGAAACTGCAGTGATTCTAGTATTTTCGGATTATTTAATCTACCACGTAAGATCAACAATATGTACTTGAGTAGCGCAAAGTTCCGTCTAACTTCCAACTTATAATATCCAACCATTCCTATTACAAAAAGGGTTGGATACATAAGAGGATAAAAAGGGTACACCCCGTATTGCTTTTGTGGGGGGTGGAAGGAAAAGGGGAGATCGCCCGCCGGGCAAGGTGTTCTGGCCGGGGAGTGGCCAACGCTCCGAGTGATAGTTCGGAGCTATTCTATATTGTGGAGCAGGTAGGAGCGATTTAGGCCTCGATGTGATTCGCTTGTGGCGCGACGACAGCGCCGCCACGCTTTAAATAGAGGTACCGGGTAAACTTATTTTGTATTTTGTCCAGCATGAGGTTATACTTGGTTTCATAAGGACTCCAGATGAAAGCACTGGTTTCTAGAATGCTTCTTACTAAAGCATTATATAATAACTTCACAGCGGCAGTGTTAAGGAAGTTATGCGTTTCACGCATTATGAATCCTGGGTTTTTAAAGGCCTTTTTACACACCTGTACAATATGAGTACGAAACGTTACGTCCTCGGTAAATAAGACGCCAAGATCACGTAAGTATACAGCCAACGCAATTGATGACATCCCCTTCCATGAGGTAGTTGAAATGTATCGGGGTCCTCGTGCGTGTGAAAGACATCACATTGCATTTTGATATATTAAACAGCAATTTATTCTCCCAACTCCACTCCACCGCCCGATCAATATCGCATTGGAAAAGGTCCCAATCAAACTCGTCAGTAATCCTTAGGAATAATTTGAGATCATTCGCAAAGAGTAAACAACCCGCGTCTCCTGTGGAAGGTCATTTATCATAATGATAAATTTTAATGGACCCAAATTACGCCCTTAACTGTCCCTTGTAAGAGTTCGATACGAGTTTGAGGTGTAGCCAGCGTAGTCCACGAATTGCCTTCGGTTCCCTAAATAACTAGAAAAGAACTGCAAGAGGTCTGGAGTGAAACCAGACATTGCGGATTTCCTCAACAAGACGTCATTGTCCATACTATCGAAAGCCTTCCTAAAGTCGAAATAAGCTACGTCCAGCAGGGCACCGGCTTTTGAATCAGAGCTGGTGCTAAGTGATTCAATAACCACATCAAGTTGGAATTTGTGCTGCGGTCGGTCCGAAAACCATGCTGTGTATCGTTAAATTGTACGTTAACCTGTTGATACAGTATTATGTCCAGTACAATAGCTTGAAAACGTTGCAGCGGTGAACAGTTTCGAATTTCATATTACGTCACTCCGACTTACATCCCTCTGCATTTGTATAGGTTTCGTACTGTGGCTATGTACTCTAGTATCCATTATAGCCCTACTGAACCCTTTAGCATTTCGACAGACAGTGGACTTTGCATCGCTAATAGGTCTGTAGGAACGCCTTAAATTCAGAGGAATCAAAGGATTTCTCACAGTTCACACACACAAAGGGGCAGATTGGGTCTTCTATTGAATTTGCTCAAGGCCGACTAGTATGTATGTGGTCTATGGTACTAAAGCCTTTTCGAAACTGGTTGGAAGTAGTGAAATCTGCGTGCGGAACGATTGGCAATGACTCGCAAAACTATTACGTAAACGCCACTCAGAAGGGAAATCGGTTCGATGTTTTTCAGTAGAGAATTGTCGCCTTTCTTGAAGAACAAGACCATTACACTTCTACTCTACGCCTCCGGAGTATTGCTGCCTTATAGGGTATACCTCATTAAATCATGGTATAATAAAATTCAGGATATCGTTGGAAAGGAAACTACTTACCTCCTTATCTCTTTTCCTAGGCTTTAAGTTCTAAGAAAATAGAGAAGGGAGGTGACCCTGGCGCGTTGCGCTGCTTCGTGATAGATCATTAAAGTGACGATTAACGAATATCGTATCGACAGATACATACGGATATCGTATCGACAGAGTATAGAACTAAATGGACATCTATATTAGTGGGTTAATTACCTTAGCATCCCCAATATAAGCGGTGGATGACATTTGTTTGCCTACATGCAATTTAGCGCTGGTAACAAGTCTGTTCCAATCACAGTACTTGATAACTAACATCTAAACTCTGATTTTAGTCACCTGTGATAATATGTCGGGGAGAAATTTAAAATCTCTTTGGTTGTAATGTTTATATCTGACTGGCTTTAATATCAATACATATAGGATATTAAGAAAAAGAAAATGAAAATGTAAAAAACAATTTCCCGCCATTTTTCAATTGTTTTTCTGTCCGCCAAAATGACGAAGAAATTCGATACATTCTGAAGTTTTCCTCTAAAAAAGGGAAAAATGCAACTCAAGGTGCGAAAACAATTTTTTGACGTTTATTGACCTAATGCAGTGTCAGGAAGAGTTTGTACTAGTCTTACTGACACTGTATTAGGTCCATACAAAGGTTCGTTCAAGCGTTTTCGGTCCGGGGCATCGATATATATGTACTACGTACTAGAATTCGCATTCCGAACATACACTATGTTCAACTGCAATCCGTACAGTGTGTCATTTAGTGTAGTGTCAATCTACTAGTTAGTCTGTGGTGGCGCAACTGCGTATGCGCGACTAGTAGTTTTGGCGGGAACTTGACCGGCGGCGGTTTGCTGCTCCTGTATTATTGTTTAAATAATTGTTTGAAGTGGACTTTGATATGTAAAAGTGGTGCGATTTTGTGTATTAAGTGTCTGCGCATGTGAACTATTAGCGGAAACTGTGAAACAAGTGCTCTGATGGTGATGTGATTCTCAAAATAAGGTGTCTGTCTGCTTAGGCGCCTTGAGATACTATCGCCAACCGTCAGCTGTCTGCTGGCTCAAGTTGCCATCAAAATCTCCCAAGAGCTACACAATGTGACGCATCAACATAAGTTATTAAGAAGAAGAAGTATGCGCGACTCTACTATCGGCCGCGCATGCGCGAAGACATAGAGTAGTGCACATTTTTTGTTTAGAATGGCTTCTCTAGTACGTAGTACATATAACTCAATGGTCCGGGGCTTTTGATGTCGAAGATGCAGCTCGCTCTGATCGCCCTCATACGGATAAAGTCGATGACATTTTTGAAAAAGTGGAGCAAGATCGGCATATTAATAGTTACGACATAGCCAAGGAATTGAGAATTGACCACAAAACAATTTTGACCCATTTGAAAAAGACTGGCTTTATAAAAAAACTCGATATTTAGGTACCACACGAAGTCACTGAAAAAAAACCTAAGGAATCGTGTACTTATTGAAAGCTCAAAGAGAGCCATTTTTGAAAAGGTTGATCATTGGTGATGAAAACTGGATCAACTATGACAAGAACGTGCGAAAAAGAACATGGTCAAAGAGTAGTAAAGGTCCACCAACTGTAGCGAAACCCGAATTAACACGCAATAAGGTGATGCTGTGTGTATGGTGGGATTGGAAGGGCATCGTTTATTATGAGTTTTTACCACCGGGCAAAACTCGAACCGAGAAAAAACAGAACTGACTAACAGAAAAGGAGTGATCTTTCATCATGATAACGCCAGACCACACACATCTTTGGCCACTCAGCAAAAATTGAGAGTGCTTGATTGGGAACTGTTAATGCATCCACCATCCACCATATAGTCCTGACCTTTTCACCTGTTTCGGTCTCTTCAGAATTCTTGGGGTAGTGTTAGGCTCATATCAAGAGAGGACTGTCAAAACTACTTGTAGCGTTTTTTGATCAAAAATCCCAATACTTCTATAGCAAAGGTATTATGTCACTACCATGTTGTATATGCAATATGGCAACGAGTTACCGAACAAAATGTTATATATGTATATTATAATTAAATATTAAAAATAATGTCTTGAATTTGTATACAAAATATGAAAAAACTCTTCCCCGGCCTTATATTATTATGTTCGATGCGGGAATCCGGCAAGACTAACTAAAACGTGTAAACAACGGGTGTAAACAATTATTTATATATAATAAATTTTTATTTATAATGAAACATATGCTTTTATTTTTGTACTTTATTTATGCTCATAATATTTACAAACAAGACAATATGTACTATGTCACGACACGCAATTCCATAAAAAGCAGATTATACAACAGTCATGAATCTAAAATACTTTACAAATTACTGATACACGTCAATAACAGATATATAAACTTGATTGTACTTTTTTATAAATATAATTTAAAAAAAAAATAAATCTCTAAGTTTTATTATAATATTAAAAATCATAAAAAGTACAATGACTTAAACACTAAGACCTTAATATTCTATAGAATTTTTAAGGTTTGGTACTGTTAAATAACAGTACCATTTTTGGACTATTTTCATTAAAAATATTACATTAACATAAATTTCCATCTTGCCTTTATTTGATTTAAAGTTCGTTCATACACAAACAATCACTCAAGTTTGACACGTCGGTCCTGATGTGGATGACGTGTAGGGCCGACCGATGTACTACGACCACATGAGTAAAGAAACCGTACCGTACTACGACTTACTAAAATGTTTAATATGAGTTGATCGATGACTTAACGGTGACGTAACGTTTACATGACGATGACGTGACTGAAGTGTGTGCATGAACCTCAATAGAAATTTGTATAAACTTGCATAATCCGTTTTTAGAACTAATATTTCGTAGTTGTTGTAACGGACGGACTGCTGGACGGAAAAAGGCTTATTAGGGAAACTTTAAAATAGTGCAAATTTAACTTTAACCGAGTAGTTTATTAAAATACAATTATTTAACATTATAAATTGAAAGTGGGTTGGTCATTTTGCCAGGATATGGCACATTCAATAAATTAAGACAAAGCGTCATCTTAAATCTAAAAGTAACAAAAATGTTATTTGTATGTATCGAAACAATTTCGGTATTGCTAGCTAAATTACTAAATTCATGCAACGCACACAGAAACGAATAATTTAAAATTAAAAATTTTGTACAGCCGACTTCAATATAAGTTATTAAGAATAACTCAAAAACTATTGGTCTGACCTTGATCAAATTCATATGGGACCACACGAGAAGTATCAGCTTTCATATAAAAAAAGAATCATCGAAATCGGTTCACCCAGTAAAAAGTTATGAAGTAACACACATAAAAAAACATACGGTCGAATTGAGTACCGTTTCTTTTTTGGAAGTCGGCAGAAAATCTATTGGCATTCCTTTACGATTAGAACGAGAAACACAAAGAGAATATTTTTAATATTAGTTCAAGTTCAGTTACCTAAATCGTTCGAGGTCGTTCATAAAAGTTATACAACAGATGTGTATACATTGAACTTATTATTGTAATTAACAAGTTTATATTTAAAACACACTAAAACCTTAAGTCTTTTTGTCTTATTTAAACCTAAATAAACGGATTCCTGTAAGGAACATAGGTGTATAAGTCTTTAAAGAAAATGATACATATATGATATTTCCTCAGTAGTCACTTATAAAATATATTTATTTTTGCACGTAATACGTGGTAAAAATTATCTATTTAATCTATAACTCTTCGTGTAGTTTCGATCTGTTGTCTGATATATACAGTGAGTCAGGTGGTGCAGTGCCGGTATCAGAAGCCGCGACAGCGAGATAGCGCGCTCTTAAATGATGCGCTGAAGCTTTGGGTTGTCTCGATCGTGTGAAAATGCCCTTTTTGTTGCCACCAACACGAATTATTGCTGAAAATTAAATGATAATCTTATGTTACAGATGTTACAGATATTAGTAATAGTATCTACTACCCCAAGCGCGTGGATATCGTAAAAGGTAAAAGACGAAAATGAGGGAGGTGGAAAAATCTACAGTTGCCAATAAGGCTGCCAAGCGTGGTCATTATCCTGAGACAATTTATGGGGGGAGGCTTATGTTTAATAGAGGATTTTTGATAGACTGCAACTAATAGTCTAGTCAACAAGTTCAAAAATGTGTTAATTCTTGTTCCCGCTCTTAATTTGGAATTCCGCATTCGATTTGAATTGACGTCTAGAAAAATGTATCTCAAGGATTTATTAGTACATAAAAAGCAAAATAAGATGAAAAAACATTTCTTTTATAACTCAAAAACTATTAATATTTAAGAACTTTTGAAAAAAGATCCTTACAGAAGGAGAAATTTAGAATAAAAAAAAATCTTAGCTCCCGGAATTCTATCTCCATTATTTATTATTTTTATTTAACGCCGAAAATAGGACTACGCGCGATCGTTACGGCTAGAGCGCATCGCCGCTGAAGTCGGTATATCACATAATTCTTTTTTATAGTATTAAATAATAATTTAAAAATTTGAAAAAAATATGGTATCATTAGAACACTTGAATAAATAAATCCGTTACGTTCTAAAGACTGTCCATGAACACACTTGATAGAGCCACGCTACTGTTGTACTAAAGTACAGAATACCAGCGTAATGCTACTGTGTTTCGTATGGTGTAAAGAACCTAAGACCTTTTAACTGGAAACGAGGCACTCCATCTTAGTTCTCAAGGGTGACAACGCATGTTCATTTAGATAAGACAGATATAGATGTCTATGGGCCAAAACATTCATTTACCATCAGGTGGACTGTGGTCTCGTTTGTCACCTTTATGCTACTATAAAACACGTTGAACCAGCAGTGTGTTTCCTGCTTTAAAACCCTAGAAATAAGATAATGCCTATTTGGAGTACAACCTATGTGGACAATTTGTTTTATAAAATTTTTAATTTCTAATATAATTAATGGTTGATACGTACTCTGCGCAGTATTAAAGTCGGCGAAGTTCCATATAAATTCACCCACGAAGAAGCCGGCCTGCCGTAGTTTGTCGAAAGCTTTAAAGTGCTCAGACATCAACGCCACCTGGAACTCCTCTGACCACACGTACTCCGGCATCTAGAAGGTAAATTCAATCTAAATATAATTCGTAGTTATGTTAAAGGCGTACTGATGACAGGGATGCCATCTCCCTTGAAACTGATAAAGAACAATCAGACACCAAAATTTCAGTTCACTACGTAAAACTAGAGTATATACAGTTTCATATCCTCTTTATATATGTATATAATTCTTATGTGAACTACACCCAACACCACTACACTAGGCAAGACACACCGAGGCGAACAAGAGGCGAAACACGTGTCGTATTATCGTCAGTGGTGTGTCTTGCCTAGTGTAGTGGTGTTGGGAGTAGCGGTGCTGGGATTAGTGGTGACGGGGATAGTGCACGCAATTGAGGGAGGGCGGGAGGTGCTTTTCATACTAGGTAAGATACATCATTTTATTTTATAACGCGGATATTTGCGAAGTAAATTTTTCTAAAAGATTTTACGTACTGAGCATGTTAAGACAAGTATCGATGAACCAGCCGATTGCTACCGGATTGCACCAATATCGTTATTTAACAAAAACTTAATACAACTTGATTGCGTACAGCGTAGCCCGTACGCTGTACGCAATCAAGTTGTATTCTATCCTACGAAATCTATGTTAAGTATTTTTAGTTTATATACCATCACCATCGTCATCATTACAGCCTTTCACAAGTCTACTGCTAAACATAGACCTCCCCCAAGGAATGCCACAAAGCACGGTCCTGAGCCACCTGCATCCATTGACTTCCTGCATGTCTTACCAGGTCGTCACTCCATTTAGCGCGATGACGCTAGATGGAGTGACGCCTGCCGGTACGAGGTTGCCACTCGAGAACCTTTCTTCCCCATTGGTTGTCGGTTTTTCGAGCTATATGGCCGGCCCATTGCCACTTCAGCATACTAATTCTTTGGGCTATGTCGGTTACTCTAGTTCTACTGCGGATATCCTCGTTTTTAAGTCTATCACTAGGTGAAATGCCCAGCATAGCCTTCTCCATAGCTCGCTGAGCGACTTTGAGCTTCCTCATATGGCCAGTAGTGAAGAATCATATACCATCATAATACCAACATAAAATATAAACTAATTATTCGATATTGAGTAGTAGGTAGGTTTTAATTTTAGTAAAGAAATTATAAATCATCCATCATCCCCGTAAACCACGCCAACACCTCCCCCATTTTTTTCTGGACCCCTTAACACCCCCTCCTCTAGGTCTCCAACGCCCACAAGGGGGCGTTAACGGCCACTTTGAGAAAGACTGGTTTACATGATGTGACATCGTATGCTGACAGCTGTCACCCTTATTTTATAAGAAAAAAACTTACCTGATGAAGCCCAGCGATAGTATCGGCTCCGTACTCGGTCATGATGATAGGCTTGTTGTGCTTGATATGCCACGCGGTGGCTTCGTCCACCACGTTGTTGGTGATGGTAGTCAAAGAGCCCGTCGCATGGTACCAGCCGTTGTAGCGGTTGAAGCATATGACGTCAAGGTGTTGTGCCTATGACAGTTTGTATAACACGCTTAATTGCAGTTACACTATAGCATTTACACTAAGCATTTACCATAAATGACAATTGCATGGACTAGTAGTCAGATTTCATTCATAAATAAATAGAGCCCTGTAATATAAATTGCGGTTCTAATATCTATCTCAGAATGTATCTATTAAAAATAATTGAATCAAATTTTCCACCAGCCTAACTGATGATAAGTGGATGATATGTATGTATGTAGTGATATGTAGACACTGACAATTAAGTGCGTTGTCACCCCTGATAACTGGTGAGGACGTCATAGTTATTTTTGTAGCTTTGTCTACGGATATTACAATTTTCTAAAACGTACATAATGTGAATAATGAAGCTAGGCCTGCAGGTTAGCTTCATTATTCCACTTATTTGACGTTAAGTTGCAAATTTAATTCCAATAAAATTTCATATTTTTTGTAAGTTTGTCAGGATGAAGTTACACGCAATTAAGTTCCAACTTTGTGGTGGTGGAACACCCTCCCCAATGATATTAAAAATGCAACAAATAAAAACTCCTTTAAATTACTTCTACGACAACATTTCCTGAGGACACTTACTAACTGACATATTTTTTCCTTCAAATATTTATTTATTTATTTATTAATACGGATATTTATTTATAAAGTTTATAAGCATGTATACACATTACATATAACTATGTGTATATGTACTATTGTAAGTAGATATATGTTCTATGTATATGTATTTAAATATATTATGTTGTGTTACGTATATGTATACATTTATTTATCTATGTATTATGTTTCGTACCTGCCTACATTTGTCTTTGGCACCCAGGGTTGACTGGCAGAGAATGCCATATGGCATTAAGTCCGACCTATGTACCCTTTACCTTAAGTTGTTACATTTAAGTTTTTAAATAAATAAATAAAAATAAATAACCGTATAAACTCATACTACCAAAATAAGTTTCACAAACTTGTTCATGAGAGGCGCTGTTTCGTTTTCATACAAAATGTCAGCAATTAACAAATTCGGTAGTAATAGTTAAGAATTCTTATTCAGGTAACCGGTTCTAAAAATATCTAAGGTTAGTTTTTTTGATAAAGTCATAATTTTATTTTACATGTGATTACTTTTAATCTCCGATACTGTTTCTATTAAGATTTCAATCGTTCCGCTAGTAAAATTACAATTAAAAACAAAATAAAAACAACTATTTCTTTAATTTGTCGTCTTCTTCATTTGCTAACCCTTTCTTACGTTAAATTTAAAAATGTTTTCGTTGGTTTTACATTATTATGCTTTGGTCATTGGGTCTACTAGTTTTACTTGCTTAAGTAACAGCCAACTTCCCAAAATATCTTTCTGGAATTTCATTTATATACACAATAGTTAGGGTTAAAAGTGTTGTTACTTTAATACTTACGGATTTATCAGTTGTGTAGGTCTGGGATATGGCAATGGTGATCGGTCTTGACAGATCCATCGATTTCACGTGTCTAACCACTTCACTGTAACATAATTAATTGTATTCGAAATTGAGATTTGATGCTAATTTAAATTATTATTTTCTGAAAGGGTGAAAAACACACACATAGACTCTAATAATAATATTATAAAAAAGTGGGCTGTTGATATTGGCAGTGGGTGTAATGACGTATTCTGTAGAAGAATTTATTGTAAGCCAAATAATAAAATAGAAGAAGAAAGGAAAGATAATTAAAGTCCGATTTCAGACATTATTATGTATTAATTATTTTTTGGAACTAAGTTCCTTATCGCACGGTACGAGTTTGGCAAATGGGGGCTGGGCGAGAAAAAGTGTAAGATTTTTCCGTCACGACCCCCTTTCAGTAGTGCGAGCGAGATGGAATAATATCCATCTCCCTCGCACTTTTTTATCTTCATTTTAATAGACGTGGTAGAGCCATGCTGCAGTTATATTAGTAGTATAGTTGTAGCACGAATGGGTCGGCTCGACCCGGGGAACGAACACGCTCTCACAGAATACCAGCGTAAAATAGCTGCTTAATACTGTTGTGTTTCGTATGGTGAGTGTAGAAGAACCGGAGAGCCATTTTACTGGAAAAGACGCATTCCATTTTAGTCTTCACGGGTGACAATGCATCTGCATTTTGATTCGCAAATGAGGATAGATGTAGATGTCTATGGGCCAAAGCACCCACTTACCATCAGGTGGACTGTGTGCTCGTTTGTCACCCTATCCTTAAAAAAAATTAATAGACGCTAGTAATTCATTTATTTGTTTGTTAATCAATAATATAATACGTTTATCAATAATAATATACTACGAAAGGAACTTCGTTCCAACCGTGCGTTCCACGACGCTCACCCATGTTTTTTATTATCTTTAGTTCTGGTTTGCGAGGGTACTCATGAGTTTGTCAAAAGTCAACCATTATAAACCATTGAGTTGCGACTTATTTGTTTTGAAAAGACTGAAATCCCCCATGAGTCTTGACGTCTTATGATGGAGGATAAAAATTATATCGGCTTTTGTTTTATATTAAAAGTAAAATTTTTGCCCATTTGGAGTGGACTAGGAAATATTCCAAGCTCGAGATAACAACTAGAATGCCTTCCAAATAGCTATGTTAAAAACTTCACCCCTAAAGGTATAAACTAATAAAAAAGGAATGATGAAAACCGGCTCACAATCGACGAAGCGAAGCTATCACTTAACACACATACAAAAACATACAATCAGGTTGAGAAGCTCCTCATTTTTTCAAGTCTAATATATAGGCTGATAAAAAAAATATTAAGTACAAAAAGCTGCCTTGTTATACTCGTAATAACTCATGTACTAAATTCATATCTTACCCAAAGTAGGCGTCAGCGAGACGGTTGGCGGACCTGGGTTCGTTTGAGATGGACCACATGACAACAGACGGGTGGTTCTTGTCTCGTCGAATCAGCTCCGTCAACGACTGCTTGTGCTTCACCAGCAGAGACTTCGAGAATATGCTGAAGAAAATTTCACATCCGATTAGTTAAGTTAGTAAGAATTAGAGTATTTTATAATGACAAACGACATGACAGTGTGTATCTGATGGCGAGTGGTTACTGGATCGTATAAATACTTTTTTTTAAATAAAACTGAAGAAACGTACGTAATTACAGTTCACTTGAAGGGGCTACTGCAGTCAATGGACACCTGCAACCAACTTCAAATAAAGGAGGCTGCAGATGCATTGTCACCTCTAAAGACTAAGGTGGAATTCCTGTAATTGTCTTGAGACCAGAATATAGCAGAACCAGCACTGCTATTTGTCGGGAATAATAGGTAAAGGTGTGGTACTTATCCAGACGGATCCTAGGAAGAATAGAAGTCCTACCACATAGACATAGAGTACTTGATGTCACAGATGCGTTGAAAACCCTGAGTACCTTAATCCCCTCTTAAACCTTTGTTTGGAATGCCTTAAAAACTATAATTTTATAACAGGTAAGCGACTTGAAACTGGTGACATTACTAATGGAGTTGAGATTGTCGGCATGGTTGGGTCTAATGAGGAATGTAAAAATAAAACTTTGGTGCTAACCTCATCTGCACAAAAGCTTGCGATAGTAAATTCTATGGATAGTCTTGAATCTATTTTCCGTTCAACTAATAAAACAGAAACAAATGCATCTATTAACTTTGTGTAAATTTTAGTCTCTTTGTAATAGATGAGAAAAGCCATTCTGTTTAAATGCAACATCATTAAGTCGTATACCACATAGGGAGTATTTCACTTTCCACCTCTAAATTTTTTCTGTAAACTAATGTTTAGATTATCGGACGAACAACGTGCCGTGTTATTTGAGGATGAGTATGACATGTTTACATATTATTCGTCTGTTTTTTTCAACGTAGATCTTTTAATCATGAATGACGTGCGTCTTGTTGCTACGAATTTATGTCTACTTAATATTTATAAACTCACAAATTCGCAGATTGGTTACTTAAAATAATATATTAATTCTCAGACTCGTGAATAAATACAGTCTGTATATTGTTGAGTAACTTGCGCTTTACAGTTTCTACCGTGTAGTGGCCGCGTAAGAATATTCGCGCAAGCCCATAACGTTGTCGCAATGTGCGACAGAGGGGAACAAACCAGGAGAAGGAACTAAAAAATCTCCGTTTGTCAGCCATCTAACAATTGCGTTTGCAACAATATACGCGAATGCATAAGGCTTCGCATATATTTTTCAAAGTCCGCTGCTACATATGTACCAGCGGACTTTAAAATGCTATGGCTATATAATGAATTAATAAATTAATGCTTGACCATTCATAGTTCGGCTTCCCTACGGCGCAAATTATACAGAAGCGGCATAGGGCGGAGATACGTAGTATCCACTAAGGAGTCTGTGGTGCGGAGGCACAGCTCAGGTGTGGCGCAAAATTGGAACGGATAAAAGTGGCATGCCTGTGCCGCGCAGCTTCAGTATAATTCCCGACACGCCGCTTTAATACATAATATTATATGAATAAGTATTGAAGCGGCACCATGCCTGCGCCGCGCCTGTGCCGTGCCTCTTCGCCTTATGCCGCTTCTTAAATAATCACTAACGTGACAGCAGAGTGCTGATCCATAATTTCCTTGAAATGTTTTATTATCTAATTGATATCTCTGGTTATTTGTGGAAATGTCTGCCAAATGCATGATATTAATAAACAAGTGCTGCTTCTATGCATTAATTTTTTTTATTATTCATTTGTATATTTTATATTGTATAATTTTACTATAGGTAATACTAACAAACGGCAAATACAGAAAATATTACGGCATATACTTACTCTGTATCGACTCCAGGACACTCATCAATTATCATAATTCCCTGTTCGTCAGCTAACTGGTAGATCTCTTCAGCGTATGGATAGTGCGAGGTGCGGAACGCATTGGCGCCAACCCAACGGATCAGGTTGAAGTTTTTCACCCAGAGTACTGGATCCCAACCTTTACCTCGCAACTGTAGAGAAAGAGTAATATTATGTTTCTTTTTTAACAGATAAATCTGGTCAAGTAAATTTTTTTTAAGGCCCTCATAGCGCTGACCCTGAATACTCAAACTGAGAGTAAGTAATTGTTTTTAGATTAAGCCCTCCTGGAGGTAATAATACAATAATCTACGATAATCATGGATAGCGTTAACTAGAAAGATAATACTCGTACCTATATTAGACATATTATATATATATATATATATATATATATATATATATATATATATATATAATATGTCCTATGACATATTAAATTATATGACATAATAAATATTAATTATATCAATTTCTAATGGTGGAATCTGTCTTTGGTCGGAATTAACTTTAAGATTGTAATGATGATGTGTACCTAAAAGGTTATGAACCACTAGTTTACGGTAAATGATCTTCAAATCGATTTGATCACAATCGGTGCAAATACTTGCACAAAAAGGAATGTATACCTATAAATAAATGTATATTGTAAATACTTTGATAAATGTAATGTTATCTGTTT
This sequence comes from Parnassius mnemosyne, assembly GCA_963668995.1. NCBI lineage: Eukaryota > Metazoa > Arthropoda > Insecta > Lepidoptera > Papilionidae > Parnassius > Parnassius mnemosyne. The sequence continues at coordinate 35,550,440 of CAVLGL010000013.1, read as the reverse complement.
AAGGCGTTTTATTTAATTCATATTTATTTTGTTCAAAAGTTTTAATCCTTGAATGTGGCGTGCTTGCAATAAACATTTCTTTCTTCTTCCTTTTTTCTTTTCATTCCTTAAGTGCAATGGCAACCTCACTCCTAATGGCAACATCACCTCCACGCAATATGCCCCTGGTGATTGACGGATGAGGTTTTTTTTTATAGGATAGGGTGACAAACGAGCACACAGTCCACCTGATGGTAAATGGTTGCTGTGACCCATAGACATCTATGTATATCTTATATAAAGAATTAAGACATCTATATCTATATAAAGAATCAAAATGCAGACGTGTTGTCACCCGTGAGTACAAGAATAGAATGCCTCATTTCCAGGAAAAAGGGTCTCCGGTTCTCTACATTCACAATACGGAACATAGCAGCGTTAAGCTGCGATTTTACGCTGGTATTCTGCGAGAGCGTTGTCCTTTCCTGGTCGAGCCGACCTATTCGTACTGCAGCATAGCTCTACCACGTATAAAACGTCTTGCGAGTGGTGGCATTGATAATAGGGAACAGCATTACTAGTGTGTATCAACTCTGCACTCACCAACCCACCTGCCCAGCGTAATGAGTATGCGCTAATGTTCCAATTCGGTCTTGTCTATTGGCACATATAGCACTTGATAATGTCTAGTATGATATGAAAGTGGATGAAAATAAGAGTAGAGGGAGACCCAAGAAAACAAAGAAAATATAGATTAACATTGAAAGAGACATGCGTAAAAAAGGAGTAAGTGACGGGATAATGGCTAATAGACGAAAACGAGGAGACAAATATTATGCTGACCCTAAATAACTTGGGATAAAGGCAGGAAGATGATGACTTGAAAAGGCCTATATCCTACATTTCAAAAGTTTGTCGCTGTATGTGATTTTTTTTGTAAAACTGTAGTGACACACGAACTAACAGTCCACCTGAGATGGTATTTTTATATTATGGTAGTAGCACTAATGAGTCGGCTCGGCCGGGGTAGGACAACGCTCTCATAAAATACCACCGTACAATAGCAGCTTAATGCTGCTGTGTTTTGTATGGTGAGTATAAAGGACCGCATACCCTTTTTTGATTATTAATTTTTAAAAAAATACTAGTAATGCTATTAAACATTACTAATATTCCCTTTAACCACCTCTGGTAAGCTTAAAATGCTTGTGTTAGAAGTGGTTCCGACAGTAGTCGAATGGCGGATTTGAACCCACGACCTTTCAAGTTCGCGGTCCGCGCCCTGCCATTAGGCTAATGACGCTATTTAATCGAGCATAAATGTACTTACCATCAGGTGGACTGTATGCTCGTTTCTCACTCTTAATTTTTTCTAAGCTACTGCAGCCTAGGTGTCTGTCTACCTGCAACCAACTTTCTCTTTCTTTAAAGTTGGTTGCAGGTGTTTATAGGCTACAGACGCCTCTTCATTTCTGCACTAAGATGGAATGCCGCACAGCCTGTTATTATAGAGGTTCTTTTCATGTACTCTTCAGACAGGATCACAGCAGTGGAAGCACTGGGGTAAGAGGTACTTACGAAGACGGACTCACCACTCAGAAAAGCAGTCCTACCAACTAATATGTGCGATGTTTATATTTTATGTCTGTGCCCCTTATCTCTATTTCTCCATAATTGCCTAAATGCGATCTTATCGTATGAGTATATATATATATATATACATATATATATATATATATATATATATATATATATATATATATATATATATATATATATATATATATATACTAGCAAACCCAGCAAACGTTGTTTTGCCATATATACATTATTTCTAGGAAATATATTTTAGTTTTAAAAATCGCGATTAAAAAAAGGGGTTGATCGTAGAAGGGTGTTAAATTCGTAGTGTTATGTATTTTTCAATGATAAATCATAATAAAATTAAAATTAAAATGTTTGTAAAAAAGAATAAAAAATTTTTAGGGGTGGGTTACTCTTATCATTTAGGGGTTTGAAAAATAGCTATTATTCGATTCTGAGACCTACCGGATATGCACACAAAATTTCATACAAATCGGTTCAGCCGTTTCGGAGGAGTTCTGCCCTTAGCGGCGAAACTTTGTACTATAAAAATACTTAAATACGCAATAAAAATACTGAGGGTCACTTATCGGGATAAAAACTATCCTATCTCTCAAGTTGGACCAAACCGCACAGAGTGTACAAAATTTCATTGAAATCAGTTCAGTAGTTTAGGAGTCCATCGCGGACAAACAACGTGACACGTAATTTTTATATATAAAGATATATGAGATACGAGCATGCATATACAGGATGCTATAATATTTCCTGCGTCGTCGACAACTTTAGATAGAACAGAATTTGTTCCTTAATACTGTATGGATAGAAATTGACCAGAAGAACTTCATAATGTTAAAATATTAAATTTAGGACGAGTACCTAGCTTCCGGTTCTAACACGGTTCCATCTCATTGAAATGACCTTCCATTGAATAATCCAAGTTCCATTATTCTTGAATATACATCAGACATCAGACAAGATTAACAATAGACTTTAACAATGAAACAAATCTGGGATGTTTTGCTCCATTGTTGCAGGATTAAAAAAATTAAATCGTTCTCTATATGAAGTAACAGTGCTTTATTAGCATAATATGATTGTTAAGTAAACAAGAAAAGGGAACGTTTGTAAATAAAATTTAAATATTTTAGAGTTAATTTTATAGTAAGCTAGCAAACCGAGGTGGATTCTCCTATAATTTTAAGTTGTGAGTTACCACGAGCTCGGCAATGTAGTAAAACATTGCGAGGTAACGTGCGTATCTGAGACATGAAAAATATTTAGATTTAGAGAATATGTACGTCCGCCACACGCATTTAGACTACGCGGCGGCGACCTATTCCCTCGTCTAAATTTTGTCTGAGACATTATCACTAAAAAGTTCTTGGCTTTTGGATGGACTTAACTTAACCACGTGTAGATCGTGGAGTACATTAAAAATAAACAAAAAAATTAATTAATTAATTAAGAATAATAATGATCACAATTTACTCACATCTGAATCTTCATGCATGCCAAAACCTCTGAGATATATTGGTTTGTCGTTTATGAACACCGATGTGTTGCTCCAGGTAACCGTTCTTATACCCACTTTCTGGTTGTAGGTATCTACTATTTCACCGTTTGGACCGATTAGGCTAGCCTGAATAAAAAAATATCCATTAATATGTTTAAATGATCTTTTAACTCCTTTATAGCTTTCCTGTCTAGTTCGAATCCATTTGGCAATTTTTTGTGCAATACAATTATATTTCTGGGTGACTATCAATATTTCCTCTTATGTTATTGCATAACTATTACATTGAAAAGTTTTTATAAACTTTTGTGGGAAGAGTAAGTGCCTAATTTATTTGTTGTGAGTATAATATACCGTGTAGTAGCGATGTAAGAATATCCACTACTCCATAATCGTCCCGTGGGTAAGAGACGAAGGGGGAAATCGAAACAATAGGCGAGCAGTGTCTCCGTAATAAAAACAAAAATAAACTGCGGTTCCCAACCGCCTGCTAAGCGAGGCAACTATCGCAGATCCCCCTTTGAAAAATCTATGGGGAGGAATCTATGGGGGCCTATAATGAATGAAAAAAGAATTATAATATATTGTGCGTCATTTGTTATTTCTAGTTTTATTGGAAGTAATAACTAACTTAGTATAGAATATTATTCGTTTTTTTTAAATATTTTATGAAAAAAAAAACCGAATAAAGACCACACAGAATTACTTGAAATATCTACCTTAAATGTGTACAAATAACCAGGAGAAGGATGCATCAAATAAGGCCACCAGAAATTAGCGTTGCCTATTTCAATGAGACCGGCACAGTCGTGCGATGCTGCAACTTGCGAGTCGTTTTTGTCAAATATTTGTACCAGGCACTCCACGTTGTCTGGGCTTGGTGTTCCTTGGTGTGTGATATTGTATACGATAAATCCTGGAAAGAAATTAATTTTTAAATGAGAGATGTTACCAAATTAATACTATCATTTTGTTAATTATATACTATTTTAAAAGGCATTCTAGTGAATAAAATAATTTTATGGAAGTTATCGCTTTTTTTAAATTATTTTTAAATTTCGGCATTTCGGATAATTTTACTTCGCGATAAATACGTATAAAGTCCACAGCCAAACATTTAATCTCTTCCATTGAAACGAGAATTTACCGTCCTTGCCACAAAATAAGCGTGTACTTATTGTAATACGTTTTATATCTGGCATATGAGATTTTACCCCCCCCCCCCCCCCCCATCTATCTGCGGCCATTGGATCTTCTTCGTTCGCGTCCTACGACGTTTGGGATGAGATGTGGTGGTAGATTCACTTGCGCCATGTCACATATTATCAATAGCATTTTTAAGTTGGAGCTGGAGCATAGGCAGGCCTAGAATGTATTTCTATGAACACTCTAGCGATAGTAATGCTCGATTTGCCACCATTGGCTAGTCGCGGAAGCCTTTGGAATAATGCCATCATTAAGTCCGCCATAATATATAAGATTTTTCTTTTGTGCATAAAAGTTTAAATAAATAAATGCATATGAATAATAATAAATAATATATAATATATACGGCACTAATAACAAAAAAACAATTTTAAAAGGTTTCTCGGTCTGTCTGTATCTATGTCTGTCTGTCTGTATGTCTGTTTGTCTGTCTGTTTGTTCCGGCTAATCTCCGACACGGCTGGACCGATTTCGATGGGAATTTCACTGGCAAATAGCTGACATTATAAGAAACAGAAACAGAAACAGAAACTTTTTTATTCAATATAGATTATAAATAATACTTATTGAAAGTCATTCTTTTGTTTGATTACCACTGGTTCGGAAAAAACCTCTGTCCTGGGAAGAACCAGCAAGAAACCCAGCGGGACTTTTTTTTTTTAAATAACAGCTTACAATCATGATGTTACACAAATTAACAACACAACAAATTAGAAATAGCTTGGTAGCGATCACCTCATTTCCAGGGGTTATTATCATCCATAAATTCCTTAATATTATAATAACCCTTTTTATACAAACTTAGTTTAATAAAGTTTTTGAACTTTGAACAGGCCAAACTTTGTATATTTTCTGGAATTTTGTTGTAAAAGCGTATACATCGCCCCAAGAATGAATTACTGACTCGATGGAGTCGAGTAACTGGTACTACTAGCTTGTGTCTGTTCCTAGTATTTACAGAATGAATATCACTTATTTTTATAAAACTACTTTTATTTTTGTGTACGTACATTAAATTTTCATAAATGTATTGAGAGGCCAAAGTTAATATATTAATTTCCTTAAATTTTTGTCGCAGCGACTCTTTAGGCTTTAAATCATAAATTGCTCTTATGGCCCTCTTCTGCAAAACAAATATAATTTCTGTGTCAGCTGCGTGTCCCCATAGCAAAATACCATACGACATTATGCTATGGAAGTAGCTGAAGTAAACTAGTCTAGCTGTTTCAACACTGGTTAGACTTCTAATCTTTTTTACAGCATATGCTGCAGAACTAAGTCTGCTTGCTAGTTTTGATATATGGGGGCTCCATTGAAGCTTCGCGTCTAGTGTGATTCCAAGAAAAATGGTGGTATCTACAAGACTCAGTTTCTCCCCATTTAAAATTACATTAGTATTTAATTGTTTGACATTTGGAGTCACGAATTTCATACATTTTGTTTTAGTGCCATTTAAATGCAAATTATTAACATCGAACCAATTTACTAATTTAGATATAGCATTATTATATTTATTAATATATTATATTAAGGAGTAACATTGGTTACTTTTATTTTAGAAAAATAAATTAGGGTTCCGCGCAAAAAGTTAAAACCCATGAAATCGTTGTTAATTCAACGCGGGCGAAGTCGCGAGGGACAGCTAGTCAAAAATAAATTAATCCTTTACAATCCAAACGACAGGTTGCAACGTAAATAGGTCGGACCGTTAGACCTCATTGTACCACTAGCGGAATGTTGATATCATCTCGGTCGCATTGTTGACATGTAAATATATCAGCAATGAATGTTTCCATTCTGGTACTCGTATATTAGTAGAAGTGTCTTTTTTTCAATTTGCATTTTACAAATGGCTTTGATCATTTTATCTCAGCTATTTATCGCATTAACGATGACGATGATGATGATGATATGATTCAATGAAATAAATTATGTTGTAGGTGTGAAAGTTAGTCTTTATTTTAATTAAAATTACCAATTGAATAAAAGTAATATCGTAGGTATTTAACGCGCTTAGTTACATTTATTTTAGACTAGTTGTTCTACGCGACTTCGCCCTCGTGTTATTTGGGGTTTTAATTTTTTTTTTTGCGCGGAATCCTAATTCTCTTTCTAAAATAAAAGTAGCCTAAGTTACTCCTTGTGACATCAGCTATCTGCCAGTAAAAATACCGTCAAAATCGGTTCAGCCGTTTCGGAGATTAGCCGGAACAAACAGACAGACAGACGGACAGACAGACAGACAAACAAAAACATTAAAGATTGAATTTTTGTTATTAATACCGTATATACTTTCATATGAATTTGGTAAAAAGCTGTAGTTATGACATTACAAACAGACACTTCAATTTTATTTATTTGTATAGATTATAATTAAACGTAATTAAACATTGAAAAAAAAATGTCTTGAACTTGTATATAAAATACGAAGAAACTTTTTCCCCGACCTTTATTTGTATAGATTATTTTAGATGCTGCCTATGACCGCGGGTGCTGTACAGCACTCAAAGCGTTGGGTATTTAAAATACGTTAAGCCCTAATTAGTTTCATTTAATGTGTTATATTCGTTAAATAAGAAAGAATAGGTAGTGTTTTACAACAGTTAATTGTATTATTGAAACCAGTGACTGAAAGTAGGATTTCATAATACGCGAGCAACCTTAGTTCGCTGCTGCTACATTCAAAATGTTAATTGCAATTTTAAGTGCTGATTTAAGTGAAATAATAATAATAATGATGGTGGTGGTGATGGGTGGTCTGCCGGCCGAAATTATTCCTGTGGTCGTTTCTGCGAACGGGTTAATCCCAGTTAGCCTCTCGGGTCATCTGAGGCGACTGGGACTCCGTGACGGACCGCTCCAAGCTCAAATGCAGAAGGCGGTGCTCCTCGATACCGCCCGCATCGTCCGCCGGTTTCTTTCCCTTTCCCCCTAACCCTCGGCCGTTTGGTCTCCCCTGCCGAGGGCTTCCATCTGGTTGGGTTTTTTTATATATTTATGTATTTTTTATGTATTTATACTATTTTATTGATATTTATGTATGTTTATATATTTCGTTTATAATTATATATTTAAACAGCCCAACCAGATGAGAAAACTTTATAGATAACCCCAAAAATAATAATAATATTGAGCAAGTTCTTTCCTGTTCAATAGTAGTAATGTTCTTATAATTAGAAAGTATGTAGGCTGTTTCTTAAGCACCTTATTCATCCTATTATATATTTTACTTGTAAATACGTTATTTACCTGTCAGTCCTTGTATATCAGTGTTCACTATGACATCATCAATATATAGCTGTGGTGTTGAGTACAAGAAAACTGTGCGATGTATGCCCGCGTAGTTGAAAAAATCGAATGTGTAGCTCTGCTCCTGGCGAACCTTGCCGTTGCTAAAAATAATATGACAAATTTAAAGCACTAAATTAGTATAAAAATTTAAAATCTGAAGCTAGAACTTCAATTTTCACTTGATAAAATTCACGATTGAATTAATTTTATAGTTTTATCACGTATAATTATAATTCATTTAGAAAACGTTTCGAATGGTTTGCAGCATCTAAGGTCATGGGGAGATTGAAGTGTTCATTATCCTGATGTTATAATTATTAGCCCACCTTGAGCTTTCTCCCAATAATTTTGGGTCCACTGATATGGCATGTCATCCATATTTTAAAAGAGGACCAGAAATAAATTGATAAGATAAAATTGTGGTGGTTGTGGCGAGAGATCTGTGAGATGCATCAGGACGGAAAAGCGGTTTTGTGGGTTTGAAGTGACGTGAGTAAAGATTTTATTGCTTATGACTGCATTATTGAATGTTATTGCTATTGTGGTAAATATCGACAAGATTTGTAAGAGCTTTTTACCTATTAGATCAGATTAATAGATTTGCTATTTAGTAAAGAAAAAGAAATGAATTTGAAACAAATAAAATAATAATAATGCAATGTATAAAAACGATACACAATTGTTGTTCAACGTATATCTAACAAACAATGTTGTTCATGCAATTGACCTTATCAAGATGCGAAAAATTAAATGGTCAAAGAACTCATTGACTTATTACTTAACGCTGCCGCATATTTGTGTTGTTTTAAGATTTATCATATCGACTTTTAAATATTATTTAAAATCTTAAATGAAAATTTATTGGACCGGTGTTTTATGTGATGCTCTGTTAACTATTTTGTTTTAAAAGGGTTAAAAAGGTTATGGTGTACCTCTATAACAAATTCTTGACTTTGCTTTCAATGTTAAATATATGTTAAGACATTAAATGTCGCCATCATTCAATACACTTTTTGTTTTATATTAATTCGTGATTCCGTTCAAAAAACAATTTCGAACGTTTGTCTTTACAAGTTACTTATACAAGACAATATAATATGTAGTGTAATAGTTTCCTTGGACACCAAATAACAGCTGTAAAGCAGCGGTTATACAGCCTCTTTTATGCGCTACTAACGCATAAAGCTGCATAATTTGTGCCAATTTTTTACTTATAAGAACTGTATAAACGCTTATACAGCTTTTATATAGCCACAAAGTACAGCCTAGTATAAAAACGAAATTCAATACAGCTCGTATATAGCTTGCATGCTGCTTGGGTAACAACTTAAAATTGTCTAAGTATAAAGTGTAATTTTCTCATATTTTCTTCGGAATAATATTACAAATCACGTTATCTGTTGCCAGACACTTAGTATCGTGGCAACCCCTTACCAGAAATCCTTAAACTTTAATAAATTGTATCCGTACTTACGTTATTAGCTGAATTTTATATAATATGTTATTTCGGTAACCGTTAGAAGATGTTTCCTAAGTAGCCAGACAGTTTCGATAGTTCTAACACCTGGCTAGACATAATATAGGGTAGCTGTAGGTACGGGCACGAGGCAATATATACTTATTTTACTATTTAGCGGCCTATGTGCTTACTTTGTGAAACTTGTGATTTCTTAATGAATAATTCTTGATTGAATTGTCTCATTTATATTCATTATTTGGCGCATTATTTTGGCTTACCCAATGATAGTATCCTTTATAACTCCCTGGGGTACAGTGTCGCTAAGTAGCGTGTTGTCCACCACCACGGTCAGCAAGTTGCTCGCGTTTGGATACACTTCCTTTGTAATTTCCACCTCGAAAGGCAGGTGGCCGATTTCGTGGTACGCCATCAACTTCCCATTCACCCACTGAAACAAAAACGTTCGTTGCTATTTACTTTCACCTTTTTATTTAACCGTGTAGCGGCCGTGTAAGAATATTCTCTACCCCATATCATCCCGTGGGTGTCATAAGAGGCCACAGGGGGAAAGTGGATTTTCGATAGGCTCAAACGAATGAATGAGTTTATTATACATGGTTCATTACAAAGAAATTTGTTTTATTAAAATATGTTCAGTAGTTTTTTTTTATAGGATAGGGTGACAAACGAGCACACAGTCCACCTGATGGTAAGTGGTTACTGTGACCCATAGACATCTACATCTTTTCTCGATTACGAATTAAAATGCAGATGCGTTGTCACCCATGAGGATTAAGATGTAATGCCTCGTTTCCAGTGAAAAGGGTCTCCGGTTCTCTACACTCACCATACGAAACACAGCAGCATTAAGCTGATATTTTGCGTTGGTATTCTGTGAGAGCATGATCCTTCCCCGGTCGAGCCGACCCATTCGTGCTACAACTATACCTACTACTAATATAGCTGCATCATGGCTCTACCACGTAAAAGTTGTTTTGATTGTGGTCAATAATGACGGGTTGTTTGTTCCGATCCAGTTTTTATAAAAAGATTATTTTAGAAAAAAAAAAACTATTGTCACTTTAATTACACCCAAAAAGTATGAACATCCTCAAACATAGAAAATTATCTTTCAGTAAGTATATCTATTAAAATACTTCATTTAGCACGCTTGCGGATCGGACGGGATTTTTCTATACATTATTTCATAATATGCAGTATAAAGTGTCTTATTTCTCGTATATAAATATGTGTAATTTATTTTTGGGAAACGGTTCAAACGATTTGGATGGATTTATGTAATTAGGTACCTATAATGTTACAGATTTCTAAGTTCATTAAGATAGGTGTACCTACTGGCGGTTTAAATGCCGACAACGCCTTAAGCTAGGCTAGGCCTGGTGGTCATATATAATAAATTATATATACGTACTACGTAAGTATATTTTGCAAATAGTATAATTAATAATATAGTCTAGTTGTAAAATAATTAGAACACGTAACAGGTGGGTGTGAATGAAAAATGCAATGAGAGAGTGAGGGCGATGCAAGAGTATTTATGTAAATGAGGCGCGTTTTGGAAGCTCTACATCTCTATAGAAAGTATATTTTATTTTAATTTTATGCAAGTATTATTTATTTATTTTTCGTTTATAAACTGATTTTCTTTAAGGATAATCCACCACTGGGTGTTATCCCAGAGAATATTTGCCGCCAGGTGATATTCATATTTATATCATATAATACATTATAAATATGTTAGAATAAGTGATTGTTGGTTTTGTCACTGATCTACCAATAGCTTTCACCACACTAACTAAGTATAACTGAAGAGTTAGAAGAAGTTAACTTTGTACGAAATGTTCTGAGTCTTATAAAGAATTTTCTAGCTATCTATCCACATGATTTATAACATACTAATATTTTAACATTTAAATTAAAAATTAATAGATAAGTGAAAATACTTTTAAAATAAAGAAATTCAGATTAAAATTTATGATGACTACTTTTATATTTCTGCAATTTACTGTGCATGTGCATACACCATACTTGTGCCATTTGCTGTAGAGACTATAGGTCCGTGGGGTCCACGCGCGGTGAAGTTTCAAAAGGAACAGTATCCGCGACTGGTCCTCGCTGCGAATCATAAGAGACTGGTTCTTTTCTCGCTGAAAGGCTACTAAGTATAGACATTCAGCGAGGAATCGCAGTCAACGTTTTTGGTACGATACCACTGAGAGATGGACTGTATGATAAATTAAGTTTTTAGTTTTAGTTTCTTCATCATTGTAGCTTTCTAATATTGTATATATTTCTATGTTAATACATGTGTTAAATTATTGAAACAAACAAGATTAAAATGATTACAATAAATATTTTTAAAGGCACGTAATTACTCGTATTATTTTTAAATCGTTGTCTAAATTAGATTGTAAGACACAAAATTAACACTAAAGTTTTAAACTAAAAGGAACTATAACATGAATTTCGTCATTTGGGGTATCGGTATACAAATTGAACGATAAAGGAACACTTATCGTTAATCGTAAAATAAACAAGAAAGTACACTTATTTTGAACCTGGTTTTAATTTATCAGGGGAAATGTTTACTCGTAAAGTGCATTAAACAGTATGAGGCTATCGGATAATCCTTGTGTTTAAAAGTAATATCTAAAGTGCCAGTCTAAATAATTCGTATAAGATAAATACGTGCATGTATAAGTTAAGTATGAATAAATAGACCTTTGAAAGGATGTAACGTGGGGTCGCGTTTAATAATTACATTCCACCTAAGATGCTGTGTCAGAGATATAACACAGTTTATTGAATAAAACTGATTTTATTGGATTTAATTTAACTTATTTTTAATTATTTTAATTCCCGAAGTTTCGGTGCTTTACTTGACGTTCCAATATCATAGATAACTCAGAATGCAGAACGAGTTTACAGTATCTTAAAGTTTTGAAGTGGTTTGTATGGGTTTGGATTTAATTTTATTAATTATACGATCTCAAGCAGGTGGTAGAACCCAGCCATCTTCTATATTGAAATTCGGACAATTTATTAATTTCACTAGCTTCGCGAATTATCCTTGGTAGGAATCGGTGTTCTTTTGCGAGGATTTGTGATTTATCAAATCTGATGTAATGGTGTGGACTATTTTGAACAGACTGCAGCCTTCCCGAAGCTCAGTGTTTCACGTCGGCACAACATTACAATTAAAAAACGAGCACACAGCCCATCTGATGGTAAGTGGATGCCTGGCCCATAGACATCTACATCTATTCTCGATTAAGAATCAAAATGCAGATGCGTTGTTACCCCTGAGGACTAAGGTGGGATGCCTCTTTTCCAGTAAAAAGGGTGTCCGGTTCTGACACTAACCATATGAAACACACAGCATTAAGCTACTATTTTAGGTTGGTATTCTGTGTGAGTGTGTTCCTTCCCCGGTATAGCCGACCCATTCCTTAACCATAATATAGTTGCTACATGGCTCTACTTCGTATAAAAATATATTTAATTAAACGCGATAAAACCCATAAAATTAATTTTATTCCATGTGTAGTATTCGTGTAATTTTCGAGCCTGTATGTGTGCTAGCTACATTAATGCAGCTATAGATAGAGCTTGTTTTGCCTATACCAGGGAGAAAATGAATATATTATAAGTAAAAAAAATAACTACTTTTTTATGGAATAAAGATGACATGAGAGCACACAGTCCACATAATGTTAGTGAATGCTTTGGCCCATAGACATCTACGTTCTAAATCTATCCTTAATTAAAAATGAAAATGCAGATGCGCTGTCACCCCTGGTTAGTCCTCAGATGAAATTTTCCAGTAAAAAAGGGTATTCACGCTGGCATTCTGTGAGAGCTTGGTCCTTCCTCTCCGTGGACAACGGTAGAGCCTTTTCGTGCAAGTTATCATAATATAGCTGAAGCATGGCTCTACCACGCAGGGAGCCGTGGTAGCTTAACGGCTAAGCGTTCATGGTAAATCTCGTTTGTAATTTCGCCAGCATCAAAGAAATTGTTAATTACACTTTTAAGTGCTGATTTACTACTCGGCGGTGAAGGAAAACATCGTGAGGAAACCTGTATGTTTGAGAAATAAGAAAAAACCTTACATGTCATTAGAAGACGTGTAAACTTCGCTAACACGTACCCGCTCAGAAACGAGGGGAGGCCTGTTCCCAGTAGTGGGACGTATATAAGCTGTAACTTTAACTTTTATGGGTCTACCAGTCAAAGAAACTGGAACACTCTTTTTTTTTGGAGATTCCGTAACGTTACATACCTTAGCCTCCCACGAAATGGTCTTGCCATAGAACACTTTAAACTCTACAAAATCGCGGATTAACTATTATAACGCGAAAGGAGTTGGGTTGGTTGTGAAATTTAATTGTTTTTAAAAGCTTTTATTTAAATTGCAATGTTTGTTTGTTAGGGTCAAATCTTGCAACTGCATTTCAATGCAGTTATCTTCAGCTGATTGAGCTAAAATTTTGCATACATATATAGCTTGGATGACAATGAATGATTAGTTAAGTGACGTCATTCTAAATCCAATATGGCGGACTGCCCAAGATGGCGGTCTAGTTATTTTTTTATGCACTCCCATGATATGGGATTCAAATTTAACATGATATAGATATTAAAAATGAAAGGGTTCATTGAGAAGAATACGAATAAAATGACGTCCGCGTTCAGCTCTTCGAGGTGATGGTGTACTACTGCTCGGCTAAACAGTAAGACTTAGATTAGAGGGGTCATGTCTTAACTAATATTGACCTACTCCCTGGGCGAATTGTAGTGGTAGTAAAAAAAACCGGCCAAGTGCAAGTCGGACTCGCGCACCGAGCGTTCCGAACAAATCCGTAGGTATATAAGTTTAAAATTATTAAAAATATTTTTATTATATGATGTAACTAAAAAGAATAATGGCAGACTTTCATACATAAAATTAGTTGAGAAGAAATGATAGCGTCTATATACCAAAAATATCTTAAAATGTTAAGCCTCAGTCTCTTAATAACTCTGTCAAGGAATTTTGTACTGAGAAGGCGTCAAAAAAAAGATATTTACATTTGAACTTTTGAGGTTATGTCCTATGTCACTTGGAAAAAGTCATGCTTCCTGTGGTTGTTTGATGTTAGCTTAATACATAATTGAGAGCTTTTAGATAATTGTATCTCTATTATATATTTGCATACTATAAATGTATATTTCTGGCATGGCTCCAGGTCTTTTGTATCATAGTGACATTTTCAGAAGAGCTAGAACCCAGAGCCGTAAAGCCAGTAAAAAAAACAGTGACATTTTATTTTAGCTAGTGTTGGCATAACATTAAATGGAATTGTTACATAGTACTATGATTGAGATAATGTATTATTGTAGGAAATTCTTTGTAGGAGACTTATTCTTAGCCATATCACTTTTATTTTTATTATTACTGATAGTACAATTATTACTAATAATAACTAAATATAAAAATATTTTGTGTGTTGTGTTGGTAGTCTTACAAAGTGTTTTTTTTTTTTTTATTGGAGAGGGGGCAAACGAGCATGCGGCTCACCTGATGGTAAGTGACTACCGCCGCCCATGAACAACCGCAACACCAGGGGAATTGCAGATGCGTTGCCGGCCTTTTAAAAAGGAGTAGGCTCTTTTCTTGAAGGTCCCTAAGTCGTATCGGTCCGGAAAAATCCCTGGTGGTAAACTATTCCACAAGGAAGTTGTGCGAGGAAGAAAACATCTTCTAAATCGCACAGTGGTGGACCGCCAATCATCCAGATGGTGTGGATGGTATCGGGAGTTCTGCCGCGATATGCGTTCGTGAAATCTGGCGGCTGGGATTAATCCGAACAATTCCTCAGAGCACTCCCCATGGTAGATGCGAAAGAAAATGCAAAGAGATGCAACATCTCTTCGCAGTGCCAATGAATCGAGCCGATCGGAAAGGGCTCGGTCGTCGACGATTCGAGCCGCTCTGCGCTGGATGCGGTCAAGTGGAAGGAGCTGGCACTGGGGAGCCCCTGCCCAGTATACGAAAATAGTATAAATATACTAAATGGCAACATTTGAATAGAGTAAAATGATTTAAGTCATTTATATTCCCAAAAATGTTTGCTTTTTTCTGTGGCTTCAATTAAAATACATTTTTATTTGAAAAATCATAGAAAAATAATAAAACTCATTTTATATATAACTTATTTCTAGACGCTTTAATTTTTGTCAACTATTTTTCTGCCATTGCTCTTTATGCTTTTCGCAATTTTTCCTTTATCTGTGCTTGCTTCGTACCAAATTTTAAGATTCTGAGTTCACGGGAGATTCTGAGTTCATTCTGTAGGTTTTGATTCCCTTGCGAATGTCGAAAATTTGCGGCATAAACGGCTGTATCTTTTGATTACGTTGGCTTAGAAGTTTGATTTTTTCACAGCTCCAAGGGACAGTTGACTTGAGTATTTGATATTTCAGCTTGATACCTCCACGCGTTCCTGAGAAAAAGGGTCTTGACAGACAGACAGACGGACAATAAAGTGATCCTATAAGGGTTCCGTTTTTTCCTTTTGAGGTACGGAACCCTAAAAAAATTAAAAATGGCGTAAAACAAGATGGCCGTTATACCAATATTAAAGAGTTATAACTCAGCAAAGGTTAGGGAGATAGTTTGGTAGTGCCCGAACAATTGTTGTAGGGACCAACAAAGGTCAACTGCTGGCGATAAAAAAAACAAAATGGCGAATCTAAGACAGCGACCAAAAACCAACAATGACGAACAGATTTAGAAACATGTTCAGCGATATCTAAAAAATAATAGATAAATTAATAGTGAAAAAAACATTTTTAAAAATTAGCTTTTATTGAAATGCTCTAAGAAGAAGAAAGTCTACTTTAAACTAAATTAATCCCATCAATTTATTACATTACAAAATGTATATGATATAAAAGCTTATCACGAGATTTATCTATTTTATAGATATTTTTAAAACAAGTTTCAATAAAAACTTGTTTTAAAAATATTTTCTTTTAGTATTAATTTATTTTTTGTCTAATGTTTGAAATCGAATGAACATAATAATAATTAGTGGTGATGCTCTAGCAACTTAAAACAAATATCGCTCATACATCGCGTAACGTATGTTCGTTGAGAAATGAGACGATTTATTTATCAATTGTCATAATATCCTATACCATGCTTATGTACGTATAAGTCATGCAAAGAAACATAAATTCTCATTATGTTCTGAGTAAACCCAGTTTTTTCTTTAAAAAGTAACACTGTTCTTTTTGTGCTGTATTTCTCGCAACTTGTTATGAGTTATGACGCCATTGTACACAATTTTATTCCTTGTTATGCTATAAAAAGTCTGAAATTTCACTTTTGTTTTGTCTTAATTAATGATATTTTCCCTAAATGTTTATGGAAATAAGGAATTTCTAGAAGTTATTTTATTGAAATTTTAATCATTGTATTTTCAATAATTTATTTGACAATAATGAATTATAAATTATCCAAATATTTGATTAAAGGAATTAATTATACTTTTTATTTTTAAGAATATATGAATTATGAATACAGTCCCGATACAAACCTATCTTACAGTTGTTACGATTTGCCGTAATGGTCGAAATGTTTGGCCAGGTTGGACATAATATCGTATTTTAGAGACAATTTTTACGCGCGAATTGATATATCTTGGAATAGTATATGCTCGGAAAAATGTGTATGCGTACTTGTATGCACACGAAGTACTTAATAAAATTCTTAATCGAATAGATTTTAAAAATATAGTTTATATTAGTCGAAATAAAAAAAAAATATAATTTAATCGCCAGGAAAAAGCTTTGACGTTTGAGTTCTAGTTTTTTTTTAAATTATAACCATAATAAAATATTTATCGATAATATGAATGGCATATTACTGAATAAAATTATTTATCGGCTACTTTTTTAATTTAGTTTTGCTTATTATCAGTAAATATCTTGCTAACAAGCAAAAATGTTTCAAATAAAGTAACTTTTTGTCCACCGAATGTCGCGCACAAACTTTGTGATTGTCAAATATGCATAATCTACCGCGGAGAAGGGAGCACTAAAAGCCTTTTAATGTCGAAAATCCTCACCTGAAAGTCTTTAGTCTGGGGTCTGTAAAATAGGAAACAATGTGTGTACCTATGTTTATTTCAGTGAACTATAAAAATATGCACGCTTTGCAAATAAAAAATTAAATATGTACCTACATAACGTAATCTATACATATTATTAAATTGAAGTGTCTGCCTGTAATATCGAAATAACTTCCTTATATTGAGCTGAGGGGGTTATTTGCATGCCATTATGACATAAATAACCATTTTCAAAATTTCTATCTGTCTGCCTATACGGGCTAATCTTCGCAATGACTGAACCGATTATAATAAAACTTCACAAACAGATCTAGGCTAGGCCAGGTGTGATCCAGTACAGGTACATTTTATCCGAGAAACTAGATCATTTAAAAAAAATTATGAAAAATTGATAAAATAAATGGTTTTTAAATTTAACGCAATGTTATATCTTAACCAGGCGAAGCTGAGGCATGTCGCTAAATATAAAATAAAATGTCTTGTATACAACAAAATATTAAAAGTATAATCCATAATATAAGTAGTAATTTTTCAGGAAAGGAATGCTTTTATTTTTGTTTTAAATTTTGACCTGATGCGTTAAAGCCAAGCTTTAGCCGATATTTCTACAAAAAGCTACGAAGTTATTCAATCCTGCACATTTAATATAAGTTAAACTCTGATATTTTCGTATATGCGCTGCATTGAGTATGGAAGAAAAAGAGTATTAAATAAATGATTTTAATTAACAAATTATGTTCTGATGACGCGAGCATTGCATTTGCAGGATGCCATTGGTTTTGACTTATTGAAATGTACTTGTAGACTTTGATTTATGAGAAACAATATTATACACTGACGATATGTCTTTACTGCTTAAAATTGAGAGTAAATAATGCTGTATTTCAAGCATTACACAGGTTTTACAAGGTTTTTTTTTTATAGAATAAGGGTGATAAACAAGCACACAGTTCACGTGTTGGAAAGTGGATGCTGTACCCCATAGACATAGACATTTATCCACAGTAAAAAATTGAAATGCAGATGCATTGTCGCCCCTGAGGATTAGGATGGAATGCTTCGTTTTCCGTAATAGGGGTCTACGGTTCTCTACACTCACCGCACGAAACAGCATTAAGCTGCTATTTTACGCTGGTATCCTGTGAGAGCGTGGTCTTTCCCCGATCAAGCCGAATCATTGGTGCTGCTATAGTATACCTGCAATATGGCTTTACCACGTCAAAAACCACGTAATATCTCTACTACGTTTTTTTTTATAGGATCGGTTTACAAACGTGCACACAGTCCACCTGATGGTAAGTGGTTACTGTGATCCATAGACATCTACATCTATCCTCAATAAAGACTCAAGATGCAGATGCGTTGTCACCCGTGAGGAATAAGATGGAATGCCTCTTTGCCAGTAAAAAGGGTCTCCGGTTCTCTACACTCACCATACGAAACACAGCAGCGTTAAGCTGCTATTTTACGCTGGTTTTCTGTGAGAGCGTGGTCCTTCCGCGTTCGAGTCGACCCATTCGTGCTACAACCATAATATAGCTGCAGCATGGCCCTACCACGTAAAGTGCAAGATTCAATTATTTTGTGGGGAACAGCAGCTGATACTGTAAACATATTTATACGACAAAAAAACTAATAAAAAATCCGGAACCTATTTTTTGCGTACATTTGCAACTATTTCTAACAAGATTCCCTATAATATTACCAATTATTCTTTGCATGAATTGAATGCGCATGTAAAAAGCATTCTAATAAGGAAAGGATATTATTACACGAATATTTTAAAGGAATTCGTATACGTATATGTACGTAATGTGCGTACAATTAATAATTTATACTTAAACATAGAAAACAATTATAACATATAATATGCACATCTGCAATAATAATAACCTTCTAATGACGCTAATTCCCATACCGAATCGTAATGAAAAAAAAAACGAAAAACACTTATAACTGAAGTCGACTATCAAATCGATAGTTTATATACGATTGTCATAGTTCTATACTATGAGAACTGCTATCATATATATCTATTATCAATACTTTGTTGGTCGTCGTGTTCATCAAATAAATCGTGAACGCACTTTATATGTAAGCATATAATTTAAATACGTTAGAAGTCAGCAACCGCGAAATGATTTGTATTCGATTCTAAACGAGGCATTGTGGTGAATCTCGATATCACTACAATGTCCCGTAAATTGCACTTTACGATCGACTTGCAAATGCCCGTATGTACTTATAGTGTTCGGTTGATGTTACCACGAGCGTAGTTGCAAATTACGGTTACACTAATGAAAAAAATCATATATATATATATATATATATATATATATATATATATATATATATATATATATATATATAAAAAAACAATCAGTCTCATAATCATGGTAATTTTTATTACAGCCCTTCACAAGTCCACTCTTGTACATAGGCCTCCCCCAAAGAATGCTACAAAGCACAGTCCTGAGCCACCTGCATCCATCGACTTCCTTGTCCTTCCATGTCTTACCAAGTCGTTACTCTCATGTCTTATTCAATATTGTAAATAAACGCGGCAACGTATTTTGAAATTGATTTAGAAAAATAATATTCCCTAAGCGATTATCGATCAGATCGGTGAATAGACTCTGATATATTTTTACCTACACCTGACACTATTTTTAAACAAAATAAAAATTAAGTGTGTTGTGTATTTATAATAGTTATAGAACCTAATATATTGTGCAAAACAATTCACTTCACCATATTATCCCATGTGTGTCATTTGAGAAAACAAAGAGAAAAATGAAATACGAAATGGGAAGCAGAATAATTTTAATTCGTTTTATACGGGAATAGATCGTTTTGTTTGTGATTAAAATAATTTTATTTAAGACTGATACAACATTAAAGTATGTAATATTTTATATGAATTTGTTTACACAGATGCCATGAGTTTCGCGTCAGAAGTATAACAAAAAATGCGAATATAAAACAAAAACACGCACGTACGCTACACACGCTGTATTACGATTGTAATCCAAATGCGTCAACTGGATCAGGTAAGGACTCTCTACACTCTCACAGAAAAACAGAATTCAACTAAAAGTTTCGTGGACTTTTTAGTTTGAAGTTGATTGCCTGTAATTAAGCTAGCTTTACTTTGCTGCTATATTATGGTTGTAGCATAAATAGGTCGGTTCGACCAGAAAAGGATTACCCTCTCACAGAATAACCAGCCTGTAATAACAGGTTAATGCGTTTCATATCGTGAGTGTAGAGAACCGAAGACACTTTTTACTTTGTATTTATGTATCTTAGTCTTCAAGGCCTCCCTATGCATTCTATCTTACTACATCATACCTACGGACCACATCATCCACTAACCATCAGGTGGACTGCGTGCTCGCTTGCCATTCTTATTAAAAAAAAAACGCTCTGTTTACAAATGAGTGACCTAGCCTTAAAAAGCCGTGATAACTGAGAGCTTTAGCTCGAAACGTTAAGAGGGATTGACAATAAATTTATAGAATGTGAGCAACCGGTGTTCGAATCTCGCCGGCACTGAAATTGTTATTTTTTTTTCATTTTATGAATAAGGTTTAATCAACAGTTGTTTCATTGTTTTAAAGACAACGTTCAACCACTTTTATACGAACAAAACAAGCAATTGGAAGGATAACTTAGGTACCTAAATTAAAATTGAAAAATAAATATTAGATCTTTATAGCATCATGTGACAATATTATGTAAAATGAAGCTTAATTTTGGTATTTATGTAGAAAATCGTTAAAATATCTGTTACGATCAATTTTAGTAATAAGAAGTTTAATATATAATATTATTTCTAAAGTTCCTTTAATTTGTCTTATCTATTTTTCGTAACATTTTATGATTTTTATAAGTCGCAGTGTAGGAAAGAACCTGCATATCTAAGAAAGAAAATATGTCGAAGACATTGGAAGTTAGCCCTCGGTATAACGCGGCGGACTTTATTGCTCCATATGTTTTTAATGTTTCAATTATGAGGCCAGTTCCCAGCAATGTGCTATAGGTTTTACTACTATTGCTTATTTCCTTACATTAGATATTGAAAGTCAGTGAATTAGAAGAAAATATCTTCTCGCTTAAACGTTAAGGTTAAGTATATAACTATTTAGTGAGGAAACGCAGCCAGCGTTCTTGGCTCGATACCACTAACACAAATGTTTAGTTTTGTTTTTCTTTATTATAGTTTTTTAATAACCTTGAAGTTAGATTAATTTCAAATTGTATAGTCAGTATTTTGGTATTCATTTCATTCAGCTATGCCTAGTAATGAGAATGATCGTAAACGTGTTGTAAATAATATTTATGTATAAATACAAAATAAAAAATGGTTATATAAAATAGTTAAGTATGCTTTTCGCTAAGTTTCGCTGTTCACAACTATCGGCAGTGTATAATTCCAGGTCATCGCTTATCGTGCGATTCTCAGGTCACGCGGGAGCAAGTCGCGAGACCGGTCATGTTTGACAAATTGTTCAATTATACAGCAATTGCCTAGCGACGACCAACGACGCGGACACCTCCAGTTTGAACTACACCTCATTTATTGCGGGCGGTGGGGTTTGTGCCGGTCTGGTACTTGAAAGCGTAGTTGTGTGTGTTATATAGCTCTTGAGGGTCCTTTGTATCATCCCGTATATTGTTTACTGTTTGAAGACTGCGTTAATGTTATTTGAATAGAATATTTTGTTTTCTATAAAGATGACATGAGTCTTAGAATACAATAATAATTTGTATTCTAGTGTGAAGGATAACCTTATCCGCACACTAGATTCTCCGGCGTTTTGCACGCATAAACACGAGGATATTGGACAAACATCCAGATCTGGAACAATTATTTGCAGGCTATATAAACCACCAACACCTGTTTTGTACGGGATTCGATCCTGCGACACTGTATTTCCGCAACGCCGCAGCAAAATACTTAGCCACTTTGCTACCGAGGTCCGTAGTTAAATTATTACCTCCTACTTCTTCTTTTCACAAGGCATTAAGAGCTCACTGTTGGACGTGAGTTTCATTCTATTTCCTTTTGTGGATGTAAAAGTATTTCTTTTTAATTAACACTAGTTACGAAATGATCTTTGTCCTCTTATAGCAGCAAAAATAATTTGACAAGCTTACAATAATGTTGTACGATCATTTTATACGGTATATTATAGAAATAGCGTACCTAATGAGGATTACTTCATTTGTAGGAATTATCTCCATTCATGTATGTATACATGAATGATATTAATATAAATATCCATAAAACCCTTTTTTTAATACGGTTTTAATCAAATTTTAACTTGTTTTTTTTAAAAATTGCTAGTAACTGTTAGTTCTCATGCGTTGGTGTGATGTTGGTCACGAGGAAACTGTACTATACACTTACGAATCTGTCACTCTCTCATACATATTACTGTAGGACAATTCATCCATTTGTTGGCGCTGAATCGAAAGTTGGATATAAGATAGTACTGTTCTCGTGTTGGGATTTTGTGCGCGACCATTCTGTGACCGAATTTGTTTTTTTTTTAATAGAATAATGTTGACAAACGAGCGCATAGTCCACCAGATAGTAAAGGGATTCTGTGGCCCGATGAGGATCGATATTTATCCTCAGTTAAGAAATAAAATGTAGGTGCGTTGACACCCCCTGAGGATTGAGATGGAATGCCTTTTTTCCAGTAAAAAGGGTTTCTGGTTCTCTACACTCACCATACGAAACACAGCAGCATTAAGTTGATATTTTACTATGGTATTCTGCGAGAGCGTGGTGCTAACCAGGTCGAGCCGACCCATTCGTGTTAAAACCATAATATAGCTGCAACGTGGCTCTACCCTTACACGCTTTGACTCCTCCCTCTCCTTTCCACCATAGGATTTCCACGTTGAATACACCGGTTCTCGTCCGATCACCGAAGTTAAGCAACGTCGGGCGCGGTCAGTACTTGGATGGGTGACCGCCTGGGAACACTGCGTGATTCTTACGTGGTAGAGCCATGCTGCACCTATATTAATAGTATAGTTGTAGCACGAATGGGTCGGCTCGACCGGGGAAGGACCACGCTCTCACAAATTACCAGCGTAAAATAGCAATTTAATGCTGCTGTGTTTCGTATGGTGAGTGTAGAGAACCGGAGACCGATTTTACTGGAAAGGAGGCATTCCATCTTAGTCCTCACGGCTAACAACGCACCTGCATTTTAATTCGCAAAAGAAGATAGATGTAGATGTCTATGGGCCACAGCAACCACTTACCAACTGGTGGACTGTGTGCTCGTTTGTCACCCTTACTCTATAAAAAAAATAGGACAACCAGACGGTCGGCGGGTCTTCATCCCTTTGTTGTCGATATTCCACGCATTAGAACCAAACGGTTTGCTTCGTCTTTTGTAATGCGTACAGCAAAGGAGTTGACAGCTCCGTGGCGCAGTGGCTTAGCAATGAGTTGCTGCGTTGGGGGGCGCGGGTTCAAATCCCGCACGGAACAAGTATTTTAAATAGCCTACAAATTATTGTTCCGGGTCTGGATTCTTTTTTATTTTTTTTTTATTCTTTTTTTTTTATTTTTTTATTTTTTTTTTAAACCCCCACACTAGGATTTTCTCCTGTGTCGTGGAGGCAGTTTACAAACATAAATTGCACAAGGACAAACATCCAGACCCGGAACAATTATTTGTAGGCCATACAAATACTTGTTCCGTGCGGGATTCGAACCCGCGGCCCCCAGCGCAACAACTGATTGCTCAGCCACTGCGCCACGGAGCCGGCGTGTGTCTGGATGTTTGTCCTTGTGCAATTTGTGTTTGTAAACTGCCTCCACGATACAGGAGAGAAGCCTAGTGTGGGGGTAACGTTTTATTTAATCGAAAAAAAAGAAAAAAAAAGGAGTGGAATAATTTGCCGGTGCGTCTATCTTTCCGTCCGAATACAATCTGGGCGTCTTCAAAGCAAGAGGGAATAGGCTATTGTTACGATAAGACAGTGCGATTTACCATCTAGGGCTGCATCACCACTTTCCATCAGGTGGGATTGTGGTCAAGCACTGGATATAATAAGTAAAAAAAAACAAGGAAGTTTTTTTTTGTTGTTGTTTCGTTGTGTGAACTTGTTTCTTCAAACGTTCTATTATAATAAATTAATTCAAAATTGACTCACCACTTGTGCCGCGTAATGCACGCTGCTGAATCGCAGCCACACGCGTTGTCCATTTTGCAGCCACCATGGCGGCACGTAGAATCGCCGGTCGTACCACACCAAGCCCACATGGTCTCTCAAAGAGACGTCCTCACCTACGTCATTGTACGACGACGGTACTGGCATCTTGATTACTGGACCTGTCTGAATTACGATTGATTGTTATAGTTAAAGATTTAAAATATATATAAGGTAAGATAGGATCACAAAATAAGCCGAGTAGTTACACTATAATTAAACATTAAACATTATAATAAGAGCCGTGATAGCTCAGATGGTTAGCGCTCGTTAATAAATTCGTATATTTAACAGTACGCAAGCAACCCAGGTTCGATCCCCGCCGGCACCGAGGAAATTGTTAACTACAATTTTAAGTACTGATTTACCACATGAAGTGAAGGAAAACATCGTGAGGAAACCTGCATGTCTGAGAAATAAGATAAATATATTTCGAAGACATGTGAAGTTCACCAACACGCATTAGAGCAGCGCGGCCGACATTTCCATGAGATGCTGCCTGTGTCCAGCAGTGAAACGTAGATAGCCTGTAACTTAAGATAGGGTGGTGTCGCCGTGTAAAAAAGCCATCATTTCATTTCACAACGTGGGTGTTTTTTTTTAAATAAAATTAAAGTGACCAGCTAACAGTCCATCTGGAAGTAAATTTATACATAGAAGTCTACACATGTGTTGTCACTTTCGAACACCGAGACGGAATGCCTCACAGACTGCTTTTATATTGGTGTATTGGCTCTCCATATTCTTCAGATCGGAACACAGTGCTGGCACTTTGCCGCAAATATCTATACAAATAAATAAAATTGAAAAAAAGCACAGGACATATTACGCCCGTAATGAGGGTAAAATATGTCCTGTGCTATAACTTGATTTAACATGTTGTGTACCAACTATATTTCTTGCAAGTAAATGATTTATAATTTATGAAGTGTCTGTTTGTAATGTCAAAATAACAGCTTTTTACTAAAAGCATATGAAAGTATACACAGTACTTATAACAAAAACAATTTTTTTTTATATTTTTGTCTGTCTGTTTGTGTGTATGTCTGTCTGTCCGTCTGTCTGTCTGTCTGTCCGTCTGTCTGTCTGTCTGTCTGTTTGTTCCGACTAATCTCCGAAATGGTTAGACCGATTACGACAGGACTTTCACTGGCAGATAACTGCTGTTATAAGGAGTAACTTAGGCTACTTATATTTTAGAAAAAGAATTAGGGTTCCGCGCAACATAATTAAAACCCTAAATTTCACGCGGGCGAAGTCGCGGGGAACAGCTAGTAAATAATAAAAGAGTGGTACGTTCCCAGACGGGCTCGTAGGTAGAAATCTAATCCGAATATGTAAACGGCGATTATTAAAAATGTAAAAAAAAAAACGAATTGTGTCCGATGGCGGAATAGTCAGTTCCGTAGTTCTACATTTTATGTTATCTATCTATCTTCTATACTATAATAAAATTCTAACACGACGTCTGTCTGAACAGTGAACACGCATCACGCAAAAACCTGAGAACCGATTTGGATGGGACTTTCACAGGGAGAAAGCTGATATTATAAGGAGTAACTTAAGCTACTTTTACTTTAGAAAAAGAATTAGGGTTTCGCGCAAAAAAAATAAAATTCATGAAATCCAATCGCAATAAATTCCACGCGGGCGAAGTCGCGGGAAACAGCTAGTATTAATATTCGCAGGCGGGTAATCGGCAGCAGTATCAAAGGTGCCATATTTATTGTAGCCTATTAGTTAAGAGTACGGATGGATAATTAAAAAATTGAGAACGAATTCCTCCATTGGACAATTATAAAACGCTAATATAACAATTAACTTCAATCAGTTAACGAGAATATAAGTAATGTTAATGCATTGCTAGTATTAAATGAAAGATTAAATTGACTGACTTGTTAGTCTAGTGGTCGTAAATCTTGATTATGAGGTCCCAGGTTCAAACCCGGGTTGGGCCAAAATAAAAATAATTTATTGAGTTTACATGTCAAGAAGTAATCAGTAGCAGCCCGAAGTCGGAAAGCACGTAAAGCCGTTGGTCCTGCGCCAAATCTCTCTCCAGTCGTGTTGGATTGTCCTTACATCGGACAATGAGAGTGAGGGAATAGAGAGTGCACCCATGCTTACGCATACACTCTGGCATTATATTCCTGTCCTGCGCAGAGACTCCGTTGAGACTGGGGTTCCATAAGTCCTCGGAGGTGACAACACATTTGATTCGATCTAGTTCGATTAAGAATAGAGGATAGATGTAGATGTCTATGGGAAACAGCATTCACTTTCTGTCAGGTGGACTGTGTGCTCGTCTTTCACTCTTATTCTATAAAAAATCATCTTTCCGTATTCACCTATTTCCTCCTCAAAACTGTGCCGCTTTTACTTTTTTTTCAAGTACAATATAAGAATGGATATAATATAAGAATGGATAGGGTTGGCAACCAACCTTTATTCTTTATTTTTTTATATTTAATAAGCTTTAATAATTTTGGAAGCTTTCCTAACTTATAAAATAACTAGCTGTTCCCCGCGACATCTCCCGCGTGTTATTTATTACGATTGGATTTCATGGGTTTTTTTTTCAATGGTTTTTCGAGCGGAACCCTAATTTTTTTTAAATAAACGTGGCCTAAGTTACTCCTTATAACATCAGCTATCTACCAGTGAAAGTCCCGTCAAAATCGGTCCAATAGTTTTGGAGATTAGCCGGAACAAACAGACAGATAGACAAAAATTTTAAAAATTATGTTTTTGTTATAAGTACCGTATATAATTTCATATGCGTTTAATAAAAAGCTATTATTTTGACATTTCAAACAGACACTTCAATTTTATTTATTTGTGTAGATGTATATATTCATTTATTTAAATAAGGGACATGGTAGTGGTAGGCATAGATTATATCGTAAAAAATATTTGCTTTATTGTCCATATCCAGGAAAAAAACAGAGTAATATTTTTGTATGGACGAACCTACCTGGATATATCCTCTTAAAACCAGTGCCAATTTCTGATATATTGTACAACGCGATTGTTTTGATGTTTTTTTGTTTTGTGACTCGCTTAATAGTAATTCTATGGTGTTTTACAAATAACAAAGTTTTAATATCCTGAAACGTTTGTACAGAGAGTAGTATAAAAAATGAAATCAAAATATATTTACGTTCGTTTCATTGTATACCATTATAGGACAACTTTTCCTTTAATGTATGTAACTGTATATTGATGAATAGCGTTATTTCTATTAAATGTACTTTATACCTAACGATTGCTCACTAGAATTACTTAGAAAAGGAATGAGAACAATTGGATGGAACAAAGCAGTAACGGCACTCAATGCTAAAGCTCAATGGGATACTGAGCTTATAAGGCAAACTTAAGGCCAAAATGATGGCTTCAATCTTGTTTTATCTTCGGTGGGCTAACGGTTCTAATACCTTCGTTAGTTTAATGTGTATACTATTTCAAGTTCAAGATTTCAACAGGAGTCTAAGTCATTGTAGTATACGAATAGTTCTTAGAAAAATACGTTTTTTATTATCTCTTTTATTGCTTACCCTGAAACTGACAGACTTATTAAGTAAATTAAGTAGTTGTGTGAATGAATAAATGTCTATTTTTTGATTGAACGAACACGGAAATATATTTTTCGAGGAAGATAATGTATAAATAAATAAATATAATAATGATTTATTAGGTGTAGACTCCTTTTCTGGAGATCGTCTTGTGAGATTCCATCCTTTTCTATCTTTGACACCAAACAGGAATTATTCCACTGTTGTTTTCTAGTTTCTAAAAGGCATTTAGAGCTCGTATAGGGAAGGCATCGCAATAAAACTTATTTGGGCTGTAGCTCTTTTATAAAGATAATGTTATAAAAATTCCTGGCATTAACTGAAATACTATTATTTAAGGGATTTCACCTAAACGCTATAGTTGGCGGAGCAATCCACTGTGAATATACTCGATGTATATACCATATATATATAAATATAAAAACTATACCGACGTTGGAAAACACTGTCAAAAGTACGATTCGTTTGGTACTGAAACCACGAAGCCGCCTGCCAAGAATGGCGGTAAGGACAAAACATTCCTGATAATAGCTGAGTATGATGAAAAGGAAGGTGAGTTTTATGGAAGTTGTTTAAAAATTAAAAAAAATCATCGAAATGATGTATAATATATTTTTATGCTTGACGTCCTTGAACCATTATTTTTTACCTGTGTTCCCCGGCTTAAGATAAAAAGCTAGAGATATAAATATGTTTTATAGTACTCGTATATACATAAATCTCATTTACCGTGTATAACTTTTTGAATTATGTTAGTTCTATTTACATTTCACATGCCAGGATCAATGAGTTACATACAGGGACACGGGGCACACAACCCTCCTTAGCGGGATTCCGCTAAGGAGCGGGATCCTGCTCTAGGGCTATAGGTATGTATATACTGGTATATACCACGATGTATAGCAGCCCTTGGCATATACATAAATATAAAAATTAATTGACTCTACTGGTTGAAAAATTCACTGTAAAAGAATACCAGAGTAAAATAAAGTTGTGGAGAATTGGATATAGTAATGAGTATCTATTGGCCATTGGTCTTTTTTTTTTGCTTAAACATATTACAACACTAGATATTTAATTTCTCCTTTAGCGTGTAGGCATTTAGAATACGAGTACATAAATTGCAGATGGACAATCGTTGGCATATTTTTTTTACACCATACAATTTTTTATTCGATGAGGTAAATATTTGAATCCGCGGTCCGCCAATCCCACCTGGTGGGTTGTACTTGATTTTCAGTCTTACGTACATATAAAGTTTTTATTGTTTTTTTTGTTTTTAAAAAACGTCACCCCCACACTAGGATTCTCTCCTGTGTCGTGGAGGCAGTTTACAAACATAAATTACACAAGGACAAACATCCAGACCCGGAACAATTATTTGTAGGCCATACAAATACTTGTTCCGTGCGGGATTCGAATCCGCAGCCCCCAGCACAACAACTGATTGCTAAACCACTACGCCACGGAGACGTCAAAAAGTATAAATATAGTATACATATAGTATAAATAAAGTATACAAAAGTATACATGTCATATAAAAATCGTTAAGATATTTGATATATTGAAATAAAACAACCGTTTATATGCCGTGCGATTGCTATTTTATGATAACTGTTGACAGCCACACAATGACGAGCCCCGGCGAGGAGCCATAAATGTAGAGACATGAATCAGTTTGATTTTGCAAATTCATCCCATCACAATCTTGATATGTCAAATGAAAATTGCTTTGCAAGCGATATAAGGATAAGAATCGCAATCGAAGTTCGTAAATGTTTTTTAGCATTTATTGTTATTTATATCTTTTAACAGGCTTCAAGTTTTAACACCGAGAATGACAGGCACGCTACGGTCAATATATTAATATTATATTAGATTAGATTTGACTTGTTTTTTAATTAATTTGAACTGAGTTCATTATTGACAAAATGTTGAGAAGATCCTGTATCAGTAGGTACTAATGGTTTTAAACTAGAACACTGTGTGATTAAACATTCACAGTGTTAAAAACTTAAAGGGCAGTGCCAACGGGAAGTGCCGTGTGGAGACTGCTTAATTGCAATTCAAAAGTAACGAAAGTAGTGTAAATCTCAATATAGATAAATAGATACCTTCTCCAGATCTTGCTCGTACCAGCCATTCCGATATCCATACTCAGGATCTGTGGGGGACTTTCTAAAGTTCCAAATGCCATCTAATGTTCTTAAGTCCCTTGTCTCTGTGGCCTGTGGATATAGAGCTCCTCCAGTATACGGGGGACGTTTTTTCTGCGTTTGGTTTATCTCATTGGCGCTCGATGATCCCGGTACCGTGGCATTGACAAGGGATATAAATAACGTCGAAATTAATGCTAGTCTCGATGTACTCTTCACCATATTCTGTAAGGAAAATAGACATTTAAGTTTTTTTCTATTACAGTCTTTATTTATATTACATACTAGCTGTGCCCCGCGACTTCCACCCGCGTGGAATTTACTACGATTACATGGATATCAATTTTTTTGCGCGGAACCCTAAATTTGTTTTTGTGTAATGTTACCATCTTATAAATATTGACAAATATTGACATTAATATTTATACGTTAAACGTCACTCAATTGTTTTGCCTTCCTGGACCCCCTCCACTAACACTTAAACTTTATGGTATGATATTAAAGTTTAAATTGACTTTTAAGTATTATTACGAATCTTCTGTATGGGAATATAGGAAAGTGTTGACTAAAATGAATCGCTGAATGTGTTGCTAAGCGCAAATCTCGAGAGCAGCTGAAACGATTTTGCTAATTCTTTTTTTATAATATTCCTTGCAGTACGAAGATGGTTCTTACGGAGAGAAAAATTTGTTAGTGGCCCCTCCACTAACAACTTTATGGTATGATATTAAAGTTCAAATTGATTTTTAAGTATTATTACGAATCTTCTGTATGGGAATATAGGAAAGTGTTGTTTTTGGACTTTATCAGGCAATTTTTTAAATTATTCTCTCCGTAAGAACCATCTTCGTACTGCAAGGAATATTATAAAAAAAGAATTAGCAAAATCGTTTCAGCTGCTCTCGAGATTTGCGCTTAGCAACACATTCAGCGATTCATTTTTATATTATAGACTAGCTGACCCGGCGAACTTCGTACTGACTAACAGTCGATACTTTATTTTTTTATTTTTTTATACTTATTCTGCTATTCGGGACACCGGCTCAGCTAGTAAGATAAAAAAAGAAAAAAGAGAGGTGATAAGTCAACAATTACATTAAGTATGTCAAAAAATAAAAATTATAAAACACTTAAAACTCTTTTAATAGTCACTAAAAAATCAGAATGAAAATTACAATTTCTGATTTCTTATTATGATACCTACTTATTATATTTCATTTTATTTTTACTTATCTTATACGATACGATACGTTACGATACGATACGATATAATATTTATACGATACTAACGTCACTCAATAGTTTTGCCTTTTTTTTTTATATAGGAGAGGGGGCAAACGAGCATGCGGCTCACCTGATGGTAAGTGACTACCGCCGCCCATGAACAACTGCAACACCAGGGGAATCGCAGATGCGTTGCCGGCCTTCCCGAAACCCCTCCACTAACACTTAAACTTTATGGTATGGTATTAAAGTTCAAATTGACTTTTGAGTATTATTACGAATCTTTGGTATGGGAATATAGAAAAGTGTTGTTTTTAGACTTTTCCAGGCAATTTTTTAAAATTTTCTCTCCGTAAGAACCCTCTTCGTACTTCAAGGAATATTATAAAAAAAGAATTAGCGAAATCGGTGCTGCTGCTCTCGATATTTGCGCTTAGCAACACAGCGATTCATTTTCATATTATAGATATATTATATACAGTATTAATAATAATAATACGCTTAAAATTTAAAGTATCATTTAACCATATTCGCGTTTTACTCGCTAAATAACTTCACCTTTTTTACATTAACCTTAAGCGAGAAAAGAACTAGACCTCTTGTCGCCAGCGGTGACGTATTCACCACGTATGTACTCCACGACACTGCTAAAATTGTTGTGTTTCTATTAAAATATATACATTTTACGTAACATTCTAAAATTTTCCATTTTTACACCTCGCTTACGCCAAATGTAAATACCCTGAAAGGCGTCTGCTACAAGTCGCGGCATGTAATTCTAGCGCATGAATTCGATTGCACGAATGCGACTAGAGAGCCAATCTTCGCGTGCGAGCGATAGGCACGAGCCAATCAGCACGATTTATGCGCAATAAGCCGCCGCTAGATTTTCGTGTCGCTACTTATACTGTGATCGCCTACCGATCATGACGATTAAGTTTAAGTGAAGATTAAGTTAACCATCGCTGCAGCAGGATCACGTCTACTACTTTTACTTTTTGAGTCGATGATGATGATGATAATGATGATGTATTTTGCTTTAGTGTAAAATTTGTGAGGTTTGCCCCGAACCCAAAACCTCACGTATTAAGCCCTGATGTGGTAGGGCCTCACCTTGTAGAGCCTCACCTAGTAGAGCCTCACGTCGTAGATTTTACGAATTATACGCGAATGGATACAAGAATGGGTCGGCTCGACGAAGAAAGAACACCGCTCTTACAGAATACCAGAGTAAAATAGCAGCTTAATACTGCTGTGTTTCGTATGGTGAGTGTAGATAACCGAAGACCCTTTTTATTGGAAACGAGGAGATTTGAGATATTCCATCTTAGTCCTCAAGGGTGACTATGCATCTGCATTTTAATTCTTAGTCGAGAATAGATGTAGATGTCTATGGGTCATAACATCCACTTACCATCAGGTGGACTGCGTGGACATTTTGTCACCTTTTTTTTACTTGTATAAAATACAAGAGGGTAAACACAAGTAAACGAGCATGCACCTCTCCTAATGGTAAGTGACTACCGCTGCCCATAAACAACTAGTATCGCGAGTATTGTCGCGAAGTACGATGGTGACATTTAGGTCTAACGTGCAGAGGGATGCAACGTCTTCAGCGCCAGTGAATTGTGTATAAAAAAATCTCAATCCGTCTGGAGTTCAATAAAAATTTCTGATATTATGTCTGTTTTTAGTAGTAAGCTCTTAAACTAACTTGCTTACATCAATTTATTACAGAACCTGGACGCCGAGCTGCTGTGCAATTATTGGAGATATTGTTAGATTAGAGAAAGCTAGTAAATGCTTGGATAATTGGCATAGATAGGTGTCCCCAATCGATGTGCATAATTCAAACGTTCAGTGTCAGATCTAGATCGGGTCCCCCTGCGGCGTTTATGACAAGCACATGCAAATACGAGAAAGCCTGTATGCCCAGTGGGACGTATGTAGGTTGATGTATATATTTGATGTATTTAAGTAGATTTATGTATGTGTACGTCTGTATTAATATATTTACATTTTACGATATATGTATAGAATATCTTTTATATATATATATATATATATATATATATATATATATATATATATATATATATATATATATATATATATACTGGTTCATTCGAACTTCGTTACCTTTTTTCTCATTATTAGTTTATTTTTGCTGCACTACCTCCCATATGTTTATCTCTGCTTAGCCTAATGGTTGACTGAGATAGAATGCCTTAAGGTATTAAGTCCGCCATATGTACGATTTTTCCTTTGTGCATAAAAGTTTAAATAAATAAATAAATGATGATGATGATCATGATGATGATGAAATGATTACAAAGAGCTTATATTACATTTTATGTGTAGTTGATTGTAAGGAAACATATTTCGAGGACATGTTATGTCCGCCAATACCCACTGGAACAGCGCGTGATTTTCTCTCCTTACTCTATTAATAATTGAAAGTGCGAGGAGACTTGTGTTAAAGGATTGGATATTTATATACAGTGTAGTGGCGGTGTGAGAATATCCACTACCTCATATAATCCCGTGGGTGTCGTAGGAGGGCCCAAAGAGAAAATAAACCGGGAAACAGGCAGCAGCATTTTCCTGATAACAGCTGAATAAAAACTGCGGTTACCAGCCCGCTTGCCAAGCATTGCAACTATGGTAAATGGTTCAGCAGTGGACTTTGATAAGCTTTAATGGTAATTAATGGGCTACCACTTGAATTTTTAACAATTTACAACCTGACTGACGCACAGCCTAAAGTTGGGTAGTAGTTTTGAGCGGTTTTATGTACATATATAGGTACCCTGGTTTCTATGTCCACGCGTAACTTGCTAAGCTGATCGCTGGATTTTAACAAATAATATTCTCAGAGTAATTACATACATATGTATCTCAATCAAGTGGTCATAATTGTGTGTCAGCCTAAATAAATATTATGGACATGAACTGTAAGAATCAAACAAAAATTATTATTATACTACTACTTGCTATATAATTAAAATTACTGTATAATTACTAATTATATAATAATTTTAAGTTTCGTGTTAGTAGTTTAAAAAAACTTAGACCAGCGCAGTCGAGATTTGAGTTATTTTTATATTTTTGTCATAATATTTTCTTGTTTTTATTTAAGTTTAAAAGTATTGAATATTCTGTGTTGTGTAATCCTGTGAAAAGATTTTGGTCAACTTCAGGACCGGTTGTCTAATTGAGTTGATAAATTAACGTCAGTCATACTCCTATTAAAAGTTAAAATAAATAAGTTTGTGGCTTTTGGGCTGGTTAAGACCTACTGGGTGGTTTTGAATGCGATATAAGATTTGGTTTTTGAATAAAAAATATTCTCGTTGGTCTAGAAGTCGTAAGTGTGACCGCTGATCGTGTTTTTTTTTCAGGAAGTTTGCGTGGCTTTAGCCCCGTGCTTAGGAAAGCATATTAGACTGTTAGTCCTGCGCCTGATCTCTTTCTGGCCGACGACGGCAGCCGCCGTTAAATTGAATTATGAGAGTGAGAGAATAGAATGGTGTTCATGTACTAGCGCACATATTCGTGCACTATAATTCTGTCTTGTGTAGATGCCTATAGTATCCGTTAAGACTGGCCTTAGAGGACACCTGGAGAGCATAGTCTTAACTAAGCAACTCAAGGATGTGCTGGTTCTGCTCCTTAACGCAAGAAACGCCTCTGCACATCCTAACTGATTGTGGACCCTTAATGCGTAAACGTAATACTCACCTGGGAAACTACTCCGCCCAGAAGAAGTGAAGTGAAATTGCACACAGCTAATCAACTCGTTCAATTCATTGAAGAAATAGGGTTTAGCGGTGAATTATAGCCATAGCAGCGATCACAATAGATCTTATAGGTCGCAGTGATATTGGTATTTCTAGAGCTGCATAGCTGCTCGCACACAAAAAAAGCAAAAATCTTAAATACCAATAGATATAAGAATTACATAACCATGTTCAGTATTGGAA
The DNA here is from genome assembly GCA_963668995.1 of Parnassius mnemosyne. NCBI lineage: Eukaryota > Metazoa > Arthropoda > Insecta > Lepidoptera > Papilionidae > Parnassius > Parnassius mnemosyne. Next base: position 35,515,093 of record CAVLGL010000013.1, on the reverse strand, counting down.
TTTCTTAAAACAGGAAAGGCCATGCCCAAATTTATGTTTATTTAAATATAATCGCCTGTCTGGTGGATGTGTGATAACAGAACATTTTCGGTCGCTGTTATTTTAAGTCTGACACTTTATAGGATACTAAGATATAGAATAGAATAGATTTCTTAATGTTTTTTTAAGATTATTTCTCATTAAGGACGAAATTAGATGATCGATTGTCTTATGCCGCCATATCACACCAATTCCCAATACGTGTTTTTGAATATCATAATCCTTGACATTGTTTTCAAAAACCTATAGATAATAATTTGTCTATTGCGTATATAAAATCCTGTACACGACTTCATAGTAATTTTATAACAGCATCGGATAAACGAAAACTGTTTAAAAACGTCTTTATATATTTTATACTTTAAGTAATTCGCAGATTTTTATCAAGGTTGTGTTAAGTGCGATATAGATTGTTAATTGCAATTTTAAGTGCTAATTTACCACGTGCTCGGCGGTGAAGGAAAACATCGTGAGGAAACCTGCATGGCTGACAAATAAGAAAAAATATATTTCGAAGACATGTAAAGTTCACCAACACGCATTGGGGCAGCGCGGCGGACCTTACCTTGCCTTAAAACCCTCTCAGAAATGAGAGGAGGCCTGTGCCCAGCAGTGGGACGTATGTAGGCTGTAACTTTTACTTTAACTTTTAACTATTATATTTATTCTTCGGACTGATACTTTTTTATTTACGGACTTGAAAGCGTTTCGGTTTTGTGTATTTTCTTTTTCAATCTTAACTTGAAATGAGACTAAATAGTGTTATTTTCGACGTAAGAAGTTGGAATTTCGTGTCTAATGTCATTTTTATTTTTAGTTTATATTACCGTTTCAATGCAAATTTCCTTTGACCATAGAAGAAACTTGTTTAATATAAATGTTACAATATGCTAATAGCATATAACTTATTTTATATGTATTGTATTTAATAGAATAAAAAATATCGTTCCAGGATGCAAGAAAATAAAAAGGACGTGTTAGCAGCTCGTATTTACATAATATGGTTGGTATGTTCGTATTTACATCTATATATGTTGTATTCGAATATTGTTGTATTTTTGATAACAAATTTTAAATTAGTGTTATTAATAATTACTCTACTAAAAATCATTGAGCACTTTTAAATAATTTTTATTTCGTGCTTTTTATTTTTCGTTCTTATTCTGCTAAGACTAAAAAACGAGAGAGAACTTATATAAAAAACGCAATATACTTCAAAATCGTGTAAAATACTATTAATTTTACACGTTAGTAAAATACAGTACTTCTCATGTATCTTCTTTCAAAACTACGCCGATATATTACTCAAGAATAATATGAAAAGGATTGTGGAGGATTTTTTAAGACCAAACTGAAAAGGATTGCAGAGCGTCTGTATTTTTTAATATTTTATGTTGGTTAAAATTGTTTTTTTGGATGTCTAATGACATCGGTATAACTGGACAATTTTGATCATGTTCCTGCACTTTAAAATAATTAATTTACGAAAAATAAAACACGGCAGTGATAGATATTGATAGTATCGTAAAAAAATAATTGCTCAAACGTTATTATCTAGGGAGAAAACACAGGAATACGTTTGTATGAACAGAACGCTTCCCGGATATCCTCTTAAGCACGGCGCGGCGCACTAAAAATGAAATTATAATAAATTTGCTAAACAATTTAGCACGATTGCGAGGATACGGCCTGTGATTATATAGAGCATGTAGGTAATAAATAACATAATATGCATAGTACAGTGCTTGTTATTATTTTCACTGATGTTTTGTTACGACGCCTGGTTGGTAATATATTAATCAAGATTACGATAAAAACTATTTCGCACCTTACACATTACTAAAGCTTTTCATTTTTGTTGTTATTGTATCACAAATAGGTTCGGTTTATGTCGATGGAAAAATGTATACTAATCATAAACATATCAGAGAACATTGTTAAAACACTTTATTGAAATATAATTTATGTTAATCAAACAATTAATGTTAATTTTATCGTAAAAAATATTAAGGTAATTTTATCTCTAGTACTTATCAACGTACGTCGGCAAAACTAATAGCTAACAATAACGTATCATATTTGAATATAGAATATGGTTGTCTTTTTATTTTCGATAACGCAACTTATCTTAATAGGTTTTCTACCGACTTCAAAAAGGAGGAGGCATTCAATTCGACTGTATGTTTTTTTTAATGTGTACCTCGTAACTTTTTTCTGGGTGAACCGGTTTCAATGGTTCTTTTTTAATTGAAAGCTGGTGGTCCCATATAAATTTGATCAAGGTCTGACCAATATTTTTTGAGCTATTCTTAATAATTTATATTGTATAAAGTAATAGTGTAATAAGTCGGTTGTACAAAATTTTAAATTATTTAACTTCTTTTCTGCTTAGTAGTTTGTCTATGTAGAATCCTCTATTTCTGGCGCAGGGGAACAAAGAATATTTTTTGACAAAAAAAATTATGTGAAAGTTACTACAGTTATATTTACTGCGTGATTACGAGCTTTTGTTTGTGTAGCCGTATTTAATCAATGTAGAAACTTTTCTGGTGATCATTTAAAGTTTAACTTAGCTTTTATCTCGATATTAAATTAAAGTTTATCTTTAACTTCTAATAGCTAAGTTAGTCCTTGTTACTTAATGTTATTTAATAAACAGTAGTAGTAATATTTACACTTTGTAGTAGAAATTTTCGCGAGTGTCATAAGAGACGGCTAAGGAACAACCACAGGACAGGAACTACGGTAAAAATACTCCTTTTATGTCAGGCGTCAATTATCCAAAGACGGGGAGAAGCGTCAAAGGTATGATACGTTTGGTACTGTGAACTTTAACTAATGATTATGAAGAAGAATGAAGGTTGAGTATAGCCAGCGATGCGATGATCTTGTTACTATACCGCGGGCAGTAGAACTGAATATTGTATATTTTAATGTTATGTAAATAAATAATCGTTACATAAATTTTAATGTTATATTATATAGAAGAATAAAAAATATTTTTAAATCGTAACTGGTGTTTTATTCCGGATTATGTCTTCTTGTTGTAAGCCTTGTTTATGGTGGAAACAGTAAAGAATAAGCAAACAAATTTGCACTGTGGCTCTAAAAGGGAGCTATGAAATCCCCAACTAGGATGGCAGACAGCGTCAATAGTGCGAAATATAAAAAAATGTTGCATATAATTAATTAATAAAATATATCGGATATCTGCTTTATTATTTATTTCTTACAAGTTATAATATTTTGTTTACAATATTTATATTAAATATGTGAGGATATCTTTGGTATATTTTATGTTGCAATTTAAAAAAAATGTATTCATTAGATTATTAGACGTTAGTAATTATATTTTGTTATTGTATAGAAACGGCTCGCAAATAATATTTTGATATATTTTCAATGCGCATATGCCTTATTGCGGTAGTGAGAATACAATTATTTGTGACCATCACCAATTAGCTCCGGAGATTCCAGGCTCAAACCTGCATCCTGCAGAAGCGTCGGCCCACGCTTTACTTAATTGTACAGGAAATGCAATAAACAAGGTTAAGCGTTCATGGCTAACTGGAGCCAAGCCCCGATATCATAGGCTACATGAGAGCAATCGTTTCCTTAATGAGATGAGTAATTTGATTAACACCACACTTTTGACAGCATTGTATGTCTAACGTCATTTTTATTTTTAGTATAAATGACTATTTCAAAGCGAAGTTCTTTCGACCATAAAAGAAACTTGTTTAATATAAATGTGACAATATGCTTGCTGTGCCGTGGTAGCTTAGGGGCTAAACGCTCGCTGCAAATTTCACAGTACGCAAGCAACCCGCGTTCGATCCCACCGACACCAATGAAATATTAATTGCAATTTTAAGTGCTAATATACCACATGCTCGGCGGTGAAGGAAAACACCGTGAGGAAACCTGCATGTCTGGGAAATAAGAAAAAAAATTTCGAAGGCATGTGAAGTTCGCCAAAACGAAATGAGGCAGCCCGGCGAATTTTTGCTTGTCCTAAAACCCTCTCAGAAATGAGAGAGAGCCTGTGTCCAGTAGTGGGTATATGTCCCACTACTGGACAGCATAGGCTACAACTTTAACTTTTTTTTAATATGCTATTTTATTTAAGTAATGAGCTGCTACTTTACTATGGTATTCTGTGAGAGCGTGTGCATTTTCCCGTCGAGCCGACCCATTCGTGCTGCAACTATAAAATTAATATAGCTGTAGCATGGCTCTACCACGTTTAAGAATTGTGTTATTTTTTATTATTCGAAAAATTGTTCTCAAAAATTTATTATATTATTATAATTAGATATTATTTTTATATTTGGCAAGCGGATAGGCGACAGCAGTGCCAGACGTCTCACATTTTTGATGTTGTTTCTATCATTCTAGGTATTTGTAGTTATGTATTCATAACTGCCATTTTACTTGCATTTCCATAGTTAACTCTTACAATACCTACGAGGCGATGGATACTTATACCATGTTTTGGACACAGTGTAGTGAATCTAGTTCTATTAATTTTAATTTTAATAGAAAATAAAGATAAGAACCTAATTAGCAAATAAAATATATACATGTATGCAAATGCAGAGAATTGCGGTTTGCGGATGTAGATTTTACTGCAACTGGATTCTTTTTAGGTGGCATAATTAACTACACATTTACAATACCGAACGATAAGACAGAATTAATTTTATTGTTAAATGTGTTAGGCTAATGTCTTCAATGAATTAATAATTAAATACAAAATGTTCATTTAAATAACTAATGAAAATTAAGTGATAAATTAAAATTTTAACTTTTAACAGTGGTAGAGCCACGCGGCAGCTTTTGCTGTCGCACGGATGGGCTGGCTCGAATCGGGGTGGTACCACGACCTCACAGAATACCAGCGTGAAGTAGAGGTTTACCTCTGCGTTTCGCTTGGTGTGTGCAGGTGGCCGGAGGCCCTTTTTACTAGAAATGAGGCATTCCATCCTAGTCCTCACTGGTGACAACGCATTTGCATTTTGTATGTGATGTAATGTCTATGGGCCGCAGCAACCACTTACCATCAGGTGGACTGTGTGCTCGTTTGTCACCCTTATCCTTATCCTAAGTGTGAAATCAGTACAAGTGTAAATCTCATAATGAATTAAAATGAAGTTTCACCAAGCGATAACACCCGCAAGCATAGATAAATAAATATGCAACAAGCTACCCGTAAGTGTAAATAAATCATGGTTATTATTACAAAGGCTGGACAGCGTAATTAAATTTTTCATAAATCTATAAATCTACAGTTACTGTCATAGATAACTAATTTTGTTTTCGAAAAAACAACATAACATGATATACTGCCAATTAATCCTTCTACTTTTTTTAAAAAAGCACTCAAGTGTCCAATATATGAGATACACATTATAATATTTGTTTTACTTTACCTTGAACAGGTTTCAAATTTTTTTTAAATATTATTATAGAGCATACAATTTTATGTGTTAGCTTAACATGGCTATATTTGTTAGTGGATAATTATCTGTTCAAGAAACTGTAATGTTTTCAGTGTTATAAAAGTCTTCGTTGAAAGTCAGAATACGCCAGTAAAGTATGGAATCATAGTATCGACGCTTTTGTTATTGTGAATAACAATGATCTAGACCATCCAGCGCTATTTCGTTCGTCACCTGGCTTTCATATGGCATTAGCCACAGAAGCTAAGTTTTTATTTTGTACGGAAAATTTTATGGGTGAATTTTCAAGTTATGTAGGAATTACGGTCTGAGAACTTTTTTTATATTTTACAAATAAGTAAGGTACGTGAGGGTAATATGGTCACCTTAAGCTTTGCCGCCCTATAAAACCGAAACTAGGAGTTCAGAGACAAAAAACACAAAGTTGGTGTACTATAACTAATATATTAAGAAAACATTAGCAAACAAGCTTTGGAAATAATTAGGAACACTTCGAAAAATCATCTGTCAAAATGGCGTCAATAAAGCAGCGCTCTTTTGACCCTTTATTAATTGATTGGCTGATCAAGAGCTACTGTATCAGAGAGCAATCTATAGAATATAGAAAGTGACCATATTAACCGGATGACCATATTAGCCCTCACGTACTATATTAAATAAATTTGAAAAAGGAATTTCTTGAAAGATTCGCCCATTACATCCAAGGTAGGTAAATTTTAATCGTGGTGTCAATGCCCTCGAACTGGTGATGCCAGTCATCTACAAAGTATGTGGTATTTGAGTTAGACACGTTCGAAAGGATTTGCCGATCGACTCGATATCTATTTTTTTACATAATCCTTTTAATTAAAGTAGTCGTTAGCATTGTTCCTAGTATTGAGTGGGTTATAAACAATACAAAAAAGGTTTATGTTAAAACGTTTATTGAGATTGTAGGTTACGTAATATTTAAGTTGTCTGTTTCAATAGCTTAAATAATCTGAAGGTCATTCGAGTTTTTTTTATATATCGTTCACATGTTTAACAATCACTTATTGTATGTAGATAAGTGACTTTATATTAAAAAAAAATCTCGTGCATTTATAGTTAATGTAACACTTTTTTCTTATATTTTTTATTGTGCTTGTACCATGTGGTGATGTAAGAGAATCCATCAACCGATTTCGTCCACTGGGTATTATATGCGGCAACTTTTGACTAGGCTGGGAGGACCTGCCGGCTATCTCGCATATGCCTTATGTAAAATTTAAAGACCAGCGACGGGAAACTATATTGAAGCTTCGAGACATTAGGTACTGAGAGCTCAGATCCAAATATGCCAATTAATTCTTTCTACAATGGGAGAGGCCTATATCTAGCTGTGGACTGTTACGGGCTGAAAAGGTATAAAACGAAAAAAGAAATGTTTTTTTTTTAATGTTTGTTTTATTTTGTACAAAAAAAGGTATAACAATATTACTCAATACATATCTTGAAACTTGGTAGGTAGCCCCACCTATATTTTCCATCCTAGGCGTAGAAAGTGTAAGTTATAATCCTTTCTATTACTAGTCTGTGGTTTTGAAACCTAATATTTATGTCAGAATTTAACGTCATTTGTTGAACGATAGGGCACAGATTAACTAATAGTTAGAAATTTGTTTGTATGCTGCCAGAGCGGAGAACGTGCAGGCGATGTGAGTATCTAAAGACAACTTGTTATATTCATGTTGTACCCTTACTTGGACGGCGGTTAGATAACTCTTCTGGATTCGCGTATATAACACCGTACTACTAATTAGGTGTTCGGACACGACCCGGATCATCAATTAGTCATAACCATCATCAATCTTTAATGTTTATATATCCCTGATTCTAGGCAGATGTAAAAGCCAACTGGCTAACAGTTCTAATATCACAGAAAATAAAAAATAGATAATTTTATACTACTTTTTAAATTTATTTTTATTAATAGTATATTTTTTATAGAATAAGGATGACAAACGAGCACACAGTAAGACATCTACGTCTATTCTCAATTACGAATCAAAAAGTGTCACCCTTGTAGATACGTTTTCACCCCGGAGGACTAGTATGGAATGTCTCGTATCCAGTAAAAAGGATCTCCGGTTCTCTACACTCACCATACGAAACAGCAGTTAAATAAGCTGCTATTTTACGCTGGTATTCTGTGAGAGCAGAATGACCCACGGTAGAGCCGACCCATCCGTGCTACAACTATAATATAGCTGCAGTATGACTCTACAAAGTAAAAACATAAAGTCATTACCATTACCCATTACTATTACAGTCTATCGTAAGACCACTGCAGATCATAGGACTTCCCTATAGATTGTCTCCTAGAAGAGATATTTGCCGTAGTTGCATTCTTGACAAGTTGGTAGCCGCGGTATTTCCTGCCGACTTCCAATAAGGAGACGGTACTCAATTCGACTGTATGTTTTTTTGTTTTTTTTTTTATGTGAGTTACCTCATATTTTTTACTGGGTGAACCGATTTCGATGATTCTTTTTTTATTTGAAAGCTGGTACTTCTCGTATGGTCCCATATGAATTGATCAAGGTCAGATTAATAGTTTTTGAGTTATTCTTAATAATTTATATTGAAGTCGGCAGTGCAAAATTTTTAATTTTAAATTATATTATTTTGAGTTGTTACTAGCAGAAGCTAAAAGCAATACTTCTGCCTATCTCTTTTTTCCATCAGTCGCCTCTTACGACACCCGACCGACACGGGACTATATGGGGGTAGTAGATATTTTTACACAGTGAGCACATTTAAGTACATTATGAACGTATAAATAATAGGAAAATTAGAAGTACATTAAGTATTTTTAATTGTTTATACATTCATCTTTTAGCGGATTATTGCATGCTCTATAGCAAGGCACTAATGGCCAAATATTCAAAGGCTACATAATTTTAATATGTCGTTAAGTCTTGTGGTGTCACAGTCACTTTGACTTAAAGTGTTAGACACAGCACGAGGCGTAACGGCGTCTTAAAATTGAGTAGCGTTTCAGTATTTGCGCCCCCTTTTCCTCTACGCCCCCTCTTCGCTAAAGGGGGTCGCTTCCGATTCGGCAGAAAGGCTATACAGACCAAAACCAGTCCCAAAAGTGGTGTTTAATGGGTAGACACTTCTTAGTGAGTTCCACATAACCACGCAGCCGGCTGCGTGGTATGCTATGAGCATTCATCACCTCTCTCCCCCGCTTCCGGAGGGTAGCCTTGCATGAGGCGCAAAAGAAAGTATTTGGGGATAAGATTGCTAACTGTGCCTACTTGCTTAATTTATCCTGACTGATTTCATTCACGGCGGCAAGCTTCGAATATAAAAATATGACTCTTTGACTGACTATGATGAATAGAATAGAATAGAAACATTTTTAGTCAATATGGGTTATTAGATAACAGTTATTGAAAGCAATTTTTTTATTTACCACTGGTCTTATCAAGCACAGCAACACAGCAACAAGCACAGGTGTGCTCTCTATTCCCTCACTCTCATAGTCCGATGGGATGGTAAACCGACAACATCGGAGAGAGATCAGGCGCATGACCAATAGCTTTACGTGCTTTCAGATAGATGCACGGGGGTAAGACACCACCAACTGCCGGACTTTTTTAGCCCAATCCTTGTGATTCGAACCCATAATTCAAATTTTACGCTTCAAAGTTGTTGTAGGTTGTTTTATACAAAGCGAGAACAGCACTGCGATTATATAAATTTGGTGGAACTCGTTTGCCGGTGAGTATAACTCCGGAAATCCGTTGTTTTTTATTATCCTAAAATGAAATATGCTTATATATATATATCTTTTTTATAAAATAAATGTGACACACCACCTCACAGACCACCTGATGGTAAGTGGATGTTGTGGCCCATAGACATCTACATTTACCCTCAATTAAGAATCAAAATGTAGAGTTGTTGTCACCAATGAGGACGAAGATGGAGTTCCCGGTTACTAATAAATACGGGTCTCCTGTTCTCTACACTAACAAGTATAAATCTTTTATTTCATGTTAGTATTATGTGAGAGTGTGGTCCTATCCTTGTCGGCCCGACCCATTTGTACTTCAACCATAATAAAGTTGCAGCGTGACTCTACTACGTCACGTCGGCTTATAATTGATACACAATACAAAGAAACCAGACGTCAAACGTCAAAACGAAAGCAAACGGGGTTATATTATGTGTATACAACTGCATTGGACTGGATATGTGTGCTAGTTAATTTTTCTTTACAAACATATTGAAGTTTTATAACGAGGAATTATGGAAGGCAAAACGTGATAATTGCATATTTAATCTTACAAGTCCGTTTTCATATTAATAGCAAATTTACACGTTGTGTGGATATAAAACGTTCTGATTCCTTTTCTGATGATCAGCATTCCAAAATAAACCGTTATATTTTAAGATATTAATTTTTATACATCATGTTTTATAGCTTATGCTTTCAAAGTAAATCCGGCGAAAGGTTATTGGCTGCGGTGTGATTACTTTTTTTTAAGAATTATAGCAATACAAAGTAAACGATGTTATGTAAATTCGATTGATTCGTTGCGAGGTTATCAACCGTTTAATTTATATTGTGACCGGCTTATTTATTAACGCTGTCTAATTAAACTCTCGCAACGGTATCAGATGATTTAATGTTTTGCAAACTATTGCGGTAACAACAAACGCATATGTTCATATTTAATTTTATCATATTAGGTAATTATGTAAATTTTAAAGAAATGTCAGCCTATGTCGGAAGTAGACTTGTGATAGTTTAAATTAGTGGTTACTGGTGATATTATAGTAAAACTAGTAGTTGTAAATTTTATTTAGCCCAGCTTAGAGCAATTTTTCCGTGTGGTGGATATATAAAAATCTATTGCTTTATTTGGTAGAACGACGGCAAATCTCATTCGAAGGAAGATCATATTTATATATCATCTTTTTTCTCATGCTTTATTAAACAACTGTTGGATATAGGCCTTTCTATATAATATATAATAATTATAAATTGCTGTACCAGATGGCCCAATTTTACTTTCCTATCCCTCTAAATTTATCATTTAACTGCTCCTTAGGCAGCAAATAAGACCGAAGTGGCAATTGTAAATTATTACGGAGTAGAACGGTGATAGATCTTTGATTGTGATAATGCTGTATTTTAATACGGCGGGGATGTTATTAAAGCATAAAAACAGCATAAAACAGCGCCCAGGCTAAATAGAAAACCGTAAGGTAAAAGATATTATAAAGAGTGAATACGTATTTTTAAGCTGATTTGCTTACCATAGAAAACCTTAACACTACTTAACATCAGTTGAGATCTTGGTTAAACGTAGGACTTTTTTGATAAAATAACAACTTATTAACTTTTCAATATTGGGCATAAGGCTGCTGATGAAGATGATGGTAGCAATGGTTCAGAAATGTTTGTACACTGCTTCTGTGTATTTTAGAAAGCATAACATATACTTAAGTATGTATTACATATTTCTAAAACTGTCTAGTAACGAAGATTTTCTTCTGGGCCGAGCACATGTTAAAGTTATTATTATTATTATAAATATTTCACTAATCGTAGACGCTATTATAAAATGTAATTTTGATGATGATTGTAGTCTTAAATTAATTTGATTTCCTCACTGGCATAGTAAAGGATAGTTGTTCTTCAATAGCAAACTGATTATCTTAGACATACTTTGCTTAGTGGAGGACCATTAAAATACGCCATTAGAACATCCTAGCGTTTCAATGGACGCATTGTGCCTTCGGGAGCGCTTTATCGTAGATCTCGTTTGAAGTGCAGGTTTGTAACGCAAGCTTCAAAGAGCATAATAAATTTAAGATGTGCGAGTTTGATTTCGCCTTTGTTCTGTTTTACTGCTTTTATATCTAGAATGTTAATAAATAGAAGTCTTCAAAGAAACTTAGATATAGAAAATTTTGTCGAAAGCAAGTTACGTTGTAAATTAGCGTTATTTAATGTAGAAAAAAAATTAAAAAAGTGGCTAGTTAAAGATTGTAGGTTACTAAAGTAGATACTACATGTATTGTTTTATAATTGAAAAACAGACTTAAAAAGGCTCATGAGATCTTTGTATCTTATCATTATAATACTAAGACACGATTCCATTGCTTAAGAGTGAAATTTTTCTCAGCTGCATTCTGTCATTACACTATATCACACATTAGCTGTCAAATTCTCGGAGCTATTTCACTGTAATTGTAAGGAGAATATTGAACATTTTTACCACGTTTTTATTAAGTCACTTTCTTGTTCAGGGTGAAATTTAGTAATTGATTGAGCTCATATTCGGATGAAAATGCAAAAATATGATTAAAAAATGGTAAAAGTAACACTTGTTTTACCACGTTTTAATTCACTTTTGAGATTGCGGTTGTTCACTGACGCCACTAAAGAGTTTCACCAACATCGAACTCGATTGCAAATCATTTTGTGTGAGTTCGTGAAACGCCAAAACTTTGGAAAGGGAAGAAAGTATAAACGAGTGCACACTTTCTGAAATAAATCTATACATAATTGACACTATCATACAAAAGTGTCAGAACAGACCGTAATTGCCGCAATTTTTTTTAAGTATAAAATTTGGGATATCATCAATTTATTAAAAATGTTGTGTGGTTAAAAAAAACACGTAATCGATTCTTAAAGTGATAGAAGGCCATGTCCAACAGTGACTGATGAAAAAGAAAAAGTAGCCAAGCCGACGATGATAAAATAATGAGAGGTACCTTGGAATCTGGCACATTAGGTATAAAGTTAAATTAATACATATTCTTTTTTGTATAGAATTAGGGTGGCAAACGAGCGCACAGTAACCTGATGGTAAGTGGATGCTGAGGCCCATTGACACCTACATTTATCCTCGATTAAAATTCAAAATGCACATGCGTTGTCACCCCCGAGGACTAAGATCGAATGGCTCGTTTTTAGATCTCCGGTTCTCTACACTCACTATACGAAACTCATCAGTATTAAGCTGCATCTACATCTATCCTCGTTTGCGAATCAAAATGCAGATACGTTGTCACCCGTGAGGACTAAGATGGAATGCCTCCTTTCCAGTAAAAAAGGTCTCCGGTTCTCTACACTCACCATACGAAACACATCAGAATTAAGCTGTTATTTTACGCTGGTATTCTGTGAGAGCGTGGTCCTAACCCGGTCGTACCGATCCATTCGTACTACAACCATAATAACATAGCTGCAGAATGGCTCCACATGAAAATCTATATCAGCCAATACTAACTCTTGTAATGTATATTGAATAAATTATATTTTATTATATTCAATTCTATTCTATCCTATTTTATTATAGCCTATCCTTTCATATCCTATTTTATACTAGTGGTCGATTTCAACCGAGGAGGAACATGCGGTGTATTAGCAAAATAAATTAACAGAATAGACTGTATAAAAAATATTCTTATTGCTTCTGATTTACAAAAAGAAGAAATGGAATAACATTGCTAATGTTTTACATTTTGTTATTTTTATATCACACTTAAGATACCTAGTACTAATCTGTGTGTATAAATCTGTGCTTAAGGTGAGAAAAGCTATAAAAAAAATAAACAAATTTTAGTTTACTTTTATGTTATTTTACTTGTCTAGTAATTGAGTAAACTTTGAGTAAACTATTAGACACAGATAGATAATTATAATTTCGTGGTGATTACATAATAAATTATAAATTTTTGTGTTGCATTAAGCACGTCATTAAATTGATTATAGCGTCTCATTATATAAATTAAGAGTATTATTACACCATACTTATAAATCTTGAATTTTACACTTTCACCGCTACCATTATTTTACATTAATTAACTAAAATGTTTTAAACTAGTTGCGAATTTAGAAAAGTTGTTATCTATTTGGTTTTAACTTAGGTTTTTGAGAAAAAGTAAAATACTGTGCCATAAATGTACCGTGTAGAGGAGACGTAAGAGAATACACTGTCCCATATCATGATGTTGACTGGTTCTGCCCCATTTCATTTTTTAGGGTCGTTGGTATAGTGGTCGTAAACGTGACTGCTGATAATGCGGTCCTTGGTTCGAATTTTAGGAATTAGTGGATTTTTGTATTCTCATTAGCAGTTCAGAGTCAGGAAGTTGGCGATGTTTAACCGTGACTCGGAAAGCACGTAAGACCATTGGTCCTGAGCCAAATCTTTCTTTGGTCGTGTCAGATTACCGTCTCATCGGACTATGAGTGTAAGGGAATAGAGAGTGCACTTGTACTTACGCACGCATTTGGGTACTATAACCCTGTCCCACGCAGAAGGCTAGTCTCCCTTGAAACTGGCCGCCGTGACCAAAATACTATCATGAGGACATTAACATAATCCTGTGGGTATTTTAAGACACGACATAGGGGAATGAAGCAGGAGATGCGCACCAGCATCTTCTTGATCATAGCTCCAAATAATAAAAAAACTGCAGCTGCCAATTAGACTTGTCGAGCGTTCCAACTATTGCAAATATCCACCTACGAAATAATATACGGAGGAGGCCTATGTTCAGTGGTGGACTTTTGATAGTCTGTTATTGTTATGATGATGATGATTATACTAGGTGAATACAGTTTGTGAGAAAAGACGCTAACTTTTTCTTCAAAATACGAGGTTTATCTACACGCGGAGCATCCTGTCGGTAGACGCTTAGAAACGCTTAATTAAAATTTTACAGACTGTTGATTAGCAGCCATGTCAATAATACGAGATTATAGCATCAGCTTACCCATTAATATCTTGTGAAGGATGGTGGGTTACAGGTAAATCCTTCAGGTAATGAATGCAGGTCAGCTGGCATTATTTTCGTAACTTAAAATCTTTGGAAGTAATGATGTGATGGATGAGAAACATTGACGTTTTGTTACCGTGAAAGTCCATTATTGGACATATGCAATCCCCATTGCCGGAAGGATTTGCGTTTTAAGTACTAGACGTCTCGCACCTATGACGCGTACTTCTTTTGTTATTTGCTAATTTATAGATTATTTTATTTAACTTAAAATAAAAAGAATACATAATAATATTTTTATTCTACACTGGTTTTAATTAATTATTTTTGAAATTAATTTTATACTTTCATTACTGGTTCGGAAAAAACCTCTGTCTTGGGAAAAACCAAGTAACCTCGAGGGATTTTTTTTCCATTGTAACATTACGCAGTATAAAATAGGTTGTACAATTGTTCACAAAACTCATTTAAGAAATAGCTTAGAAGCGAGAAACAACTTAAAAATCGATTATTTAAATATTAATTACTTGTGAGATTTTTTGTTAGAAAAATCTAACTAATCTAATACTCCATATTTTTGGTTTTGAAAAACGATAAATTGCCGGTATTCGACGTTAAACACATAACACCATCATTAAATAATACCTTCAGTACTCTCTGTACAAAACCTTAAGTAGTCATTTTGGTGTAGTTGCAGATAAACAGGTATTAACACAGTAACCTAGTTGCGTATGCAAACACAGGGCAAGTACGAGTATAATGTACTTCGACGTTAACACATTATAGCTATAGCCTGTAACGGTTTTATCAAGAAATTATCGGGGTTAACGCACAAAGTGCCTCGTGAAAAGTATGGGTCTTACTAACAATGTGTATAGGGCTTCCATACGATAATTAATTAGTACTCGTCATTCAGCAGTTAGTTAATGATGCTTAATATGTTAAACCTGCATTAATAAAATGGGGAAAAATTGAGTTAAACCTATCTTAGTTCAATCACAACAGATGTTATATATCTCTACACTCACCATACAAAACAACGAGATTTTACCAAGCTCTCTCTCTCTCTCTCTCTCTCTCTCTTTATTTAAGTACGATGTGATCTAAATGTTTTGAAACTGCCCTTAAAAATAAATAACTCACTGTGTCACAACGGGCAAAAGATACATTTCTTAAAGTGATAACTAAAATATTATATTGGCTTTTGATGTGTAACATCTTTCTTCTAGCTTTCCTGCAATCTGTGGGAGTGATTTCTTGAAAAGGGACGGAAGTGTGTCTTAGGAAACAGAAACGCGCGCTATTCGATTTGACCAACGAGCGCGCGCGGTGGTAGTACAGTGTGCTGTTAAATAAACTAATTTATAAGTGTGAACTATATTAATAAATGTATTTACTGTTGATAATAAGTGTTTGAAAAAAGTGCAAATTATAAAAAAAATGCAAGTAAGTATTTTTAGCTTTGATTAATAAAAAACAAATAGCTTTTTTTAGGATATAAACCAAGTATAATACCAAGGTATCTCACCGTCAGATGTAACACATTATATGAAATTACTGTAAGGCTCACTCGTTTTTTATATAGACTAAGGGTTACAAACTAGCACTATGGAAGCTGCGGCCCATAGACATCTACATCCTTGATTAAGAATCAAAATACAAATAAGTTGTCACCTCTGAGGACTAAGACAGAATGCCTCGTTTCCAGTAAAAAGGATCTCCGGTTCTCTTTACCCACCATATGAAACACAGCAGCATCAAGCTGCTATTTTACGCTGGTATTCTGAGAGAGCACGGTCCTACCCCGGTCTAGCCGACCTATTCGTGCTAAAATCATAATCACAGAATAGATAATTATGCAAGTATCATAATATAGCTGCAGCTTGGCTCTACCACGTATAGATATGTGTAGGTAAGTATTAACTTATTATTAAGTACTAGCTTTTTACTCGCGGCTTCGCTCGCGTGGTCTTTTTTAGAAACATCATTAAATGTATTCCAAGTCAAATTTAGTAAAGTTCGATCACTTTTAGAGTCAAGTCGGTGTCTGTGTATCTATGTCAGTTTTTCAAAGAATTTTTTGAACTCCCAAAGACTATTGGACCTAGATGATTGAGGGACACGTGCAGAAATAAGTTTTTCAGAATTGCATTATTAATATCATATGTCTAGAAATATCTACAATTTTTTTTATATTGGACCTGTTTTCCAATGTATCTATCCATAAGAAAGATAAATAGTCTTGGAATCCAAATTTACTGTTATTATTTACTCTTTACATTCATTCATAATTTATTATTATCAAAATAATGATGAATTCATGGTCCTTTATGCGATATTTGATTCATATCATTGTTTCCATTTAATATTGTTTGGCACCATAAAATAGATTCTGATTTTTTTTCGATGTTCGAGTAAACTTCATAATTTCATAAATGCAGTTCTGATAATGATGAATACTACACATATAATAAAACAAATTGTAATAAATCACGTTACATTTTAACTTCTATTTAAGCGTGTTGTACAAAACACATCATTGGAAGAAAGTTCCATAAAAATTTGCGTAAAACAACGTATTGCTGATGTGAAGCACCGACGCTCCGAGAAGTCTGAAAGTGTGTCAACATGTTGAGTATCGTCCCAACCATTATAATAAGATCTGATAGACAACAAATAAACCCCCGCCCCCCTCTCCATGGGTTCTGTATAGTGCCCGAAACGTCATCAATTATAAAAGTTAAAATTAAACACGATAAAATCCTTATGATTACTTTTATTGCAAATGAAGTTCTATTCGTAGTGAACGTAGGTAGAACTACACTCATGATCGAAAGCAGAAAAATATTCGCCATGTTGTGGCGGCGAAAGAGAATCCGCCACCTCATATCGTTCCATGTGTGTCCTAAGAGGCGATAGAGGAAAACAAACAGGAGATGGGCAACATCATCTTCCTGACAACAGTTCAAAATAATAAATGCTGCGGATGTCAACCTGCGTGCCAAGCGTGGCAACTATAGCAAATATCCAGCTTATTTGACAAGATATGGGGGAGACCTATATGTTCAGTTCAGTGGACTTTTGATAGGTTGTAATGATAACGGTGATGGTAACGATGAGTTCTATTCTTTCGAATCTTTGCTACCGTTAATATTTACGGTAGTGTGAAAACAAAAACGTAACATCTCCGAAAATATGAATGATATAAAAACAGCATAATTGCCCCCATTAAAACTAAAAAAGTAACGACCTACGTACATGTCACTACTGGGCACAGGTCACAGAGCATTTGGCCAAAAAAGGTGCCAACGCTGGATCACCTCAGCTGGGGAACTTCTCAGATATTCAGGTTTTCTTTCACCGCCGAGAACGTGGTAAATCAACACTTCAAATTGCATTTAACATATATGTAAAAAAATATAATAATGCTTGTGTACTATGAAATTTACCTTTGCCTTTGACAAGTAAAATAAAATAAATCTTTGTTTAAGTAAAATCTGCTATCTTCGATATTTAAAGTATTTTTTCGCAACAGCCTGTTCATTTCCATATCTAATGTGAGCTATGAAACCACTACTATCACAAAAATCTTGATTTGTCTGATAATATGAAAACTCAAAAATACAAAAATCCAACAAACTGATAGCAGCTTACATACGTCTCACTACTGTGCACACGGCTCCCCTTTACCTATAGTGTTCGTTAGCAGAAAAGAGTATGCCGCAATTCTTCAACTACTACTCCGACATTTGGGTTTGCCCACGAAGTTGTTCTTCACCACTTCACTGGGTATGTAGTAAGTCAGGACGTAAAATTTCCCATAACAGATTTATTTGTCCTCAAAGGACTCGTACACGTTTTGCTCCCTAGCCGTGATGAAATCTCACGGCGAGCTACACGGCTCTCGTATTTATTTAAATAAAATTCATAAAAACTGAAACAAAGCTTTTGTACCATCGTTGACCATATTTACCGAGTAATTAGAAACCCAACGATGCCACGAACTATTCCATCAAATAGAGATAAAATCACGCAGTGCACTAAATTCATTTTACATATGAAGTAGGTAAAATGAAACCTATGCCGACAGACAAACAATATATTGAACTATAGAGCTTCTCTCCTAATCTCAGTTTTGTGTACAACAGTGTTGTTGGCCATTTTGCCAAACGTGGTTATTGTGGTAAATAATCCCGATAATGACCACCGGTCTAGATATTTTTAAGTGTGACAATTTTTGATGCTGCACGAAAAAGTATTCAGTAGCATTCTAAAATTTAATTGTATCAGTTACTTATCATTAGTTTATTTAGAGAAAGTAGAGGGCGCTATATTACATTAATACTATGAAAATCAAAATTATACTATCTAGTAATATCGGCTATAGAAGAAAGAAGGCTCAAGAGCCAACCCCAAAGCCGGGAACATTTATTTATTATATAAAAAAGGCATAAAGTGATGTTGATTCTGTTAAAAATCTGTTTCCGTTACAAACACGCTATCAGCGCCGCTAGCGGTGAAAAACTTTGAGAATTTGACGATATGAAGATATTGTCATGAAATAGCAATATTGTGTTAAGTTAGTGATATCGTTAAACGATCTCTATTCTTTGTTTGGCTAAGCTATATTAAGATATGGTCATCAAACAGTGATAAATATCATGAAATGACACCATTTCACGAAATAATGATTTCAGGAGAATTTTGCAATAATTGCAGGCAGACCAGTTTTAATCAGTTTACATACAGATATAGTATTAAACGTATGAAAATTGATATGTTTTTTAGTTCAAAAAAATATAAATGTTCATACGTTTGATAGATGATGTCATGATGTTTTTAGACAATAGACATCTATTGTCTAAAAACATCATGACATGACTTTTATCTATTATTTTTTAAATTTTAATTATTGCACTTTTAAAATGAAATAACGATTAAATTAAGTCTTAGGATTTTAAAATAATTTTATTAATGTAATTATTTAAACATATAAATGTAAGTTATTTATATAATTTATTAGTTACTAAAGGCAAAATGTAGGCTCAATGTAAGTTGCCCCGGGGTACTAACTACCTACATATAAAATTTTATGAAAACTGTTCCAGTAGTTTTCGCGTGAATCGGTAATACACAGACAGACAGACAGACAAAAATTCTAAAAACCACTAATTTAGCTTCAGCACACTTTATTTAGTACCCTGGACTTGTTTTTTCAAAAATATGTTACAATTACAGACACGGCTTTTCTACAGATTTATTATATGTATAGATTTATTTCGCTAATACTTTTACACCCTGATGTTAATTTCACGCACTCAACTTAGTTGTGCGACTATTTACAGACTCCAATATTTTCGTCATTATTCCTATATTCTATTGCCTCCTAAGGGACAAGTATCCCTCTTATGAGGCGACCTTTGGGGAGGCTTATGCACATCAATGGACTTTGATAGTCTTTGATGATGGTGATTGAAAACAGGTTACTACAATATGCTCAAAAATCTGCAGGAAATAGCAGGCTCCTACAGAAAGCTATTTCTAATATTCTTCTGTGGAAGTTTCTGTGGATTGTAAGTTGTTATTTAAAAAAAAGTCCCACTGGGTTACTTGTTGGTTCTTCTTAAACAAAAGAGTGACTTTCAATAAGTATTATTTATAATCTATATTGAATAAAAAAGTTTCTGTTTCTGTTTCTGTTAAAATAGATGAAGTGCTGAAAAATAGGGAAGTCTCAAAGTAAACAATAACATATATAAGATAAACTTATGGGACCACGCTAGATGGAGTACAATGCTCGTTTGTCTTCTCTTCTATAAGAAAATAAAACTAATATGGTTGTATTGCAAAAATAACAATTTGCACTATTACTAACACAAATGTAAAACTGCAATGTATAATAGGTGAAAAAATGACGCGGACATTAGTAATATGACCGTGGTATTGTATATATATGTAACACCAGTACCAACCAGTACACAGAATGTGTGTGATCCACAATAAAATGCTTAAGGAATTCGATATTATATTCTCTATTACCGTTCGGCTTTTAAAACCCAATTAAAAACTTTTTTAGTAATTATCATGATTGAGATATACTCGTATATGGATATTTAGTTTTGTACTTTTTAGTTTTAAGATGTTTGTTTTCATTATGTTTTCCGTTTCTTAACCTTAGTACCTATTTCTTTCTTACTTGTTGTGCTGACTATAGTTCTCAGTGAAACAGTTTTAAGGGAACAATTGTAATAAGCTATGTTTATTTTTTTGTCAGATTTTTTTATATCTTTTGTTTCTGTTTTGTCTCCAATAAAACAAATAAATAAATAGACACGACAGATGTGGTGGAGTCACGCTGCAGTGTATCATAGCTTTATGTTTATCAGCTCAACCGGACAAGGACTATGTTCGTACAAGTATCAGAAATATCAGAGAATGAAATAGCAGCATAAAGTCGCTGTGTTTCGTATGGTGAGTGACGAGCACCGGAGATAATTTCACTGGTAACGGGGTATTCTTAAATCTCAGGGGTGACAACGCATCTGTAATTTGATAGATAATCGAAGATAGATTTTTTTTATAGGATACGGCGACAAACGAGTACACAGTCCACCTAATGGAAAGTGGTTGCTGAGACCCATAGACATCTACATCTATCTTCGATTAAGAATCAAGATGCATATGCGTTCTCAGCCATGAGGACTGAAATGGAATGCCTCGTTTTCAGTAAAAAGGGTCTCCGGTTCTCTACACTCACGAAACACAGCAGTGGTAAGCTGCTATTTAACGCTGGTATTCTGTGAGAGCGTGGTCCTTCCTCGATCGAGCTGACCAATTCGTGCTACAACTATACTACTAATATAGCTACAGCATGGCTCTACACGTATAAAAAGTTATAGTTGTCTATGGACCACAGCATCCACCAGGTGATCTTCTCCACTTTTGTCGCCTTTAATTGTATATAAACGTGGTTTAAATCGATTATAATGTTTTTGTGGTACTTGAGTAACTATAAGGTGGTAGAATTCCATTTCTAGCTAGGAGTCCGTCTGCGTAGGCACACCTGCCATCCTCTCACATATTTGTGCAGCCAAATAGCAGTGCGTGTATTGCTGTGGTCCTGTCTGAAGTCTCTTTTTTATTAAATTAGGCTCACTCTTGACCTCCATCTTGTCCGAGGGCAAAGATACCGTCTACGATGGAGCGAGTTTGCCCAGGAGAAGTCTGTTAACACGCACCTTGGGTATACAGAGCTGGTACAGTTACAGGCTGTGAGGCATTCCATCTTATTTCCCAGAGGTGAAAAAGCATATGTATCATTTGTTATTTTAGTATTATAAAAAAAAAAAACTCAAACTTTTCTCATCTAAGGAATTCGTTTGCTTAGTAATCGCGTCATGTCCTCACGTAGAACCGCGTTCCCATAAACACAGTAGCGAGGGGCATTATTTCATTTTTAATTCTGTATTCCCATAAGCTACTACTATGATATACTTAGCTACTGTTGTGACCTCATCGCGACGGAATTTATGGTGTTTGTGTTGTATGATTTATTTTGTTCTGCTTATCGTGTCATCTGACATTTTGAATTTTGTGTTATTTTTAATGGGCTGGATTGGAGCAATTATTATAAGCCTGACACCCACTCCTGAATTAATTATGTTGTGATAGTATCAAAGTGTCATATACTCTTAAGTCTTAATAAAAATGAGCACGCAAAATATTTAAAGATAACTTTTAATTAGTCCTGGTTTAATCAAGTATGTTTATTATGATTTAGTATATTGGGAATCTTGATAAATTAACTTTAAATAATATATAATGCTCCTCTTACGAAAAAGTCTTTGTATGAATAGATACTTCCAATCAGGGATTTTTTGAATTAGTCCTTTATCGAATAAGCACTTCAAGACTTATCTTTTGAGCCATGGTAGCTCAGATGGTTAGTGCTCGCGGTAAATTTCACAATACGCGAGTAACCCGGGTTCGATCCCCACCGGCACCAATGAAGTCGTTAATTGCAATTTTAAGTGCTGATTTACCACGTGCTCGGCGGTGAAGGAAAACATCGTGAGGAAACCTGCATGTCTGAAAAAAAGAAAAAAATAATTTTCGAAGACATGTGAAGTTCGCCAACACGCATTGGGGCAGCGCAGCGGACACTTCCTTGCCCTAAAACCCACTCAGAAATGAGAGGAAGCCTGTGGCCAGCAGTGGGACTTATATAGTCTGTAACTTTACTTAACTTTTTTAGACTAAACGTTTTAAAATTAAACAATAGTGCCGTAATAAGGATATTCGAAGAACAACAAGTTTAGTGACATAGCCATCGGCTCAGTAGGTTCAAGTAACAATAGCCGGCCATATAGCACGGAGAACTGATATGCAATGGGTATGAAAGGTTCTTGGGTAACAGTAAAAAAAAAAAAAGAAAAAAAGGAACGAACTGATGAAACATTTAGGAAGCCGATGGATATAAGAGGCTTATGACCGTGGTTTGTAGAATGGCGTGGAGGATTAGGGTGGTTGATATTACGTTGATTGTCACATACCAGGACCTTTGTGGAGTTAATAATAATGAATACAAAATGAAATAGAACAAATTAACTGTTAGCAGCGCGTACACATTAAAGAAACATGAAAATTTGTTTTAGCCAGAGCCGGGATTGAAATTTAGACATTACAGTATTTATTCGTGATTTAAGAGTTCGAAAGAAGTCGTTATTTTTATCGTTCAAATGAAAAAAAAAGGAGGAAAATTATACTTATTCACTCTAACGCGTTGCGTAGGTATAATGAAAGTAAGTTGACGTAAAATGACATAATATATACCTGCACCGTGCACTTGAAAACTTTCGATAGTAATCAACTTTTGCAGTGGTTAGAATTGGTAGGAGTAAATCCAAAGAGATTTAAATATATAGGTATACTATACTACTTAAATGTCTTTAAGTAAATCATAATATAATAATAAAATTGGGTGCGACCCGAGAGGACTACATTACAAGTTTTTCAATAGAAAATGGCAATAAATAGGAAACCTGGAATAGAAAATAAGAAAATAAGAACACTATTAAATTTTTAAATGTGTTAAAAATGTTTAGAACCTGCTAGAGGACAGAACCTGGGCTCAGAATTTTACTATTGATAATTTGTACTATTTACTCAAAATAGTACAAATTATCAATAGTTAAATTCAACAGTTTTGCCAATTCTTCAGTTATTTAATTTTTATCAATAAAAAGTACTGCTGGGCCAATTTCGATAAAAAAACTTAAACAGGTTTAATTACATAATTGTGCATGGAACGAAACCAATTTGAGGTCGGTATCATTATTTGCTCTCGAGATAATAATAATATTATGTAGGGCGAAAATTAACTACAAACTTACAAACGTATACTTGTATACACTCACAATGACATCTTCCTAAAACTATATAGACTTTGAAAAATCAGAAACTCATTAAGATCCTAGTTAAGACCTAGGAAGTTAATGATACGTTCTACTTAGAAGTTTAGAAATATTATGAGTTCCTACTCATATTAATATTCATACTATTCATACAGCCAAATATGAAAATTATATAATAAAGAATAATTAATTATCAACAATTTTTTTAGAAGCTATGTTTTCCGCAAAGCAGCAGTGCAAAAACTTTGTTCCGCTTCGAGGGGTAAGAAAGCGAGTATAATAACAGTCAGTAATTTTAGGCCTTTGAGATTACAACGCAACTACAGTCTTCTTTTCGGGTTGTATTAGCATCGATCACTAATAAAAAATTAGATACACAATCAGTGACAAAAAATGTCCTTACCGAATGAGCGCCCACTCGAACATTTGGGTGCGCTTTTAATTTGTACGTAGCTTTGTGAATACAACTTTAGACAATGCGTTTAAGGTTGAAGTTTTGACGTAATTCTAGTTGAAATAAATATACATTAATATACATTAATGTATATTTAATTCAACTAGAATTACGTCAAAACAATTGGCGACAGTTTTTAGAGATTTTTTGCATGGGATTGTGTGTCTAGTTTTTTATTAGTGATCGATGATTAGAAATAACTATAATGCGTGTTACTAAATATACTGTAG
Organism: Parnassius mnemosyne; assembly: GCA_963668995.1. NCBI lineage: Eukaryota > Metazoa > Arthropoda > Insecta > Lepidoptera > Papilionidae > Parnassius > Parnassius mnemosyne. Next base: position 35,490,720 of record CAVLGL010000013.1, on the reverse strand, counting down.
AGTTTTTAGCTTTACGTAGTAGAGCCATGTTGTAGCTATATTTTGGTTGCAGCACGAATGGGTCAGCTCGAACGGGGTAGGCCCACGCTCTCACAAAATACCAGCGTAAAAAGCACACCCAAATGTTCGAGTGGGCGCATCGTTGATCATTCGATATTAACATATCATTGTCATCATTCATTCGGTAAGGACATTTTTTGTCACTGATTGCGTAGGTATCTAGTTTTTTAATAGTGATTGATGTTCCTAAAACTTAATTTTGAAAAAAATATACGCACTATAATTCTCAATATTTTATTTTAAAAGAAATCATTTTAAGGAAAACCGTCATGATATGTGTTTAGAATCATATTGTAAAACCGCTAAAGATGTAGGCGAATTTATCAGATAGGACTAGGTGGTCAAGAATGAGAAAAATTACAATGTTCTCTTCTCCATTTTGGACTTATCTAGTATCTTACTGAGTAGCTTACTTTTTATATTCAGATTATAGTTACTTAAATTATGACAGATGTCTTAATTGAGAAATTAAAATCGATATTCGTGTATCTAAATTTCAAAGCGGATATTAAGTTGCAGATGTCTTTAGTTATTTGTCAAATGTAATTTTATATATAACACACGCGATACATTACGTCTAGGAAACTGTAAAATTATATCGTATAACAATAATAAGGTGACAATGAGAGTTTTCAGAAGTGATTATAGTAATAACGGCAATGAACAAAATAATTTAAATTTGGAATATGGAACTCTTTGCTCAGGCTTTGTATATAGATATCTCGTAATTTAACAGAAAAATTAAAACGTTGCCGCTAGAATATTAACTATGTCCTCCAGACTAAATGGCGGCCAGTCTCAATGGAGACTAGCCATCTGTGCAGGACTGGAATACAATGCACGAGTGTGTACGCAAACACAAGAGCACTCTCTATTCTCTCCCTCACGACCGGAGGGAGATCAGGCAAGGGCCCAACGGCTTTACGTGCTTTCCAAGGCATGGGGGTGAAACACCGCCTATTTGTTGACTCCAGTTTGCTATTGAAAATTTCTCGATAGAAATTTTTTGCTTCGGCTCGGCTCGGGTTTCCAACCTGAGATCACATGATCAGTAGTCGCATTTTTAATTACTAGACCAATGCTGCAATCGTAAGAATTCACACTACGAGTACTAGAAAATTACAATGAATGAGTCTCGAATGCTACATTTCATATCGTCACAGGTGAAGTAAAAATATTGTTATAAACTCGAAACCAAAAGGCAATTGCACAATGGGTATCTTCTCAATATCAGTCAATAAATATTAAAAGGGAGGAGTTGAGGTAAAAAAATTATTGCCTTATTCTTAGAAAGGTCAATTGATTACGCGACAGTTATGCCGGAAAATATAAGTCAATTTCAAAAAGGCAACTTTTGCCATTTGCTTGAAATGTTGGACAGTAGCGTCAACACTGTAACAACGCTACAGCCTATTTCACCAGACAAACAGGTGAATAATTGACTACGTGAAATGTAGATCCAATGAGACATTCGCTATACTGCCTCCACCTTGACATTTATTTTTATTCGAATCATAGGAAAACATTGAGGTACTCGTATTTACTAATAACCAACGACAATAAAGTCATAGACGATGCTTCACATTGCACACAACATTAAAAAAATCAGTAACCGTTCGGAAATTCGCTTGGAGGAATGTGACGCAGGGTTATTTAGTTGATTTCGTCGGAGGCAATGTATACAAAAAATTAAACAATTAGGTAAACCAATTATTTATTAGCAAGATCTCAGTTTGGTTCGTTTTTTATTTTATTAAAAAATCTCAGTGATCCCCACGAAAATATAAATTTGCTCTCCGATAGAGTACTATTAATTTAGGATATATTTTCAAAAATGTAATTACGAAACAGGTTTAATCTTCAAATATATGCTTGTTATGAATTATTAAGAAATGACTACGGTTATGCAAGTGGTAATGGTAACAAAGTAGGTGTTACGAATTCATAATGACTCGTTGTGCACATTGCACGCGATGCTAATAAACTGTTTATGTACAAACCTTCAAAGATGAACGTTGGGTTACGTGTGAAGATCCACATTATATTTCCGTAATTAATAAAAAATTAATAAATTATTTATGAGCGTCTCTATGAATATTGTTTTTATAACTTTGTTTACATCTTAATTAAGACGTAATTCTTTTATCAGATTTTGGCAGATTTTTTTTAAATTGGGCGTACCGTAAGTTGGCAGTCTAAAGGACAAGGTCGTGCAAGTCTAAGAGGAGAGGGTCACTAAGGGATGAATTTGAGGAAGAGCAAAAAAATCTCATGATTTATTATAGATGACGAAAGACAATTTCATATATATACCAAAATACCCAGAATTGCGACGCGGAGTAGCGTCGAAGTAGTGGGGCATAGATTTAGCGATCGTCAATGTGACTTCCAAAAGTGGACTTAGTGACAAATCCTTTCAACAATGGGAGAGGCGCTGGCCAGCAATAACTGTTAAGAGCTAATGAAGTAAAAGATGAAGATGTGAAATACGAAAAAAAAAACAAGCTGTTGCAAAAGTTGCATGTCACTAAAAAGAATTTATCCGTTTCATTTTTAATTAAGTGGAACATTATAGGACTTCCGATTAAGAAAAAAAATTATAAAAAACGTCACCTTTTAACACGTATAATCGTGTAAAAATAAAGTATTTGGGAATAACTATAAAGCGTATTATTAAATACATATACTCTATGTTTTTTTTTTATAAAACTGAAATAAACGAAATTACAGTCTACATGGTGGTAAGTGGCTACTGCACTCCATGCCATTCTAACACTTACAGCCAACTTTAAACGAAAAAAAAAGAACAGATGCGCTGTCGCTACTAAGGACTGTCACTGTTGATGAGGACTAAGGTGGAATGCAATGCAACCTTTAAGTGTATTGGCTCCATATACCCTTTTTATTTGAGAGAATAGAGAACAAGTATCTTTGATGTATTTGAAAAAAAAGTTGCAATTAAGGAGTACACAGTACATAATTGATACCGTTCCGCGTCTAAACCTTATCTCACTCTCTTAATAATAACGTTTAATAAATTAATAATAAAACTTGGTTCCACCGCTTTCTTTGTCGTATCATTTATCCCTTATTTCATCAATTTCTATCAGTTTATGCATCCATTTATTTATCTGACATACTTGTGTTGTTACGGGCATTTGTACTCTTCAAACCGAAACACAGTTGCGGTTGTTGTTGTAACAGTGTTGTTTGCTTGTGTTGATTTTTTTCAGCCAAGTCAACATTCTTTGGGTAAAAAAGTAACCCCATTATCTAATATATATATATATATATATATATATATATATATATATATATATATATATATATATATATGTGTGTGTGTGTGTGTGTGTGTGTGTGTGTGTGTGTGTGTGTTTGTGTTTTGATAACTATTAAGTAAATTAATGTGACAGAGGGCAACAAATGTGACACAACTGGACTTTGATGGGCTGTAATGAATGAATAAATTATTTTTGTTTTCGCTAAGTTTCATTTTCTTACGTCCCAAGTTTCTTCTCTTTCCTCATTATTCCAAAAAGTACACTGCAAGACATGTGCCTCTCTTGTTTAAGGAAAGATTGTCTGAAACGGCCTGAAACGCTCTCATTTCTGAGAGCGTTTCAGGCCAGGTGGGTGTCCGTCGCGCTGCCCCAATGCATGTTGGCGAACTCCACATGTCTGCGAAATGTTTTTTTTTTTCTTATTTCTTAGACATGCCGGTTTCCTCACGATGCTTTACTTCACCGCCAAGCATGTGGTAAATCAGTACTTAAAATTGCATTGAACAATTTCATTGGTGCCGGCTCGGATTGAACCAGGGTTGCTGGCGTACTGTGAAATTTATAGCGAGCGATAACCATCTGAGCAACCACGACTATTATTATAATGTTTAATGTTTAATTATAATGCAACTACTCGGCTTATTTTGTGATAAGATTTTGTTTATTTATTTCTTAGATCTTCTATTATACCTAAATCTAAATAAGCCGTAAGTGATTGCTGCTATTGGTGTGTAGGTGCATATGTAGTAAATAGAAGCTAACTTATCGCAATTAGATATTCTGAAGTAAAAAAGCATAATGGTTATCTGGGACGACATGTATATAATCAAAGTCTGGGACAAAGAAAAAATAATGCCAATGTTATGCTCACTGGTATTGTTTCCTCTTAATCCCAGAACTAATATTTTCGACTAATGTTCATGGGCAATATGTAATTAAAGTCTTAAAAACGTATAAGGTATGAAAATTATACGAGAATAGAAATTTATGATTTCCCACAATTCAAAACAATTTACAAATTTTCTGATCCTGATTTATAAATCCGGATATTGAAAATTAATTGCAAGAACCGGTACTAGACATTATTAATAATTACTTGTATTAGCTCGAATACTACGCATTGAACAAAGCGAATTGTGAAATTTTATCGTTTTAGCTTTAGCTTATTTTTTTAAATACTGACGTTCCCGTCTCACCAAACATGGTCACGCGGAGATTGTTATCCATGGTCAAATTAAAATTAAACTTTACGAAATCCGTAAAATTACTTTTATTTAAAATAGTTTTTACTTAACGCCAATTAAAATATATAAAATGGATAATTTTAGAGTCTGAATTATGACCGTAATGGATCATAAATTAAGAAAAAATACTTCCTAAGATCATCGCGTCTTAACCTGAAATTATCTTCATTAAAAAAACAAGGACTAATATAAACTATTAGGAATCTCTAAATTTGAATTTAAGATAATATAAGATTATATATACATATATATATATATATATATATATATATATATATATATATATATATATATATATATATAAGATAAGATTTATAGGGTCAGTCAGGGTAATTGTAAACAGAGATAATTGAAACCAAGTTTCAAAAATACTTTCAATACCATGTTACAGAGTTCTGCATAGATCAAAACGTAAATTTTGTCCATGGACAAGAAGTCCCGCATTCTGATGACAGAGGTCGCTCCAGTGAAAAACTGCATAAAGTGTAAGCGCATTTTGTTATATTTTTTCTTAGAAAAACAGTTCCGTAGGGAGATATTATTTGACCTTTTAGTGTGGCAAAACAAAGTTAGTATACCTTACCGATTATTTTATAGGAACGATAAGGATCATAAATAATAATTGTGCATGTAATTTAAAGGTAATCTTTCATATTTTTGTATGAAATCGCATGTTTACTTTTACCCCGATGATACTATCTACTGGGGTAAATGTCAACGTCATTCGGGGTAAATAGAAATATCGGTTAAATTGAAAATAATGTAACTAATTGCGTATTCTTGGTGATTGATAATTGGCAAGTTTTTTTTTAAGGTACACATCATGCCTAGAAATTATAAAAAAAAGAATAAAGGTCCATCATAGTCTTTAACAGATATGCAAAGGGCTGTTAAAGATGTAAAACGAAAAGGCGAACGTACCGGCATGCTAGTATAGATAAGTTACTTTGGTGCTATATTTCACAGAATAAAAGACAGATAAATAAGCCTAGATAGAATGGGTGTTGGTGTATCAAAAGTTCTACTACGAAAATTCTTATGTAAAGACAAATATATTTAACGCAGTAATTGATATTTCGTCTGGCAGTACTATGACTAATAAAAATAAATTGAAATACCCAAGTAAAGAAAGCTTAGAAAAAATATTTGGTAGTCCCCATAAATGTAAAAAAACTGTGGTGCCAAGACTAAAACCTAGCTCTTTTGGAGTAGTTTTTAAATCTAAACTTAAATTAAATGCCCAAAGATGCAAGAAAAATAATGAGATAGGCGTAAAAGAACAAAAAATACTTGATCTAAAATTAATTAAAAATTTAGAGATTAGTTCAAAAAAGGTTAAAATATAATTTTACTTTTATATGATATTTTTGTTTTCCATTACCCCCTAATATTTTATTGACAGTATCATGCCCACTTTACATACCTTGATTGACCTGTTATTTGAATTGTATTACAGGTCATGTCTACTTATAACTAGTGTTTTATTAAAACATTTATTGTTTATAATAACATAATAACTTGTCATCTTTTCATTTAGAGGCCAGGGGAAAATAACATTAAGTAAATAGAGGTTATAACAGCTCTCAGATAAGGTCTGACAGCTGTCGTACCCAAAAACTATACGATAATTAAAATTAAATTGTTTCGTAATCACTGAGAGAGCTACAACCACTCAGAAATAAATCCCTCTTCAATTTAATATCAACATTAAAACGGTGCGCGGTCGCAAACAGCCGTTATATTCTCATTATATCCCGCCGATGCTGAGTCTTAAAGACTACACGCGTGATGATAGGTCATCATTGATTACACTTTGTCTAAGTTGTAGCAATATAGGTATAGTTCATTGAATTATCGGTCAAAATCTATCGCCGAAACGGACCAGACTCCAGGAGTTGGCTTGACAGACGACGCTTTCAGCCATCGAACTCTAAAAGTCTGATGATTAGACAAGGACGAGTAAATAATATCTAATAACCAGCATAATACTGCCTCACTGCTGGGTAAATGCCTCTTCTCATACAGAGAAGGTATGAGCACTAATCACCACGCTTGGTCAAGTCGATAACACTGAAGCGTATTAATAACAGATTATACAAATGACTACATATTTGTGCCATTTGCTGTAGAGACTATCGGTCCGTGGGGTCCACGTGCAGTGAAGTTCCTAAAGGAACTCCATTGTCGTTGCTGCTGGTGATAAGAAGGCTGGTTTTTTCTTGGTCAAAGGCTAAGTATAGCCATTCAGCGGGAAAACGCAGCGGGCGTTCTTGGCACGATACCGCGGGGAGTAGGACTGTATGATAATTAAGTTACTAGTAGAAGTTATTTTTATTATAGTTTTTAATATTGTATATAATAAAATATTGTATATTATGTTATGTAAATAAATGACGTTTATACAAAGCAATCTCATAGAAGGTTCCATAACGCTTTCCAACAAGAGCGATAGCGTCTAAGCAAAAATCACTAAATCGGTATCCGTATAACACAGGCCAAAGTAATCGTAAGTGGAAGGTATCTAAGTTCACGGAAAATACATAAATTGTAAGGGTATCAGAAAATCCAAAATCGCATAGTACAATACGTAGCAAGAGGAAACGAACGACTGTATAACGTCAAACAAATGACAGTCATTCATTTTTTTTTTGAAAATTTCAAATTTTCATGTTAAGACTGGACATGATTCTTTATTCATTTGTTTACAATTACCCTGAAGTATCATAATTGTTATCAGTTACCCTAATATTGCTTTCATATTGTAACTATGTCAAGTTTTGCTTTGTTTACATTGACCCCATATTGCGAAATACACTTCCATCTGAAAGCAACATAAAATAATAGCGATAAATAATCATACGATCAATAAAAATTAGCATATTTCTGCAAAGAACACAATTTTCATGGTTTACGTTTACCCCACTTTTAAAAAAAATGAAAATCAAAGGGGAAATTGTAAACAGTCAATTTCAAAATGTATATACTGCCTAGCCTAAGTATTACTATTGTATATCGTTTACAATATATTCAAGTTACTTTAAGTTACATTTTCATTGTCATAAATATATTTGCTATGATTTTATGGGAATTAGAAACAGCCCTTAAGGTTTTTTTTCTTTACTGTTTACAATTACCCTGCCTGACCCTATAAAACTAGCTGGCACCCGGGGCATTGCTGCCGCAGAAGGAATAATTTTAGAAATATCATTTTAAATTTGGAATAGTTATATTGTATAAATAGGAGTAATAATACATTAATTGAAATTGAATGATATAATTTTCAAATAATTTTTAGGTACGATTCGCGCGGCACCTACTGCAAGTTAATTGTACTATGCCTATAACCTTTGCGCAAGTGCAAGCAATAAGTTGACAAAGTTTTACCGCAATCTGATGAACGTTATGGCATCGCACAAAATACGAACAAACAAATATTATTTTTTTATATATTAGATAAGGATGTCAAACAGAAACAGAAACTGTGGTCTATAGACATCTACATGTGCAGGTACGTTGTCACGTCTGAAGATTAAGATGAAATGTTACCATTAAGAAGGGTATCTGGTTCTTTACATTCACTATACAAAACCAAGCAGCATGAAGCTACTATTTCACGCTGGTATTCTGTGAGAGCGTGGTTCTTCCAAAGTCGAAGCAACCCTACAACCATAATATAACTGCAGTATTGCTCTACGACGTACGTATAGACTGAGTTTAAGTGTTGGTTTCGGCATGTTATGAAACTGGGTATAGTCTATATTATATCTAAACTATAAAATACTTTGTTCCAATTTAATGAACTTGCAATGCATTCATATTTAAAATTAAATAGGAAAACAGTTTTGATTGGATAAAATAATTGATATTTTAATAGAAAATGTGTTTGCTAAATTTAATTTATTTGAATAATCTTGCATTATTAAAATAAATATTCTGCATTAATATAAATTAATTGTGCTAACTAATATGGATTAAATATGATTAGTACTTATCGAATCAGCTTATATCCGTGTAGTGGCGGTGTAAGAATATTCATTACTCCTTATCATTCCGTGGGTGTTGTGAGAGGTGATAAGGGAAACTGAAACAGCAGATGGGCAGCAGCATTTCTTGATAACATCTCAACTAAAAAAAATGCAGTTGCCAATTCGCCTGCCTGCCAAAGTGAGTACACTATGATAAAATCTCCCCTAAGAGGAAATCTATGGGGAGGTCTATGTTCAGCAGTGGACTTTTATATGTTTTAATGGATAGGTTGCATGGTTTTTCTCATACTAATAGTAGTAAAAGTTTGTTGAATTACCCGAAAGTTAAAAATATTAAATATTAAAATTTACCAAACCTACCTATTGGGAGATATTTTTTATAATCTAGCAAACATATATGCAGTTCAACCAATCGCTAGTTGATACTGTGGTCCATAAAAAAGCCTCGGTTGGGAATCAAAATGCAGATTCTTGTCATCCCTGAGGTCTAAAGTGGAATGCCTCGTTAGCAGTAAAAAGAATCCACTTTTCTACACTCAACATACGAAGCAGTATTATTCTGCTGTCTGTGGCTCTACCACGTAAAGAAGCATGTACTTGGGTAACGCACATAATATGTTATTTATATGTTATTTATCAGCCTAAATAGGGTTTTTAACAAAAGAATTAAGTGAAAATTGAAATACCATGTCTTGTATTTTACACTAAATTTAAAATTAAAATAATTACATTTTATTAACAATCGTAAAAAACTGAATCCACTAAACATTAGGTGCTCGTTTGTCACACTTATTCTATAAAAGAATAATTAAAAATTAAAAATTTTGTACAACCGATTTCAATATAAATTATTAGAATAACTCAAAAACTATTGGTCAGACCTTGATCAAATTTATATGGGACCACATGTGAAGCAAAAAAAGAATCATCGAAATCGGTACACCCAGTAAAAAGTTATGAGGTAACATACATAATAAAACATACAGTCGAATTGAGTACCGGCTCCTTTTTGAATTCGGTAGCAAAATGCGATCAATCTCACGTGAGACATACTCTGTTGTCACTATTATGTACTCGTACTATTACCATCATACGCGTCATAGTTGACAGATGCGCTGAGCTTTGAAGGTTCAAATTATTGTAGGCCGACTCATTTAATTGTCATCAGTGTGCATTTTATTGTTATATCGTGACTTGATATCTAATATTTACTGATTTTATGCGTATTATTGCTAGTAATTGCATACCTTTCGAGAATGCATTATTATACATGATAATAATAAAATTTATTGTTTCTCATATAACCTATACATCGTAGCATAGCATAGCATCATCGCTCTAGTGGTTGTAAACGCGGTTGCTGACGATGAGGTCCTGGGTTTGGATCCCGGATCTTGCCAAAATCTATTTTTGGATTTTCAAAAAATTCTCAGTAGCAGCCCGGAGTTAGGAAGCTGGCGGTGTTTCACGCCCGTGCTTCGGAAAGCCGTAAGTCCTGCGCTTGATCCCTCACCGGTCGTGTCGGATTACTGTCCCATCGGACTATGAGAGTGAAGTAAAAGTGAGTGCGCCTGGGCTTGCACTCGGGCACTATAATCCTGTCCTGCACGGATGGCTCGTCTCTGTTGTAACCAGCCGACGTCACTAAAATTCGTTCTGGAAGACATTATTACGAGAGCGACACTGAAAGTTTTTGGAACTGGCCACTTGTAAAGTATATAATAAAAAATAAGTTCAAATTTTGATAATGGAACTCTTTGCCAATATTATTGTGTGTGTCTTTTATTAATTTGTCATTTGTTTACAATTTGGCGGCAAATTGAAAATTGTCTGTGTCACGTCAGCATGAATTTAACGCGAGAAAATTTTCGTACAGTAATTTTTTATGACTTTCGATTTCGATTGGCCTTTCATGATGAAGCCCCAACTCGTTCCACTGTTTACAACTGGTTTAATGAATTTAAACGTGATCGCACTAACCTCACCGATGATCTGCGTGAGGAACGGCCTTCTACGGCGACGACTGAAGATAACAGCAGTGTTGTGCGGCGTATGATAGAGACTGACAAAAGAATGACTTATCAGCAGATTCGGACAAGCTTAGGCATCGGTATGAGTGAAGTGCACAAAACCCTTCATGAACATTTAGCGGTCAGGAAGCTTTGTGCCTGGAAGATTGGTGTCGTGAAATGGTCAAAGATTTAACGGAGATGACTCAAATGCTGTGTTTAACATACTTATGGGTGATGAAAGCTGGATTTATTGTTATGATCCTGAAACTAAGAGACAGTCTACTGTCTGGGTGTTTCCTTCCGAGGAGTTGCTAACTAAAGAGAAGAGAGTTCGAAGCGTGGGAAAAATATGCTGGCCTCATTCTTCGGAAGGATAGGTCATTATGCAACAATTGTTTTAGAGGATCAAAAAACAGTTACTGCAGAGTGGTACACTAACAATTGTTTACCACTTGTCTTGGAAAAAGTTCGGGAGAAACAACCTCGCAATACGAACCTCCTTCACCACGACAACGCCTTTTCACACACCGCCAAGCAAACAATCGACGTCAGACGTGGAATTACTGGGTCACCCGCCCTATAGCCCCGACGACGCACCTTGCGATTTTTATTTATTTCCGAAAATAAACGAAAAACTTCGAGGAAAACGTTTTATGGACGCTGAGGAAGCAATGGCTGCGTTTCAAATGCCGTCGAAGAGACCCCTAAGGACGAGTGGGCAAAGCGCTTTTCTCAGTGGTTCCATCGGATGCAACGATGTATTGATGTAAATGGACACTATTTTGAAAAGATATAATAAAACTAATAACTTGCTAGTTTGTTCAGTTTTTGATTTTCTAAGAACAATCAGTGTCACCCTCATAGAAATATTAACTGTATCTATGGTCACCCTCGTATTATACAAACACAAATTGTATTGAAGCTCTGTCGTCCGTGGTAGTTGGAAACTGTGATACAGTCTACAGCAGCGTTTCACCCGTTTTCAATGAAACAAAATCGTGATGTGGAAAACTCTAAATATTAAAAAAAAATATTTTACGTTATTTTTTGAGTGGACTTAGGAATATCACAACTTTATCCTAACTTATTACCAACTTTCGCCTAACATATTAATAAAAACATCAAAATCGGTTCCCAATTCACGAAGATATCGCGTAACATACATACAAAACTAACATGAAGTAAAATCGTAAACCTCGTCCATTTTTTGAAGTCGGCTTAAGAGTAAAGTTGTCCCTTTGCCGGAAATATAATATAAGGTATATTTGTATATGTATATGAAAAAAAAATAACTAGAGCTCTTCAGTTTACGTCATTACTAAACAAAAACTAAAACAATGCTCCGCTCGATACTGTTGTTTAATTATTTCCTTTTATGTCACTCACTTTTAATTATCACGCAGTAATACATAATTATTCTAATTAAATAAGATACGTATAACTTACTACGGAAGAATTAATGTATATTTAATTAATCGTCGATTATAACTTCGATGCAGGTGGCTCAGGACCGTGCTTTGTGGCATTACTTGGGGGAGGCCTTTATTCAGCAGTGGACTTGTGAAGGGCTCTAATTTTGATAATGATGATAATGAATAACTTGCTTTAATAATTAATGTGAAACAAATACATATAATTTGTTTTGGATGAAATCAGGTTCATTGCAATTTAAGTAATCGCTGCGCTTGGCACACGGAATGGTCGGCGTAGTTTCCGAGGTCTGGTGCCTTTACCGCTGCTACCCATCGCCAGTGCCGATTTTTCACATGTGGTATATAAAAGATGGTATACCGCTACAGTCGCATCTTGTGACAAAAACTATTTCTATTATAAAACATTTTACATTACCAACAAGTTTTAATAAGTAGTTTGAATGAAGTCCAACAAATTTTTTTATGGGTTTGGAAACAGTTTGCCTTACTGCAGTGTACTTATGATGGTTTGTAATGAATGAACATTAGAATAACATACGAGCTGATATTCCATACGATGGTAAGTGGCTACTGCTTATGCCATGTCCAGAGCCCATGGATGTCTATAACCAGTATTAAACAAAGGAGCATTGTTGCTTAAATGAACTTAAATGAAGAGACGCGCATGCCTTAAACTAGAAAAAAGACAGTGGATGCACTACTGTTTAGTGACAGAAATAAGTACGAAAGTTGTACTATCTCGTTCAGACCAAGCAGAAAAGAAGCCCTACAACCTAATTATTTCAAATTCAAGCTGAAAGTAAGCTATAAAATACAGATATTGGTGTCAGATTCTGCAATAATTGCAACAGTGTTATTGTTTCTTACACTTCAATTTTTCACTCCTTAGGGTTGAGCGCTGGTTTGATACAGGCATTAAGGTCTCTATATATCTCTCTGTATAGGGACTCTAGTGCTTGTGTCAGGATCAACTCGGACTGGTTGGGCATTTAAAAAAGTGTCAGAGAGTGCTGTGTGGCTTCCCCATTGCTGTTTAACCTATTTATGGACAGTTGTTTGCAAACTTTTGAGTTAAGAATGGGTGGGTTAACCGTCAAATACCTTTTGTACGCTGATGATCAAGTCATATTTGCATCGTTGGCGGCCGAGTTGCAAATGGTGGTTACTTTAATGGACTGGTCATTAAAAGAAAGAGAGATGTAAGTGAACACAATTAAGACGAAAGTGATGGTTTTTGAAAGAGAAGAAAGTAAAACGTTATGTGAAATAAGAATAGAAGGGGATTTGATTGAGCAAGTGGATGAGTTTGTATATTTGGGATGTTTATTTAGCAGTGATGGTAGATATGACAAGGATATAAAATAGAGTGAATGGGACTGTTCACGCTGTTATAGAAAGCCAGAATGTGTCAAAAAAGGCACGTATGGCAATTCATAATGCTGTGTTAGTCCCTACTTTAATGTATGGTAGTGAAAGTTGGGTCTGGTAGAAGAAGCATGAGAGTAGAATAAATGCTGTAGAAATGCGGTCATTAAGCAGTATGCTAGGGCTGAATCTGAATAACAGGGAGAGAAATAGTGTGATAAGAGAAAGGTGTGGTTTGCAAGATGACGTTGTGATCAGGATTAAAAAAGGAATGCTTCGGTGGTTTGGTCATGTACAAAGAATGAACGAGGAAAGAGTGACAAAGCAAATTTATGTTGCAGAAGTAAACGGCAGAGTCGGGAAGGGACGCCCTAGATGAAGCTTTATCGACCAAATTGGCGACAATTGAAAATGGGCCAGACTAGGAGTACCCTTAACCGACGAGCGTGTATGTGTAGATATATGGATGTAAAGGACGCGAGATAGATGTGTCAGGATCATGCCAAATGGAAGTCCGTAGGCTCTGCCTACCCCTCTGGGTGACAGGCGTGAGTGTTTATGTATGTTTATGTACTTCACTTTAATTTAAGTTATTTTAATTATTGTTGCATTTTAAGCATCACTTCTAAGTTCTTGTGGAATACTAACTCAAAGTAATTTGCACTTATATATATATATATATATATATATATATATATATATATATATATATATATATATATATATATATATGTAATTACTCTAACGCTGTGTGTGATTAGTTAATAAAAACGTAAAATAAAGTTTATTTAACTAATGTGATTTAGATAGGTTTGAAAGAATCGCTTGCTCAAGTATATCACTGTGATTAAATTTAAAGTGCAATATTACTCTAATAATAATTATTTATAGTGTTTTATCGACCAGAAAAAATCTAACCATGTAGTGGCGGTTAAGAATATCCACTACCCCATATCTTCCCGTGGGTGTCGTAAAAGGCGACAAAGGGAAACAGGCAGAAGATGGGCAGCAGCATCTTCCTGATAACAGCAAAATTACAATAAAAAAACTGCGGTCGCCAAACCGCTCGCCAAGCGTGGCAACTATGGCAATACCCCCCATGATGAAGGTAACGAAGAGACGGTCCCCAGTCCCCGGCGGCCCCGCTATTCCTGGCTACGGTGGCGACCATGGTAACGGCGGGGCAGGGGGTGCTAAGAATCTCCGGTGGTGGTTCGGTTGCCACCTAAGACGACTCGACCTGGCAACATACAACGCACGCACCCTGAGGACTGACAAGAAGATCGTGGAGCTGGAAGAAGAGATAGACAAGTTACGTTGGCATATTATAGGATTATCCGAGGTCCGAAGAGAGGGGGAGAACACGGTAATCCTCGAATCCGGCAACTTGCTCTATCACCGGGAGGGTGACCCAAGGAGGTGTCGGATTTATCGTCCACAAGTCTCTCGTTAGCAACGTTGTAAAGATCGAGTGTGTGTACCTGATACTCAGAATCACCAAACGGTATTCGCTGAAGATCATACAGGTTTACGCACCAACCTCGGCACATCCCGATGAGGAGATGGAGGAAATGTATGAGGATATCTCTAGAGCCATGCATTCCTCCAAAACCCACTATACGGTGTTAATGGGAGACTTCAATGCAAAACTAGGCACAAGAGAGAACGGTGAGCTGAAAGTAGGGAAATTTGGAATAGGGCAACGGAACCCAAGGGGCCAGCAGCTGGCCGACTTCATGGAGAAAGAGGGACTCTTTATAATGAACTCTTTCTTCCAGAAGCGGCCCCACAGGAAGTGGACCTGGTCGAGCCCCGGTTTGACAAAAAATGAGATTGACTTCATTATGACGACCAGACCACAACTGTTCAGTGATGTCTCCGTGGTCGCGAGGGTGAAAACCGGCAGCGATCACCGAATGGTTAGAGGCACACTGAACCTAAACGTTAAGTTGGAGAGGCCTCGTATAATGAAGTCAACGCTCCGTCCCCCTCGTGCTCTGTTCCAAAGTCCCGAAACTTTTCAGCTCGAGTTACAAAACCGTTTTCAATGCCTAGAAAACTGCAATGAAGTGGACGATATGAATGACAAGCTCGTGGAATGTGTCGGAGCTAAGTTCTGCAAGACCCGCCGCAGAAGAACACAAAAACTCTCCGATCACACTCTTAATCTCATGGCTGTTAGACGGGAGATGAAGCTACATTCTTCAACAGATTTGACAGCATACAGGCAACTGAACAGACAAATCTCCAAATGCATGCGGCGGGACTTACGCAACTTCAATACAGCTTGCATTGAAGAAGCGATCGAGCGGAACCAAGGCTCCAAAGTCTTTGCCAGAGATCTGTCTGCCAGAAAGAGCCAACTGTCGAAGCTGAATACCAAGTGTGGCAGCATCGTTTCCGGGACACCTGCGATATTGAGTGAGATTGAGAGGTTCTATGGGCAGCTGTACACATCATCGTTGGAGCCACACGTAAGTGTGAGTAATGATCCAAGAGCGAGTCTTATCCGACACTATCCCGAAGATATCCCGGATGTCAGTCTGAGCGAGATTAGAATGGCTCTCCAGCACCTTAAAAACGGCAAGTCCCCGGGCGAGGATGGAATTACAGCGGAGCTTTTGAAAGCGGGTGGAAAACCGGTACTGGAAGTCCTTCGGAAGCTCTTTAATTCCGTTCTCCATGGTGGCACTACACCGGAGGCGTGGAGCTAAAGTGCGGTGGTGTTGTTCTTTAAGAAAGGCGACAATGCTCTCTTGAAGAATTACAGACCGATTTCCCTTCTGAGCCGCGTCTACGTGCTGTTTTCGAGAGTCATTACGAATCGTCTCGCACGCAGACTTGACGACTTCCAGCCTTCCGAACAAACCGGTTGCCGAAAAGGCTTTAGTACCATGGACTACATACATACCCTGCGGCTGATTGTACAGAAGACAGAGGAGTAAAATCTGCCACTTTGCCTTGCGTATGTGGACTATGAGAAAGCCTTAGATTCCGTCGAAATTTGGGCGGTGTTGCAGTCCCTTCAGCGGTGCTTGTACAGTAGAGTTACGACGGCTATCCGAGTACAGAATCAGAGTACGAAACCTATCCAACTGCAGAGAGGTGTAAGACAGGGTGATATCCCCGAAACTCTTCACCGCTGCATTGGAAGACGTTTTCAAGCTACTGGACTGGAAAGGATGCGGTATTAACATCAATGGCGAATACATCACTCACCTTCGATTTGCCGACGATATAGTCCTTATGGCAGAATCGCTGGAGGACCTAATCACTATGCTCAATGACCTCAATAGTATCTCCCAACGGATAGGTCTTAAAATGAACATGGACAAAACAAAAATCATGTTTAATGTCCATGTCACACCTATGCTGGTAGTTGTTGGGAGCACTAAGCTCGAAGTTGTTGACGAGTATGTTTACCTGGGACAAATAGTCCGAATAGGTAAGTCCAACTTTGACCGAGAGGTCAATCGACGGATTCAACTCGGCTGGGCAGCGTTCGGGAAACTACGACACATCTTCTCGTTAGACATACTTCAAAACCTGAAAACGAAATTGTACAACCAGTGCGTGTTGCCAGTGATGACTTACGGATCTGAGACGTGGTCCTTCACTGCTGGCCATATGAGGATGCGCAAGGTTGCTCAGCGAGCTATGGCTATGCTCGGGGTTTCTCTGCATGATAAACTTAGAAATGAGGATATCCACAGTAGAACCAGAGTAACCGACATAGTCCAACGGATTAGTAAGCTGAAGTGGCGTTGGGCCGGCCATATAGCTCGAAGAACCGACAACCGATGGGGAAGAAAGGTTTTCGAGTGGCAGCCTCGTACCGGTAGGCGAAGTGTAGGGCGACCCATCACTAAATGGAGTGACGACCTGGTAAGACATGCAGGAAGTCGATGGATGCAGGTGGTTCAGGACCGTGCTTTGTGGCACTCCTTGGGGGAGGCCTATGTTCAGCAGTGGACTTATGAAAGGCTGTAATGATGATGATGATGAATAGTGTTTAATGAAGTCATAAATTTAAATTTATATTAAAAGTACATTTAAATGTAATACGCACGCTCTACCATCAAATAATTTTGGCACATTAATGACGGTGACAGCTTGCGCATAACCATAGGAATCCAACTAGGAACAGAGATCTGTCAACTTCTTCAGTCTCCTTGTGGTAACGTAGTCGACGAGTTTAGGCTCCATGGACTTTCATGTAAGTAAAGTGCTGGTAGGTTGTCCCGTCATGGTTCTCTGAACGATGTTTTTAAAGGGCCATTGTTTATTTAGAGATGATGATAGGAGACCCGCTGGTAAGACTTTGGTCTCTTAGAATAAAGTTGAGAGGTTATCTCAGGGTTATCTCAATTACAGCTGGGGCGGTATCAGAGGTAGCTAAACTGAGTCAGTGGCGCAATTATAAGTTCTCTGAGGGATGACTACATATCGTCATATCTCAGGGAACTTATACTTCGTCGTTGTAGGTGATAAGTGGGCTGGTTCTTTTCTATTCATAGCCATTCAGCGAGGAAACGCAACCGGCGTTCTTGGCACTATAACTCGGGAGCAGACTTCGCAATAATTTACGTTTTTAGTTTTAGTTCTTTTATTATGTAAATATTGAATATTTTAATATTATTTAAATAAAAAATTATAATATTCATAATTGTAAATTTGTCAAAGAGCAATTTTGTGTCGTACATAATTCATTATCCAGTTTTTGCAAAACTATTAAAAACAAGTATCCACAAACGAGGTGAAGTAGGTATAGTTCTTTCATAAATAATATAATGGGCATTTTATTATTCTTACTGAATATTGTGACATCATTTTATTAACTTTAGAAAAAACCTGCTAGGTAATAAATATTATAAGATTGAGATTTAAGAACGATTACAAACAAAGTGAATAAAATAGACTTGAATTTTGAACATGTGAATAAAATGCCTCAATTTTTATCATATTTTATTTTATTTTAAATTCACAACAGCATCTATTTGTCAAATCTCAATTATATTTTAAAAATAAAAGCAATAAAGTTTCTGATAAAAAAACTTAGCTAAACCTAAATCCTTGATTTTCGATATTCTTTCGAGTTTCGCTGTAAACACCGCGGGAATAGGTGCCTCTATACAGGCTGATAAGAAAACCTCAAAAACATCGATGTTATGCTGTTTTTAACACCCTAACGTTTAAGAAATTGCTGATAAAGTAACAGCGTTTATATAGGTCTCACTGCAAACCACTTGTCTCTTATTAATTCATCAAGGTTTTGAACCAGGGTAGAGTCTGCCGCGCTGCCCCATTTAGTCTTGGCAGACTTCACTTATATTAGATTTTATTAAAAATATGTCAAATATTTAAAAAAAAACTAGTATAAATAAAATCTGTCAACTAGACAACTAGACAATCTATCAAAAATAAAAAAGTTTCCTTACGATGTTTCTGTCACCGCCTAACACGGTGTACCTAAATTATAATTTTAAATTGCATCGTATAAGTAGTGCTAAATCACAAAGGGTACATCGTAAAAATTTGGCACAACCCTAGGGTTCTATATATCCACTACGTAAGGTTTCTAATGAAAAATGACTGATTTTTTTTCTTTTTTAAATAACAAAGATATATAAAAACATTAAATTCTCAAATCGTAAACTAACCGCAGTTAGACAAATCAATGATTTTCCGTATGTCTAGGTAATTAGGTTTTAGTTTTTTTTTAATTATACTTTTTAATATTGTTTATAATAAAATGTTGTATATTATGTTATGTAAATAAATGCAAATTTGGAAATATAATTTTATAAATTTCAAATTTTAAATAGTCTTGAAATTTACAATACACTCGCTGCTTAATTATGTACCTTATATTCTTATACGAGTACGAAATAAAATGTCGCTGCTTTGTCGATAATTTGTTTTCAGTGAAGACGATAAACAGTCGCTACTTATGATAGCTTTTACGATAATTATTTTTATTCTGTAGTTGTGACGCATAGCTTTCCGTTGTTGTTTGGCGATAAAACATACTATTTAATTTTAAGACACAATGTCACCAGAAGTTATCACAATATTTTAACAAATGCTCCAAAACAAACCATCGTTGTGTGAATAAATTATTACATTAAGAAAACTTAAATAACACGTAAATGATCGTGAGCTGTGACGATCTTAGTGAAAATACTAGATCATAGTCATGATATTACCGTTTTATCGTTGGTTAAAAATACGTCTTCAAAAATTCAAATTATTCAAACGTTCCAGACGTGGTTGTAAAGTAAATTACAAAATTCCATCACATTCATACATTATTATATACATACAGGCAAGGTAATATAAAACGTGTAAAATAGAAACGAAAAAAAAAACAAGCAATATAAATAGATTAATAGTTAAATACAAATAACTGTAACATAAGTTACGAAGTGTTGCTACATTGGCGAAATTTAATACCCGAATGATTTTTGCTCAATACTGAATGATATCGATCTGTTTTACATATTGCTCAAGATTTATTTCGTGTCTGTATTAAAAAAGGAACAACATTTAACACTGAAAAAACTTCGCTACCACTAAATACTTACTCTTACGTACAAAACTTTCTTCAGTTCAAAAATTTCAGCTGCAAATATTTTACGCACTTAATTAAACTTACGACAAGAAAATTAAACACATCTAAACTTATTTTATGGTATCAGTCAAACTTTAATGTTAGTAGTTTAATATATAGTCTTAAAATAAAATCGTACGCTAAACGTAGTGTTCAAATATTAACACTTCACACGTGTTACTACACCGACTCGTGTCGGCGTACTGGCTTTATATAAAATTTTGTTGTCAATGTTCAGATCGCGCCGGCATGAACCAACTGAGTTATAAAACGCACTATCTCATTTAATGATCTTTTTATATGGTTGCAACTGAATTTAGTCGGTTAAAAATATTTTACTTTCTAGCTCAGGGATGACAGTATCACCTCTATGCGGGAAAAATGAAACGATGATTACATTAACGAAGAACAAACATTGATAATACGCCGGTCACTCTATTTACACACCTCTTAATTAATATTGTTTTATTGATAATTGCTATGCTTGTTTGTTTTTAAATAATATTTTTCACCAGTCCGCAAATATCTGCTGCTGAACGCATTCCAGTGGTAGGATATGCCTTAATCACCACTCCTGGCAGTCAGATTGGCGATCCCAGTACTAGACATCTGGTACCTTTGATTCTGTTCCCTGTCGCGGTTTTCTATGGTCACCTCTTACGAAACCCTTAGGACAAAATAATTAGCATTATATTAGTATTCTACGCTGGTAATTTTTTTTAAAGGATTAGGGTGACAAACGAGCACACAGTCCACCTGATGGTAAGTGGTTACTGCGGCCTATAGACATCTACATCTATTCTCTATTACAAATCAAAATGCAGATGCGTTGTCACCCGTGAGGACTAAGATGGAATGCCTCATTTCCAGTAAAAGAGGTCTCCGGTTCTCTACACTCACCATACGAAAAACAGCAGCGTAAAGCTGCTATTTTACGCTGGTATTCTGTGGAGAGCGTGGTCCTTCCCCGGTCGAGCCGACCCATTCGTGCTACAACTAACCTACTAATATAGCTGCGGCATGGCTCTACCACGTAAATTTGGGCACGTGGTCCCAAAATGCCAGCTCAAAATGGTTGAGCTGATCCATTAATGCTTTAGCCATATTGCAAATGTAATGGCTGACTCTATTACGTATATTTTTTTATATATACCATGTAAGTGAAAATTGGCTAACAGCTGATACTTGCAGTATGTGGCTACTGCAGCCTAGATCTGTAGCTAACTTCTAAGTATACTCGTATTATAGTTGCGTTGTCACCGTGTCTTCAATTATTCTTCCAATTTCGCTAGCAGTTGAAGTATCACATTTAAATTCACTATTGAGGTTTTCAAACGAACACCCCGTTGCCATATATTTGAAACAAAAAAACTTATATTAAAAACAAATATCTATTAATGAAATGAAAATACATAGGCGGATGAAGTTTTGAGAAATGATTAAGTATCGATCATAAGGAAAATTAATCATCATCATCATTAGAGCCCTTCACAAGTCCACTGCTGAATATAGGTCTCCCCCAAGGAATGCCACAAAGCACGGTCTTGAGCCACCTGCATCCGACTTCTTGCATGTCTTACCAGGTCGTCACTCCATCCCGTGGGGGGTCGCCATACACTTCGCCTACCGGTACGAGGCTGCCACTCAAGAACCTTTCTTCCCCATCGGTTGTCGGTTCTTCGAGCTATATGGCCAGCCCATTGCTACTTCAGCTTACTAATCCGTTGGGAAATGTAGGTCACTCTGGTTCTACTGCGGATATCCTCATTTCTAAGTTTATCACGCAGAGAAACTCCGAGCATAGCCCTCTCCATAGCTCGCTGAGCGACCTTGAGCTTCGTGATCCCGCCAACAGTGAAGGACCACGTCTCAATTCTATAAGCCATCACTGGCAACACGCAATGGTTGTACAGTCTTGTTTTTAAGTTTTTAGGTACACCTGACAAGAAGATGTGTCGTAACTTTCGGAACGCTGCCCAGCCGAGTTAAATCAGTCGATTGACCTCTCGGTCGAAGTTGGACTTACCTAGTCGGACTATTTGTCCCAGGTAAACAAACCCATCAACAACTTCGAGCTTAGTGCTCCCAACAACTACCGGCATAGGTGTGACATGGACGTTATACGTGATCTTCGTTTTGTCCATGTTCATCTTAAGAACTATCCGTTGGGAGGCACTAGGTCATTGAGCTTAGTGCTTAGGTCCTCTAGCGATTCTGTCATAAGGACTATATCGTCGGCATATCGAAGGTGAGTGATATACTCGCCATTGATGTTAATACCGTATCCTTTCCAGTCCAGTAGCTTGAAAACGTCTTCCAATGCAGTGGTGAAGAGTTTCTTATGCGAAATCTCCCGCGCACAAGCTAGTTTCTGACGATGTTTGTGTTGTTAGCCTTTTGGCCGATGAAGCTGTAAAGCTTCATCGGTCTCACCTACAGTGAACTTTATACTGCACAAACGAGTGGGGGGTTTCTCGATATACCCTTCTACGTGGTAGAGCCATGCTGCAGCTATATTATGGTTGTAGCACAAATGGATCGGCTCGAACGGGGAAGGACCACGCTCTCACAGAAAACCAGCGTAAAATAGCAGCTTAACGCTGCTGTATTTCGTATGGTGAGTGTAGAGAACCGGAGACCCTTTTTACTGGCAAAGAGGCATTCCATGTTAGTCCTCACGGGTGACAACGCATCTGCATCTTGAGTCTTTATTGAGGATAGATGTAGATGTCTATGGGTCACAGTAACCACTTACCATCAGGTGGACTGTGTGCTCGTTTGTCACCCGATCCTATTAGAAAAAAATTCTATAACGCCACCATCGATATGACACGCCGCTAGAGTGAACTTCGCTCATTCTCGATCCATCCGGTATTTTATAGACGCGCCGATAAATCGATGCTTTCAGATATTGTTATTTTGATGTTTTAATAGATAAATAATATACAAAATTATTTTTTGAGATACACTTCGCCACAAAATTAAACTGACAATTGTGACGCTGCCACCCACCACCCACCACTTTTCTTTAAAAATGCGAATCTATGAAACCCCTATAGTGTTTTGCTTATTTGGTTATAAGATTGAGGATTCTAAATTACTGATGCATGTTCTAGAATAGATCTGACTACTTTAAGCCTCGAGAAGTTCGGAGAACGAAGCGTACCATACGATGTGCTGTGCGATGTGTTACTGACGTGATTAATATGAGAGATAAATATTGATTTTCCGTGTATTTGTTCACCCAGAACCCCCCTTCGGAAGTTCGATTAATAATATTCGTACCAGAATAGTATTGAAAAGCAACCTGATTGATATACTCTTCTCTTAACATATTTTTTTTAAGTTTTAGGATATTGAATTATCATTATAGTAAATAAAGTCGATCTAAATCTACATCTACACTACTATTATAAAGAGGAAAGATTTGTTTGTTTGTTTGAATTGAATAGGCTCCGAAACTACTGGACCGATTTGAAAAATTCTTTCACCATTAGCATCCTACATTATCCCTGATGAACATAAGCTTTATAATATTTTCAAAAACGTTAGGGATCCGTATGAAAACTTCGTTAATGTAACCCAAGGTGTGAAAAAAATACCAAAATGAATCCTTATATCGCGTACGCTGCGGAAACTATTGATAATAAAGCAAAGTAATGTACTTCAGTTTTATAGAGGATATCAATATCTGCAAAAAAGCCTGCGATACCATGTTTAACTATTACAGTTATGTCACAATAACTACTTTTTCATGTTAAAATGTGAAATAGTATCGCCGGTACAAAATAGGCCACATTATTCGTATCAGTAACTGTATCATGCATAACCACCAATTACGTTAACCATGTAATTTTAGTAACATATTTCACGTTTTAAATCTTTGTTAATTCAGCAACCGTCCGTCGTGATGTCTTTCGAAGTTCGCATGTCGCAAGGTGCAGACGCGTGATATACGCGGGTGAAAACGCGGGGCACAGTTAGTCATTCTGTAAAAGATCTCAGTCAGAGGCGGAATTAATTCTTGCCATCTGCTTAAAGTAGTATTTCAGAATTATAGAATACTGACTTTACATCTATAAGAAATAAATGAAATCGGAGACCGAGATGGTAGGGTGGATAGGGACGCCTGAAGTGACAATGATGAATGAGGAGCAATAACCTTTAATTGCAACAGCGTGACTTCGGTTGCATTGTTAAGATACTATCCATCGTAGAAGGTCACTGTGTACACCAGTTGTATGTTACCACCGTGTATATCAAATGTCCACTAATGTAGATTGGCCTCCCCCATAGATTGCGGCATATTATTTGTCAAAGCTTCATTTATACATTCATTCTTCATTCATAGTTATTGCCATGCTTGGCAGGCGCGTTGGCAAACGCTGCTGTCAATCTCGTGATTCGTTTCCGTTTGTTGCATCTTACGACACCCACAGAACGATATGGTCAAAGCGATTAGTGGAGAATCAAAGTGAAAACAAATCAAAATCCATCTCAATCGCTAAATGTGCTAAAATACGATATACAAAATAGCCGGAAGATCTTGTGGCCTAATTAAATGGCGTTAATCATCTCTATTTACCCCAGATGTAAATACTCAGAATGGCAACTCTTATAGCTCAGATTCTTAGCTGAGTCATATGTAAGCTGAAGTAGTGACGGATAAGCCAAACAGCTCGAAAGACCAATAAGCGATGGTAAAGAATGGTTTTGGAGTGCCAATTTCGTAGCAATATTCGGAGTGTAGACTGTACAGAAAGACACGCAGTAAGTCGATTAATGCAAGCGGCTCAAAACGCATTTTGTACCGTTCCTTGCTCATAACTGATTACTAATAACTGATATCTTATTTTTTATTATTTTTATACTTCTGTCTGCTCTTGTACGTCATTATTTTATATCAATCCCATAGATGTAATATAATTAAAATAATTTGCATGTGACTCTACAGTCACCCTGCAGGAATTATGATTGTGGTGCAAGTGGTTCAAATCTACCGGAAAAAAAATCAAGCTCGCCAAGAAACACATGTATAATATGTAAATGCCTCAATTAAAAATTATTAAAGTGTGTCTGAGATATAAGTCGTGCGTTTATTCTTTTTTATTTATGTTGATCTCCAGACCAACTTTTAAATAATTTGGAAGCTGTCAAATGCGTAGGACCTATTATACTCGTAGTACCTCAATTATATACACTTTATGATGACTCTACCGTACCCGGTGTAAAGCTTAAGCGATAAGATGAGAGGTAACATTTAATGCAGTGTCAGAGACATTGTGAAATTCGCAACATAGTTTATAACATAGTTCTCGGATCAACTTAGTTTATCGTTTTTAAAAATAATGTATAAATCTCAACGGGCATGTTTTGGGAACATATTTTAGGTTTTATTTTTTTTAAAGCAAGTGAAACGTCCATGCCGGTAAAAGGCTAAGTTCTATGCGCTACTAATAGTCAGATAGAAAAACATAGAAATAATGAATCAAGTTCTCTGACCGCAAAGCCAAGTTATCGTAAATTTATATACGATTTTATGTGATAGATATCACATATTTAATAGCTTCAAGATCAACAGATAACTTAGCAATTGATATTTACATATATTTATCAAATACGTTAATCAATACCATTGTTACGTTGTCACGCCACATTTAAAAATAAACTTAGCTTATTTAAAAGCAGTTTGAATTTTATGTATGTTCATTATAATATTTGCATGTAAAAATAAACTTTATAGACCTTTTATCAAATTTATTTGTGTGATTGAACGAATGAGATATGCGAATCCATTACTTCTTACATTTAAGCACTAACGTAATTTGAATTATCAGTAATAAATGATATTCATCTATACAGTGAGTTCAGGCTCCACAGACTTTCATATAATAACAAAGTGCTGGTACGTTCCCGTTACAGTTTTCTGAATGACTTAATCCAAAAATCTCTGGTCTCTATGAATATTTCCTCAATTTGAGAGCTTTGTGGTATATTTAGCTAAGAAAGTGGTTGTGGTATATTTAGTGAAAGAGACAAAGCACAAGTGTGGGATGCTATTTGCAAAAAATACACTATATACATTTCTGGGGGGCTTGTTTAGAGTCGGAGCGGCATAGAGATGGCTGAATTGACTCAAAGGCGCAAATTTAAGTCCCTTAAAGATGACTCAACTATACTACTATCCCATCTGATAAATAAGTAGTGATGCAGACGAAGATAGTAAAGCGCACTGACTTTAGCTTCACTCTTTCGTCTGTAAGGACCACGTGCGGTTAAGTTTTTAAAAGAACTGTATCCGCGCTTGGAGACAAGAGGTCTGGTTCATAGGCTCAAAGGTTTCTTATAGTTTGTCGTGAAGCGACAATAAAAAAAAAATAGAACCTAACCTAAGTACAACAAAACAACAAAAGTAGAGCCAGAAAAACAATATATTTAAATTTATAAAAGGTATTTACAATTTTATAAAAAAAATGATGTGAGGATGATGATGGATGAAGTGAGAATACAATTAGATTATAAAAAAAATAAAGGTGAGAGAATAGGGGAATATATCGTTGTAGTGGGGCCTAAAAGTCGAAGCGACACACGTTGCGTTTGTAGAAGTAGGTTTCTTAGCAGCGACGGCACGCAGCGCCTGAAGCCAGCACACGCCGTTTGCGCTTGTAGAAGTAGGTTTCTTAGCAGCGACGGCGCGCAGCGCCTGGAGCCAGTACACGCAGCGTCCGGAGCCGGCGCACGTAGCGCCTGGAGAAGGGGCGCGCAACGCTTAGAGCCAGCAGTTGCAGCGCCCAAAGGTAGCGCCGGCGGTAGGTGCACTCGGCGCCTGGAGTAAGTAGAAGTAGTGCCCGGAGTAGTGTGGCCCCCGCGCTTGTAGTAGACTCGAAGCGACTTCCGAGGTAGATGGAGGCTTGTAGGATTCCGGAGTGGCGCGGCCCGAGTTTGAAGAAGGCTTCGCCGAAGACTTCACGTGTAAATGGAGGCTTGCAGGATCCCGGGGCAGTGCGGCCCCGGGATAAGGCCTTTAGGAGATACTTCTAATTCGCGAACTGAAGCGAGACTGCCTTTCTTCACCGATTGTTCGGCTTTTATACCTTTCTAGAGAGAACGGAAAAATTATTTAAATTATACGCAAATTTTTTGTAAATGGTCAAGAGAAAAGAGGATTTATGTGGAATTTATCGAAATAGGAATAACAGATCGGTAGCAAATTTGAATATAATTACCATGGAAACGATATAAATAAGAAAGACAAAATATGTCAAATTTTTGTTTTTGGTTTATAATAAGAAAACGGTAAGATTTAAGTGGAAAATGAGATATTATTGATATAGTAAAAAAGGTAGCGCAACTGCCCACACAAAGTCCAAGATTGTAGAGTTACGGAAAACTAGCTAAAAGATCGAAAAAAAGGTAGACTCCATTGACACCAATTTAAAAGTGCTGATAATGTGAAAATACGAAGTAGAAATGATTTGTTATTGTGTTCTTATGGTTTAAAATCGTTACAGGATCCTATGGAAATAAAGGTGATGTAAAATATCCAGTTTTGAGGTGAATGCAGAAAATCGAAACAGAATGGAAAAATGAATTTAAAATAATGTAAAATGATACGTGAGTAGCATAACACTACATTTTCCCCCCGACCCTGGAAAATTTTTGACTCAGCAAAAATTTTGATATATACATTCTAAAATAAACCATAAAAACACAGCTTTGCAGAAACAGACATCACCAGGCAAAATCAGATATACTATCTCTTACATACATCATCTGCCATTCAGGTAAGGGTGGAGTTCACATTCAATGACTACCACTCTAAAAGTGTGTTTTCGAAACGACATTAAGGCTTATTTAAGGAGTAGTCATCCGCTCCTGCGTGGAAAAAAAAATAAATTAGTCGAAGAAACACCACTCTTAAAAGTGTGTTTTCGAAAGGACATTCAGGCTTATTTAAGGAGTTGTCATCCGCTCCTGCGTGAAGATAAAAAAATTATTAAGGGAGTAATCAGCCGCTCCCAAGTGAAGATAAAGATAAAGAAATACCTCAAGTAAGCTTTAGTCGCTATGCCTTAAGTAAAAATTAAGAACGGCCAGAGCGGTAGGGCTCAAAGCCAGAAAACAGCAACATCACCAACGAGATGTGTCTGAAATAAAAATAAAAATGACGATTAACCAACGAAAGTTCGAGGTCCTAAAGCAAGATGTGTTGAAGAACACTGGATCATCAAACAAACAAACAAATTAAAAGAAATAATAAGGTGAGAATGATGGTGATATTTATACATATATACAAATTAATAGTTAATAAAAGTTAAGAAAATTTATGATTTTATATCTTTGATGTGCCACTTGCCTCTAACTCCATTAGGGTCTTCAAGTATATAGACTAGTGGTGACAGTTTAGCTATCACTTTGCACTTGATGAACTTAGGGGCAAGTTTAGCATTAAAGTATGCGCCGGCATTGCTTAAAACATGATTTTTACGCCAAACAGTATCTCCCACATTAAATTCTTTAAAAGTCCGGCGAAGATCATAGCGAGCGCTATTTTTAGCGTGCGCTATGTGAAGTTTAGTTTGAACTTTGTGAAAGATAGATGAGAGGAGACCAGCATTAGACGCGTAAATATCACGAGGCATAAATATTAATTCCTCGAGGTTCTGAGTTGGAGTATAGAAGGAACCACAAGGTATTGTTTCCCTACCAAAGACTAAAAAGTTTGGAGTAAAGCCAGTAGCTACATTTGTAGCGCTGTTCATTGCGTACTGAATTTTAGTAAGATGATTGTCCCATGATCTATGATCGTCTCCTACTAGAGATGCTAGAGCTGTAATAATTGTACTATTAAACTTCTCCGTAGGATTAACCTGAGGACAATATAAAGCTGTGTGAAAAATAAAAGGAACGTTATAAGAATTTAAGAATGAGTGGAATTCTCGCGACTGAAATTGAACAGCATTGTCCATTATAATAGTTTGGGGAATGCCATGAACTAGAAAAACTGAATTTTCCAAAACATTAATAATATTAGCTGAAGTAGCACGTTTAAGGGGAAAAATCATAGTAAATTTAGTAAAATTGCAGTTAATTACTAGAATATACTGATTTCGTCTTCGAGTCATAGGCAATGGACCCATAAGATCTAAGGATATAGTTTGAAAAGGTCTGGAGCAAAGTTTAGGTTTACCCATAAGACCATAGGGAGAATGATTAGGGTGTTTGTAGGTTAAGCAGGTTTCACAAGTTGAGATTAAATTGGCAATATCCTTAAACATACCAGGCCAATAGTATTTTAAAGATATTTTCTTGAATGTCTTGAAGATACCAAGATGGAGTTCTGAAGGGGAACCATGGTTAACTTCAATAATTGCATGTCTATCTTGAGGTAGTGGAACTTCTTTCCAAATAAAGTCATCGTTTAGACGATCGGGAGAATGGATGCAGCGGTAAAGTTTGTTATCCCTGATAGTATAGTTGGGGTATGAGTCTGGGTTGTTGGAGCATCCGAGAAAAATCTTGTTGTAGTGCTCAAGTTTACGATCAGGTGGTTCTTCAATCGTAATAGGATGTACGCCTTGAGGTGAAATTTCTCGTGTATCAGGACGTTCTTGATTCTTATGTCTTGATAATAAATCTGGAACAACGTTATCCTTTCCTTTTTTATGTTTCAGGACAAAGTTAAAGCAAGATAAGCGTAAAGTCCAGCGAGCAAGTCTTCCTGATGGATTCGATAAGTTCTGAAACCATTTAAGTGCAGCATGGTCAGTATATATTGTAAATTCTTTACCATTGTCTAGGTAACATCGCCAATGTTCTAACGCAGTTATTACAGCCAATGTTTCTCTTTCAGTAGTTGAGTAGTTCTGTTGATTTTTGTTTAGTGCTTTACTCATGTAAGCAATCACGACTTCTTTGTTATCTTGATGTTGAGTAAGCATTGCTCCTATGCCATAGTTTGATGCATCACAATGTACAGAGAAGGGTAGTTCGAAGTTAGGACAAGCAAGGACAGGAGCAGTTACCAAAGCTTCTTTAAGTTTCTGGAAAGCAGCTGCAGCTTGAGAATTCCAAAGAAATTTAGGAGCGTTCTTCCCGGAACAGGTTAGTTGATTGAGTGGAGAGGCAATAGTGCTAAAGTTTGGAATGAATCTTCTGAACCAGCTGCAGGTGCCTATGAATCTTCGCACTTCTTTTCTACAAGTAGGTACAGGATATTCTAATATAGCTTTTATTTTATCTGGATCAGCACGTAGACCGGACTCGTCCACTAGAAAACCAAGGTATTTCAGTTCTTTCCTGAAGAATTGACTCTTCTCAAAGTTAATAGTCAGATTAGCATATGAAAGTTTTTCATGGACTTTCATGAGGAGTGATATGTGTTCATCAAAAGTTTCGCTAATGATAACGATGTCGTCCAGATAGCAAAATACCTTGTTCTCAAATTCAGGGGTAAAAAGCATATCCATTAATCTTTGTAGAGTTGCAGGTGAGTTAGAAAGACCAAAAGGCATTACCTTGAATCTAAACATACCTCTTCCAGGTACATAAAATGCAGTTTTATCCTTATCAGCAGGATTCAAGGGAATCTCCCAAAATGCTTTCGCAATGTCGATGCTTGATAAGTATTTGGCATTCCTCAAGTTGTCCAAAATTTCGCTTATTAGTGGCAGACTATAAGCATCACGACGTGTAACTGAGTTAAGCTTCCTGCTGTCTACGCAGAAACGCCATTCACCATTCTTCTTCGGAGTGATGAGAACTGGAGATAACCAAGGACTTTCGCATTGTTCAATGACGTTCCATCGCAGCATCTTGTCAACTTCATTAATTAACGCCTTTTGTTTTTCAGGAGACAGTCTGTAACATCTTTGTTTGATTGGGAGAGAATCACCAGTGTCAATCAATTGGGTGATTAAGTGTGTGCATCCCAGAATACCTTTTTCTTCAAAAGAAATTGTCTTGAAGCGTTGGATGATGTCATTAGCGATGTTCTTTTGATTAGGAGTTAAATGCTCATAAGGTAAAACTTTTAGTATCTTTAGTTTCGATAGCAGAACATTTA
This sequence comes from Parnassius mnemosyne, assembly GCA_963668995.1. Classification (NCBI taxonomy): domain Eukaryota; kingdom Metazoa; phylum Arthropoda; class Insecta; order Lepidoptera; family Papilionidae; genus Parnassius; species Parnassius mnemosyne. Next base: position 35,459,661 of record CAVLGL010000013.1, on the reverse strand, counting down.
GATTCTGTAAAGTTAAGAGAAGATAAAACACTAGGTAAAAGATTAAATTTTCTCCAAAAGTCAATACCTAATATTAGCGAAGGAAAAATTTCAGGGAAAACGTAAGCTTTAATTAAATGAGTTTGATTATTGAAATGAATAGGTAAGTCAAAATAACCCAAGGAATTAACTTTTTGATTATTAGCAGTAGAGACAGTAATAAGATCTGTCTTGAAAAGTTTGCAGCCCAGTTTAAGAATTTCCAAATGAGAATTATTACCCAGAATAGTTACTGAACTGCCAGAATCTAGTAAACCAGATAAAGTTAAGTTATAAATTTTGACATTAATAAATGGACGATTAAGATCTTGTTCCTTGGAGTAGAGTGTAGAAGAGATTCTGTAACAAGAAAAGAAGTTTTGAATTGTTTTAATCCAATTAGTCCAATCGTCGTTATCAAAGTTTAAGTTACTTTTCAAGTCAGTAGTTAGTTTTTTTGAACTAGTATTAGGTTTGGGAGAACAAGTAGGGCAATCTGCAGTTTTAAAACCCTTAAGACCACATTTGAAACAAATCACGAATCGTGGTTGAGTACAAGTGTTCAAAGAATGTCCTTGTTTACGACAGCGAACACAAAAGGAGGTTTGTTGAGGAGCTTTAGTTTGAGAGAGACTATTAACTTGTCTAGAAGGGTATTTGTAGGATGGAGTGAATTTATTCATGAGGGGAGGAGAGGGTCGTGAGTTTTTAGAAGAATTTGGAGAATCAACTGAACTTGAAGTGGAATGCTTGTAGTTGAATTCAGAAACAAGAGGACTTTGTTGTACATTTGGTTCTTTAAATTGTTTGTCTCTGTCTAGGAATTTTTCATAGTTTTGGCAAGTAGCCAGTAGAGAGTCGATAGAGTCAATGTCTTTTAGAGCTACGAAGACTGAATAACATGGGCGAATATTCCTTAAAATAATCTCCAATTGTTCTGTTTCAGAAAGTTTCTTCGAAAGACGAGAAAACATTCCAGACATGATGGAAATATAGATGACAATAGGTTCATCTCGACCTTGAGTTCGATTCCTAATCGCTTCTAAAAGTTTGTGATCATAATCAAAACCACCAAAGTCTTTGATTAATAACGAAGAAAGTTCGTTCCACGTTAAGTTTGGATTTTGATTATATTTAAATCTGAACCAATGAAGAGCATTGTCAGTGAAAATTTCAAACGCTTGTGAAATCAACAAGTCTTTGGACAAGCCACGAGCTATACAGTATTCTTCCAGTTTTTGAAGAAAGGATCTTGGACAGCTTTTACCATTGAAGGTGTGCCTTTTCAGATCTTTGAAGACGTTGGTTGGAGAAAAAGATTGAGGTGGTGGTGAAGGATACGGGGTATGGACCTGAATAGAATTTTGAGAAACAAGAGGGAGTTCCGTGATAGTCGGGTCAACCGTGACAGTCGGGTCAACAGGAGGGTCATTTTCAGTTGGAGCTGGAGTCAAGGATTCAAATTGTTTAGTAATATCGTCATATTTCATCTTCAAAGTATCGAAAATAGCTTTAAAGTCTGGATATAAGTCAGTATCTATTCGTTCCAATCTGTAAAAGATATGATTAATAAAAGTTTCTATTAGTCGCAAGTATTTGGTTTCGCCTTGTAAAAATTTTTTAATTTTACAGTCCAAGTAGGTCAAGGTAGAATCAATTTGAGACAAGTCATCCTCAATCGGAATTGTAGAAGTCAGAATATCTTCAGGGTGAGAATTCGCAACTAAACGCAAAACCTGTTTTTTTAGAAGTAAAACAGTATTAGCTGGTTCCTCACATCTAATCTTCACTTCGTATTCGAGTTCGGCCTTGTTAAGAAATTCGTACTTAATAACCCTTTTCATTGTTATAATTATGTGTAAAGTTAAGTTTAAGAAATAAAAATTTAATTAAAAATTATACCTCTTTAATTTATCTAGAATAAAAATATTAAAGTGATGGATGTAAGTAAGGTGTTAAATGTAGGTCTAAATATAATCTAGATAAGTTGAAAAACTAGATGAAGTTTTGTTCTAGAATAAAAATATTAAAGTGATGAATGTAAGTGAAGTGTTAAATGTAGATCTAAATATAAGCCAGATAAGTTGAAACACTAGATGAAGTGTTGTTTTAGAATTTGGAAGGTATGAAAAGGATGAATAAATGAATGAAGAATAATGAGTTAAGAACGAAAGGGAGAGCAATTAATTCAAAAGGGAATGGACAAGGCGCAGTAAAGGTGAAGAATTAAGAGAGAAAGAGGACTTTTACGTTGGGCGCCAAATGTCGTGAAGCGACAATAAAAAAAAATAGAACCTAACCTAAGTACAACAAAACAACAAAAGTAGAGCCAGAAAAACAATATATTTAAATTTATAAAAGGTATTTACAATTTTATAAAAAAAATGATGTGAGGATGATGATGGATGAAGTGAGAATACAATTAGATTATAAAAAAAATAAAGGTGAGAGAATAGGGGAATATAGCGTTGTAGTGGGGCCTAAAAGTCGAAGCGACACACGTTGCGTTTGTAGAAGTAGGTTTCTTAGCAGCGACGGCACGCAGCGCCTGAAGCCAGCACACGCCGTTTGCGCTTGTAGAAGTAGGTTTCTTAGCAGCGACGGCGCGCAGCGCCTGGAGCCAGTACACGCAGCGTCCGGAGCCGGCGCACGTAGCGCCTGGAGAAGGGGCGCGCAACGCTTAGAGCCAGCAGTTGCAGCGCCCAAAGGTAGCGCCGGCGGTAGGTGCACTCGGCGCCTGGAGTAAGTAGAAGTAGTGCCCGGAGTAGTGTGGCCCCCGCGCTTGTAGTAGACTCGAAGCGACTTCCGAGGTAGATGGAGGCTTGTAGGATTCCGGAGTGGCGCGGCCCGAGTTTGAAGAAGGCTTCGCCGAAGAATTCACGTGTAAATGGAGGCTTGCAGGATCCCGGGGCAGTGCGGCCCCGGGATAAGGCCTTTAGGAGATACTTCTAATTCGCGAACTGAAGCGAGACTGCCTTTCTTCACCGATTGTTCGGCTTTTATACCTTTCTAGAGAGAACGGAAAAATTATTTAAATTATACGCAAATTTTTTGTAAATGGTCAAGAGAAAAGAGGATTTATGTGGAATTTATCGAAATAGGAATAACAGATCGGTAGCAAATTTGAATATAATTACCATGGAAACGATATAAATAAGAAAGACAAAATATGTCAAATTTTTGTTTTTGGTTTATAATAAGAAAACGGTAAGATTTAAGTGGAAAATGATGAGGGGCAACTGAACGTCAATAACGGTTTTACGTATTTTTGGTGTCATATTAATTATTTTAAGTTTTCGTTTAATATTCTGATTACATTCCTAATTTATTATAGTATATATTAATAATATTTATCTGTATTTCCATATTATCACTCATTTAGCGTCAATTTCTTAGTATTAGAAAATAGTCTAACGTAGCGTTAGACTCTCACAGTCGCCATGTCTAATCCATCTATTCCGCCTAAACCACCGGATCCGAATTGCTCAGATCCTAACATTATTTCTTCTCCAGCTGCTTATGTCGAAATTCAAAATGACTTAGAAGGTTCATTTAAAAAACCATGGCAGTCATTATCGCAAGAAATTTTTGATGACAACTTCAAAATTATTTCCAATAAAAAGAAAAGGAAACATAAAACGAAAGAAAGGAAGAAAGAAGAACATGCTAATCGGGTTGACTTAAATAGAAAAATTTCAGTTTTTTCCACCAATTCTTCATTCTCAGAATCGGATTGCGATAATGGTAATATTTCTTCATCTAAAATTAAAATTATGGGATCTAACTCTAACCAAGGTAACATATCAGGACAAAATGTTTATGAATCTCCCATGTCTTTATCATCTAATATTGCGTGTACTCAATCATCTTTAATCCCCCTTTCTCAATCATCTGACATTCCTCTACCACAAACATCAAATTCTGCCTATAGTCATATCTCTTCTAAATCTCTTAACACAAGTATAAATGGGGATAATGCAAAAACAGATTCTCAAAAATTTCAATCTCTTCGCCCTTATAATTCTACAGATTCGGGTCCTTTTATCGTGCATGTTCAAGTAAAAGAAGATTCTCCTAATTCTGATAAGACTTTAAATGCTATTTCTTTTGGTCACTTTTTGAAAAAATTAAATATTCAAAATATAGTTAATGGAGGCCTAAAACGTATCGGGAGGAATAGAATTACAATTGAATTCTCTAAATTTATTGATGCAAATCTATTTTTAGAAAATCCCTCTGTAAATGATAAATATAAAACGTTTATTCCATCCTTCCACGTATCTCGTATGGGTGTTATAAAAGGTGTACCAAAAGATTGGACACCAGAAGATATTATTTCTGAATTATCTACGTATCCAAACACTATTCCTATATTAAAAGTAAGAAGAGTAAATTACCGAGTACGCAATGAAGAAAAACTCAGATATGAAAGCTCTGAAAGTGTCGTAGTCACATTTGACGGTCAAATTCTTCCCTCGAGAGTTTATTTTTGTTATTCTTCCATCCCTGTTGAAATTTATAAACTTCCAACCATTCAATGTTTTCAGTGCTGCAGATTTGGACACACTAAAGATTTATGTCGTTCCAAGCCAAGATGCTCAAAATGTGGCGATGATCACTCTTCTTCTTCTTGCGATAAAGATAATGGATCTTTTCGTTGCTTATTCTGCTCAGGTAACCACAAAGCTACGGATTCTAGATGCCCTGAACACACACGTCAAAATAATATTAAAATCGAAATGGCACAAAATTCAATCTCATACCTAGAAGCATCACAAAAATATCCCCAAGTTTCATCAAAGTCATATGCTGATGTTCTGATATCAAAAAACCCTATAAACTCTTCTCTTTCTACTAATCCTTCAAAGGATCATTTTCCTTCACATGCTGCTTCATCTAGTAAAACTTCTTATAAGAAATCATTATTTACTCCTAAATCATTCCGTCACCATACACTAACAGGATACGACAAAAAAATTCATCAAAAAATTATTGAAGATTTTTCAATTCCACAACCAGAGGATGGTTGTGCTCTTCGGGTTTCACGTGATACTTCACAGGGTAGTTTTAATTCTATAGAAAGCATCATAAATTCCCTTATTAACATAATAATATCTTCGTATTCGTCAAAATTACCGTCCCACGTTGCTCGCTTACTAAATTCTATTCCTGAAATTCTTCACGACATTCACTCTCACAAAGATCCTTCAATGGAATTGTAGAAGCATTTTTGATAAACGCACTGAAATAATTTATCTATTAAAAAAATACAATGTTTGTGTCGCTGCTATTTCAGAGACATGGCTGAAACCGGATTCCAACATCAGAATCCCTGGTTTTTGTTGTGTTAGAAATGACAGATCTGATGGTTATGCCGGATGTGCTTTACTTATAAAGAATAATATCGCTTATACCATTGTAGATATTCATGATGAAATATTTGACTTCAATATAGTATCAGTAAGAATTCAAAATATTACTTTTGTTTCTATTTATGTTCCCTCCCCGTCTGTCCATACGTTTCGCAGAATAAAATCTTTAATAGCCTCGTTACCCAAACCATTTTTAATTCTTGGTGATTTTAATTGCCATCATTATTTATGGGGTGATAATTGTGATAGATTCGGCAGTTTATTAGTTGAAATATTTGACGAACTTAACATTGGCGTCCTTAATACTGGTAAAATCACCAAACGCTCTCGTCCCAATGAGTCTAGAAGTGCTGTAGATTTATCAATTTGTACCCCTGATTTAACCTCTCTTTTAAATTGGACAGTTTTAGATAGCTCTCACGGCAGTGATCATTTTCCTATTCTGATTTCCTTTCCAAACAAAGAATCGGCAAAAATTAACAAAAAACCTTGTATTAAATACAAATTAGACAGAGCAGACTGGAACTTGTATAATAGTATTCTTTACAATGAAATTCTAAAAATTGCTCCTATTTCTGAAAATAATTTAATTTCAATTGTTGAAGCATTTACAAACGCAATTATAAATGCAGCAGACCAAACAATTCCTATTAAATCTTTAAATAATAAATGTAAGCCCTCCCCTCCATGGTGGGATTCTGAATGTACTGAGGCCATTCATAATAGGAAAAAAGCCGAAAAACAATATAAATTAGACATGAGTTCAGAAAACTATTCACACCTTCAACGTATACAAGAAGTAACTAAAAATACTCTTCGCGCCAAAAAACAAACAAGTTGGCATGCCTTTTGTTCTTCAATATCTCCCTCAATTCCTTCATCAGTTGTTTGGCGTAATATAAGAAAATTTCGTTATTGTTTTTCATCTTGTTCTTACAGTGGTGCCATTCCCTCTCAATCAATAAATTCTTTTCTTGACAAACTTGCCCCCTCTTCTGCTCCTTCAAGAGAGGAGCTACCTCAAAGTATTCCATGTGAACCTTTTTTTGATCCCTTAGAACGTCCATTCTCTCTAAATGAATTAAAGCTTGTCCTTTCTCACGTCCATGATTCGGCACCTGGTCTAGACGGTATTCCGTATTCACTACTAGCCAAATGTAACGATCAAATTTTAACCTTCTATTTAAATATCATTAACGCTTTGTTTGACATAGGTTTTGTTCCTGACTCTTGGCGGACTCAAGTAATTCTTCCTGTCTTGAAACCTAACAAAAACCCTAACGATGGCTCTTCCTATCGACCGATTGCTCTATCCTCAACTTTAATTAAAACCTTTGAACACATGATCAAGAATCGTCTTGAATGGTATGTAGAAAGTCATGGATTATTATCAAATACTCAATATGGATTCAGAAAAGGTAAAAGCACATATGACAGTCTTTCAATCTTCACCACAGATATTAGACTAGCATTTTCAAGAAATGAATCGGTCCTTGCTGCTTTTCTTGACATTTCTTCTGCTTACGATAATGTTAGACTTAACATCCTTAGAGAAAAGATGTTCAAGCTTAATATATCCAAAAAACTTACAAATTTGATTATCAATTTATTTCTAGATCGATATATACATATTAAATTTGATGATGATTTAAAATATACTCGCAAGGTTTTCAAAGGTCTTCCGCAAGGTTCGGTTTTAAGTCCTTTATTATACAATATTTATACGTCAGATTTAGACCAGTCCATTTCAAAGTGTAGAATTTTGCAATACGCTGATGATATCTTAGTTTATGTAAATGATAAATGTATAGAATCCTGTGCTAATGCGATAGAACAAGATCTCCTCTCTATGGCCACGTGGTTAGTTGATCATGGACTTGAACTTTCCCCAAGTAAAAGTAATACAGTAATTTTTTCCCGCAAAAGAGTTTTACCAGAAATACAGGTTCGCCTTCTTAATTATCCGCTCAAAAATATTCACCAAGTTAAATTTCTTGGTGTAATTCTTGATAATAAATTATCCGGTATGCCTCATATCATTTATACCCAAAAAAAATGCGAAAAAAATATAAACATTCTAAGAGCTTTGTGCGGAGTATGGTGGGGCGCCCATCCATATTCTTTAAAATTAATTTATAATGCAATTATAAGAAGTCGATTAGATTATGCCTCATTTCTTCTTGTACCTGCTAATAAGAAAGGATTGAAAATTTTAGATATCGTTCAACACAAGTCTTTAAGATTAATTTTAGGCGCTATGAATTCATCGCCTATCAATGCCCTGCAAATTGAATGCGGTGATCCTCCGCTTTCTATTAGACGACAATATTTATCAGATGCTTTCTTTTTTCGTGTTCTTCAATTTTCCAATCATCCACTAATCCCTAAAATTCGTTTACTTTCTCATTACATATTAATTAATTTAAGAAAATACTGGCGTAATAAAGAAACACCTAATCTAGTAAAAAGCTATGAACAATATAATTCCTTCCTAGATCCAATTCATAGGTCGGTGACTCTGCCTCTTTTCTCCAATTCGTTTGATGTTGCACTTTACAAACCCAATGTTATATTAGATATAGGATTAAATAAATTTTCTATTGAATCAAATAAAAAATTTATGTTTGCGTTGGACAAGAATTTTCCAGGTTATCATTATATTTTTACAGACGCTTCTAAAATTAACTCTAAAGGTTGTACTGGCTACGCAATATACCATCAAAATTGGAGAATAGTTCAAAAAATGAAAAGTCCTCCCGAATCTTCAGTTTTTACAGGAGAAATGTTAGCCATTTTACAAGCAATAAAATATTGCTATAGTTTTAAATTAAAATCAAGCGTGATATTTTCAGATTCTCTTAGTTCTTTACAGGCATTGTTATGTAATCCTTTCTATGACATTTCCCGCAATCCTTTGATATTTGAAATTAAGAAACTTCTATTCTTATACCAATTTCAAAACATCAACATTTCTCTTGTTTGGATTCCTAGTCATATTGGTATATCTGGTAATGAATATGCTGACAAACTTGCTAAACAAGCTATTGTCTGTGGGGACACATTCCTATTTAAAAATTATTGCTATGACCTTATAAGGAATACGAAATTATTGTATAGAAATAGGTGGTCAAACCATTGGGACAAAACCAAAACGACAAAAGGCTGTCAATATGCTAAAATTCAACCCTCCATTCCTTCTAAGCCTTGGTTTTATAAATTAACCTTAAATAAGAAACATACATCAATGTTATGTAGAATGCGCTTGGGTCACTGTTGTAATTCGGTTCACCTTGCTAGGCTTCATATTAAAAATACTTCTATATGTGAGTGTGGTTTAGATATTGGTGACCTCAACCATATATTCTTCTCATGTCCTTTATATGATCACACTTCATTATTTAACACTTTGGTAAAACTGAAAATACCTTTACCTACAGAAATTCGTTCTCTTTTAATTTATTCTAAAAAAAGTAAAAATGTTTTCAATTGCCTTATGGAATATTTAGATTTAAATAATATTAAGTTATAAAATTTTATTCATTATTTAGAATTTAATAGTATTTATATAGTTTTATTTAATATTTTAAATGTGGTAATGAGTTCAGTTTTATTTTATTTTAATTCTATATAATTATAATGTTCTTCATTTATTGAATAAACTTCAGTACAAGTCATTTCATATTTCATTAGTTCTTAATCTTTTTCGGTTTTTAATCAGAATCATAGTTTTCATTTTTATTGTTCGCCGTTTCTTACAAGTATTATTTATTGACTGGAGGTTGGCAGTAATTGTAAGGTTGCCATAAAAAAAAAAAAAAAAAAAAGTGGAAAATGAGATATTATTGATATAGTAAAAAAGGTAGCGCAACTGCCCACACAAAGTCCAAGATTGTAGAGTTACGGAAAACTAGCTAAAAGATCGAAAAAAAGGTAGACTCCATTGACACCAATTTAAAAGTGCTGATAATGTGAAAATACGAAGTAGAAATGATTTGTTATTGTGTTCTTATGGTTTAAAATCGTTACAGGATCCTATGGAAATAAAGGTGATGTAAAATATCCAGTTTTGAGGTGAATGCAGAAAATCGAAACAGAATGGAAAAATGAATTTAAAATAATGTAAAATGATACGTGAGTAGCATAACACTACAAGTTATAACCCCCAACTCCCCCGAATGGTGGGACGCGGCGGATGTCGGTATTGCAAGGCAACGCTTTTTATAACCTCCTCGGCCGAAATTTGGTCGGCGGCGGAGGCATAGGATAATTCCGACACTGTGGTCAGGAAGGATGGTGGTTTCGAGTGCTCGTATTTCCTGGCCCATGAAAATATGAAAAAAAGAATATAATTTTTTGTTCAACCTAGATAACATGTATGAAATTCTCATTGAAAGTAAAAAACCTCTGTCCTGGGAAAAACCAGCAAGTAACCCAGGGGGATTTTTTTAAAGTACATTTTACAATATGAGAGCTTAGAAGCGACCACCTTATTTCCAGGGGTTATTGTCAACCCTGTATTAATTTAAATTATAATAACCTTTTTATACATACAGTTTTAGTAATAGACAGACCTTGTATATTTTCTAGGAATTTGTTGTAATAGCGTATACATTGCCCCAAGAATTAATTACTGACTTTGTAGAGTCGAGAAACTGTTATCACCAACTTGTGTTTGTTTCTAGTGTTTACAGAGTGTATATCACTTTTTTGCTTAAATTACCTTTGTTTTTGTGAACATACATTAAATTTTCGTAAATATACTGAGAGGCTAAAGTTAAAGTTCTTTAAAATTTTCTCTAAGAAACTCTCTCGGTTTTAGGTTGTAAATAACTCTTATGGCCATCTTCTGCAAAACAAAAATAGTTTCTAAGTTAATCGCAGTTCCCCATAGTAAAATCCCATAAGACATTATGCTATGGAAATAACTTAAATAAACTAATCTAGCTGTCTCTACACTAGTGAGATCTCTAATCTTTTTACATCTGCAGAGCTTTGTCTGCTTGCTAGTTTGGATATATGGGGGCCCCACTGAAGCTTTCCGTCGAGAGTGATGCCAAGAAAAACAGTGGATTCAACAGGGCTCAGTTCCCTATTTAAAAAATACACTGGTATTCAGATTTTAACATTTAGTGTTATATATTTAATATATTTAGTTTTATTACCGTTTAAATGTAGATTATTAACGTTAAACCAATGCTCTAATTTTTATATAGCATTATTCATTTCACATTTAAATGATTAACGTTTAAGTTTAAAAATCAAGGAAATATCATCAGCAAATAATACTATATCATGATTATCCCCTCCCTACAAGGGAAGGTAAGTCATTAATATACACTAGAAATAGGAATGGGTCGAGAATTGGGCTTTAATGCACACCTATATTATTACAGGACCCGGAAGAACTTTTACCATTGATAATAACTTGCTCCGTTCTATTACTTAAATATGAAATAATAAGTTTAAGCGCTGTGTTCTTGACACCATAGTACTGTAACTTCCTGAATAATGTCTCATAGTGAACACAGTCTAAGGTTTTTTTTATAGGATAAGGGTGACAAACGAGCACACAGTCCACCTGATGGTAAGTGGTTGCTGCGGCCCATAGACATATACATCTATCCTCTATTACAAATTAAAATGTAGATGCGTTGTCACCCGTGAGAACTAAGATGGAATGCCTCATTTCCAGTAAAAAGGGCCTCCGGCTATCTGCACTCACCAAGCGAAACGCAGAGGTAAATCTCTACTTCAAGCTGGTTTTCTGTGAGGTCGTGGTACCACCCCGCTTCGAGCCGGCCCATCCGTGCGACAGCAAAAGCAAAAGGTCTTGTAAAGGTCACAAAATATACCCAAACCATCCTCTGAATTCTCCCATGCACAAAAATATGTTGTCATTAACCGCTTGTAAAACCAAATTGATTTTTATGAAGCATTTAATGTTTGTCCTCGTGCAATTTATGTTTGTAAGCTACGTCCACGACGTAGTTTTAGTAACGTTTTCTTTAAGGACAAAAAAATATTATATTAAAGCAACTTAACATCTGATCTAAAATGATTTTTAAAAAAATTTTACTAGAAATTTTTTATTAGAAATTGATATAAAATTGGCAGGGTCTAATGTACTATCAGATTTAAATGTAGGTTTTCTTCGCAGGTGGAGTTATAGGCCGCGAAGAAAGGCGCGCATTGTGTTCTTGTTCTACCGCGGAGGGCTGCCGGAGGATACCGTGAAAGTGTTCCCGTAGTATATATATATATATATATATATATATATATATATATATATATATATATATACTACGGGAACTTAGTAAATTACTTACTGATTTGCACTTGCTTACCTTACAGAAGCTGTTTTGTTATTTGCATAATATTATAATATAAGTATGATGTCTATGATTTTCCTTTTGTCATTTTACATAGTAGTGTTTAAGTTGCAAGGAAATCCAGAAGTCCTGTACCAATCATCTAGAGGCTATGATAATTTTATTACTTCCTTTCATTTATTAATTTATAACAATCCCGTCAAAATTGTCATTGCTGAATGTAGGAACCTCCACATAGATTACCTCAGCGAGGAATACTTAATATTTTATTAAAATCGAATACATTTTACTAAAAATTCTTGCCTAATTTAAATCCTAAAGTTTTTTATTGACTATTAAGAGGAAATCTGTATATCGGAGGAAAAATATTTGAGGACGTATCAACACCGCAAACTCACATACATTTATTACGTGGTAGAGCCATGCTGCAGCTATATTAGTATAATAGTTGTAGCTCGAATGGGTCGGCTCGACCGGGGAAGGACCACGCTCTCACAGAATACCAGCGTAATATAGCAGCTTAATGCTGCTGTGTTTCGCATGGTGAGTGTAGAGAACCGGAGACCCTTTTTACTGGAAAAGAGGCATTCCATCTTAGTTCTCACGGGTGACAACGCATCTGCATTCTTTATTGAGGATAGATGTGGATGTCTATGGGTCACAACAACCACTTACCATCAGGTGGGCTGTGTGCTCGTTTGTCACTATATCCTATTAAAAAAACTCGGGTAGTGTGATGGAAGGATAGTCTTATTGCACCTAAAAGCATCTCGAACTGAGAGAAGGCCTGTACTTGACAGTGGGATGTATAAAGGCGGTAATTCCACTGCTTACTTTTGCTTTGATAATAAAAATCCGGTCTCTATGAGTGTGGGTGCGGCCTTATCACAGCCAACATCCCATTTGGTAAAAATAGCCATGTGGTAATGACTTAAAAGAATTTCTCACCTCATGTCATCTTGTGGTTGCATCAGGCGACTATGAGAAATGTCATCTGTCATTTTACATGGTTAAGCCACTCTGCAGCTACATTATTGTTGTAGCATGAATGGGTCCGCTCGACCGGGGTTGGACCACGCTCTCACAGAATACCAGCGTAAAATATTTAAATGCGGCTGTGTTCAGTATGGTGAGTGTAGGGAACTGGAGACCCCTTTAAATGTACTAAGATGGAATAACGAGGCATTCCATCTTAGTCCTCAACGGTAACAACGCATCTGCGTTTTGATACTACTTAATTGAGGATAAATGTAGATGTCTTTATACGACATTATCCACTTACCACCAGGTGGACTGTGTGCTCGTTTGTCACCCTTATCCTCTAAAAAAATATCAAAGTACCTATAACCGCCTTGTTTATGTCGTAAACAAAATAACCAGACCTGCGAGGGGTTAGAATATCAACGATGCGAGACGTCTGGTAATGCTAAATTCTATCCGTTGGACAAGCGTGATAATTAATGCAAATCCAAGGATTTCCTGTGTCCAGTAGTTGACTTTTACGGGGTATAGTCACACTGCAGCTATATTATAGTAATAGCAAGAATGGGTCGGCTCGACCGGGGAAGGACTATGCTTTCACAGAATACCAGCGTAAAATAGCAGCTTAACACTGCTGTGTTTCGTATGGTGTGTGTAGAGAATGGAGAGTATCTTAGTCCTCAGCGGTGACAACATATCTGCATTTTGATTCTTTATCGAGAATACATGTTGATGTCTATGGGCCACAGCATTCACCACTTGGCCACTTACCATCAGGTGGACTGTTGTTCGTTTGTCACCCTTATCCAGTGAGCGGCCACGGTTCTAGAAACTTTAATGAAAAAAGAAGCTATGTGTGTTGTAGTACACCTCCTTACTGCACTCTAGTCACTTAATTTCTGAATGTCTCGTTAGTCATTTGGTCGAAAACGTGACTGCTGGTCATGTGGTCTGTGTTTTATATTCCAGGTTCAAGGATCCAATGGATTTACGCGCTTTCCAAGGCGTGGGAGTAAAACACCGTAAACTTCCAGACTCTTTGCAGCTACTAAGATTTTTTTGACAGAAAAACGCGATGACTAATTTTGGCCCGACCACTAGAATAACGAGATACAAAGCTTTTAAACTATTCTCAATCAGCTAGTTACGAAAAGGGCTATGCTCAGGGGTTCTCTGTAAGTTAAGATATCAGAAGTAGAGCCAGAGTAATCGACATAGGCGAAGTTATCAAAAGAATCGTTCTAAAGTAGTAGCTCCTTTCTAGTAAGCGTAATAATGACACATGAGATGAACTAATGACTCGATGAGACATACAGATTCGATGGATGGAAGTGCTGATGGGCCTTGTAGATTACTTAATATACAGTAAGAAATTATATTATTCTTATAATGATAATAATTGTCTGTTCGACTTTTGTTCCTCTTAAGACATAGACCAATAAAAAAAATATTAATATTGTTGTATAATAAAGTGCGAAGGAGGTCGTTAATAAACAATAACAAGTAAAACATGTTAATATAATCGTTCAAGATCGTAATATATTAAGGCGATATTTATAAATGTTTATTCAATGACTTTGTCTTATATTTGGGCATAATGTCCTAAAGAATATATTGAATAAACTAGCTGTTCCCAGCGACTTCGCTCGCGTGTTAGGGTTTTTGTGTTTTTACGCGGAACCCTAATTCTTTTTCTAAAATAAAAGTAGCCTAAGTTACTCCTTATGAAATCAGCTACCTGCCAGTGAAAGTCCCGTTAAAATCGGTCCAGCCGTTTCGTAGATTAGCCGGAACAAACAGACAGACAGACAGACAGACAAAAATTTTAAAAATTGTGTTTTTGTTATAAGTACCGTATATACTTTCATATGCAATTATTAAAAGCTGTAATTTTGACAGTACAAACAGACACTTCAATTTTATTTATTTGTATAGATAACAAGAACAAAAATCTAGTAAATAACAGTAGGTAGATATTTGTTCTTGTTATTTATTCAATATATTCCTTTTATTCTGCTTTTATCACCATCATTACAGTACTTCACAGGTGCACTGCTGAAGAGAGGGCTTCCCCAAGGTATACCACAAAGCACGGTTCTAAGCCACCCGCATCGTTCGACTTCCTGCATGTCTTACCAGGTCGTCACTCCATCTAGTGAGGGGTCGCTTTACACTTCATCTACCGGTACGAGGTTACCACTGGAGAACCTTTCTTCCCCAATCGGTTGTCGGTTCTTCGAACTTCGTGTTAATGTCCAATACTGAACATAGGGTCTACCGTTCTAGAGTGGATTTGCCCTGGCAGCCGAATTGGCAGTCACCCTACCATACGTCTCGCACTTTTATGTTTTTGTTTTATAGAATCAGAGTGACAAACGAGCCCATAGATATCTACACTTATCCTCAATTAAGAATCAAAAAGCAGATGCATTGTCACTCCTGACGACTGAGATGGTATGCTTTCGTTTACAGTAAAAAGGGTCTCCGGTTCTCTACACACACCATACGAAACACACCAGCAATGAGCTGCTATTTTACGCAGGTATTCTGTGAGAGCATGGTCCTTCCCCGGTCGAGCTGACACATTCGTGCTGCAACCACAGTATAACTGCAGCATGGGTCTACCACGTAACAAGAACTCTGCTGGGCATCGCCGGTGAATGAATGAATGAACTAATTTCCTTATTTTGCAAATATGGGCGATACAGAATGTGGTGACAAATATATAGTATAGATTCCACCATATTTTACCAGAAGGCATGCAAATTTTTTTTACCCGGTCTAGGTATTTTGTGTCTGACGTAAAAGAGATGGATCTTCCTAATAACTCAAATTTATCAAAAGTTGATGATAATGATGTTTCATGAGGACGTCGCGTCATCTAGCGGGGGTCTCGCAACACTGCGCTTGTATAGGGATGCCACTCAAGAAACGTTTTTCCTCATCGGTTGTCGGTTACTCGAGTTATTTGGCCAGCCAGATGCCTTTTGATAACATTCTTGTTACGAATTTCATTACGATTCATTGATTTATTCATTCATATAATAAATGATTCCATAAAATATTACCGAATTGATTTTGTACATATTCAGGGCATGTGTAAAAATTATTGAGAAGACAAGAATACATGCACTGAATGAGCTTTTTATATGAGAATACTTATATTTATTTTTAGATAACATACTGGTTATTTTATTATAAGACATTTAGGTATTTTAAGCATTGAGACAGCGCGTACACTTCCTTGCTCTCAAACTCTATCAGATATGAAAGGAGGCCTGTGCCTAGCAGTACGTATGTATGTATGTACATATATAGGTTGCAACTATATTTTTTAAGCAGTAAATAACAAGTATTTACTATTTATGAGACGGAAGTGTAACCCAGTAGTATTTAAATATTTTGTAGTGCACAAAAATGTATGACTTTATATAAATTCTACGGGTCATAGAATATTATTTACATACTGACATTCTCACATTATCTCTACGTTACGTGAACATATGTAAAGAGTTGATGTCAAAATCGTTATTATACGTGACTTCTCGTCGTGGACTTTAGGTTCGAGTGTATCCAAAGTCTGTACTTATGCCATGCGCTAACAATTTGAATGGTATACGTAGTAGTGCCATGCTGCAGCTATATTTCTGGTATAGTTGTAACACGAATGGGTCGGCTCGACCGGGGAAGGACCACGCTCTCATAGAATACCAGCGTAAAATAGCAGCTTAACGCTGCTGTGTATCGTATGGTGAGTGTAGAGAACCGGAGACCCTTTTTACTGGAAACGAGGCATTCCATCTTAGTCCTCACGGGTGACAACGCATCTGCATTTTATAATAATAATAAGCTTTATTGATAATTATACAGTGAATATGTGAAGTCTCTGATTTTGATTCGTAATCGAGGATAAATGTAGTTGTCTATGGGTCACAGCAACCAGTTACCATCAGGTGGGCTGTGTGCTCGTTTGTCACCCTTTCCTATACAAAAAAATACGAGTAATGATTTTTTATTTCTGCTTAACACGACCGTTTTAACCTTGTAGTTGCGGTGTAAGAATATCCACTATCATACTGTAAGTGCCGTAAGAGGCGACAGAAGGAAACTAAAACGGTATATTGGCAACATATAAAAAAATGCGGTTGCTAAGCCCTGCCAAGCGTGACATCTATGGTAAAATAACCCTATGAGGTAATCCATGGGGGAGGCTTGTGTTCAGCAGTGATTTTTTAAGGTATAGCCTTAAAAAATCACTGCTGGATGATGATGGATATTTACTCGAATACTAAAAATTGAATAAAACTAATTTTATCGCGCTTAATCTATACAAATAAATAAAATGAAGTAGAGAATATGAAATGAATGAAGTGACTGTTTGTAATGTTAAATTAACAGCTGTTTACTAAATACATATGAAAGTTTATAGGGAACTTATAACAAAAACACAACACAATTATTTTTATTATATGATGTAACTAAAAATTTATGCTTTTCACAAACTTTTCTTTATCTGTGCTATAATACGTTGCTTTGTACCAAATTTTAAGATTCTGAGTTCACGAGAAGTACCCTGTAGGTTTTGATTCCCTTGCCAATGTCGAAAATTTGCGGCATAAACGGCTGTATCTTTTGATTGCGTTGGCTTAGAAGTTTGATTTTTTCACAGCTCCAAGGGACAGTAGACTTGAGTATTTGGTATGAATTTCAGCTTGATACCTTTACGCGTTCCTGAGAAAATGGGTCTTGACAGACAGACAGACGGATAACAAAGTGATCCTATTAGATTTCCGTTTTTTTCTTTTGAGGTACGGAACCCTAAAAAACTGGACGTCTCTCGGGAACGCTCCGTACTCCTCTGAATCCAACCCAAGGATTCATTTGTTATTCATTACAACCTATCAAAAGTCCACAGCTTAACACAAGCCATCCCCATGGACTGCATGAATGACAATATTTGCCTTAGTTGCCAGGCTTAGCAGGCGGGTTGGCAACCGCAGTTTTTTATTATATTTTTTTATTATTATTTTGTGCTGTCATCAGGGAAATGCTGAAAGCTAAAAGAGATTCTTTTATAATCACTTTTACAATCTATTGTTGATTATAAACGTCATCATCACCATCTTAATCATCATTACATCCCAACATGAGTACACTGCTGAACATAGACCTTTCCCAAGGAATGCCAGAAAACACGATCCTGAGCCACCGTACACTTTACCGGTATCAGCAACCATTCGAAAAATTTCCATTCCTCATTGGTGATCGTTTTTCCCAGCCACATGACCCATTGCCACCTCAGATAAGTGATTAATTAGGCGTTGTCGGCTTTTTACGTGGTAGAGCCATGTTGCAGCTATATGGTTGCAGCACGAATGAGTCGGTTCGACGGTGGAAAACCACGCTCTCACAGAATACCCGCGTAAAATAACAGATTAATGCTTTATGGTGTGTTTCGTAAGGTATATGTAGAGGACCAGAGACTCTTTTTACTGGAAACGAGGCATGCCATCTTCGTACTCAGGTGTGTCAATGCTTCAGCATTTTAATTTTTAATCGAAGGTAGATGTAGATGTCTATGGGCCACAACATCCACTTATCATAAGGTGGACTGTGTGCACGATTATCACTTTAATACCATAAAAAATTTGTTCTATTGCGGATATGCTCATTACAAAGTCTTTCACTCAGTAAAATTAATTTACTATCATAGTTTATTTACTTACAAACTGCTTAACGATTATAAAATCAGTCTTCATTATGTAATATTGTCTCATAATACGTTGCGGGTTCAAGATTCTTCGAGTTCTCTTTTGGGTAAGCATCATTCCGTAACATATCAAGATAAGGATATACCCATA
The DNA here is from genome assembly GCA_963668995.1 of Parnassius mnemosyne. Classification (NCBI taxonomy): domain Eukaryota; kingdom Metazoa; phylum Arthropoda; class Insecta; order Lepidoptera; family Papilionidae; genus Parnassius; species Parnassius mnemosyne. Next base: position 35,441,100 of record CAVLGL010000013.1, on the reverse strand, counting down.
TAGGAATGAAAATAGGTTGTTATGTTGCAACTTCAGGTACGACACTTACTTACACTTATTAAGTATTTTGTCTTACCCTTAGCCATTGATATAATTTTGAGCGATTATACAAATGACTCGTAATACTGATACGTCAAGTTCTCGCTTTTAATAAATTTGTGTGAACCCAAATAAATTTAAATAAATGCACGTATTTTAAATTTTATATCTTTTTGTAATAATACTTACGACAGACATTTTGTTAGGTTGTAAAACTCCTTTTTTTCTTTAGGAATCCGTCTGGATTAGTATTATACTTCTTTCACGAGCCAAGTGTCATAATAAAACCTAAATGTAATATTCTACGTACGAGTATTTATTCCAGTAAGACTCATCGCTTCTATTAAAGTCTAATTGCAATTATTTTAAGTGATGATTTAGCTTATCTGAGAACAAAAAAATAGAATATAATAGTGTAGGCAATTTTAATTTAATATAACAATGAAATATAGTACAATATTAAAAAACCTATAATTTTAAACAGAACTAAAACTAAATACTTAACAGTGGACGCTGGCTGCGTTTCCACGCTGAATGGTTATACTTAGCCTATGAGCGAGAAAAGAACCAGCCCTCTTATCACCAGCAGCACAAACAAATTGCGGACTCGATACGGACCGATGATTTCTACCCTTGATATGAAAGGCTGCCAAAGTGTCTTCGCAAGTAGCATCCCACGCTAGGGCTTTACCTCTCTCCCAAGGGACCAATGTCATACCGCCGGGTCTCCTGCCATCGTCGGTAAATACTAAATACATTTATAGAGACGAGATCTCTTCTTGGGTACCACACGCACACTGAAAGATAAATCATGTACTCATTTGTGATTTTCTATTGAAACGTAATGAAACCGAACTATTTCTGAAAAGCTTGATCACTGGTGATGAAAACTGGATCACTTACGACAAGAACGTGCGAAAAAGATCATGGGCAAAGGCTAGTCAAGCTCCACAGACTGTAGGGAACCCGGATTAACACGCAATAAGGTGATGCCTGTATATGGTGGGTTTGGAAGGGCATCATTTATTATGAGCTTTTACCCCCAGGCAAAATCATCGATTCGAATCTCTACTGCCAACAACTAATGAGACTCAAGCAAGAAATTGAGAAAAATGATCAGAATTGATCAACAGAAAAGGAGTGGTCTTTCATAATGATAACGCCAGACCACACACATATTAGGCCACTCAGCAAAAATTGAGAGAGCTTGGTTGGGAAGTGTTATTGCATCCACCGTCCTGACCTTGCACCCTCAGATTTTCAACTGTTTCGGTCTTGTCAGAATTCTTTGGGTATAAATAAGTAATAAAAGTTTCAGAATAATTACGTATGTATGTTAATAAGAACAGTGATGTGTTAAAAGTGCCTAAATTTGTGCTTAAAATAGTGAAATAATAATAGATTTATATAAGAAAATTAAAATGGAATTAATGTGTAAGATGATGCCTTTAAATTGTGAATTAAAATATTGCATTAGTTAAAATATCCATGTTTGTTAATAAAGAATGTTATTTTAACCATGTGTGTTATATTTAAGATTTCTAACTTTGAAAATATTCTGTAAAATGGGTATATTTTGTTAAATATGTTAATAAGTTTATATATGATAAAAATGTAATGTATATTATAATGATAAGACTTTGTATATGTTTCTTATAAATAAAATTGTGTAACCATATGTTTTATAGAAATAAAGATATGGGGTAAAATACAAGGGTGCAATGGTGAAAATCAATGTTAAGATATGTCGAAATGGCGCGCGGTTCTCTTTCGCGTTTAGCTCGCGACTAGGATAGTAAGCTGGTAACTTGGAATTTCGTTTTGCGCCCTCTTCTCCCAAAAGAGCGTCGCTTCCGATCCCACATAAAAGCTTAATCAACCAATTGCCAGTCCCACAGGCGGTTTTTAGTGGGTAGTACCTAGGCCCCCCTTTAGGTTAGACACAGTGAGTCCCACATAACCACGACAGACCAGCTGTCGTGGTATGCATAAACCATTTACTGCCTCCCTGCGTTTCGGGGTAGCCCATTTTACAATTGCTTCAGGGCGCAAAAAAAAAATTGGAATTTTGTTAAAACATCAACTACAACGTTTTACGTCCCGAGGAACCAACGCACGTCCCTACGGACCACCGGAGATGTCCGGATGTATTGGACATCGTGCTTTCTAGGAACGTCAACTATCCAATAGTGGTAGAGGTGCTGTACGACCTTACTTTCTCCCGATTTTGATTACCCTTGGCCTCGAGGCCGGTGACTACGCCGCCTAGAGCTTTTAAGACCAAGATCAACTGGAGGCTTTACCAAAAACATCTGAAGGAATAACAATCATCTGCAACAAGAATAACTAAGACTATCCAGGAAGCCCTACACGCGGCCTCTACTATTGTCCCACCCACATAAAGGAGAGAAGAGGTGTCACGAGAGATATACGTGCAGCTCAAACAGAAAAGAGCATTGAGAAAGCTCTGGGCGCGCACTCGCTGCCCCAGATTGAAAACCAAATTGAACATACTAATGGATGAACTGTCGGTTGCAATCCAGGCCCACAGAAGAGAGGCCTGGGAGCGGCGCATCTCGAGAGCGGAAGAACAAGATGCGTCGCTCTACACATTGAACCGGCAGTTAACAAAAACTAGACCTCACGTTTGCCCGCTGACCAACAACGCGGGCGAACATTGTTACAAGGCCAAAGGTAGAACGGATATCCTAATTTATGCCGAACGCAGCAAGTGCGGAGTTCATAGAGCTTCATGCCCGTGAAGGAGAGCCGCATACAGGAGTTCCTGTCGTCGCCCGCGCCACCACTTGCAGGAGAGTGGTTTATCTCCCCCGCAGAACTGTAGAGGACAGTAACCCGTCTACGACCGAGGTACAAGATGTACGTAAGAACCAGACTTATACATGCTGCTCCGGCCTGGTACGCACTCCTAAGGAGACACGACTGCAGACCCAGCAGAATTTATCACTACGAACCCTCGTCGGTGCAGGTCGCTACGTCCGGAATGACTTCATTGCGGCCAACCTGAAAATGGAATCCATATAGGAATTTATGGTCCGGTTGGCGCGCGGCATGTTCAACCGCGCAGACAACGGGCCACACCCACACCTAACCAACTTGGCACCTTTAAATGCCCGGCCTCCGGACAGGCGACATCTACTAAGAGAACTCCTCTCTATAGAGATTAGAGAGTCGAGTAACAACCCTCAATGTCACTGATAGACCAACTTTGATTTACTCTGAAACCATCTTGCTGCGGCCGGGGAATCGAACCCCTAACCGCTGCCTTATACTTAAAATGCCGAGACGGCTCCCACGAACAGTACATAGTTGTGTACCACGAGGAGAATGGGGGGCAATGGGGGATGCTCCGAGGCCCGAGACCTCCTATGTGCTAAATAGCACACATGCAGAAGACAAGGATGATGGAAATTCGTTCGGGACCAGCTACCAGTTTATTTCCTACTGCATCTTCTAATAAGAGGAAAATACAGTCCACTCAAGGGACGTCAAGACCAGGACCAGTCCACCACCACAACAGACGTCCTTGCGTGACACTTTTTCTCGGGGTCACGCTCACCTCGTTGTTCCCGAACCCAACGTGGTGTGATATCAGTTTTGTGGGGTAGAACGTCCATGACTGATTAACCCTCGTCTGTTGGACCCTTTCAGGTAGTGTTAGGTTAACATCAAGAGAGGACTGTCAAAACTACTTGTCGTATTTTTTAATCAAATATCCCAGGATTTCTACATCAACGCGATTATCTCACTACCTACAAGATGACAACAAGTTATTGAATTAATCGGCACATATGTATTTTTATTAAATTATACATATGTGTAATTAATTAAACAAAAAAAATATCTTAAATTTGTATATAAAATACGAAGAAACTTTCCCCGACCTTATATGTTTTTATAGAGGGTGGTTTTTAAGGGTGACAATAACAAACGAGCACACAGACATAGTAGTAAGTAGATGCTGTGGTCCATAGACATCTACATCTATCCCCGATTAAGAATTAAAATGCAAATGTGTTTTCACCCGTGAGGACTAAGATTAAATGCCTCGATTCCAGTAAAAGGGTCTCCGGTTCTCCACACGAACCATACGAAACACAACAACAAAGCTAAGGCTCGCAACCTGGAAAGAGATGTAGGAAGTTGATGGATACAGATGGCTCATGGCCGTGCGGCATTCCTTGGGGGAGGCCTATGTTCAGCATCGAACTTATGATGGACTGTAATGATGATGATTATGATGATGGTGCTGATGATATTGTTATTGATGTTAATGGTTATGATGAGTATTATAAATAATAAAAAGACAATAGATTATAAAGGTTAAAGTGTGATGACCTCGATGAATTTTGCGTATCATTAAGGTCTAAACTTACATAAATGTTTTTCTCTAAGTGACTAAGACTACATTTTATTCTTAAAAATAAAAAATTGGTAAATATATTATGTAGTTGCTCTTTCTAAATATAATAACTCATAATTTCTTTTAATTATATTATACTTTTGAATTGATCAACATATACATAAAAAAAACTATTCTTTTTGAAATTATTTGTATTTTGTAATCTTAATTTAATAAAAAGGATTGTTCTGAGTAAATGACACAATTTAAATTATATAACATAACATTTTTGTTTTTGTAAAGACTTCCTTTTTTTTTATAGGAGAGGGGGCAAACGAGCATGCGGCTCACCTGATGGTAAGTGACTACCGCCGCCCATGAACAACTGCAACACCAGGGAGGGAATTGCAGATGCGTTGCCGGCCTTTTAAAAAGGAGTACGCTCTTTTCTTGAAGGTCCCTAAGTCGTATCGGTCCGGAAAAATCGCTGATGGTAATCGATTCCACAAGGAGGTCGTGCGAGGAAGAAAACATCTTCTAAATCGCACAGTGGTGGACCGCCAATCATCCAGATGGTGTGGATGGTATCGGGAGTTCTGCCGCGATGCGCGTTCGTGAAATTTGGCAGCTGGGATTAATCCGAACAATTCCTCAGAGCACTCCCCATGGTAGATGCGAAAGAAAATGCAAAGGGATGCAACATCTCTTCGCAGTGCCAATGAATCGAGCCGATCGGAAAGGGCTCGGTCGTCGACAATTCGAGCCGCTCTGCGTTGGATGCGGTCAAGTGGAAGGAGCTGGTACTGGGGAGCCCCTGCCCAGAGATGGGAACAGTATTTCATGAGAGGCCGAACTTGTGCCTTGTAAAGTAGCAGGCGGTGTGCCGGCATGAAATACTGTCCCGCTCTGCTGAGCACGCCAAGCTTTTTAGAGGCCAATTTGGCCTTCCCTTCCAAGTGACCACGAAACTGCACGTCACTCGATATGTCGACTCCGAGGATACCGATACTGGCTGAGGCAAGAAGGGGAGTGCCTTGAAACTGAGGAGATACGACAAAGGGGTTCTTTTTAGCGGTAAACGCGCAAACTTGTGTCTTCTGAGGATTAAATTGGACTAGATTTAGTCGCCCCCAATCCGAGACTTTGTTCAGCAAAGACTCGACTTCAGACACAAGTTTGTTCCGGTACTCAGCGACGTTTTCCCGAGAAATATTGGCACGGCCGGTGTATAGAGCATCACCAGTGCTGTCATCCGCATAGCAATGAATGTTACCAGTTAGCAACATATCATTGATATGCAGAAGAAACAGCGTTGGTGATAGCACACAGCCTTGTGGAACACCAGCGTTAATAGGCTTGTAGTCAGAGCATGCACCGTCTACAACGACCTTGATGCTCCGATCTGCAAGGAAGCTGGTGATCCAATTGCACAATTTCTCGGGAAGCCCATAGGAAGGGAGCTTCGAAAGAAGCGCTTTGTGCCAAACCCGATCGAAGGCCTTCGCAATGTCCAGACTAACGGCCAACGCCTCCCCCTTGGACTCTACTGCCTCCGCCCATCTATGGGTCAGGTAGACCAGAAGATCACCAGCTGATCGACCCCGATGAAAACCGTATTGGCGGTCACTAATCAGCTGGTGATCCTCAAGGTACCGGATGAGCTGGCAGTTAATAATGGATTCCATTATTTTGGAGAACAAGGAGGTGATCGCGATAGGCCTATAGTTGGATGGGTCTGAGCGGTCGCCTTTTTTAGGGATCGGGTAGACAAAAGCTGTCTTCCATGAATTCGGGACTACGCCTTGGGAGTAGGAGTACCGGAAAAGACGCGTTAGGACCGGTGCAAACTCCGGAGCACACGTCCTCAGCACAATTGGGGGGATTCCGTAAGGCCCACTCGACTTCTGGATGTGATTCCTTTGCATATTTTATTTATTTAAGTATTAGTCTGTATTAATCTATTGTTGTTATAAATTACAATTTTTGGAAAAAAAAATACAGTGTTAAGTGCTCTTTCTTTCTTAAATAAACTTATTTAATCGTACCATAGGACATGTGGACATCGTAGAAAGAACGAGAGAACCTGAGTTCTATACCGAACCACATATAATAGAGATTACGTGGTAGAGCCATGCTGCAGCTATATTAGTAGTATAATTGAAGCATGAATGGGTCGACTCGACCGGGGAAGGACCACGCTCTCACAGAATACCAGCTTAAATAGTAGCTTAACACTGCTGTTTTCGTATGGTGAGTGTAGAGAACCGGAGACCCTTTTTTACTGGAAACGAGGCATTCCATCTTAGTCCTCAAGGGTGACAACGCATCTGCATTTTGATTCGTAATCGAGGATAGATGTAGATGTCTATTGGCCGCAGCAACCACTTACCATCAGGTGGACTGTGTGCTCGTTTGTCACTTTATGAAATGTGCGTTTAAAAAAAAACTAAGAAATGTAAACTTCATTAATGCAATTAAGAAGAACACTGAGTCCCTTCTGTATTGTGCTGTCAGATATATTATATTACTTTTTATAAAACTAAACTGACAAACGTGCTTAAAATTCACCTGATGATAATTGGATACTGCAGTCCATAGACAACTGTATCCTACTTAAAGAAAGAAGACTAAAGTTGTTTGAAACCTCTGAGAACTGAGATGGAATGGCACACAGCCTCACAGCATATGCCATTTATTCTAACTCTCTATACCCTTTAAGTTAGAGCAAGCACTGCTATTTGACGGCCGAAGCAGGTAAGAAGGCAGTACCTAATCCTACCACCTTGAAATATGTATAAATTGCTTTTGCCTATGTATAAACTGCTTCTAAAAAAATCACAATAAATGTACAACTACTGTCACTATCATACAACTATCTTAAATTTGACAAACGCACAGTCCACTTCATGGTTAGTGGATGCTGTGGCTTATGGACATCTGCATTTATCCTCGATTAAGAACTAAAATGTAGATGCGTTGTCACCACTGAGGACTAAGGTGGAGTCTCTCGTTTCCACTAAAAAGGGTCTCCGGTTCACGGTTCTCTACATTCATCATACGAAACACATTAAGCCGCAATTATACGCTGGTATTCTGTGAGAGCGTGGTCCTACCCCGGTCGAGCCGACCCATTCGTACTACAAGCAATATCGCTGCTGCATGGCTCTACCACGTAAAAAGTTGCTACACTAACTGTAATTTGTAACCATAAATTATAGATTTTGCAAACATTTTTCACGTTGACATCACTAAAGTATGCACGAAACATGTAGGTTGCATAGCGCGTTTCGATAATCTATTTTATGAATATTATGTCGTTAATTTAAGGTAGCTGTTAGCCAACCTTTGAAACAATCCTGCGGGTTATAGAATATGGATTACAAACCAGTATTTGTATGGAAATATTATTCATAAATATATGTAGTCTGACCGTACAGTGGCGTAACCCATACCATATCATGGGTGTCATGAGAGGTGACAGAGGGAAACTGAACCAGAAGATGGGCAGCATCTTCATGATAACAGCTGTATAAAAACTAAAAAACTGCGGTTGTCAACCCGCTTGCTAATCGTGACAACTTTGATAAATATCCCCTCCTATGAGCAACGGTAATGGTATGTAGCCTGAATTTGGCTGTCCAATATCTTAATATAGTGAGATTATAATGATGGTTGGTTATTATCACAGAAAAAGATATGAAAAAAATCTCCACTTATATTCCATCGAAAAATATGAAATTTTTGCAAGAACCGTTTGTGTTTATTTTTAGTTATTTTGATTTAGATCATAGCATAAAAATTTACAAGGTAAATTTTTTAAAATAAATATTATTTTCGCAAACGTTTTAATTTTCAATGGCAATATTGTAATCTTAACAAATGGCAATTGGTTTTTGTCAACGTACGGAAAGGGAATGTAGCTTGACGCAGGATATTTTAAGAAATTGGAGACATCAAAATCCCATAATTAATAAAATTATATATCCCAACCCATGCATACAACTGCAAGACTTCAAGATACTGAAGTTCAAACTGCGTAGATCGATACGAAAATTAACAATTTTTAATCTGGAGGTAGCCGTGGTTAACTATCACATTGGGACGTCATACACCTCAGCCCCCTCCCCCCGCGACCATGGGTGATGTAAAGTGCTCGAAACGTCGGGTATATAAAATATGTTAAATATATGGTTTCGTATATGTAAAACTAAGAGGAAGATCATTAACAAAGATGTTGAATAATACCGGTGCGATGTGAGAACCTTGGGGTACAACTGAATGGATGGGATGCAATTCTGATGCAAAGCCATTCACTACGACATAAAAGTTCAACCAGTAAGATAAAACTTAAGCCATTTCAAAAGAGAACCGTGAATATCATAAATTGATAACTTCTAGAGACGTTCGAATAGGACTTTTTGAGAGAATAGTTTTTAACCATTATTGATTACTAGCGATCCCCAGCCAAAAATTTAAGACACTACATGCGAGTGAGAGTATATCATACATTTTTATGAAGAAATTCAAAAATCTATAAACGACAATGATATCCGAATTATTGACAAGCGGTTTAACTTGATCACGACAAAGAATGAATTGCAATTCAATGAACACGCGACGTATTTATTTTTACAAACCTCTTTCAATTGTCTATTATTTTATTGTAACACAAAAATATTCTCCGAAATACGAAATAAAAAATAACGGTAGGCCATAAAGCGTCTATTGACAGTATATTGACGCGTGAGCTGAGTTAAGATTTTGGTACTTTGCAATTGGGCGCGAATTCGTAGAATTTTTACGGTAAATTTCATTTTTAAGTGAATATCGTACCGTATATCGTCGTGTAGTGGCGGTGTGAGAATATTCACTACCCAATATCATTCCGTGGGTGTTGTAAGCGGCGACAGAGGGTAACTGAACCAGGAGATGGGCAGCAGCATCTTCCTGATAACAGCTGTATAAAAAATAAAAAAGGCGGTTGTCAATCGGCTTGCCTAGCGTGACAACTACGGCAAATATTTGAATTGCCTATGAGGCAATCTATGGGGGAGACCTAGGTATAGTAGTGGACTTTAAAGGGCTGTAATGGTAATAATGGTAAGTGACTAATGGAATAATCTGAACCGTAGTTCCTAAATAAGGAAAGTTTACATATAACTTTTGCAAGGCCCATTTCTTTTTTTCTATTTACGTAATATCTTTTTTACGTTTTACTTTATCGAATCCATTGGTAGAACACATTTTCTGTATAGTAGTCCACCCGGGTAAGTCCACCTTCATACATATTTCTGCTGTCAAATATCAGTGCAGTGCAAGTGCTGCAGTGCTTGCACTTTGTGTTCCGGTGTGAATGATAGAGCATAGAGAATAGTGTAGTGTGAATGGTAGATAGGTAGAGCATAGGTAAGGTATAGAGCGCCTGTATAATTACATAGGCATTGGCATCACTTCAGTAAAAAAAAAGAACATGGATAACTGAAGCAACGATTGTTTGACTTTGCACTCTGGGTTCGAAGCAGCCTTGAGTCATTAAGTTGGCACTGTTTCACCTGACGCTGAAAGAACGAAGCCGCTGGACTGCCGTCCCATCGGACTGTGAGAATGAAAAAATACATAGTACACCTGTGCTTGCACACACACTTGTGCATTATAATCCTGTCCTGCGCAGACCGATTGTCTCCGCTAAGACTGGCCGCCGTGACGATTTTTACTTTTTACATCCATATTAAATATGTGTTCAAATATAATTTAGGTTAACGACTGTGCGCAAAGCATCAGGTGTAAGGAGGCAAAATACATTTAATTTTGCGTCACATAATATAGATTCGAGGACAAATACAAACTTTTAAGTGATGTAATATTGGATCTCTACGGTAAACGCCATATTTTAATACTAAAAATAGCTCGGAGAGACCATGAATTAGCAGGTCCTTCATCACAAAATTCAGAACACACCGACACTAAGCAATATATAGGTATAGATTATAGATCTAAAATACCAGCAGGATTGACTGACTTAACTCCCCGAAAAAGTAAACTCAGAAAACAATTGTTTAAAATAAGTAAAAAGTTAAAATGCACTGCTAAAAATATGAAGATGTTAACGCGGAACAGTTTTTGAATGGTTGTGATAAATTTTTATCCCCCAAGTTAAGCGCGATTGTAAAGGCACAAATGTATTTAAAACCCCACTGTAAAAACAATAGATATAGCAGAGAATTCAAATTGTTTTGCATAATCGAAGTATAACATCAAAATGGAAACAACCTATTGGCTGTTCTTTTATCTCCACCACTAAAATTGATAATCAATTAAAGACATGGATAATTGCTACTGTAAAACGTTTTTTAGATCGTGGGTTTAATATACGATGAATATACTTTCGTGTCAGATATAGGATCAGATTTATTGGCATTTTCAAAAACATTAGGGATCTCTAAAGAAAGCTCATGTTTTAAGATTGACAGTCACCAAATTTACTACATATTTGATGTTCCCCACTTAATGAAGTGCATAAGAAATAGTTTATTGAACTATAATTTTGAGTTTGATGGCAAAACTACTCGATAGGAGGGGATAACAAACATGTATGAACAAGATAAAATGAAAGATATGCGACCCGCTCCTCGTTTAACTGATATTTTTTTATAGGATAGGGTGACAAACAAGCGCACAGCTGCTGTTGCCCATAGACATCTACATCTATTCTCGATTACGAATTAAAATGCAGATGCGTTGTCACTAGTGAGGACTAGGATGGAATGCCTCGTTTCCAGTAAAAAGGGTCTCCGGTTCTCTATACTCACCATACCAAACACAGCAGCCTTAAGCTGCTATTTTACGCTGGTTTTCTGTGAGAGCGTGGTCCTTCCCCGGTCGAGCCGATCCATTCGTGTCACAACTATACTACTAATATAGCTGCAGCATGGCTCTACCACTCTAATTCACATTTACAGCCGAATAGTTTCCAAAAACAAAAAGTTCGTTTTGTCGTTCAAGTTTTTAGCAGCTGTAGTAGGAGCTTTAAAAAATTACCAATCATCGGGTACTCTACAAATAGCTGATGGTACGATATTTTTTTATTGAAACCATGAACAACCTTTTTGATATACTGAATTCAAGCAATATCGACTCACTAAAAGCCTGCAGTAAACCGTATTACTGCGACTTCTACTACTACTTCCGTGGTAGTGGTACTACTCTCCAAAAGGAATTGCTAGATAAATATCAGCATCTGTTTAATAGCATGACAGTTAAAAATAAAAAATAATATTACCATTATCATAAAATTTATAAATGCTTTCAACATAATAATTAACTTACTTCGGCAATTATATAACGATATGAAGTCTGAGGGATATGTTTACTTACTCACACCAAGAATTAACAATGATTGCTTAGAAAAATTTTTTGGACTCATAAGGCAGGCTGGCGGAAATTGCCGGGTACCCCCTTGCATATCATACACCAGGGAGTTCTGAAAAAAGTTTCTATGCCAAATTCTAAATTTGTCAGACGCTACAAATTGTACCGAAGATTTTGACAGCATACTAACTCAATTTGTAGAATTTGCCCAGAATATAACTCAAACTCAAGTTTCTATCCAGGATCCACTACAACCACAGCATAAAGAGAATCTTACAAAGGTGTAAGACATTCCGGAAAAAAATGCATTCCACTATATCTGCGGTTATTTGCTGCGAAGGTTTATTGAAGTTACAAACGTGACTGCCTATAGATAATTAATTACGCATCATCATAATGACGATGAAGCAAATGAGTAAAATGTATACATCCAACTGAGAGCTTATGATACTAGCCGTGATTGCTTCGAAGGACTACAAGTCCCTCCAGATGATTTTGTGGATTACATACATAGCTTGGAAACGGAATTGATGTCGATCTTTACTTTCATTGGAAACGTTGGATTAAATTGTTTGAGCATTTGAGCCTAATAAAATTCAACACCAAACCATGTGCATGCTTCCCAAAAAATTATTTGTTCAAATTATTTATTTGGATGAGATTTTTTTATATAATTAAGTTCAATAATACAAATTTCAAATCAGTAAATCTAATAACCGAAAATATTTATCAGTTGCCCATTTATAATTCCTGATTTAGAAATTAATTAATTATAATATCTTTATAGTTTTTTTTTCTTACCGAGTATATAGTAAAAAACCAGGTGTCCATATAGTGATAGTATTAGTAAATATTTGGCAAGTCCAAAAGTGCACGCCTCATGAGCGATGAAACGCATAATTTTGATGAAAAAAATTAATAATTCATAAATGATCTAATCTATACATTGTATATACATATATGTGTATTTTATTATATATATTTATATGGTATAGTGTTTAGGTATACGTATGTTTGTATGGAAGTATGTATATGTTTTTATTATCTTTATTTTATATTAAGTATATTAATATTATAAAATTTATTATGAGAGTGCACACTAAATCCGCTTCTTTTGAATTTGTCCAGTATCAGGCCTGCTGGAAGAAATTTCAATAAGAAATAAGCAGTGCCTTTGTACACAATATCTTTTTTTATTTTTCATTGTAAAATTACTTTCTGAGTACATAAATTGTAAAAAAATAAGTAAATAAATAACTTTTAAAAGGTGTTTAATAGCAAAAATCAATAGGGATCCTCCTTAGAATGTATGGAATCTTATTTAATACTATATATCTCAATCTTTTAACAAACAACGCATCTGCAATTCCCTTGGTGTTGCGGTTGTTCATGGGCGGCGGTAGTCACTTACCATCAGGTGAGCCGCATGCTCGTTTGCCCCCTCTTGTATAAAAAAAACATTTCAATTAAGCGAGAAGACTCAACGACGCACAGACCAACGGGCGGCAGTCCATACATTTTTTGTTATGTAATCTAAAGTGAATCGATTAGAAAATAAACTAATCATATAATTCAATGTCTGTAGTCATTGTAAGGTGAATAATAATATGGACTTGATGTCTAGCTAAGAGTACAATGACGATTTTATGTAGCGAAATTGAGGTATGGCCACATATCGAGACTAGAGCACTCCCTCATGGTGTGAGGCGTGCAATTAGCGTTTTGAGTACTTTCAGGAAAAATGCAAAAACAAATTATTACTTTTTCTTTATATTAGTAATCATACTGTTGATGGTGATGTAGATCTAAAATAAATAATTAAATTAGTAAAAGTTGTTAATTTGTGACAACCCTAGCCTCCATGCGCTGTCTAGACGTTGTTGGCAATTTACCACGAGACGTCTTACTGTATGTCTTTATTATATTGTGCTTGGTAGTGGGTTAGTCGGTTGTAGACTACTTGTGACAATATATTCTTTATTTCCGTATCTATATACCACCACCATAATAATGATAAAAAAAAAACTGTACCTAAAAGTTAGTATCAAAGTACAGTCCTACTCACCGCGGTACGAGTATAGTGCCAAGAACACTGGCTACCTTTTCTCTCTGAATGTCTCTCTACTTATCCCTTAAGAGAGAAATTACCAGCCCTCTTACATTAGCGGCGACGACAAGCCGTGGATACAATTCCTTTAGGATTATACAACAGCACTAACTATACTATAGCATTTGTGCCATAACAAATAATATGTAGTCGTCTGTCAGAGACTCCACTTACTCAGTTCAGCACCTTTGATGCAGCCCTGACTCAAGACGAGGTAGCCCTGAGATGAGAGGTTGCCAAAGTGTCTACGCATTTAGCATCCCAAGTTAGGGTTTTACCTCTCTTCCAATATACCAAAGGAATACTGTCGGGTCTCCTGCAATCGTTTTTAAAACTTTAAATCCGCATGCCACCAGGATTGATAACCGAGTGAACATTAAAAGAGCCAAAAGCTCTTCGCATAACATCGTTGAGTCTACTATGGGGTTGACAGATCAATTGTACTTTATTATAAAAATAAATTTTATTATCTAATTTATGTATTTTAAGTATATACAAATATTTTGACAAGTTTTAATAAGCATCGGTGGTTCAGTGGTAGAATGCTCGCCTGCCACGCGGGCGGCCCGGGTTCGATTCCCGGCCGATGCAAAGCTATCTTTTGCCAATTTTTAAAAATATTTCTTTATATTATGTTTGTTTTGTTTTATTTCAAACTCATTCTAAAGCGAATTAATCTTTCATAGAAATTTGTTAATCAATTTCTGATATATTATAACCTTTGTATTTGTTTCATGATTATTACATTATTTTATCATGTAAATAGATAGTGAGAATATCATAGCTCCTGCATACTAGTTTTTAATAGAGGTGTGTCAAAGGTTCTGATAAAGTTTCGTCGTTAATGTTATCAAAAATTGTGAAATAATTATTATTAGTTAGTTAAGTATTTAGCCGTTTATGAAAAAATGTTTTCCACAATTTTAATTAAATAGGTAATAAAAACGCCATCTAACGTGGATTTTCAAAAATATTTTCTTCATCTACGTTTTAAATTTTAGACTCGTTACCGTTTATCTAGTTATGTGTCTTAACTTTGAATCTGTTACCGCTATTCGTCCATAGATGGCGATATCAGTTCGACATTGTTAAATTTTTAATAATATTAAGTAGGTACCTATTTTGAAGAAATCTCAATATTTTCTTTGCTAAATTTACGGAAGTTATTTATGCAATAAGAAGGCTAACATATTGTTATATACATTGTAATATAAATTACTGAAATGCTTAAAATGCTGATACTCCATGTGTGTTTCTTTTTAGGAGTGCTCTATACCTAACGTGACCATACGTCCCACTATGGGCGGTTCAGTCCCACTTTCAGGTTGTGTGTCCCACTGTCTCCAGTGAGGGCAAAATGGTCCCGCTTTCGCAAACAGACTTAACAATAAATAAAAATTTATTATTCCCGTTCGCAAGGCGTGGCGCGGCGCGGCTGTGGAGGAGCGCCGCGCTGACACGCGACAGTAGGATCAAGTTGGATAGCTAGATCCCAGTCGCAGCAGCAGCCAAGATACGAAAGTCTTTGACGAGTTTTCGCTTATTTCCAACTTTGCGACCGATGAAAAAATTACTGGCTGGAATGATGAGGATATTGCTGCTGAAAACCGTTGGGTTGAATTATTCCAGCACTTTCGTGCCAACAATCTTCACTTAACGAACTTTTGTACAATTATTGAGTACATTATGTGTCTGCCAGGAAGTAATGCGCTGGTCGAAAGAGTTTTTTCTCAAATGAACAAAATATGGACCAGTGATAAAACTCAGTTAAGTTTAGTAATGAAAACCATTTTCATTTTAATTTTTTTTATAGAATAAGAGTGACAAACGAGCACACAGCTCACCTGATAGTAAGTGGCTGCTGTTGCCCATAGACATCTACATCTATTCTCGATTACTAATTAAAATGCAGATGTGTTGTCACCAGTGAGGACTAAGATGTAATGCCTCGTTTCCAGTAAAAAGGATATCCGGTTCTCTACACTCACCATACGAAACACAGCAGCGTTAAGCTGCTATTTTACAATGGTATTCTGTGAGAGCGTGGTCCTCCCCCGGTCGAGCTGACCCATTCGTGCTACAACTATACCTATGTACTACTAATACAGCTGCAGCATGGCTCTACCACAAAATAAATATAAATAAATCCTGTACTAGAATAGAATAGAATATTTTTTATTCAATATAGATCACATGTGTATCTAATTCTTATTGAAAGTCATTTTTTACTTTACCACTGGTTCGAAAAAAAGCCACTGTCCTGGGAAGAACCAGCAAGATACTCAGCGGGACTTTTTTTAAAGCAAATTTTACATTAATGGTTGTAAAAACTATATAAGTACAAAAACAGCTTGGAAACGATCACCTCATTCCCAGGAGTTATTATCAACCATGTATTCATTTATGCTATAATAACCCTTTTTATACAGTTTCAACTTAACAAAACATTTAAACTTGCTAATAGAGCAATACTGAGCTCCATATGTACCTAAAAACCAGACCCAATATTTTAAAACTAATTTGTACAGCCGACAAATAGAAAAATACTATGTAGAAGTCACGCCACTACTAGGGCAACCTACTTAATTATTTTGTAATACTTTGATATTTTTTATTATTGTTATTACCTTCCATAACAAAAACAACTTGTAAACCATCAAAAACTTTTACTTACCATAACTCCGTAAGAGACGTCCCGCTTTGACAAAAAAAATAAATGGTTACGTTATCTATACCTAACCACAGCCTTAATTATTATTAGCCAAATAGTTGATGTCAGCTCCCTTCTTATGCGGCTTCGCCTACTCGCCAAGGCAGCACAAGTGCGCTACGACCTCTTGGCTACAACCATAGCCTAGATTAATGCAGGGAGCGAGAGCTCGTCTTCCACTACCATGATAAGGTCACACGCAGCTGCGCCCAAACTGGGCAGCGAATATAATATAGGGGTTATACTGCGCGCTGTCCTCATAACTATTATAATGGCATTAAGGTATTTGCACCATGTGCATATTATAGATGTACTATCTACATACATAATTTAAGTTTATAAGGACTCCCCAAGGCGCGAGTTTTACGTGTCCGGTTTTTCGTAGAGGTTGTTCCCTCCTAAATCAGTTCTTGCCTTTAGCTTCTTGTACTATTATTTATTCTGTGCTTTAACTAACAACTGGTTGTTTAAATGTCGTTCCTAACTCATTAGAATAACGAAATTAAAATTAATGTTTAAAGTTATTTTTTTTTAATTTGAGTAAATGTAACATACTCCTTCCTCAATAGCAATTTTTTTCAGTGTTTATTTAATAATACAAGCAACTCATACGCTTAGATAGGTGTAAAAGCACTTTTGATTGGCTTTAAAATAATTTTAATTAATAAATAACTGTATTGTGCAAAAGTATCCAGCAGAGCTTATTCAAAAAAAGGGCTCCTTTTTAAAAGGCCGGCATCGCATCTGCAATTCTCCTGGATCTCTTGGTGTTGCGGTTGTTCATGGGCGGCGGTAGTTACTTACCATCAGGTGAGCCGCATGCTCGTTTGCCCCCTCTCCTATATAAAAAAAGATAGCTTCCATTTATTAATAAATATAGTTGGTATGAAAATGGCACACCCCATGACTCTTTTAGTTCCAGACATGCTCAGGATTCGTGTTTTGTTATAAGCGACACGCTTATGTCCGCATTTAAATCCGCTTAAGGGGATAATCCGTTACAATGCGCGTAGGTCACGTTGCTTTCATTTGTTAAAGTAAGTAGCAGCTAGTTAGCTTTATATCGCTTTATAAAATTAAATGGGACACATGTTCCCTTATTTTATTCTTTAAATGGCCAACCCGCCTGCATAACATGGAAACTCCGCCAATGAGACAATCTGATAGACTATAATCAATGAATGAACGAATTAATTCAGGAACATATTTTTTGTTATAACCTTGAAACGGTGTATTCATAACTTCTTCTTTTTCATCAGGCCGTACAATTCCACTAGATTTCTTCGATTGGGGTCTAGAAGGACTCGTTCGATTGAGGACATGTGGACATGGACCTCCCCCATTGTTCGCCATGTTTATAAGCATCCAAGCTCCCGTTGATGTTGCTATGTTTAGTAGGGAAATGGTTAAACTAGATGTTTCCCATCTTTGACATTACTCCCCTGCCTCGGCTGTGTTTAAATCATGTTTATAAACCATTATTTGTGTATGAATATGTTGGTCCTTCATTAAATAAGTGTATCTATATTAAATGCCATCAAAAACATAACTTGTAAAAAAAACCAAGTCTCGCAACTCAGTTCTTCCACCGTAAAATGTTGTGAGATCCTTGTAATACCAAGTCGGTTAATTTATTCAGTCCCTACTTAAGGGTCCTTCTGTCTCAAGTTATTACGCAATTAGCTAACCCAACAACATGCTATAGTGACCATATCAATATTAAAAATCTTTTATGTTTTAAATAAATAGGTTGACTTGGCCATCGCATGAAAACACAATGTATCTCACAAGTAATATATTATATTAAATTAGATTGTTTGGTGAAAAAACTGTATCCGTTTTGGATACAGTTCGCACTCAACAATTACATTAAATAAAAAAAAATCTTTAGTGATTGTGTAACTTGTGAAAGACTTGTTCGATTGAGGTCATATTGGCACAATATAATATTTGTTTTGTCGAGACGATGGTTTTGATTGCTATGCTAGAATCCGATTGATGGAATAAAATGATTCATTATTACAAAATACTATATTGGTTCCGTGTCGAAAATAACTGAACACTAAAAATAATTCAAAGCTAAACTAGTCGCGCCAACGTAAACGGCAGAACAATGTCTCCGATGCCAGCTAGACACTAGTAACAAGAAACAAACAGAGAGAAAAACAAAAGGCAGTATTATTGCTATATTGCAATTTCTTCCAAACAACCTAAAAAGAGAAGTGAAAAGTTAATTAATGGGTAGAGTGCAATATATATATATATATATATATATATATATATATATATATATATATATATATATATAATATTATAATCTAAAATATAAATAATTAAACACACCGAAATTTACTTAATTGACATACTATACTCAACCAAATCTAAGGGTGCGTACAGATTAAGTAACATGTTGCATAACTTTTGTTTTATAACACGTCCACATTATGACATTGAAACATATAACAATACTGTACAATGCAATATAACAATGTTATAATATGACATTGTCATTTGTCGTTCTGCAGTGCTTTTCACAATGTCTACAGGTTTTGCCAGCTGCTGCAGCAACTCTTGTACTTTTAAATAACAAAAGAAAAAAAACATAGATACTGAGTTCCTCCCAAACAAACATAGTTTATTGACTAAAGAAAAATACTCTCCGGTTATATAACATTATAAATATTTATATTATATATATATATATATATATATATATATATATATATATATATTATATTTATATTATATAATATACATTATTAAGTATATAACATGTGTCACGTTATATAACACATTATATAACATTCAGTCTCCACATTACTGAAACATTTTATATAATATTTTATAACATGTTATGTTATATAATATGTACGTATCGTAAGAAATACCTTTTGACAGCTGTCAGACTTATTGGACTAAGTATGTCAAACAAAAAAACGGTACGTACAATGTTCGATTCTTAAGAAAAATCGATATCGATTCTTTAGAGTTTGTAATCATTTGCAGTTTTGTTTCTATTAATAGCAGAATAAATTAGAAACGGATAATTTAAAACACAAAATTTATTAGATTTTCGTATCTGTCTCATGGCATATTATGAGGCACTCACCTATCTCGCGGGCACCTTCTAGCAAGATGCTGCAGTGTCAACTGTCCAAATCTGCGGCACAGTGTGATTGACATTTAACCACGTTTCATCAAGGAATATGACGTTGTCCCTATTGGTTATATTTTTCATAATAATTTAAAATTAAAAATTTTGTACAGCCGACTTCAATATAAGTTATTTAAGAATAACTTAAAAACTATTGGTCTGACCTTGATCAAATTCATATGGGACCACACGAGAAGTACCAGCTTTCAAATAAAAAAAGAATCATCGAAATCGGTTCACCCAGAAAAAAGTTCTGAGGTAACACACATAAAAAAAAAAAAAAAAAAAAACGAAAAAAAAAAAAACATACAGTCGAATTGAGTACCGGCTCCTTTTTGGAAGTCGGCAGAAAATGTTATTCTTTGCAAGACTATGACACGCTTATCAATCATTATTTTGCGTTTATCTTTTTTTTCGTATCGGAAGCTCATGCGTTTTATACTCTACTATGACTCTAAACTACCATTGTACAAGAAAGTTTAGTGTAGATGCCGGCCGGCTTGGCCGGCATCTACACTAAACTTTCTTGCAACTTCGCCGCAGCTCTATGGCAATTTCACAAGGGGCGAATATCCTATTCGCCCCTTGTGAAATTGCCATAGACATGGTTTCTAACAGCATCTGCGTCGAAATGATCGATACATATTAGCGGTTTGTTCTTTTTTAGTTTTTTTTTGAAGGCTCGTTCTTTTCAGTCTAGGCAACGCTTAGAAGCTTTGCCTCTGTACAGTTTCTTTACTCATATATCTAGTGACCGACCGAAGATTCGGTTTCGGTTTCGGTTGCGGCAAGTTTCGGCAAAAAAATCTTATTTCGGTAATAGTTTCGATTTCAGCAAAAAATTTGCCGAACCTTCGGCGACGCCGAAACTCAAGTGTTCGTGAATTATCGTGCGTCGTTCGGATGAGTTCGTGACTCGTGTATTCATCATTCATCATCATTACAGCCCTTTACAAGTCCACTGCTGAACATAGGCCTCCCCCAAAGAATGCCACAAAACACGGTCCTGAGCCACCTGCATCCATCGACTTCCTGCATGTCTTACCAGGTCGTCACTCCATCTCGTGGGGGGACGCCCTACACTTCGCCTACCGGTACGAGGCTGCCACTCGAGAACCTTTCTTCCCCATCGGTTGTCGGTTCTTCGAGCTATATGGCCGGCCCACTGCCACTTCAGCTTACTAATCCGTTGGGCTATGTCGGTCACTTTGGTTCTACTGCGGATATCCTCATTCCTAAGTTTATCACGCAGAGAAACTCCGAGCATAGCCCTCTCCATAGCTCGCTGAGCGACCTTGAGCTTCCTCATACGGCCAGCAGTGAAGGACCACGTCTCAGTTCCGTAAGTCATCACTGGCAACACGCACTGGTTGTACAATTTCGTTTTAAGGTTTTGAGGTATGTCTGACGAGAAGATGTGTCGTAGCTTCCCGAACGCTGCCCAGCCGAGTTGAATCCGTCGATTGACCTCTCGGTCGAAGTTGGACTTACCCAGTCGGACTATTTGTCCCAGGTAAACATAGTCGTCAACAACTTCGAGCTTAGTGTTCCCAACAACTATCGGCATAGGTGTGACATGGGCATTAAACATGATCTTAGTTTTGTCCATGTTCATCTTAAGACCTATCCGTTGGGAAACACTATTGAGGTTATTGAGCATAGTGCTTAGGTCCTCCAGCGATTCTGCCATAAGGACTATATCGTCGGCAAATCGAAGGTGAGTGATGTACTCGCCATTGATGTTGATACCGTATCCTTTCCAGTCCAGAAGCTTGAAAACGTCTTCCAATGCAGCGGTGAAGAGTTTCGGGGATATGACGTCACCCTGTCTTACACCTCTCTGCAATTGGATAGGTTTTTTGTTGCTCTCATCATTGGGGGGTATTTGCCATAGTTGCCACGCTTGGCGAGCGGGTTGGCAACCGCAGTTTTTTTTTTCGTGTATTACACTCTCGTGTATTACTCATAATTAATTATATTACGTTAATGCTCTCATTGAATAATATATTAGTTTTAACAATATTGTGAACACAATAAAATATGTTCTCAATTATGTTTTAAATAAATAGGTTGACTTGGCCATCGCATGAAAACACAATGTATCTCACAAGTAATATATTATATTAAATTAGATTGTTTGGTGAAAAAACTGTATCCGTTTTGGATACAGTTCGCACTCAACAATTACATTAAATAAAAAAAAATCTTTAGTGATTGTGTAACTTGTGAAAGACTTGTTCGATTGAGGTCATATTGGCACAATATAATATTTGTTTTGTCGAGACGATGGTTTTGATTGCTATGCTAGAATCCGATTGATGGAATAAAATGATTCATTATTACAAAATACTATATTGGTTCCGTGTCGAAAATAACTGAACACTAAAAATAATTCAAAGCTAAACTAGTCGCGCCAACGTAAACGGCAGAACAATGTCTCCGATGCCAGCTAGACACTAGTAACAAGAAACAAACAGAGAGAAAAACAAAAGGCAGTATTATTGCTATATTGCAATTTCTTCCAAACAACCTAAAAAGAGAAGTGAAAAGTTAATTAATGGGTAGAGTGCAATATATATATATATATAATATTATAATCTAAAATATAAATAATTAAACACACCGAAATTTACTTAATTGACATACTATACTCAACCAAATCTAAGGGTGCGTACAGATTAAGTAACATGTTGCATAACTTTTGTTTTATAACACGTCCACATTATGACATTGAAACATATAACAATACTGTACAATGCAATATAACAATGTTATAATATGACATTGTCATTTGTCGTTCTGCAGTGCTTTTCACAATGTCTACAGGTTTTGCCAGCTGCTGCAGCAACTCTTGTACTTTTAAATAACAAAAGAAAAAAAACATAGATACTGAGTTCCTCCCAAACAAACATAGTTTATTGACTAAAGAAAAATACTCTCCGGTTATATAACATTATAAATATTTATATTATATATATATATATATATATATATATATATATATATATATTATATTTATATTATATAATATACATTATTAAGTATATAACATGTGTCACGTTATATAACACTTTATATAACATTCAGTCTCCACATTACTGAAACATTTTATATAATATTTTATAACATGTTATGTTATATAATATGTACGTATCGTAAGAAATACCTTTTGACAGCTGTCAGACTTATTGGACTAAGTATGTCAAACAAAAAAACGGTACGTACAATGTTCGATTCTTAAGAAAAATCGATATCGATTCTTTAGAGTTTGTAATCATTTGCAGTTTTGTTTCTATTAATAGCAGAATAAATTAGAAACGGATAATTTAAAACACAAAATTTATTAGATTTTCGTATCTGTCTCATGGCATATTATGAGGCACTCACCTATCTCGCGGGCACCTTCTAGCAAGATGCTGCAGTGTCAACTGTCCAAATCTGCGGCACAGTGTGATTGACATTTAACCACGTTTCATCAAGGAATATGACGTTGTCCCTATTGGTTATATTTTTCAAAATGTTATTCTTTGCAAGACTATGACACGCTTATCAATCATTATTTTGCGTTTATCTTTTTTTTCGTATCGGAAGCTCATGCGTTTTATACTCTACTATGACTCTAAACTACCATTGTACAAGAAAGTTTAGTGTAGATGCCGGCCGGCTTGGCCGGCATCTACACTAAACTTTCTTGCAACTTCGCCGCAGCTCTATGGCAATTTCACAAGGGGCGAATATCCTATTCGCCCCTTGTGAAATTGCCATAGACATGGTTTCTAACAGCATCTGCGTCGAAATGATCGATACATATTAGCGGTTTGTTCTTTTTTAGTTTTTTTTTGAAGGCTCGTTCTTTTCAGTCTAGGCAACGCTTAGAAGCTTTGCCTCTGTACAGTTTCTTTACTCATATATCTAGTGACCGACCGAAGATTCGGTTTCGGTTTCGGTTGCGGCAAGTTTCGGCAAAAAAATCTTATTTCGGTAATAGTTTCGATTTCAGCAAAAAATTTGCCGAACCTTCGGCGACGCCGAAACTCAAGTGTTCGTGGATTATCGTGCGTCGTTCGGATGAGTTCGTGACTCGTGTATTCATCATTCATCATCATTACAGCCCTTTACAAGTCCACTGCTGAACATAGGCCTCCCCCAAAGAATGCCACAAAACACGGTCCTGAGCCACCTGCATCCATCGACTTCCTGCATGTCTTACCAGGTCGTCACTCCATCTCGTGGGGGGACGCCCTACACTTCGCCTACCGGTACGAGGCTGCCACTCGAGAACCTTTCTTCCCCATCGGTTGTCGGTTCTTCGAGCTATATGGCCGGCCCACTGCCACTTCAGCTTACTAATCCGTTGGGCTATGTCGGTCACTTTGGTTCTACTGCGGATATCCTCATTCCTAAGTTTATCACGCAGAGAAACTCCGAGCATAGCCCTCTCCATAGCTCGCTGAGCGACCTTGAGCTTCCTCATACGGCCAGCAGTGAAGGACCACGTCTCAGTTCCGTAAGTCATCACTGGCAACACGCACTGGTTGTACAATTTCGTTTTAAGGTTTTGAGGTATGTCTGACGAGAAGATGTGTCGTAGCTTCCCGAACGCTGCCCAGCCGAGTTGAATCCGTCGATTGACCTCTCGGTCGAAGTTGGACTTACCCAGTCGGACTATTTGTCCCAGGTAAACATACTCGTCAACAACTTCGAGCTTAGTGTTCCCAACAACTATCGGCATAGGTGTGACATGGACATTAAACATGATCTTAGTTTTGTCCATGTTCATCTTAAGACCTATCCGTTGGGAAACACTATTGAGGTTATTGAGCATAGTGCTTAGGTCCTCCAGCGATTCTGCCATAAGGACTATATCGTCGGCAAATCGAAGGTGAGTGATGTACTCGCCATTGATGTTGATACCGTATCCTTTCCAGTCCAGAAGCTTGAAAACGTCTTCCAATGCAGCGGTGAAGAGTTTCGGGGATATGACGTCACCCTGTCTTACACCTCTCTGCAATTGGATAGGTTTTTTGTTGCTCTCATCATTGGGGGGTATTTGCCATAGTTGCCACGCTTGGCGAGCGGGTTGGCAACCGCAGTTTTTTTTTTCGTGTATTACACTCTCGTGTATTACTCATAATTAATTATATTACGTTAATGCTCTCATTGAATAATATATTAGTTTTAACAATATTGTGAACACAATAAAATATGTTCTCAATTAGAGTAACTTTTTATGGGTGTAAGTGTAGATTTTTTACAAAATTTACTTAAAAAGTATTTCTTAACGTTAAATTGTTGATTTTTTACTTTAAAATAAATGTAGCAATATATTTATTTATTTTAGTATTGTAATAACAATTACTATTTTTCATTAACATGCATTACCTCTTTGTATATGTATAAAATATACCAGATTTCAGTTTATAATAAAAAAATAACATGTCTAAATAAGTTTCGGTTTCGGTTCCGGTTGAAACTGACACCCAGACCGAAGGTTCGGATTCGGTTTCGGTTGAAAATCCGGTTCCGGTCGTACGCTAGACATACATATATCATTGAAACAACGTCAGGCAAAAAAGTAGACTGGTTAATTTCTTTTATATTTTGATTTTTTTGAAATATTCGAACTTAAGTTAGTGATAAAGAACTATACATGTAATGAAATATATATTACTTCATAATTATTAAGATTTATGTAAAAGGTTATTTTTTATAGTGTGTGTACGCTTGTACAAAGTTATTGCGGAATGATTAATGTGAATCGTCAAAAGGTATTTTTTAGATTTGGTTGAGTATATACCATACATATTTATATCTATGAAATTTTATTTGAGACTTTTTTAATCAGATTATTTAGAATTCAAAAGTGTACAATAAAGGTATCGTGGGTGTGTATTACCGGATAATTGGACGGAAACGTGGCGCAACAAAAGAGATCGGTCCTGTTTTAATTTTAAAATCAAAAATAAAAACCGAATACGGAAAGTTCGGGCTTAAAATGCGCTCGTTTGTTTCAATGGCGACCGACCTACGGGGGATTTTTGGAGTTAAATCGGTGTGCTAAAATCGTGGAATTAAATTTAAGCACTACTATCCAGTGTTAACCGTTTTTAATGTATTTATGTTAACGTTGTTACAAACACGCAAAGCCTTTTTCGTTGTTAGTGCAAATTATAGTCTTAACTAGCTGTTCCCCGCGACTTCGCCCACGTTCAATTTGGCGTTTTTTTTGCGCGGAACCCTAACTCTTTTTCTAAAATAAAAGTAGCCTAAGTTACTCCTCATAACATCAGCTATCTGCCAGTAAAAGTCCCGTCAAAATCGGTCCAGCCATTTCGGTGATTACCCGGAACAAACAGACAGACAGACAGACAAACATTTTATAAATTATGTTTTTGTTATAAGTACCGTACACACTTTTTTGCAAATATAATAGCGGTGGCTTCCTTTTGAATTTGAGCGTAATTACATTCCGCTCCAGTGAGTGAACGCGAGGCATAGGCTACGACGTTAGGCGAAACATATTTAATATGCGTGAATTATTATATCGTCGCCAAATTGTACTGTTTAGGAATAAATTTACAATAAAATACGGGTTACGTAGCAGGCATCTGCATTTTGATTCGCAAACGAGGATAGACGTAGATATCTATGGGCCACAGCAACCACTTACCATCAGGTGGACTGTGTGCTCGTTTGTCACCCGATACTATAAAAAAGGCAGTTTAATCGCACAATGCAGACTGACAATTCCTTCCCTACCCGCTTATATTATTATACAATAGCTGTTCCTCGCGACTTCGCCAGCGCGTAATTTATTACGATTGGATTTCATGGCTTTTAATTTTTTTGCGCGGAACCCTAATTCTTTTTCTAAAATAAAAGTAGTTTAAGTTACTTCTCATAATATCAGCTATCTGCCAGTGAAAGTCCGGTCAAAATCGGTCCAGCCGTTTCGGAGGTTAGCTGGAACAAACAGACAGAAAGACAAACATTTTAAATTCGTGTTTTTGTTATAAGTACCGTATATACTTTCATATACATATAGGAAAAAGCTGTTCTTTCGACACTTCAATTTTATTTATTTGTATAGATTATCAAATTTTACGAGTAAAAACACCACACATATGTATTTAGTAAAAAACTTGTTATATTGAAACCTACGCGAAATTTTGAATGGAATATATTTTTAAATTAAATTTTGAGACTATAGTAATAACAATAGAGATAAAAACAGTTGGATGCACAAAAAATTGGAGTACTTCATTTGAATAATTATTTTCAAAGCTGTCAATATTCAATTAGTTATGTCGTTTGATAGATTTTCTTAAGTTCCATTGTTTAATTATTTTAGTTTTATATCTATACTAGCTGTGCCCCGCGATTTCGTCCGCGTGCAATTTAGGGTTTTAATTTTTTGCAAGAAATCCTAATTATTTTTCTATAATAGAAGTAGCCTAAGTTACTCCTTGTGGCATCAGCTATATGCCAGTGAAAGTCCCGTCAAAATCGGTCCAGCCGTTTCGGAGATTAGCCGGAACAAACAGACAGACAGACAGAAAAAAAGTGTAAAAAGTGTATTTTTGTTATAAGTACCGTTTGTACTTTAATATGCAGTTAGTAAAACGCTGTAATTTTGACATTACAAACAGACCCTTCAATTTTATTTCTTTGTATACATATTCTACTTGTTAAGTAAATGAAATGATGTTTGTTTCTTTAAAACAAAGTTATTTGATTTTTTTTATAGAATAGGGGTGGCAAACGAACACAGTCCACCTGATGGTAAGTGGTTGGTACTCGTAGATGCTGAGACTCGTAAACATCTACGTCTATCCTCGATTAATAATCAAAATGCAGATTTGTCATTGCCTCCTTTCCAATAAAAATTTTCTGATTTTCTACACTCAGTGGCATCACGCCCATTACAAGTAAAGCTGTGAAGTTTATTAGTCAACTTTATGCATCGAGGCGTAGGGTCTGCCTTTTGTCCTAGATGGGTTCATCATCATTATTATTATTATATAATTTCCTTTATCATTTCCACAGATAAAAAGTGACAACCAGACAATGTCGGCAATGAGTCAGTGCAGTGACACATGTTGCAAAAATGTTCGCTTCTGTAATGAATGAAATCGATATAATGGTTTCGTCGTGCGTGGGTACAGTTCATAAAATATATAATGTACAGTGCATCTATGTTCATAATAGCGCATAAAATTATCTTTTCAGTTTTTCTTTAAGGGAGACCTATGTTCAGTTTTAAACCGAACATAGGTCTCCCTTAAAAAATGCTACAGGGCCCTGAGCCATCTGCATACATCGACTTTCCGCATGTGTTACCAGATAGTCACTTCATCTAGTAGAGGCTATTAAGCAATGTCGTGTTGCGTTTTTTTTCCATATATAAAAAACCTGATACACCTAAATGAAAGCACTTCTTATTTATTGTTATCTTTTTACACGTGGTAGAGCCATGCTGCAGCTATATTAGTAGTATAGTTGTAGCACGAATGGGTCGGCTCGACCGGGGAAGGACCACGCTCTTACAGAATACCAGCGTAAAATAGCAGCTTAACACTGCTGTGTTTCGTATGGTGTGTGTAGAGAAGCGGAGACCCTTTTTACTGGAAAAGAGGCATTCCATCTTAGTCCTCACGGGTGACAACGCATCTACATTTTAATTTGTAATAGAGGATAGATGTAGATGTCTATGGGCCGCAGCAACCACTTACCATCAGGTGAACTGTGTGCTCGTTTGTATAATAGAGACTGACTATTATAATCAAGTTTATATATTATAATGTTAAAGACATGTAGTAGATCACAATATAGCCAGTTGACCCTCTGTTGATCCAGATTTTCCCGTGGGCGATATCGGTAACGTATATAAAACTGGAAGGTATCAAGTGAGAAGGTGATTTAGTGCTGCAAGTGTGCGCGTTAACGCAGAGACCCACGTCCTATCCTGCCTGTCGTGTCCGGTATAACGCACACTGTGGCCAATAATATCGTAGTAATCAACAATTTATGCTTTTACACAAATGCTACATTCAGCAGGGGTTCGAGTCTTAATCCCGCAACGTAGTAGTCAGGTACGCTAACCATTAAGCCAAGTAGTCATTTTGAATTAAATAGTGTTATTATTATGCTGAAGTGGCAATGGGCCGGCCATATAGCTCGAAGAACCGACAACCGATGGGGAAAAAAGGTTCTCGAGTTGCAGCCTCGTATCGGCAGGCGAAGTATAGAGCGTCCACCACTATAAGGAGTGACGACCTGTTAAGACATGCAGGAATTCGATGTATGCAGGTGGCTTAGGACCGTGCTCTGTGGCTTTGCTTGGGTGAGGCCTATGTTCAGCAGTGGACTTGTGAAGGGCTGTAATGATGATGATGATGATGATGATGATACAGATGTTGTTGTTAAGACGAATGGAACGCCTCATTACCAGTAAAAACTCTCTCTAGTTCTCTACATACATAATACGAAACAAAGGAGAATTATGCTGCTATTTTACGCTGGTTTTTTGGTGAAATTAACCTTCCCCAGTTGTGACAAATAGTATGTAGGTAGAGCATTTAAATAATTATTTAGAGTGCCCTAGCGTTATTAAAGTATTTAAGTTAACGAGCAAGTTATCTGATAGAGAACATACATATCTAAAGTTATTTAAAAGTCCTGCATTCACAAAGTACCCTCAAGTTTACGGGCGGGAGGAGATAACCCGAACTAATGTGCTACCTATAAATCACTGTTGTGAGCATACCATTCCCTTATCGGTCCGACTTAACTGCTCTCTGAGCTTTTTATATCTATTGATATTCCTTGCACACTATTCCTATACAATTACAAATTCAAGATGACGATATAATTGGCTTGCGGAGAAACGTAATGTTGAAGCGTAATGCGTTAGAAAATTATCATGTATTATAAAAGTGCTTTGAATTATGTAGAATTAATTATGTTCTAAATTGTAAGCACATTTTTAATTTAAGACCAATTATGTACACTTGGATTGCAAATAAATGATTTGATTTGAACTCCTTAGAACTCAGGCCAACAAAGAATGAAAGAGCACTGCGTATATCAAGTGACGAAAAAACCAAGCCAAAACCATGCTCAACTTAATGTAAGAACACGCATTCACGTAATATAAATCTAAAATCAGTTACAACCAACAACACGGTATTAAGTGCATATATGTGCGCCTTGCAGCAAGCGTTTTCGGGCTGAAGAAAGAAAGAACAAAAGTTTTCGATTAACATTATATTATGGAAATATGAACAGCGCCCATGGAGAAAATAAGTGGAACTGTTTGGCATACAAAGCCAATTACTTAATGACCATAGAATTTACGATAGGAAACTAACGCTCATGGGCCTGTTCTTATAAAAACAAGCACAATATCAAAAGAAAAAAACATGTCCATCTATCCATCCATAACAGCCTATAAAAGTCCACTTCTAAACATAGGCCTCCCCGATAAATTGCTAATAGGGGGAATTTTCCCAGAGTTGGCAGGCCGGTTGGCAACCGCATTATTCTGCGTTGTTATCGAAAGGTTTTGCTGCCCATCTCCTGTTTCAGTTTACCTCTGTCTTACCTTACGAAACCCACTGGACGATATGGTTTAGTGGATATTCTTGCACCGCCACTACACAGTATCGAATATACAGGGTTATTTTGCAATAACCGGCCAAATTTGCAGAGAAGGTTCAAAATAAGTAACATAGGCAAATGGTGAAGAAAAATTAATTAAAAAGATCTCAATAATCCTGTCATTTCTATCTTTTAAATTAAAAATGCGTGGTAATGCATCATTTTAACTGATTTTACTGCGCACGCACACATTCGTAAGGTTCGATTGGTAGGCAAGAACGTTGTTGCCCATAAATCACACTCACTTTGCGATAATCTATACAAATAAATAAAATTGAAGTTTCTGTTTGTAATGTCAACATAACAGCTTTTTACTATATGCATATGAAAGTATATCCGGTACTTATAACAAAAACACGATTTTTAAAATTTTTGTCTGTCTGTCTTTCAGTCTGTCTGTCTGTTTGTTCCGGCTAATCTCCGGAACGGCTGGACCGATTTTGACCGGACTTTTACTGGCAGATAGCTGATGTTATAAGAAGTAACTTAGGCTACTTTTATTTTAGAAAAAGAATTGAGTTCTGCGCAATAATTAAAACCCATGAAATCCAATCGAAGGCGAAGACGCGGGGAACAGCTAGTTTCAAATAAAAGTAGAAGTCTTACTTACTCGTATTTTCAAAAACCGCAATAAAGGTATATCATATTATATTTATATATTTCAACTTAAGTTTAAATTTGGCTACTCTGCAAAATAACCCTGTATATTAATATTTAAATAAAAAAAAGAATACCTTTTGTGGCTGCCATCCTTGTTATCTGATTTATTTTAAGGTGACAAAGGACCCAAAGGTTCTCATAATGGCAAGTGGCTTCTGTAGCTCATTAACATCTGCAATCAAATTCAAATCTAGATGGTTATAGATAGCATTATCTTCTATTTCACAGTCTGTAACTAGGTCTGAGTGCAGTTTGCGATTTGGATCTATACTCATACATGTACTTAATTCTGTATTTGATTCAATGTGTCAATACAAATCAGAAATGAAGATGAAGTTTCACCAAGTGACAACAGTCAAGTATAAATTATATATTACTAGCTGGCTAGACAGACTTTGTTTTGCCCTTTCCGGTCCTTGGTCCTTTAAATTTTTTTTAAATTCGCAATAAAAATATTGACGGGTCGCTGACGGACGATAAAAAAAATAAAGTAAATCTCTCAAGTTGGAGCAAGGAAACACAACGTAGGAACAAACACACAAAATTTAATGGAAATTAGGTCAGTAATTTAGTTCATCGCGGAAATATGATATTACATTTTTATATATAAAGATGTGTTATTGCTTCCTTAAAACCTGAACCAGAGGATAACCTGTTACTTGGAGACAGAAATAGTGTGCCCTACAGGCATAACTGTGTGCTGGGTTGGTGGGGAATAAAACCACTGAGATCTTCTTTCTTGTATATTTGAAGTTTCTTCTGAGGTACCTAGCCGCCGACTGTGTCGAACGACATTTTTTTTTTGCGCCCAGAAGCAATTGGAAAATGGGCTACCCCGATACGCGAGGAGGCGGTAAATGCTTTATGCATACCACGACAGCCGGTCTGTCGTGGTTATGTGGGACTCACTGTGTCTAACCTAACCGGGAGCCTAAGTGATACCCACTAAAAACCGCCTGTGGGACTGACAATTGGCTGATTAAGCCGGTTTGTTGGATCGGAAGCGACCCTCTTTTGGGAGAAGAGGGTGCAGGCGGCTACAAAGAGCCGCTGAGGGAGAGCCTACATAGGCAAATTTAAGAAAAAACGGCCTGAGCCGCCAGGAGGCAGTTTAGGTCGGTTGAAATTTTATTTGGCGAGTCCGAGAGAGAGTTTCTCGGCCTGCGGACTCGATAGGGAGAGGGAAGTGGGGCTGCATAAGTAGCTGGCTCACGAATAAAATGATTGGAATGCGACTCTGAGGCTTTGAAGAAGTTCTCAGAGAGTTTTTTTAGAAATTGCTTGATTGTAGGGAGCTCTAAGTCCCGATGAAGGTCGGCATTACGGACGTACCAAGGTGCGTTCGCAGCTCGACGACAGAAGAGGTTTTGAACTACTTGGAGTTCATTAATAATTTTAGGATCAGCGTGGGTAAAAATAGGTCGTATACAGACCTTATAAACGGTTCGCTTGTTTCTGAGGGACATTTTACTGTGTCGGCCCAACATACTGTGGAGTCTACTCAGGTGCGTGACGGGTTACTCTTTTGATATGGGGTCCGAAAGTGAGCCTTGGGTCAAGGGTGACGCCTAAATATTTGGCAGACGTATGCCAGGGGACAGGGGTCCCTAGCATACGTATTGGTGGAGTGTTTTTGAGTCGGCGTCGTTTATAATCGAAGTGAACGGCGGAGCTCTTCTCCGGGTTCACATCGATGCGCCATTTTTGGATTACTTCTAGGTCATTGACTGACTTTTGGATCTTGTTCGGTATGAAAGGTAGCAAGGTACCTTTACAATAGAGTGCAGTGTCATCTGCGAAGAGAGAGAGGTGAACACCATTCGACGGGATGGGAACTAATTCTACTATTAATATACAAAATAAAACTCTAAACTACGACGATTATTCCATTAAACATAATATGAAACGTTTATGTATTGGCCTATCACTATTTTGTTCACTTGTCCCGCACAAATAGTTATAAAGAAGGTATCTCCCCGGACGCTTACCTAAGTAGAGGACGACGAGTCATAGTCGGATCTGGGTGGTTAAAGAAATTTTAAAGAAATTAAGAAAAAAGATTTTACTTCACGGATTTATTTCCTTAAAAACATTTAAAATCTTTTAAACCTATTTATAAATACGCCCTTTTATTAATTTACACTTTTATTATAAGAGCCGTGATATGTCAGGGGCTAAGCTAAATTTCACAGTACACGGGCAAACCTGGTTCGATCCCCGCCGACACCAATTAAATTGTTAATTACAATTTTAAGTGCTGATGTACCACGTGCTCTGCGGTGAAGGAAAACATCGTGAGGAAACCTTCATGTCTGAGAAATAAGATAAAAAATTATTTTGGACTATTCCTTGCTCCAAAACCCTCTTAGAAATGAAAGGAGGCTTTGTGCCCAAAAAATGGTAAATTTCTTTTCTTTTTTTATAGGATAGGGTGACAAACGAGCACACAGTCCACCTGATGGTAAGTGGTTGCTGTGGCAGCTGTACCACTTCTAGACCACCTGAGTCAGACGTGGTTCAACGACGTTCGTCGACACCCGATCCTAAAAAAAAAAAAAAAAAAAAAAAAAAAAAAAAAAAAAAAAAAAAAAAAAAAGGTTTTGGCATGCTCTCATCACGAATCCGCGGTCCATTTTTGTGTAGAATGCACGGTTCCGGAGATGTGTAGATCAATTAGCTAATATCTAATTGATATCCGGTAAGGGCCTCCACCGTCATTAGCGTCCCATTGTTCCTATTTCTATTGTTCTATTGTTCATTAATCACCTTCATTGCAGCGTGTGCGTCGACTATATCAGTGCTATTGTGTTATAGTTCTTTGTTTATACAACGCTAATCTGAATCATCAATAAAACACATTACATAATTTTGTTACAATTTTTATTTATAAAATACAAAATCTTATTAATTATTATCTATAAAATAGGAGCGAAACATCTCATCCACTAAAATATCGTTGTACAATGTGTTCCTTGTAAATATACTCGTAAAACTATGTATTGAACATCCTTGAAACTTATATAGCAAATACATTAAGCAATATTCGCCACAAACTGAAGTCCACTCATTCTGAATCCTATCAACATTCCAGTTCCATCTTTTACAATTCCTTTTTAAAAACTCTAGATGATATCGTACAGGTGATCGTCCATATGAATCAAAATATTGACCGACGTCATTCGTATCGATATATAAAGCTACCCAATGTGACCCTGGTTTATCATCTGTATCCAAATTACATATTATATACGTTGGTACGTGGGTATACATAGGCAGTCTATTAGCTGCATAAACATTATTTTCTAGACTGGGGTGAATCTTTTTCAGATGTTGTTGTACATCTAGTGTATCCATGATATTACTGCTATTAGTAGATTATTACAGTACCTAGCTACTCAATGAATAACATAGGAATGGTCAATTATAGTGATTTCTACATATTAAATTGCATTTTTGTGTTATACAAATCGTACTTGAGTCATTGATCACCAAACAAAACACAATACGAAGAAATGTTGAGATAGGCAACGGAAATGTGAGATAAACTGATATGTTTCTAAATATTAAATTGCATTTTTGTGTTATACAAATCGTACTTGAGTCATTGATCACCAAACAAAACACAATACGAAGAAATGTTGAGATAGGCAACGGAAATGTGAGATAAACTGGTTGACGCATAAAGTAATTATCAACTCATTACGGAAATACTTTAGATTAGAATTTTTACGTACTGGTGGTATATAAGACCAACAAACGCAGTCATCGAGTTAGTGTACGGTCGTTTGGCTACAGTGGATCTATCAATAGTACATTTTGTGTTACTTCAATACACCAAAGGCTATGGATGTAAGTGTTTATTCTATTGACTAAATTACTTTTTTTCTGTTATTTTCATGTGTGTGTATTATTTTATTTAAATATTGTGTATGTATATGATTAAGCCGTGGTAACTCAGATGGTTAGCGCTAGCTGTAAATTTCACAGTACGCGACCCGGGTTCGATCCCCGCCAGCACCAATTAAATTGTTAATAGCAATTTTAAGTGCTTATTACCACGTGCTTGGTGGTGAAGGAAAACATCGTGAGGAAACCTGCATGTCTGAGAAAATTTCGAAGGCATGTGAAGTTCGCCAACACACATTGAGGGAGCGCGGCGGACATTTCCTTGCTCTAAAACCCTCTCAGAAATGAGAGGAGGCCTATGTTCAGCAGTGGACTTTAATAGGCTGTAACTTTAACTTTTTTAACTTTTATGATTAAGTGTTAACAAATTGATATTAACATGATAACTGTGTTGTTGCAGAAATCATTGAGCTTCGATGAAGATACCTATAAACAGTATTACTACTCGCCACTCTCCCCTCAAGAAGAGAGTGATGACCTCGTCATTAATAATAACACATGCGATGGTGGAAAAAGAAAATCGCAATCGATTGATCATTTTTTTGAAGCTGAATCAAAAATAAAAAAGAGGAAGGGAAAACTTCAGTGAAGTGTGCACCAGTGCTTTTTTCTCCTCAATCATGGAAGAGAATACGGAACTATTCAATAGCGAATTAAATCTGGAGTTGTCTAAAGTTTGTGGAGAAATGGAGAGGGGTCAACTGTTCGATTCGTCATACGATGATGAGTTGTATCATCACTGTGCGATGGTTGAAACACAGTTTAAGTATGTAAAATAAACATTCATTTCGATCATAATTTACATATTGTCTTATACAGTTTTTAATAAATTTAAACATTTTAGCAGTCAACCACTACAACTTGGAAGAGGAACGAAGCGAACGTGCAGCAAAGAATCCAAGATCATCAAAAAACCAACAACGGAAGCAGAAGCGCATACCTCTGCAGGGAACAGTATCAGTAACGATGATCAAGTGGAATGTCCAACGTGCCATATATTTATCAAGAAACGGTATTTAGCTAATCATTTTAAAAGTAATGTTCATAAAAATAATCTTTTAAATTCACATAATTCTTTATCAAACGTTAGTGTTATTGAATCTGCTTTTGGAAATAGGATTTTAACTTATAAAATCAAGAGTAGAGTAGATCGTTCGACATGGGTAAATTTTGAAACTCCTGAACTATTTTTAAATTCTATTAAAGATGATATTTTATTTTTATTACAAGAGTGTATTCATCAACACATAATTTTTAAGGTAAACTTCATATTGCATGCTGACTTTGTTCAACAAACTAAAGATATTCATGATACGTTCGATTTTCAAACGCTTAACTATATTATTTGTCAAGGAGATGACTTAAATATTTTTCTTTCATCTTTAAATGATACAATTACTACTAAAATTAGTGCTTTCGAAAAAAAAGATAGTGGATGGAGTCTAAAAAACATAAAATCTATAGACATGAATGTTAATAAATTTAACCCCCTACGCGGTACTTCATACATAGATCTTCCTCGTGACATAAAATTAAAAAAGGCTGTTATAAATGTAAAAAACAAGGATTATTTTTGTTTTAAATGGGCGTTACTCTCGGCGTTATATCCTGTAAACAAACACACCGATCGGGTATCATCGTACGTTAAACATGCAAATAAACTTAAATTTGATGGTATTTCCTTTCCGGTTAAAATTTCTGACATAGCAAAAGTAGAGAAATTAAATGATATTAGTATTAATGTTTTTGGGTTAGAATATAATAAAGAAAAACGATGTAATTCTATAGTAGGTCCATTATTTTTAACAAAGTGTCGTAAAGATAGACATATCAATTTATTATTTTTTTCCAAGGATACAAAAAATCATTATTGCTATATAAAAAATTTATCGCGGTTAGTTAGTAAACAAATTTCAAAAGACGGTCACATCATGTACATTTGTGAAGCATGTCTACTTCGTTTTCCATCTCAGGAAAGGTTAAATAACCATGAACAATACGATTGTGCCCACATTTGTACAGTATTACCAAACAGTGAAACTTTAAAAAAAAAAGAATTGGTTTGGTCAACCTATTTCAAATGATAAAATTAAATTTGATAGTTATGAAAAAAAGTTAAAGATACCATTCGTAGTTTATGCTGATTTTGAAGCATTTTTAAAACCAATAGAATCATGTTCTAACGATCCTTCCAAACCTTTCACTCATAATATTCAGAAACATGAAGTACATAGTTTTGGATATTATATAAAATGTTCATATGATGATAAATTATCAAAATATGTAACATATTGTGGACCCAACTGTGCACAAGTGTTTATGGAAAGTTTATCTAACAATCTAAAAGAAATAAATAGACTTCAAAAATATCCACCACTTCCGCTAACAAATGAAGACAAAAACCAAATTTCAAATGCAACCAATTGTCATATTTGTGAAACTGAGTTGGCAAAACATTTTTATGATTTTGATTGGTACACTGGTAGTTTTATAGGTGTTGCTCATGAATCATGTTGTTCGAAGATCAGAACACCTAGTTATATACCAATATTTTTACACAACCTTAGTCACTATGATGCTCATTTTATTGTTCACGCGTTAAACTTTTGTGATGGTGAAGTCGAAGTTATCCCTCAAAATAAAGAAAAATATATATCCTTTTCCAAAAAATTAAAAGTGAATAACCACGAAATTATATTGAGATTCTTAGATTCATTTAAGTTTTTATCGTGTAAATTAGAAGAATTGGCCAAAAATCTCAGTAATGATCAATTTCAAGAATTACGTAGAAATTACCCTAATGATGAAGATTTCTTTCGTTTAAAACGGAAAGTAAAGTAAAAATCCATATGAACTTATGACTAATTATGATAGTTTAAGTCTAACATCGCTCCCTGAACAAAAATGTTTTTATAGTTCACTCACAGATTCACATATTTCAAATGATGATTACAATCATGCTAAAGATGTTTGGGAACATTTTGGGTGTTGTAATATGCTAGATTATTCAAACCTATATTTAAAAACAGACGTTTTACTTTTATCCGATGTATTTGAAAACTTTAGAAAGTTATGTATTAATACATATGATTTAGACCCTGTCCATTATTACACAGCACCCGGTTTAAGTTGGGATGCAATGTTAAAATATACAAAAATAGAATTAGAACTTTTAACAGATTATGAGAAAATTGCATTTATTAGATCAGGTATCAGAGGTGGTGTATCTCAATGTAGTAATCGTTATGCTAGAGCTAATAACAAATACATGGAGGATTATGATACAGGGAAACCAAATTCATATATCACATATTTTGATGCCAACAATTTATATGGTTGGGCTATGTCTCAATATCTTCCTACTGGTGGATTCGAATGGGTAAATCCAAATACAGAATTTAATGTGTCTAAGACATCAGACTTCGGTTTTATTTTAGAAGTTGATTTGGAATATCCAGATGAACTTCATGATTTACATTCGGACTTTCCTTTATGTCCAGAAAACATTTGTGTAGGCAATATTAATGAGAATAAACTAGTCCCAAATTTAAATAATAAAGATAAATATGTAATTCATTACAGAAATTTAAAGCAGTGCATAGAAATGGGGGTTAAATTAACTAAAATTCATAGAGTTTTAAAATTTAAACAGTCTCCCTGGTTGAAGATGTACATAGATCTAAACACAAAATTAAGAACTTTAGCAAAATCAGATTTCGAAAAAGATTTTTATAAATTAATGAATAATTCAGTCTTCGGTAAGACTATGGAGAATATTGAAAAAAGGGTTAACATAAAATTAGTTACGCACTGGGAGAACCAGGGTAAAGCTTTAGGTGCTCAAGATCTAATCACTAAACCACAATTTCATAGCCTTTCAATATTTTCGGAAAACCTAGTTGCGGTTCAGTTGCGAAAAACGAAGTTAATATATAACAAACCAATTTATTTAGGGTTTTGCATTTTAGATATTTCAAAAACATTAATGTATGATTTTCATTCTAACTATATGATTAAAAAGTTTAGTAAAATCAAATTATTGTATACAGATACGGATAGTTTAATATATCATATATTTACAAATGATTTTTACACTGATATAAAACCTGACCTTTCATCATACTTTGATACCTCAGATTATGATACAAATAATATTTTTGAATATCCAAAATTAAATAAAAAGAAATTAGGTTTTTTTAAAGATGAAAATAATGGTAAAATCATGAAAGAATTTGTGGGTTTACGATCCAAAATGTACGCTTTTAACTTAGAGAATAAGACTATAGCCAAGGCAAAAGGGGTAAATAAATGTATCACTAAAAAGATGACAATGAATAGTTATAAGTCTTCTCTATTTAATAAAAAAGTGCAATATTATAGTATGCTTAGATTTAAATCAATTAAACACACAATTTTCACACAAAAATTAAATAAGATAGGTTTATCATATAATGACACAAAGAGACATATTTTAGATAATAATATTGAAACATTAGCTTGGGGTCATTATAAACTGCGTTAAGTGTTGATAGTTTTTACTTTTA
Organism: Parnassius mnemosyne; assembly: GCA_963668995.1. Taxonomy (NCBI): domain Eukaryota; kingdom Metazoa; phylum Arthropoda; class Insecta; order Lepidoptera; family Papilionidae; genus Parnassius; species Parnassius mnemosyne. The sequence goes on along the minus strand of CAVLGL010000013.1, from coordinate 35,401,590 downwards.
TGTCTGCGTTTAAGAAAAATTTATATTGATTGTAAAATTATGATAATACTATAATATGACGTAGTTTATTACATATTTAAACATTGTTTTATTGTAAATAATTTAAGTTAATTGTTGTTTCTATTTATTTGAGGTTGAGTTAATTGTAAAATTATGATGTACTAATTGTTGTTTCTATTTATTTGAGGTTGAGTTAATTGTAAAATTATGATGTACTAATTGTTGTTTCTATTTATTTGAGGTTGAGTTAATTGTAAAATTATGATGTACTAATTGTGTTAGAAATAGTATACAGATAATTCTGTTTTATATAATTTTTGGAATATATATTAATTGTTTACACCAACACTTTCATTTTTTATTTCACCCCTTTGAACTTTAGACGTGTGTTATGTTTCACTTTATCCATCCGTTCACTGCTATTGTGGCAGGACCAAGTGGGTGTGGGAAGTCAAATTTTGTAACAAATTTCATAAAATCAGTTACAGAAATATGTAATTGTGATTTTAATCAGATCACATGCTTTTGCTTTGCTTTGATGAAATGCAACCATTATATAATTTACCAAATGTTAACTATCATCAAGGAATTCCAAATCTTAATATGTTTGATGGTGAAAACCCACATCTTGTTATTATTGATGATCTAATGAGAGAGTCCGATGGAAGAATTGTGGATATATTTACAAAAGGTAGTCATCACAGGAATCTTAGTGTATTTTATCTAACACAAAATTTATTTCATCAGGGTAAAGGACAAAGAGACATATCTTTAAACTCAAGTTATATAATATATTTTAAAAACCCTCGAGATAAAACTCAAATAAGATATTTAGCAAGACAAGTATCACCAGATAACCCAAAATTCATTGAAAATGCCTACAGGGATGCAACTCTAGAGGCGCATGGATATTTAATGGTAGATTTAAAACAGAATACCAATGATTTTTGTCGTATCAAGACAAATGTCTTTCCATTTAATGGTTTCTGTACAGTCTACGTCCCCACAAAAGAGTTTAAATACACCAAGAATCAAACAATTGAAATCATTGCTAAATGATGCATCGTCGACTCACAACGTATAAACATTTGCTAACCGCTTTGCATACGCTTAAACCAAAATATCAAAGAGCATTACTTAAAACGTGTGATGAAGAAGAAATTAACTGTATTTGTGAGTGTATTCATAACGTTTTACAAGGAAAAGTACCTCTTAAAGATCAGGATAAACAAAAATTGAATAAACATAAAAACATACTCCGTAAACTAGTACGTAAGTGTAAACATAAACTAAGAAAAAATATAATTATACAAAAAGGAGGGGCTTTCTTACCAACAATATTAGGTGCAATATTGAGTGGATTAGTGAGTGGACTAGCCAGTTAACATGGAAAATGCAAAGAAAATGATACTTATCGAACCTGGATTGATTGAAAAATTAAAACAAGAAAATAAGGTTAATAGTAATTTATCTCGATTAGATATTGAAATGCAAAATATTATGAATAGTAAGACGGAAGACCGAAAGAAATGGATATTATATTTACAAACACTGCAAAGATACCTTCATTTTACCGAAGAGGATCGTCAACCACTCAAATTACCAATTTATTCTGATACATCTAATGAAGATTCAAATGAGTCAAAAATTGGTTTTAAAAATAAAGATAGAGATCTAAAAACTTCAGTTGATATTGAATCTTTGCTGGAGGAGAATCGATCCATTAAAAGTAAAGAAAATGATGAAAATCCACTTTACACACCAACTCAAATACTCAGTTTAATACCAAAAACTTATCATAAAAAAGGGCAGTTATTATTAAACTTAGTTGAAACAAGTAAAAGTAAAATACATTGGGATAACGAAGGTGCAGTCATAATTGATAGTGAAAAAATTCCTGGAAGTAATATTGTTGATTTAATAAATGATTCACTAAGACCCCTAAAAAGAAGTGATCCGGTAGGGTGGGTTAGATTTGCTGAAGCATTAAAAGATATTAAAGTACCACTTACTTATATTGGAAATCCAAGGAGATGTGAGTTTATTAACCAACTTCAAGCAAAAGATCTGAACAAACCCTCTGAGATTGAAGTTCAAGAGTTTTCTACACCGTGCAGTAGAGATAAAAAGTCTACAACTAAAATACGTAAAGGACTTGAGTGGGAAAAATGGACTCCGTACTAGAAGAAATTAACAGGATTTATTATGATCCATCTAATCCCGCTGGTTTTGGTAGTATTGATAAATTATCAAAAGCCATGAAGGGTAAAATGAATAAAAAGCAAGTAAAGGAATGGTTAAAATCACAAGAAACATACACATTACATAAACCCATTCGAAAAAAATTCCCGCGTAATAGGTACATTCTATCAAATATTAATGAACTGTGGCAAGCTGATTTAAGTGATATGCGAACTTATTCTCAATATAATGATGGTTTCAAGTATATACTTTGTATTATTGATGTATTTAGTAAATATGCTTTTGCAAGACCAATGAAAAAGAAAACCTCAGAAACAACTAAAGAATGTTTTGAAAGTATATTTACTGAAAGTAATTTAACACCTACTCACATACAATCCGATAAAGGTACAGAATTTGTTTCAAAAGATGTACAAAAATACTTTAAATCCAAAAAGATTAATTACTATACCACTAACAATCCTGACATTAAGGCCAGTATTGTTGAACGATTTCAAAGAACACTAAAAATGAAAATGTGGCGTTATTTCACTCATAATAATACTTATAGATATATAGATGTTTTACAAGATTTAATATACTCTTATAATCACAGCTTTCACTCTAGTATTAAGATGTGCCCATGTGATGTAAATTCCAACAATATTATGACAGTTTGGACTAATCTTTATGACAGACGGTCAAAAAAACTTTCTTTAGAAAATCCTAAACCAAATTTCAATGTGGGTGATTATGTTCGAATAACTAAATATAAACATGTATTCCAAAAAGGATATGAATCAAATTGGAGTGATGAAATATTTATTATATCTTCAATAATTGATAGATCTCCATGGGTTGTTTATACAATAACAGATTTACAAAATGAACCAATAATTGGTACTTTTTATGAAAGAGAATTACAGAAAATCACTTACAACCCCACCTCACAACATAAAATAGATAAAATAATTGACACTCGTTATTCAGGTAACAGAAAAGAAGTATTAGTGAAGTGGAAAGGTTATCCAGATAAATTTAACAGTTGGATTTTAGCTTCTAGTTTAAAAGAAATATGAATAAAGAAAGTTTCTATTTAACTTTGCTCAGCAATAGTTCAATGGAATACTTTCCTGATAACAAGACCACAAATTTTTCAACGAAATTACCAAAAGCTATAAAATTAGAAGGTGAATGGTCGGTTGGAGTTGTCGAGTTTCAATATCCATGTACCATGTTTACTGTTCAAGACCATGAAAATGTTATATACATTACAAAATCTATGTTAATGCCTAATGAAGATAAGCCATCCACAGTGTACTACAAAAAACATATTCCAGCTACCAACTATGATAACGTTGAGCATATTTTAAGAGTGTTAAATGGTATCGGAGAGAACTTGAAATTTCGCTATGATGAAATAACAAAATTTGTGTCTATTTCGGTATTGGATAAAAATATAACATCCGTAACATTATCACCCAAATTAAGTTTACAGCTAGGTTATGAACCAAATAAAAATCTCCTAGAGAGAAATTTTGGAAAGTGTCCTGCTAATTTACACTTAGGGTTACCATCTCAACTATTTCTATATTGCGATATTATCGATCCTCAGATTGTGGGTGATGTTATGACTCCTTTATTAAGAGTCATTTCATTAGATCCTACAAAATACATTTATGGTGCAAATAAAATGCACGTTTTCTCTCAACCTCACTACTTACCTGTTATGCGAAGAGAGTTCGATACGTTGGAAATAGTTATAAGATCGAGTACAGGACAAAAAATACCATTCCAGTTTGGAACCGTGTGTATTAAACTACATTTCCGAAAATTATAATAATGAATTCTCTTCGTGATCATCATAAATGTCCATATGAAAATTATTATACACATCAAGCTGGATCAGGAGTTGGAGTAATTTATAAGGGTTCACCATATCAACGCGGTCATGGTATTGGGAGCTTCTTAGGGGGGTTATTCAGATCAGTTTTACCTTTACTTTCAAGTGGTGCTCGAGTGATTGGTAAGGAGGCATTAAGCGCTGGAGTAGGACTTTTATCGGATATGGTTCAAGCCCGTCCTATGGAAGCCTCAATAAAAGATCGTCTAAAGCAAGTTAGTACGAATTTAAAACGAAAGGCTGATGAGAAAATTGATCAATTTAACATGACTGGATCTGGGTATAAAACTAAAAGAAAACGATTGACATCGTTCATTCCACCATTAACTGCTAAAGTGAAAGCTGCGAAAAAACTTAGTCTAAAACCAAAAAATATCAAAGATATATTTTCAAACTAAATATGTCTTTCCTTCATAATCATTCTTGCGAGTGCGTTAAGTCAGAATTGGATTTGTTTGCACTACCGTCTACACAAACTAGCATTGAAAATGGATTGTGGATTCATTATAAACCAATTTCATCTCTTGGTGATGATGGACCTATCGAGTTTCAAGTTCCTGGGACCGGCGATGACTATATAGATTTGTCTCATACATTACTCCACATAAAGGCAAAAGTATTAAATCAAGATTCAACTAACTTGCTATCTACTACAATAGTAGCACCTGTAAATAATTGGCTGCATTCACTTTTTAGTCAACTTGATGTTTATTTAAACCAAAAACTTGTATCACCACCTAATAATACCTATGCATATCGAGCATACATGGAAACCCTTTTAAACTATGCCCCTGCTGCTAAACAATCTCATCTTACTTGTAGTCTTTGGTATGAGGATACAGCAGGAAAAATGGATTCTACAGATGGTAAAAACATAGGATTTGTTAAAAGACAGGAATTGATTAGTGAAAGTAAGGAAATAGAAATGATTGGTCATCTTCACGGTGACATTTTTAACCAAGATAAATTTTTAATTAATGGTGTTGAAATGAGTGTTAAATTGGTTCGATCAAGAGAGAGTTTTAATTTAATTGTTGGATCAAACGATGTAAAGTTTAAAGTTTGTATTACGGACGCAACTCTTATTGTTCGACGAGCACGAATTAATCCAAGTGTATTACTCGCACATCAAAAAGTTTTAGCTTCTACCACTGCTAAATATCCTATTACTCGAGCTGAAGTAAAAGTTTTAACAATTCCTTCGGGTGTTCAAGGAAAAACTCTTGATAATATATTTTTAGGACAGGTACCGAAAATATGTATAATTGGATTTGTGAACAATTCTGCATTTAATGGTTCCCTTACTAAAAATCCATTTAACTTTGAAAACTATGGTATTAATTCTTTCAGCTTATATATTGATGGTCAACAAATACCTTCAAAAGCTTTGCAACCATCTTTTAATAATAGCATATTTACATCAGCATATCATACTCTATTCTCGGGAACTGGTATTCACTTTCTTAATGAAGGAAATGGAATCTCTTGTGAACAGTATGGCAAAGGTTACTGTCTATTAGCATTTGACTTAACTCCTGATTTATCAGCTAACTCATCAACTCATTGGAATCTCATAAAGCATGGTAGTGTAAGAATAGAAGTACGATTTGAATCCTCATTAATACAAACAATTAACTGTATAGTTTATGCTGAGTTTGATAATATTATTGAGATAGATAAAAACAGAAATGTTACTGTAGACTATAGTAGTTAAGGTTATAATATGTGTTGTGTGTTAGATTTTATGTGTTATGTGTAATGCATTTTGTGTGTATGTAACTATGTGAAACGTTATAAAATTAAATAAAACAAATTGTATGCAATATATTTTTTTTTATTTCTTTATAAATCTTCTATTTAATCTAATACAAAACACTGTTCGAGTTGAAATTTTACATAAGCACACTGACTAAACCACTGAACATGCTGCTGCCAAGGATCATCATCATCTTCCCAATCTTTTAAACCACCACCACAATGGAAACACTTGGTCCCGTCTGCATGGCCAGTATAAAAGAAACCAGCTTCTGCAAGATCTTCAGGTTTCTGTCGCATAACTAGAGGCCAGTTTTCGAAACTAAGCAAACGGCTAGATTTTGAACTGAAGAATGGATATTCAGCTCTTGAGTACTGCATACTCTTCTCGTTTTCTTCTCCACTCAGTGTTGTAGTTTTGTTATTCAATGATGTGTTTTGTACACGTATGCCACACTCATCTCTTCCTTCCGCTCTTGTCTTCCTGTAATTGAAGTAAACAGAATCACATTCACTAATGATCAGCTAATGACTGTCATTGTTAAAAAAGTATTTTTTAACTTTTTCACTTTCTGCTATTGTCTTTGTTATATTGTATACGAGGGCGTTTGTGTTGTCGTAGATGCTATCCTTATTAGTCTTTACGTAATATTTAATTCTAGTGGAAGCATGTTTCCAATGATCAGTAGTTGGAATCTTGGATAGCTTCTTCATATCGTACATTTCAATTTTGATGAGATGCGTCGCTTGGTCTCCGTCGTCAGAATTAGTAGAAATGTATGATACACCATCTCTAGCGGCTCGTGCTACGGTTGATGATAACAGCTTCCTCTTTTTTATTTTTGATTCAGCTTCAAAAAAATGATCAATCGATTGCGATTTTCTTTTTCCACCATCGCATGTGTTATTATTAATGACGAGGTCATCACTCTCTTCTTGAGGGGAGAGTGGCGAGTAGTAATACTGTTTATAGGTATCTTCATCGAAGCTCAATGATTTCTGCAACAACACAGTTATCATGTTAATATCAATTTGTTAACACTTAATCATAAAAGTTAAAAAAGTTAAAGTTACAGCCTATTAAAGTCCACTGCTGAACATAGGCCTCCTCTCATTTCTGAGAGGGTTTTAGAGCAAGGAAATGTCCGCCGCGCTCCCTCAATGTGTGTTGGCGAACTTCACATGCCTTCGAAATTTTCTCAGACATGCAGGTTTCCTCACGATGTTTTCCTTCACCACCAAGCACGTGGTAATAAGCACTTAAAATTGCTATTAACAATTTAATTGGTGCTGGCGGGGATCGAACCCGGGTCGCGTACTGTGAAATTTACAGCTAGCGCTAACCATCTGAGTTACCACGGCTTAATCATATACATACACAATATTTAAATAAAATAATACACACACATGAAAATAACAGAAAAAAAGTAATTTAGTCAATAGAATAAACACTTACATCCATAGCCTTTGGTGTATTGAAGTAACACAAAATGTACTATTGATAGATCCACTGTAGCCAAACGACCGTACACTAACTCGATGACTGCGTTTGTTGGTCTTATATACCACCAGTACGTAAAAATTCTAATCTAAAGTATTTCCGTAATGAGTTGATAATTACTTTATGCGTCAACCAGTTTATCTCACATTTCCGTTGCCTATCTCAACATTTCTTCGTATTGTGTTTTGTTTGGTGATCAATGACTCAAGTACGATTTGTATAACACAAAAATGCAATTTAATATTTAGAAACATATCAGTTTATCTCACATTTCCGTTGCCTATCTCAACATTTCTTCGTATTGTGTTTTGTTTGGTGATCAATGACTCAAGTACGATTTGTATAACACAAAAATGCAATTTAATATGTAGAAATCACTATAATTGACCATTCCTATGTTATTCATTGAGTAGCTAGGTACTGTAATAATCTACTAATAGCAGTAATATCATGGATACACTAGATGTACAACAACATCTGAAAAAGATTCACCCCAGTCTAGAAAATAATGTTTATGCAGCTAATAGACTGCCTATGTATACCCACGTACCAACGTATATAATATGTAATTTGGATACAGATGATAAACCAGGGTCACATTGGGTAGCTTTATATATCGATACGAATGACGTCGGTCAATATTTTGATTCATATGGACGATCACCTGTACGATATCATCTAGAGTTTTTAAAAAGGAATTGTAAAAGATGGAACTGGAATGTTGATAGGATTCAGAATGAGTGGACTTCAGTTTGTGGCGAATATTGCTTAATGTATTTGCTATATAAGTTTCAAGGATGTTCAATACATAGTTTTACGAGTATATTTACAAGGAACACATTGTACAACGATATTTTAGTGGATGAGATGTTTCGCTCCTATTTTATAGATAATAATTAATAAGATTTTGTATTTTATAAATAAAAATTGTAACAAAATTATGTAATGTGTTTTATTGATGATTCAGATTAGCGTTGTATAAACAAAGAACTATAACACAATAGCACTGATATAGTCGACGCACACGCTGCAATGAAGGTGATTAATGAACAATAGAACAATAGAAATAGGAACAATGGGACGCTAATGACGGTGGAGGCCCTTACCGGATATAAATTAGATATTAGCTAATTGATCTACACATCTCCGGAACCGTGCATTCTACACAAAAATGGACCGCGGATTCGTGATCAGAGCATGCCAAAACCTCTTTTTTTTTTTTTTTTTTTTTTTTTTTTTTAGGATCGGGTGTCGACGAACGTCGTTGAACCACGTCTGACTCAGGTGGTCTAGAAGTGGTACAGCTGCCACAGCAACCACTTACCATCAGGTGGACTGTGTGCTCGTTTGTCACCCTATCCTATAAAAAAAGAAAAGAAATTTACCATTTTTTGGGCACAAAGCCTCCTTTCATTTCTAAGAGGGTTTTGGAGCAAGGAATAGTCCAAAATAATTTTTTATCTTATTTCTCAGACATGAAGGTTTCCTCACGATGTTTTCCTTCACCGCAGAGCACGTGGTACATCAGCACTTAAAATTGTAATTAACAATTTAATTGGTCGTTGAACCACGTCTGACTCAGGTGGTCTAGAAGTGGTACAACTACACTACTGACATCTACATCTTTCCTCGTTTGCGAATCAAAATGCAGATGCGTTGTCACTCGTGAGGACTAAGATAGAATGCTTCTTTTCCAGTAAAAAGGGTATCTGGTTCTCTACACTCACCATACGAAACACAGCAGTGTTGAGCTGATATTTTACGCTGGTATCCTGTGAGAGCGTGGTTCTTCCCCGGTTGAGCCGACCCATTCGTGCTACAACTATACTACTAATATAGCTGCAGCATTGCTCTACCACGTACAAAACGCAATATGTACGTGTAAACGTGTTTCTAGTACATTCATTCACAAGGAATGGTATTTAATTAAATTAAAAAATAAGAGAAGTATATTTTTATATCAATGTGAGCTTTTTCTGAAAGTTGCTTTTAATATTCATTAATAATAATTGGTTTATCTTGGAGATTATCACAAAATAGAAGAAAAAAATAACATTGATTGTAGTAATTAGGCCTGATTAATAAATTTAAAATTTTCTTTAATATACCAGCTGGGTATAGGAAAACGACTAGTAAAAAACATTTTGCGCCCAACGTGGGGCTCGAACCCACGACCCTGAGATTAAGAGTCTCATGCTCTACCGACTGAGCTAGCCGGGCTTATGGATAAGTTGATGAAATATTTAATGCTAATATATACATTCAATATACAATGTTTATTTTTCTAGTACTAATGACCAGTGACTTTTAACGATTTTAGTTTCATGCTTTGACTTAGTTCTGTCTATTGATTTCACTTTCATGCTCGCTGTTTCATAAGATCTAAGTCGCCACAATGAAGAGTTTTTTAGTGTTGTTTATTAATTCATTTCATTACGAAAGAATCTAATTTGATATTAATTAATATTTTTTAGGACAAGCATTTTAAATGCAGTGTAAAATTTTCTGTAGTTACAGTCCGTATAAAATATTAGGAGTCTTTTCGGAGAGTAGGTAAAATATTATTATGTATTGTATAATAAAGTTATTTGTTTATTCAGTGGCTAAAACCAGTTAATCAGATTACCAGTCTTTACTCTCCGGTTATGTTATCGTCATAAAACTCTAAATGTATCTGTTGCTGCAACTGTTTTTGTCAGATATTTATATAAAAATGGCTTGGGTCTATTTTCGATATTCACCGAAAGATGTCGCTACCATACCAACAGCTCCTTTTTTAGATGTGTTTTAGATTTATGTATCTAATTAGATGTATATACTATATGGGTAGTGTTTCTTGTAGGAAATAAGAGGATAATTTAAACAGTATTAATAATTTATTATTTTAAAATAAATATCTCTAAGTAAACACTATTTTAAATTTAGATCTATAATAGAAACTAAAAATAGAAAGCTTAACTTTCAGAAAAGTAGTCCTAGTTGCAACTGGATTCGAAAAATATAAATAATTTAAAATTAAAAATTTTGTACAACCGACTTCAATATATATTATTAAGTATAACACAAAAACTATTCGTAAGACCTTGATCAAATTTATATGGGACTACATTAGAAGTACCAGCTTTCAAATAAAAAAAGAACCATCGAATTCGGTACAACCAGAAAAAAGTTATGGGGTAACAAACATTAAAAAAAAACATGCAGTCGAATTGGGTACCTCCTCCTTTTTGAAGGCGGTAGAAAAAAAAATGCCGGTAATAAATCAGGTAAAATTAGTTTTGACGTTTGTCAATACCACTTTTAACCGATTTTTACAGTCAAACGTAGTTTTAACTAAGACCGTTGGTCAAATATACTGTTATCTGTAAAAATACTGGGTAAAAGTGATTTTGACCAAATTAGAGTGGTTATGACCAGCAATGTTAGTCAAAACTTCTTATACTTTTGAAAGTTCTGAAATTAAAAAGTTAAATTTCTTCAATATTACATTTTATATCATTATAATGTACGCGGTTTTAGGATGGCCCAGGGCCACGCCAGCCGCACCTTCACCCACTGTTACTGATATTGCGAGTTTTCACCGATAGTCTAAACTTTAAATCAGACAACACCACTTTTGACTAAGAGCGTTAGTTATATTAAAAAATACGGTTGTTTGAATAAAATTCCTTAATTGTTTTAATTTTTTATTATATATATATATATACCTTTTTATGTTACAATATATTTAATGTTTTAATTTTATATGACGATTGAAAAATCAGGCCTTAGTTTTGGTTCGAGTGTTACTTCGGCTTGAAAGCCAATGTAATCATTCCTTAAACATATTCTCCTCGTCTATTCATTGATACAATAGCACCCTAGGTGTTCATATTTTTATACCAGATAAAAAGACGAAAGCAGATAACTCTCTAATGTTTCACACTCTTGGTGCATTATAGAATCGTCAAACAAATGTGTAACATTAGAACAATCAGATCAAGATTTTGACTTCGACTACATTGATGATATTCTCATTTTATTTATATTGAAGTCGGTTGTACACAATTTTTAATTTTATCTCTTGTTGTTCTGTGTAGTTTCTTGAATAATAGAATGGACCGTTGAATATAAGGTAGATGAGTGATTTATCTAGCCGAGTAAACTACAGCAAGTTTGATTAAATTAACTTTGTCTTGGATTAAATTATATATAAAAAAAAACACTTTTGACTGCAAAAACAGGCAGAAAATGGTTTTGACCGATGTCCTTAGTCAAAAACAGTTTTGACTGATTTTTGGAGTCAAAAGTGTTTTAACTAACGCTCTTAGTCAAAAGTGGTGTTGTCTGATTTAAAGTTTAGACTATCGGTGAAAACTCGCAATATCAGTAACAGTGGGTGAAGGTGCGGCTGGCGTGGCCCTGGGCCATCCTAAAACCGCGTACATTATAATGATATAAAATTTAATATTGAAGAAATTTAACTTTTTAATTTCAGAACTTTCAAAAGTATAAGTTAAAAGAAGTTTTGATTAACATTGCTGGTCAAAACCACTTTCAACCGTTCTAATTTGGTCAAAATCACTATTACCCAGTATTTTTACAGATAACAGTAAATTTGACCAATGGTCTTAGTTAAAACTACTTTTGACTGCAAAAATCGGTTAAAAGCGGTAATGACAAACGTCAAAACTAATTTTGCCTGATTTATTACAGTCTAAAGCGGTTTTGACCGGTAATGAGTTTTGACTGTAACGCACACAGTCCACGTGATGGTAAGTGGTCGCTGTGGCCCATATACATCTAAATCTATCCTGGCTTGTGAATCAAAATGCAGATTGATGAAATGATTTGAGGCGTTGTCAATCCTAGGACGGATGAACAGCGGAGGCTTAGTAATAGGGTCCCGTTGGTTACCCTTCGGGTACGGAAACCTAAAAAGGAGTATTGTAGTAGATGGCAGAACTAACTTTCTGTTCGAATTTCGTCTGGGTTGGTACTGCCCTCTTACGCTACGTAGCATGGCATTCACCATAATAATGCCATATGTTCCTGCTTGAAGATTTAAAGGTTGGTTTTCGACGGTAACATGTCTGTGGCCATCTTTATATAAAGTCAGTTGCAGTTTTTTATATGCCACCGCAACTAGTTACCTTGCTGGTGGAATGTTAGTACTTTATTCACTTTAGTATCGTAAGAAAGACAATTATTACAAAGCAGTGAACTTGTAAAGCATCTCTACTGTTTAAGACGTTTTAAAACTGGGATATTCTATGTAGATTTTAAAGTTTTTAAAAAAAAAAAACTGTGTCACAGATAAAGGTTATGACATCGGTGGCGCCAATTGCATTAGTATTCTGATAGTGTTCCCCGCAGGAAGTGGCGCGCAACGACAGTTAGGATTGAGTTAGCAACTCCAATGACCTAGCTTAGCATAGTGCACGGAATACGCTTTTATTGGATTTTTTCCCCTTTTATTTCTTTCTGTAGTAATAATTTAGATTATATATAGTTTAAAATTTTCATTTCATTTCTAATTCTTCCTTTTTTATTACTCACAATTATAAAAAAACAAATACGCAATTAGATTAACAAGTTAAGGAAGTTAAAATAATTTAAATAAAAAAAGGTTTTTTTTTATAGGATAGGGTGACAAACGAGCACACAGCTCACCTGATGGTAAGTGGTTGCTGTGGCCCATAGACGTCTACATCTATCCTCATTTGCGAATCAAAATGCAGATGCGTTGTCACCCGTGAGGACTAAGATGGAATGCCTCTTTTCCAATAAAACGGGTCTCCGGTTCTCTACACTCACCATACGAAACACAGCAGTATTAAGCTGCTATTTTGTGCTGGTATTCTGAGAGCGTGGTCCTTTCCCACTCGAGCCGATCCATCCGTGCTACAACTATACTACTAACAGAGCTGCAGCATTGCTCTTCCGCGTTTAAAAGACTTTAGACCTTAGAGGTGACAACGCAACTGTAGCCGTCCTTGTTTCAAGTTAGCTTAAGGTTCACTTACCATCAGCTTGGCTAACTGAACTATAAGTTCATTTACCACTTCAGTTTTATAAAGAAAAATTTTCGCTAACTAAACTAAATACAAATAATGGAGCTATGGATTACTAAAAATGCATATTAAACAATAATTGACGGTTCCGTGGCACCGTGGCTTAGCAATAAGATGCAGCGCTAAGGGCCGCGGGTTCGAATCCCGCACGGAACAAGCATTTGTATGGCCTGCAAATAATTGTTCTGGGTTTGGATGTTTGTCCTTGTAAAATCTATGTATGTAAACTGCCTCCGCGATACAGGGGAAAATCCTAGTGTGGAGGTAACGTTTTTTTTTTAATACTAAATAAATAAAAATTGAGATTTGGAAATGCTTTACTTACTTACATATTTCTACAGATTTCTTGCTACAACAGATCCCATCCGTAGACATCGTCATATTTGGCGATTTTAACGCCCACCACGTCGAATGGCTCAGTTTACGTTTAAACGATAATGCGGGGAGATCTGTTTATGACTTTGCCTTGGCATATGGTCTGACACAAATAGTTACTTCGCCTACGTGGATTCCAGATGTGGAGGATCATACACCTTCCCTGTTGGACCTTCTGTTGACCTCTTATCCAGACGGATATCAGGTTTCCGTCGATACCCATCTTGGCTCTTCGGACCATTGTCTGATCCGGAGTGTGGTGCCACTCACGCTCCCCTCGCGGTTGTGTTCTACAGGCTGCCGCCGTGTTTGGCAATACAGGTCGGTGGATTGGCACGGAATGCGGTCTTTCTTTGCACCCTACCCACGGGGGCGGGTTTTTTCTGCCGGATGATCCCACCGCTATTGCTGACTCTGTCACTGATGTGGTGCTACATGGTATGAAACTATTTATTGCATCATCTGTTATACCCATCGGAGGCAGATTTTAGTCGCTCCTGTAAGACTGCATTACGCAGTAAGCAGGAGCGTTATCAGGCCTGGGCTGGGGCTTCAGCGGCTCGGGATGTAGATACCAGCATGCTTAAAAAGTAGTGTAACTTCGCCTCCAGGTCTTTCAAAAGAGTTATTGCCTAGGCAAAGTATGAGTACATTGGCAGAATTGGCGAGAAACTAGTTCGCCTTCCTTCAGGAACCCGTGTATTCTGGTCTCTCGCCAAGGCTGTCCAGGGGAATTTTTGTAAGCCATCACTGCCATCTCTGCACAGGGAGGACGACTCACTGGCCCACACCGCAAAAGAGAAAGCCGACCTTTTAGGCTCCATTTTTACGTCCAACTCGATTCTTGATGACGGGGGGAACACATCGCCGACCACCGACCGAATGTGCGGTTCTCACAGCGCTCGGTTCGCAAAGCACTCCTCTCCCTGGACATCCAGAAGTCGAGTGGGCCTGACGAAATCCCCGCAATTGTGCTGAGGACGTGTGCTCCGGAGTTGGCATCGATTCTAACGCGTCTTTTCCGGTACTCCTACTCCCTAGGCCTTGTCCCGAATTCATGGAAGACAGCTTTCGTGCATCTGATTCCTAAAAAAGGTAATCGCTCTGATCCGTACAACTATCGGCCACATATACAGCCCTATCGTCATCACCTTCTTGTTCTCGAAAATAATGGAGTCTGAGAACTGCCAGCTCATGCGGTACCTTGAGGAGCACCAGCTGATTAGTTAACGCCAGTACGGTTTCCGTCGGGGTCGCTCAGCTGGTGATCTTCTTATTTACCTAACACACAGATGGGCGCAGGCGATCGAGTCCAAGGGGGAGGCATTGGCCGTTAGTTTGGACATAGCAAAAGCCTTTGATCTGGTCTGGCACAAATCGCTTCTTTCGAAGCTTGCTTCCTATGGGCTTCCCGAGAAATTGTGCAATCGGATCACCAGTTCTCTGGCTGATCAACGAACATCAACGTCGTAGTAGACGGTGCATGCTCCGATTACAAGCCTATTAACGCTGGCGTTCCACAAGGCTGCGTGCTATCACCAACGCTGTTCCTTTATGCATATTCAATGATATGTTGCAAACCGGTAACATTCATTGCTATGCGGATGACAGCACTGGTGATACTTTATATACCGGCCGTGCCAATATTTCTCGGGAAAACGTCGCCGAGTACCTGATTAAGCTTGTGTCTGAAGTCGATTCTGAACAAAGTCTCGGATTAGGGGCGACTAAATCTAGTCCAGTTTAATCCTCAGAAGACACAAGTTTGTGCGTTTATCGCTAAATCGACACTCCACTTGTTACCTCAGCTAGTATCAGAATCCTCGGCGTCGACATATCGAGAGACGTGCAGTTTCGTGATCACTCGGAAGAGAACGGCTAATTGGCCTCTAAATAGCTTGGCGTGCTCAGCAGAGCGGGACAATATTTCATGCCGGCACACCGCGTGCAACTTTACAAGCCGCAGCTTCGGTCTCACATGGAATACTGTCCCCATCTCTGGAGTGAAAATGATGGATGGACTAGTTCGTCCGGTTCAACGATCAGTCTATACTTGGATCACGTCAGCGTTGTGGTGAACTTCGTTGAGTTCGCGCATAGGTTGCACGATCGCAGGACGAGGCAGGATAGAAGGCTGGTAGGAGGGCCCGACGAGGTAGGCGTTACAGTGCCGTCAGCACCAGAAGGGGAAGAATGACGTTAAATTTGGGACAAGGAAGAGATGAAATATTTGTAAGGAGTCAAGAAAGTGCGCGCGGTAAAGAGCCACGTGCAAGTACCGCGCGTATCTCCCAAGATTCGGCCCATATGACCTGAGGGTCGGTGAGGCCATGGAATTTGGAGGGTTATTCCCATCTCTGGACTGGGGCTCCCCAGTGCCAGCTCCTTCTATATGACCGCATCCAGCGCAGAGCGGCTCGAATCGTCGACGACCGAGTTCTTTCCGATCGGCTCGATTCACTGGCGCTGCGAAGAGATGTTGCATCTCCTTGCGTATTTTATCGCATCTACCACGGGGAGTGCTCTAAGGAATTGTTCGGATTAATTCCAGCCGCTCAATTTCACCATCACACATCGCGGCAAAACTCACGAAACCATCTGGATGATTGGCGGTCCACCGCTATGCGATTTAGAAAATGTTGTTTTCCTCGCACAACTTCCTTGTGGAATAGATTACCACCGACCGATACGACTTAGGGACCTTCAAGAAAAGAGCCTATTCCTTTTTAAAAGGCTGGCAATGCATCTGCAATTCCTCTGGTGTTGCAGTTGTTCATGGGCGGCGGTAGTCACTTACCATCAGGTGAACCTAATGCTCATTTGCCCCTCTCCAATAAAAAAACATATATGTAGACATATTATTGTAAAACATCTAAACAGAGTATACGATAAAAAATACAATAAATACGTATCTCTAACTTTTTTTTATAAAAGCACGTACGAGAAACTTCTTTCAAAATACGTAATAATTTGATAACTTTTTAATACAATGGCGGGAAAAATATGACAATATAGGCCGAAAATGTAATCTAACTTCTGAAATTGCTTATCATTTGTTCTAGTTACGTTACCTGGGAACAAATTATTCTATAAAATGCGGATCCTGACGCTAATATAATTTGAATATGCTTGAATTTCCGTATTGAATCATATTATGTATCCCATTTAATTAAAGTTCTGTGTAATGAATCCGAGTAGCATTCGATTGGTTTTGCGGTCATGTAATAATATGGCCTGTGTATATGTTGTAGGAAGATTTGCGTTCGGGTTTCCCCATGAATCATACGTATGATCGTCAAAGAAATTAACTTGAAAGGCTTTTGGATACCGCATTTAGGTTAACGCATAGGAATTACTCGTGAATATCTTCGAAGAATGCTCACTCAAATCAAGCGTTGGTTTGTTGGTTAATAATGATTAAATTACCCTGTATCTGTACCTACCGACTAAATAAATAAGTTTTGGCACTAAGAAAACATATTTTTTTAATTTCCAAATAAAGATATAAAGTTAAGCAGGAATATTGAGAATATAAATTCAGTATTCATTTTTGTGATGATTGTGTGATCCTGGGTTTGGCTCCCGGGTCGGGCCAATATCAGTTATTGGGTTTGTCTTTTTTGAAAATAGTCTCGTTGCAAGTAGTTTCTACGATTATCTTAAATTAGAACACAAACGTTTCTGCCTTATAGAAAATATATCTTCCCGTAAAACTGTTACATTCACAATTCGCATAAAACATTCAATCACAGGTCACAGAATAAAAATTCTGTAAATCGTTTGCATCGGAACGTTAAAAAAAATGATGAGGATTGCAATCATCAATATACTACGTGACCCAACAATAAAACAATTCGATCGAAACAAACGAATCGTTTACAGTTGATACATGTCTATGAAAGAATAAAGTGTGTCTGTGCTAGCGCACACCGTCGTACACTATAACTCTGTCACTTAAGTTGTCAGTTAAGACTAGCCGCCGTTATCAAAATTCGGTCTGAACGACGCGATATTATACTAGATGTAATAAAATAAAATACAATACAATAACTTTATTTCAGGCATCAAGGACTTAAAAATTAATTGCATTGGCCCATAGCAATATATAACTTAACCTAAAAATAAAAATCAAATATAACCTAACTTAACACTATTTAGGGAACTTTCTTCTTTTTGAGAAGCCGGAAGGCCGGGAATCGGGAGCGAGAAATGTCTCTTTGTGTTTTGCAGGAACCTGGAGTGCGTAGGATTTGAAGTTCGTTGACCTATTAGACTCCAGATGCTACAAATGTAAAGAGATCGGATCCTCTATGCGGTATTGGCTTTGCTCTTCCACGAAACGCAGGACGTCTTCTCCTGACGTACTTTTTTCCAAATAGGAGATCTTGAGTTGTATGGTGGGCTCCACAACACGCAGAGTTGACATGTCATGTTACTTATTATATCAGATGTGAATTATTCATAATTCTGATCGCTTATCCGCCTCTTTATGCAGTATCCTTCCTGTTATTGGAGAAGATCCTATCTATTAATGGAATGTTACGGGTAGTAAAAGAAAAAAGGTAAGGGTGTAGGTAAATACTCTGAGGATTTAACACACAGTCCACTTGTTGGTAAGTGGATGCTGTGGCCCATAGACTTCTACATTTATCTTTGATTGAAAATCAAAAAGCAGATGCGTTGTCACCTCTAAAGACTAAGATGAAACGCCTCGTTTCCAGTAAAAAAATTCTCCGGTTCTCTACAACATTAAGCTGCTACTTTATGCTAGTAATCTGAGAGAACGTGGTCCTACCTCGTACAAATCGACCCATTCGAAATAAAACCACAATATAGCTGCAGCATAGCTCTACCACGCTTAAAATGTATTTCTAAGTAAAATTTCACCATCATCATATGCAGGATTTTTTAAAATAACCCAAGTCTAACAAAGGTAAGTCAGCAGCTAAAAGTCTAACCACATTTAGCTGCTGATCGTCTACGTGCTCAGGGTGAAAGTTATCACGAAGTAATTTGCATTCTTTTAAGGGTTTCCTCTTATGGGGTCTCTTTGCTGTTCGTCCGCCTGCCCGTCAGTGTGTCTAGGGATACCCCATTTTTTCAGAAATGGGTAGAGATATCAAGTTGAAATTAATATCACATACTAAGGTTTACGTCACAGCTAAGCAACTCCTTCAATTCATTGAAGATAGAAAAAAAGGTTTACGTTCTCTTAGAGATGTAAAAACCTTCGGCTATTTATGTCACAATTTTTGATATCTACTCGCCAACTCATTCACCAAAACCTATAAGGGAATAAGGGGAATTCCCGGTGCTCTACTATCGTGAAATTTAGCTAGAAACAATGTCGCACAGCAGAATTAAAGGAAAATTTCCGAAAACTGTTAATTTGTTATTATATTATCTAAATAAGTGTATATGTAACGGAAATACCACAGTCATTCATTCATCACTAGATCTCCAAAACACACGATTGATTTGAAATTTGGCATATATTCTCCTTTCTTGACGTAAACACCCAGTAAGAAAAATTATGAAAACTTCAATCTTTGATGGGTGACATAGGCTGTTACAGTCTTGTATAAAAATATTTTTTGCGGTTACAAACCTATATTTGCAGTTATAGCATCGACCGGGATGGATGCCGATGTATGAGAAAACGTTTTTTTCTATAGCAAAGTTAAGTTTGTCCTTCAATCTCACTTACATTTTCGTTAGAGCAACGTTCGATTCTTATCTGTTCTTACCTATCATTTCTGAATTTCAGCATATTAATTATTTTGGTAAAAATAGGAACTTATCAAAGTGCTTACAATGTTATACGTATCCTATTGTATGTAGATTAATATTATCCTTTGTTAATTTACGGCATTCTTGTATCGGTGTAAAAAACAGGCAAAACTTGTCGAGACTCTCGATATATAGATTGACTATATACTATACGTTTTGCTAGGAGTTTTCTTCCTCGTACAACTTCTCTGTGGAATTGTTTACCACCGGCGATTTTTCTGGACCGATACGACTTAGGAACCTTCAAGAAAAGAGCCTTACACCTTTCTAAAAGGCCGGCAACGCATCTGCAATTCCCCTGGTGTTGCGGTTATTCATGCGCGGCGGTAGTCACTTACCATCAGGCGAGCCGCATGCTCGTTTGCCCCCTCTTCTATATAAAAAAAAATACATAAGTTTGTTCGAAATTCTTATGTTGCTAGTCCTAATCGTACTTGTTCAGTTTTTTTATGGAAGTAAAAGGGACAAACAGTCACACTGTGCACCTACATTTAGAAATCTATATCTAGACAGCCACATCTATCCTCATTTCTCAATTATTGTCAACCACCATACAAAACACAGCAGTATTATGCTGCCATTTTAACCGTTCTTACCCGGTCGAGCCGACCCATTCGTACAACTACCATAATACGTAGCAGCGTGGCTCTACCACGGATATGCCCGCAAAATTTAAAATATTTCTGACTCTGGCTGACTCTATCATGCTCTAAAACCTCTGAGAAGTGCGACGAGATCACAGAGTTGAGATGTTTTATTATCCTTCCAAGTCTATAGCGATATGCTACCTTACCACAGTTTGTTTTGTACCATTTCTTTTAGAATAAGTCTTTGCCAGTTTAAAGGACTTTTTGTAAACATCAGGCTTATCAGATAGACTTGCTATCGCATACCGTACGCCTAGGACCAGACATTTTTGTGACGAGGCCAAGTTTAACTGCCTAAATTAACTTGACTTCAATTATAATTCATTTTAAGTAATGTTATGAATGTTTTACGTTTTTAATTTTACAGCTTCATTTTGTGAGGGGCCTGTGTAAAAAAAAATATGTATAAATATGTCATGTAAACGTCCGAGTAGAGATCGTAGCGCAGAAAACAAATATATTTTTAAATCTAAATTTTTAAAATAAGACTAAGCAGGTTTAATAATATATTTAATTTATTACTAAAAATTTGACTTTATTTATACAAAAGTTGTTGTTTGACCGAGATCCCACCTGATGGTAAGTGGTGATGAATTATCGTTAGGTAAACACAATACTATGTTAGCCTAGCCTATTACATCCTTTCTTGGTGACATCCATACGAGGGTGGCACTGAAAGTTCTTAGGAAATCAAAAACTGAACAAACTAGCAAGCTATTAGTTTTATTATGTCTTTTCAAAATAGTGTCCATTTACATCAATACATCGCTGCATCCGATGGAACCACTGAGAAAAACTCTTTGCCCACTTGTCCTTAGGGGTCTCTTGGAGGGCATTTTGAAACGCAGCCACTGCTTCCTCGGCGTCCATAAAACGTTTTCCTCGAAATTTTTCTTTTATCTTCGGAAATAAATAAAAAACGCAAGGTCGCGATTCAGTGTCGCCCTCTTATTTAATTCGAATGGAAAGACTATTGCGGCAAATTATTCCAATCTTTTGTTATAATCCATCTAATGATGATGATGATAATATACAATCCATCTAATGTAAGTATATCATTAATATTAGACATCATGTAGTACCGTGGGTATCGTAAGAAGCAACAAAGAGAATAGAATAGAATCATTTTTATTCAATATAGATTACAATACAAATACTTATTGAAAGTCGTTTTTTACTTTACCACTGGTTCGCAAAAAAAAAAACACTGTCATGGCAAACCAGCAAGAAACCCAGCGGGATTTTTTTAAAAGCACAATTTACAATACAATATTTTAAACAATTGTTTTGAAAACATTTAGAAACAGCATGTTAGCGATCACCTCATTACTAGGGGTTATCAGTCATGTACTCTTTGGTAACATAATAACCCTTACTAGACAATTTTTAATAAATAATTTAAACCTTTTGATAGAAAATTTCTGCATATTTTCTGGGACTTTGTTTTCAGAAACAAACTAAAAGATGGTAAGTAGTGTCTTTATAACAACAATTATAAAATAAAAACAGCGGTGGCCAACCCGCCTGCAAAGCCTGACAAATATACTACTTATGGGCAGACCTATATTCAGCAGTAGATTTTAATAGGCTGAAATGAATGAATGAATATAGAAAAAATTATATAAACAAAAATAAAAAATAAAAAATTTTGTACAGCTGACTTCAATAGAAGTTATTAAGAATAACTCAAAACTTTTGGTCTGACCTTGATCAATATGGGACTACACGAGAAGTATCAGCTTTCAAATAAAAAAAAAGAATCATCGAAATCGGTTCACCCAGTAAAAAGTTATGAGGTAACACACATAAAAAAAAAACATACAGTCGAATTGAGTACCGTCTCCTTTTTGGAAGTCGGCAGAAAAATGAAATTTATTTGGAACTAGAATTTGGTAAATAATTTTCATGTAACCCGTGGTGATATTCATACACGATACATTATGTTAAAAGGTTGAAAATTTTGAAAAACCACGTTAACATTTTAATTTTATGTTAACCTCGCACCATTATAATAAATCAATTGAGAAATTTGATCAAAATCCAATGACTGACTTTAGAGTTATAAACGGATATAAACAGGTACATCAAAATCATCATTAGCCCAAAGTCCACTGCCTAAAATAGGCCTCCCTCAAAAATTGCCTCATAGGGATCTGCCATATTTCCAAGTTTAGCAAACAGGTTGACAATGCAGTTATATATAATTGAGAGTTGTTATCAGGAAGATGCCTATCTTTTGTTTAAGTATTCATGTGTCGCTTCTTGAGCAATACGCGGAATGATATGGGGTACTAGATGCTCTTACGCGTCCACTAAATATACAAATATACCAGCAAAAAATATTATTCTCCTTTTTTTATAGGATAGGGTGACAAACGAGCACACAGTCTACCTGATGGCAAGTGGTTACTGTGGCCCATAGACATCTACATTTATCCTCGTTTGCAAATCAAAATGCAGATGCGTTGTCACCCGTGAGGACTAAGATGGAATGCCACTTTTCCAGTAAAAAGGGTCTCCGGTTCTCTTCATACACTCACCATACGAAACACAGCAGTCTTAAGCTGCAATTTTACGCTGGTATTCTGTGAGAGCGTGGTCCTTCCCCGATCGAGCCGACTCATTCGTGCTTCAACTATATTAACTATACTAATATAGCTGCAGCATGGCTCTACCACGTATAAAACTTTTAAATTCCGTCGCAGTTAGGTATCAGTTCTAAAAATGACAATCCTGATTTTAAGTGCCCATATTATCAGAATGATTTCAGCGAATGCACCAATAAGTACCTGCAAATTCAATACTTAAACAGTCGATTTATAAATCAGATATAACAATAAAGGTTAATTTGGTTCGCATTATGATCGTTTCTCGGTATGAAGACAATATGCGCACATATCGAATCATTCACCCTTACATTTACGAGCAAACGCGACGGTTTTATGGCACGGGTAATGAGCGAGATGAGACCCACGTTTGATGTAATTAATTTACTAGGTATCGCAAATTATGACACACCCAGCACTGATTTCAATCGGGGCAAATTATATTTGTTGCCTTGAGTTTACCGTTGCCTAATGATACGGCCGATAATTTTAGCTAAAATGTTTTGTAGTTTTAAACTTTGTTTTTAAAGCATTCTCCTTAGTTAAATATTATAGGCGATAAAAACTACAATGCAACTCAACGCGCGGGGATACAAGACAGTACGAGAATATCAAATGATGGTTTTAACTTCACGTGGTCTATATTGTCGTGTTGATAAGTATTTTTTTTAAATTAGGTGTAGACACATTATTCCAATATTTTACAGTACGCATTATGAATGATGATGATGATGATTATGAGCAGCGAAGCAAAACCCTAGTTATATCATTTGTCCGATACTTACGATGTGAATATAATATATCTAGCAGGCCTACCTCTTAAATATATTCACATCTTAAGGATGTAAACCCACTGTGCGTCTTATGGTCAGACTTGTCTGATGATTAATTATTATTATATGACGATGTAAGAGTACGTGTAACAATGTCTACTAAACGATAACATCGTCCTTTGGGTATCGTAAGAAGCGAAAGAAAGAAACAAACCAAGAGATTGGCAGCAGCGTCTTCATAAAAACAACTATAGAAAATAAAATAACAGCGGTAACCACGCCTTCAAAGCGTGGCAACTATTACAAATACGACATTCGAAAACGAGGCATTCCATCTTAGTCCTCAGGGGTGATAACGCATCTGAATGTTGATTATTAATCTATATAAATCAAATGATAGAGGTTTGCAGTTGTGCTCGTACCACGGAAAAACTACTTGATAGATTTCACTTAGGTTTTCTAAGTTTTATTTCTTAACCACTTGGTCCTTATCTAAAAAAAATATTGCGATATCTTCATTGAATATAAAGTTATTAAAGTTTTAAGAAACAACGATTTTTATAAGCACTACATGTTCAGTGATGTGTGTAAGCAACGCGGACGAAGTTGCGGGTATCAGCCAGTCATGAATAAATAAAGATGTCTATGGGCCACAGCATCCACTTACCGTCAGGTGGACTGTGTGCTCGTTTGTAATCCTTATTCTATTAAAAAAGTTCATAAGAGAATATACACTTAATTAATACATTAGAAACTGCAGAGAGACGACTGTTATATAGAAACATCGGATATAAAAGGGCGTAAACCAAAAACGCTTACTTTTAGGAGGAGAAAATAAAGTTATTAATTATTAACATGCTTTTATTAGCTTGGTATGTATCTATGTATCTAAGTAATGGAATTTTTGAATGTGATTTTCATTTCCTTCAAAACATCGTATTGATTTGACACTTCGCACACTTATCAAGGACCATGCAGTCATTTAAATAGTTTTTCCCATTTATCTTGCCAAGATCCTCAGCACTTGCGAATAAAACAACTACGATTTCTACCAGTTCTATCTACTATAAGCCGCGTAAAAGAACTTCGTTCCAAAAAAAAACGCTTTTGTAGTTAGTTAGCCGAACTAAAAAATAGAAAATAAATAAATAGTTTAAAAAAACTAAAAAAACGTTTTTGTATATAACTGAACTAAAGTTGAAAAAAATTAAGAAAAAGTAGAAAATAATCTTTAACAAAATTGCTTGAAAACAGCGATTAACATAAAATCATTTTATTGTAAAAAAGCGTGGGGTGCTTGATGTCATTTGTTGTAAATGTGTGACTTCACATCTCAAGAGTACTTGTTTTTTGGCTGCAACGGCATAAGCAGCGGTTGAAGTGAGTTAATGGCTCAAATAATATGAGTCTCTAAGAAACTATGAATTATAGCTATACGTCAAAGAAAGACAGAGTTCTTAACATTACACTGCAAGGAGATGATATTTTTGTAATATGTTCTACTAGTGCCTAAAAATCAAGATTTCAACGTTTTGTCGCATGAAATCGTACCTAACAATCATATTGTACGTATATATGATATAAAAATCCCATTGTCAGAAAGTTAAATGATTCTTGAACTTATTAATTTTTTTTAATCGATTAATTTAAATAAAGTGGCTTATGGTGTGGATTTATCAAGTCCGCATGGAAGGGTAAACACGACAACTTTTGAAAATATCTATTTTTCAATTCCACCTATTTTCTAATCTCTTCATATATCATGTGGGAAGCCATGGAATGTAAATGGCAGTTTAATTTTGTTTTGTTTACTCACTCACTTACTCCAGGCTCAGCCGCCACGCCGTCGTGAGTGGATACTTTATGGCTTGTATGCAGCGCAGCGGCTCGTGCTCAAAAAATTCGCTGCACAAATACAAAATATCCGAAAAGCCAAATTTGATACATACTTCATTATAATTATGATCACAGATTTTTATTACAATATTTTAAAAGCACAGAATAAATAAATAGTTCAACGTACTAAAAGTAAGTAGGATTTATATATAAATATATTTAAATTATTTGATGTCATTTGTACACTGTATAATAAGTATGACTAACCGTTGATGATCCCCGTCAAGGTCGTCCAAAAACTGCAGTCACCCACGAAAACGTTGATGCTGTGCGTAAGCTGATTGAGGAAGATCGACATGTGACATACCGCGAAATTCAGACAACTTTAGAAATTGGCATGAGTCAAATACAAATAATCTTGCATGAACAATTAGGTGTAAAAAAGTTGTTTTCCCGATGGATACCGCATTCGCTCTGTGAAGAGCAAAAAGCGGCTCGCGTTACTTGGTGCGTCAGAACTCTCGAAAGATTCCACGCAGGATCCTTAAATTCTGTATACAATATCGTATCAGGTGACGAATCCTGGATATACGCGTACGAACCCGAAACAAAAAACTAGTCACGAGTTTGGGTGTTCGAAATTGAGTTAAAGCCAACAAAAATTGTTCGTTCACGGAGTGTTGCAAAAAAAATAGTGGCCACGTTTGTCTCCAAAACCGGCCATGTTACGACTGTTCCTCTTGAGGGACAAAGAACGGTTAATGCAGAATGGTATGCTAGCATTTGTTTGCCACAGGTCGTTTCTGAACTCCGTAAAGAGAACTGCAACAATCGCATCATCCTCCATTACGACAATGCGAGTTCTCACACCGCACACAGAACACAAGAGTTTTTAGAGCAAGAAAACATAGAATTATTAGACCATCCGCCGTACAGCCCCGACCTAAGTCCTAATGATTTCTATACTTTCCCTAAAATAAAGAATAAATTGCGTGGACAGAGATTTTCATCACCTGATGAAGCTGTGGACGCCTACAAAACGGCCATTTTTGAGACCTCAATTTTCGAATGGAATGGTTGCTTCAATGATTGGTTCCATCGTATGGAAAAATGTGTCAAATTTCGCGGAGAATACTTCGAAAAGCAATAAATACATTTTTAAATAGTAATGTTGTGTCACTTCCTTGATTCCCGAAATTTTCAGTAGGCAATAGGACTTTATGACAATTTATGTAAAGAAATTTTTTGATACTAGTAGTTGAAATAAAATTAAACAAATCGAATATAAAAATTTCATTATTATATGTAAATGTTAATGACCTGATATATTCTGAAGAATTATTCTACATTTACAAATATTTTAAAACATCGTGCAAATTGATACATCGCATTTAGTGGCAATCGAATTAATTTATTGTCTTGCTCGTAAAATCTCTTTTTAACGATAAAACGCATAAGGAAGTAAGCTTTTACTTGGATATTAACTCATAATGATGGAACATTCGTTGATTCGTGAATCCGGTGATGTGTCAAGAGTATTTTTGCAGCGGTATCTTTGGCAGTTAGGGTTGTCACAGATATTCAGTCTTAAGTCAATAAAATTATGGTTTGTATAATTTAGTAACAAAATGATTGCTTATGTATATACCTACTCGAACACACACAATTTTATCTTGACGTCCTGATGCCAAAGTTAAACCAGAGTACCTACAGCTTTTCAATAATTACTATTGGTCTGATCTACGCAGAAGTAAGAGTAAGATCTACTGTATCTTGAGGTTTGTAGTCTTGATTCTTGTAGTTTGGAGGTTGTAGTGCTATGCTTGGGCTTAGTTTTAATTTTATTAATACCATAATCCCAAACAGGTGACAGTACTCAGCTTCCTTCTCTATTAAAGTTTTTTTTTTAATTTCAATAGCCTCACGTATCATTCTTGGCAGAAATCGATATTCTTTCGCGAGGATTTGTGGTCTATCAAATCTGATGTAATGGCGGGGCCGTCTAGGATACGATCCCAAACTGAAGACTTCGCGGGACATTGGTGTTTTTCGTCCGCTATGTTCTTTCACGCGGGATTTTATTAATCTTTTTGTTTACCCTATATATAGTTTTATTCAATTTACTAACAATTTATTATTAACGACTAGCGATCTGCCCTGGCTTTGCACGGGTGATTTCTAGATCTTGACCACAGCGTATCAAAATCAGTCGAGCCATTTTCGAGTTTTTGCGAAACTAACGGACAGCAATTCTTTTTTATATATAGAGATTATGATTTGTATTATCTATTTTAATAATGTTTAATACTATTTCCCTTGATATTTCACATATTGTATACGAGATCTTGCGTCAAAGGATCGGCCACATAGTTTGAAGGTGAAATATTCGCGAGTAGTAGCCTCGAAGTGGGAATCACAATGTTGGACGTACTCTATTAGACGTAGTAAAGACTTGGTGTAATATTCAAGGAGTCGATGGATGCAGGTGACTTAGGACCGGGGCTGTAGTAATCTATTTGGTAGACCTATTTTCATTACTGAAATTGTGATGGATTGTAATGAAGATTAAGACGACAGCTATCGGAGGTCATGAGAACGTATTGACAATTTCCGGGGTCCACACCCTTGAGATGAAATGAAATGATTGAATTATTTTACGACTCTACCATAATGCGCCTGTATTGCTTAAGTTAGCAGAAAACGGTATCCGAGTAATAATTTAAATATGCTAACTTTTTTAAATAATAACCAACCGTTTTATAGTGCTCGAATGCATTGAAAAACCATAAATTAAGTTTTAAAGCTTCATCCAGCTGTTTCATTTAATGTTTTGTTAGTTGGTTAAAATTATTTATTTTTCAATAGACGCGTTTTCATGCATTTCATATTATATAACCTGATGATAAGTGGTTGCTGTGGCCCATAGACATCTACATCTATCCTCGATTAAGAATCAAAATGCAGATGCATTGTCACCCGTGAGGACTAAGATGGAATGCCTCGTTACCAGTAAGAAGGGTCTCCGGTTCTACACTCTCCATACAAAACACAGCAGCGTTAAGCTGGTATTTTACGCTGGTATTCTGTGAGAGCCGACCCATTCGTGCTACTCTGAAATGTCCGTTTTCAGTAATAAACTTATTATTACAGAAAACGGAACGTTTCTTGAATCCAAGACAGATAAAAATACTTTTGTATACTTCGACTAAAACGTAGTACCTAATTACATTTTCTTGGACTTTTGTCTTAAAGTAAGAAACACGTTTTTCAGATTATTCCTAATTACTCTCTTCTATCGTTCTACGCTAGTGTAGATTTTGATTTGCACTAATTTAATTGTTGTAATGTAACTACTGAATATATGTAAGAAATAATATTATATACCTTAAGAAAACATAAATCACAGTTGGCTAATTTTCCTAACAAATAAGGCATTCGCACATAATGATGAAAGGGCGACGTGCGTGCATCACTGCAACCGGCGCCGCGCCACTCCGGACATGAGTCACGAATTCATGAAGTGGAAATATTCAACTAAGCTATGGCGATTGGTCACCAGGGCATCGCCATATCAGTTAGACTAAATGTTATATTAGTGAAAGTAGTACTAAGCTTGAAGTTAGAAGGTAAAATTTAGAACAATATGGATTTGGGGTAAAATTAATATTGTTATTATATAGAAAACATCAAAATGACAACAATAATTAGTAAACCTATGAAATATTAATTTAATTCCAAGTTGAAAGTCCATTGCTAAACATAGGTCTCCCAAAAGATTGCCTCATAAAGGGGTTATTTGCCATAGATTCCACGTTTCGTAGGCAGGTTGGCAACCGCAGATTTTTATTATCTGATTGTTTTTTTTATAGCATAAGGGTGACAAGCGAGTACACAGTCCACCTGATGGTAAGTGGTTGATGTGGCCCATAGACATCTTCATCTATCCTCAATTAAGAATCAAAATGCAGATGAGTTGTCACCCGTGAGGACTAAGATGGAATGCCTCTTTTCCAGTAAAAAGGTTTCCCTCTGTATTCTCCTGCGACACTCACGGGACGATATAATAGTGGGTAGTGGTTACACCACCACTACAAGGTAAATTAATCTTAATAGGTTTCTAGAAAAATAAAGCTTTGTCACAATCACAATCCTATAATAGCAGGTCTATTAAGCAATATCTGTATATTGTATACGTTCACGTTTTCCGTTTTACAGTCATTGCACTTTACTTTTTCTTTTTTTTTATAGAATAAGGGGACGAACGAGCACACAGTCCACCTGATGGTAAGCGGTTTCTGTGGCCCATAAATATCTACATATATCTTCTATTACGAATCAAAATGCAGATGCGTTGTCACCCGTGAGGACTAAGATGGAATGCCTCATTTCGAGTAAAAAGGGTCTCCGGTTCTCTACACTCACCATACGAAACACAGCAGCGTTAAGCTGCTATTTTACGCTGGTATTCTGTGAGAGCGTGGTCCTTCCCCGGTCGAGCCGACCCATTCGTGCTACAACTATAATATAGCTGTAGCATGGCTCTACCACGTATGAATATAATACTTGGAATCAACACCAGATGAATACCGTCTGACCTCGAACTTTCGATTCGATGTCAACACGTGGCGTTCCACCTTTCCATCTCTGGGTCGCACGCTAGACACTAGGCGTTAGCTCGCCTGGAACACGTTTACTACGATAAATAGGCGTAAGTGTCCAGTCAACTCGTGCCCTGAGTGTACGGAATATTGGGCCCTGCGATAAATTTTTTTTTCATAGAATAAGGCTGGCGAACGAGCACAAACGTAGCCCAAAGACATTTAAATTTATCCTCGATTAAGAATCATAATGCAGATGCGTTGTCACCCCTGGGGTCTATGATGAAATACATCATTTTCAGTAAAAAGGGTATCCGGTTCTCTACACTCGGTATTGTGATATTCTGTATACTCCGGTTGAACCGAACCATTCGTGCTACAACCATAATATAGCTGCAGCGTGACTCTACCACATTTTTAATTAACTGCTGAGTGACTTGATACTTTAATGTAATGAATTTGCGTAAAGTAGTGCCTTATTCTATTATTTATATTAAAGTGCTGCAAATTACTGAAGCACTCCTTCTAACCTGTTCATGACTGACATAGGCTTTAAGACAAGATTAGATGGGATTGGGTACCATGTCAAAGACAAGAAAAAGATCACTTTTTATTTCAACAAATTTTGTATCCGGTTGGAATTTTAATACAGGCTACGAATTTGTATTTCCGATGTTAATATTAACATTAAAAAAAAAAACATATTTTTTTTATAATATGCAAGTCATGTCGTCAGTTTAACTTACACTTTGAGTCAGGTAAATGCCGATGTTAATTCGAAATGTAAGAGGCATGATTCATACCTTTGATGTGATCCGTGGCACGTGATATGATCTGAAGGCAATTAAAAATCACTTAGTGCAAATAAATATCTTCTCAGAAATGAGGGAAGGCCTGTAACCAAGTGTGTGACGTATAGGCAGTAGTAGTCTAGTTTCTGTAATGTTAATGTTGTTACCATATGCGGCTCTACAGCTTCATCGAACTCTAAAAAGGGCGGGAGGGAGAGATTATTCATTTTAGTGCAACGTTCCAGGCGCGAAGTTGCACTAAAATCGATAATCTGGGGGTGGGATTTTATTCTGTTCAGTGATCACATCATCAATCACATCGGCATCAAATACTCCTTGATGCCGTCGAAAATCACAAAATGACATGGGTGAGTCTTTGACGGCTAACTCGTATCGTTCGATGTTCTGGGCCGTGAGAACTGCCCAGGGACGCGGGTGTACGGTGTGTACGCGGTGTAGAGGGATGCGCGACGTGCCTGTCTGCGGACTCGCTGCATCCCATCCGTTGTCCTAACACTGCTTGTGACATGTGGTGCGTGTGTAATGTTGTTATGTGATGGTCCTGCAACATTTGAGTCGTCGGAGTCTAACGAAATCGGGTTTTCAATTAAAACGTTACAAGGCCTCCGGAGGGAGGTCGTGACGTTTTGAGTAGGAACGTAGGTGACTGTGTTTACCACCGATGGGTTAGGATGTGTTTCGGCGCTCTCGAAATAGCGATAGACATTTCCCTGAAGTATTCCGAGATCGTCGGAAGTTGACAATCTCTGTGAAGATCGGAGTTTCGCTGGTACCAGCAGGCTCCGGTGACTTTTCGAAAGAAGCTATTTCGGAAAACTTGGAGGCTGTACAAATTAGCTTCAGACGCGTGGGCGAAAGCTACGCTAGCATATGACATGACAGTTCTTTTGCATGTTTTGTAGATATGCTTGCGTCTTAAGGATAGTTTGCTTTTGCTGTTTACTAGCGGGTGGAGGAGACTAGTGATGAATTTGGCACGGTGGCGGACATTGCGGATGTGTTTCGCAAAGGTGCCGTGATAGAATGTGACCCCTAAGTAGACCCCTAAGCCGTTGATTTCTAGGGGATCTGGCGACCGTATAGGGTGATCGTGCTCAACGAGTTTTTGGAGCTTTTTTGATGACACAGTGCAGGTTTCCTTTGAAAGTATATTGCTACACTTTTCTTCGGATTCACTTCGATTCGCCATAAGCGGAACTAATCGCCTAAGCGGTTGACGGCTGTTTGGAGCATCGGAGCGAATATTCTTTTATTGTGATGGGCGACGAAAAGTACCGTGACGTCGGCGAAGAGAGCAGTATTAACTACTGGGTCTATCGGGATGTCGTTCTTGAAGAAAGTGAAGAGGAGTGGGGAGAGGACTGAGACTTTGGGGACTCC
Source organism: Parnassius mnemosyne (assembly GCA_963668995.1). Classification (NCBI taxonomy): domain Eukaryota; kingdom Metazoa; phylum Arthropoda; class Insecta; order Lepidoptera; family Papilionidae; genus Parnassius; species Parnassius mnemosyne. The sequence continues at coordinate 35,369,380 of CAVLGL010000013.1, read as the reverse complement.
GGCCTTTAGGCGGCGTTTCGAGGATCGAGTGCCCTCTATTCGATATCGAAAGTGGCGGTTAGTAAGGAAGGCTCTGATGATGTAGATGAGCCTATCCGGCACGTTGTTTATACAGCTTATAAGGTAAGCCGTCGTGCCAAACTTTGTCAAAGGCTTTTGCGACATCGAAGAAGAGTGCGCCGGTGTTAGTGGTCCTACAACTTCTTTTTGGGAGATTGCAGCCTTTCAGAATATACTCTGTGAGGTGGTGTAACTGATTTGTGCAGGAGTGTTCGGGTCTGAATCCGAAATGCTCGTCGGGAAGCAGTTTGGTTACGAAGACGTATTTACGCAGTTGATTCAATATGAGTTGCTCGTAAACTTTCCCCAGTGTACTGATGAGACTGATAGGTCTATAGCTGGAGGTTAACTTTCGGGATACCTATTACGTCTACCTCTTTCCAGGAAACCGAGAAGGCGCAGCTCGAAAAAATGCCTACTAGAAGACATACGAGCGGCGCGGAGAACGATTTAGGCACCCTGTTGCTGATGCCATCGAGGCCGGGTACTGATTTCTTTTTGAGACTTTTTATGACGTCTGTGACTTCGTCAACAGTCACAGGGTCTAAGGGGTTAACCGAAGGTGGTATTGCAGACATATGCGCGACTTACGCTTCTACCTCTAGGAGATGAGCGGGATCTGTGGATTCGTTGGAGGGAGTGCATTTTTGTGCAGTTAGGTTGCAGATGCGCCGAACGTTGAAAATCTCCTTGCCTTCCGGAGACAGGTCCAGAATGGCAACACTTTTTTGCCGGATCTAAGAAACATTTTTATCGGTCTGGTGGTGCATCCTGTGCCCTTCCCAGACCAGGAGATTTTGGGCTTTTAGATCGTTTAAAATGTGCTCAGTCTCAAGCTCTTTAGGGAGACCGCGGACAACCACACGAAGGTTACGCTCCTCTGAAGGGCGTATGTGTGGAAGCTTACTTGCTGGGCGCGCAGGTGATGTGTTACACTGCGGAGTTCCTCGGTCGAGTCAACAAAAATGCGAATGCCCTGACCAGCATTTTGTACCTTTCGGCAATATATTTTAGTTCAACCAATTGGAAAGGTTATTCCATTTGGTTTTGTCTTAAACTATGATGGGTGGCGGCGGCTTTTCCCCACGTTTAGCAGGGGACCCATCCGCTGCGAGCTTGGCCGCAGGCTTAGGGAGATATGCGCGCGCCGCGGAGGCAGATTTTTTTGCCGCAATGGCGGTGAGGGACGAGGGGGGCGAGTTAGGCTCGGCTGCGTTTGCGCTTTTTGCCCTGGATGATGGTGAAGCCTTCGTCTTCGAGCTTGCGTGGAACACGTGAGTCGGTTTCCATGTTGGAGCCTGATTCGGCATCCGAGATGACTGGAGAGTGGCCGCGGGTGAACATCGCGAAGAGCGTGGGACACGCGGCTTCGAAAATTGTGTCTATGGACACAGGGGTTGTAGGTCCTGAGGCAGTAGTAGTTTTACTTCACTTTACTTTTGTACAAATTATATGATAATGATGATCAACCGAATTTTGTATATTGGGTGAAGTTGGTATTGGGTATGGGTGGGGTCGCTAAGAGCCGAGCTTAGTAACTTCTATAAAAAGCCCGTCTTCTGACTGCAGTGCTCTGATGATGGAGCACAAGTATGCAGGTACCAACCAGTCCGATCTGTCCACGTCCCCGACAGAAGGTCCCAGGGGGTACCCCTGGGACCTTCTGTGCCCGTACTCTAAGTACGATCACCATCCCTTTCTCAGAGCGCAGATGCTAAGGACAAAGGGCGAAGGCGAGCAACTGGCGCCTTAAAACTGGTTTCAACTCGGAAGGGACGATACCTGAAAATAAACGGAGCTAGGTCTTGAGCTCAAAAGTGGCACCCCCACTAAAGGCCAGGGCCAGGGCCGCAGGGGGTTAATCACCCACTCGTCTGAACACAAACGATTGTGAAAGGAAAAGCAAAACTTACGGACCGGATTTTAAACCAACGACCTGGCTACTCAATAATGGCTAACGAATTTACCTTATGTACATGGAACTTAAGAACACTGTACAGACCAGCGGGCCTTCAACTTTTATGTCAACAACTTGCAAATCACAGAGCTGATATAACAGCGGTTCAGGAACTTAGATGGTTGGGACATGGCGTTATTGATAAACCAGATTTCGCCATATATTATAGTTGTAATGAAAAGCCATACCTTAGTCATACCTTTGGAACAGGTTTCGTCGTGAGCAAACGCCTAAAACATCTTGTAATTGATTTCCAACCAATTAATGAACGTATGTGTAAAATCAGACTTAAAGGTAAATTTCAAAATTACACAATCATCAATGTACACGCTCCGACGGAAGATACTGACCTCGAAGAGAAGAAAAGATGGTATTCCGATGTGGAAAGCGTGTATTCCAAATCTCCCAAAGGTGACATCAAAATTATAATTGGGGATATGAATGCAAAGGTGGGAAGAGAAAGTATATACCGACCAACGATAGGCTCCCACAGCCTACACGAAACATCTAACGACAATGGCACACGTCTCATTGATTTGGCAACTTCCCTAGGAATGGTCATCGGCAGCACACGCTTTCTACACAAGAATATCCATAAGATAACGTGGCTCTCCGCGGATAACGTCACCCGAAACCAAAAAGACCATATTTTGATAGACGGGAGACACTGCTCTAATCTTCTGGATGTCAGAAGCCGTAGAGGAGCAAACATCGACTCCGATCACCATCTTGTTGTATGCAAAATAAGAGCACGAATATCACGGTATAAGTACACCAAAACGGTAAGAACAAAAAAGATTGAAAGAGAAAGAGCAGGATGTCAAATACAAATATATGGACACAGTTCACAGAGAACTTATGAAAGTGGGCGAAAGAAACAGCAACAGCATTGGCGATCCTGATAGCACCTGGCGGAATCTTAAAGGGGTTTTATCTACGGCTGCTAGTGAGATTTTGGGATTTGAGGAAAAACCGAAGCGTAACGACTGGTTTGATGATGAATGTCAAAAGATCACTAATGAGAAAAATGATGCGTACAGATTAATACAACAGAAGTACACTCGCGGGCGTGGAGAAGAGTATAAGAAGCGAAGAAGACGAGAAAAACACCTACATAAGAGAAAGAAAAGATCGTACGAAGAACAACAACTGCGTGAAATTGCATCTAGTTACACACAAAAGGAAACTAGAAACTTCTACAACCAAGTAAATGGGGGACGGAAAGAATTCAAACCCAGAACCACGGCGTGTAGAAGTAAGAATGGACACTAGAAAAGCTACTTAATGATAAAGATGAGATCGTTCAAAGATGGGCTGAATACTTTCGTGAACTTTTGACGGCTCCGTGGCGCAGTGGCTTAGCAATGAGTTGCTGCGCTGGGGGGCGCGGGTTCGAATCCCGCACGGAACAAGTATTTGTATGGCCTACAAATGATTGTTCCGGGTCTGGATGTTTGTCCTTGTGAAATTTGTGTTTGTAAACTGCCTCCACGATACAGGAGAAAATCCTAGTGTGGGGGTAACGTTTTTTTAAAATAAATAAAAAAAATAAAACTCCTTAACAGTTCAGTGCAGACTCGTCCACTTTCTGTACCAGTACCTGAAGCTCTACTAAAGAATCAAGAGACTGATGAATCTTTGTACCCCACTATAGAAGATACTAAACGAGCCATTCAATCCATTAAAAATAAAAAATCTCCGGGAATGGACGATATCCAAGGCGAACTTATAAAGTATGCCGGAACTGGTTTCGAGAAAGAGTTTCATCACCTGGTGCTCCAAATTTGGAACAATGAAAAAATGCCTGATGATTGGAATACATCTGTTATCTGTCCTCTACATAAGAAAGGCGACAAATTGGATAGCAATAACTACCGAGGCATATCTCTCTTGAACACCGGTTATAAAGTTTTTGCCAATATGCTTTTTAATAAACTAAAGCCATATGTAGAATCCAGCTTGGGAGAGTATCAGTGTGGGTTCCGTCCAAACAGGTCCACAGTAGACCAAATCTTCTCGCTTAGGCAGATCCTTGAAAAAACGTTTGAGTACAACGTGAATACTCACCACGTTTTCGTAGACTTTAAGGCTGCCTATGACAATGTGCACAGAAGTTTCCTGTACCAGGCTATGATGGAGATTGGCATCCCAACAAAGCTCGTGCGCCTGACGGAGATGACTCTTAGAAACTCTCAGAGCGTTGTTAGAGTTCAAACAAATGTATCAGAGCCCTTCAAAACCAATGACGGCTTAAGACAAGGGGATGCGCTCTCGTGCCTACTGTTCAACATCGCTCTCGACAAGTGTATTCGCGACTCAAAGATCGAGACCAAAGGCACTATCTATCACAAATCTGATCAAATCCTAGGATATGCGGATGACCTCGACGTGATAGGAAGATCTCTACCTGCAATGAGAGTGCATACCTTGCTCTTGAAAAATCTGCTGCGGAGGCTGGTCTCCAAGTTAACATGGCTAAGACTGAAAGCGTCAAAAGACCAGCAAATTCTACTACAAGGAGTTAATATTGGCAACAACACCTTCGCTAGCGCCAATGATTTCGTATACCTGGGATGCTTAGTAACCGATAACAACGATGTGTCTACAAGTGCTACTTCGGACTACTAAGATACTTACGTTCGAAACTTCTTTCAAGAAGCATAAAACTTCTCTTGTACAAAACCTTACTAAGACCTATACCTACTCACCTAACGAAAACTCCTTGTTGGTATTTGGGCGGAAAATACTAAGACGCATTTTCGGAGCTGTGATGGAAAATGAGAGATGGCGAACGCGTTATAACCACGAGCTATACCAAATGTACGATGAGCCAAACGTAATTAAGACCATAAAGATCGGACGCCTGCGTTGGGCAGGGCACGTGTTGCGAATGGACGAGGCCAGAGTACCCAAACGCCTTTTAGAAGGCCGACCGGAGGGCCGCAGAAGTCGAGGCAGGCCCAAGCTTAGACGGTTGGACGGCGTCGAACAAGATATCAAGATCTTGAGAATAACAAGTTGGAGAAGGAAAGCCTCTAACAGATCGGACTGGAGAGCTTTGCTGGACCAGGCTAAGGCCCACCCGCGGCTGTAATGCCTCAGATAATGATGATGTTTGCGCTTTTTTCCCTGGATGATGGTGAAGCCTTCGTCTTCGGGCTTGCGTGGAACACGTGAGTCGGTTTCCATGTTGGGGCCTGATTCGGTATCCGAGATGACTGGAGAGTGGCCGCGGGTGAACATCGCGAAGAGCGTGGGACACGCGGCGTCGTAAATTGTGTCTATGGACACAGGGGTTGTAGGTCCGGAGGCAGTAGTAGTTTTACTTTACTTTACTTTTGTACAAATTATATGATAATGATGATGAACCAAATTTCGTATATTGGTTTTGGGCAGCTGCATTACTAGCACAACGTTATTGCAACTGCACCACTTTACCCAGCATGGTGACAGTAATGCAAGTATTAGAATGATCTGTAGAATCGGAATAACTAAGTTACTTTAATAGTAGTGACCTCCAGACCGAATTTCGTACACGGTGTCCAGCCTTAAAAAAGACTAGCCATTTGCGCAGGACAGATACGACTGTCTGCGAGCAAAGGTGTAGTCTACTCCCTCAAGCTCATATTCCGATGTGATGGCAATCACACACGACCGGTGGGAGATCAGACGCAGGACCAGCGGCTTTACATGCTTTCCATGGAACATGGGTGAAACACCGCCAACTTCCTGTGACAGGGCAGCTACTGGGTATTTCATGGCAAAAAAAACCCACTGCACACTACATGCCATAATTGCACACGGACCTGCTTCTGAGCATTTGTTAAGTTATGCGACACTCAAGCAAAATTGTCCTCCTTATGCGAAGTCTCGCATAAAATCTTGTGAATATTTCCCAATCCAATCTGATTTATATGCTGAATCAGTTTTTATGTAATTATCTTCTCTTTAATAGTATCGCTCACTAATAAAACGTTTCCTTCCGTAACCCGTCAAAAGCGACCACTTCTTTTTTCATCTCTGAAGTTAGTCAACCGAACTGAAATTCGCTATATCCGCAGTACACTTGCCTTAGAAGGGCCATTATCTATTAATGCTGAAGTCTATCAAACGATTTGTCCGGTATTAGGGGACAATAAAAGTAGTAAATGTCGTTGTGCGAAAATGTTTCAAATTCAGTTCCATTTTTTAATGAAACACGATATTTCAATTTACCTTGTAAAAAATAAATGTGAAAGAAAATTTGAATTGGGACATCCGTATTTTTACTTGTAAATATTTGTATTGTCAAAACTAATTATAAGTGGCCAGTGTCTGATACAAAAAATATCTAGTAAAACTTACTGCGTGGCCCGTCGTGGATCCGTAAACCTATCTACCGGTATATAAAGGTACTTACTTTATAGTTTAAGCATTCTAGATTGTAATGTATGGAAAAATAGGTAAAATTAATGGAGTACTTTTATCTATCGGCATATGTACGTTATAGAGCAAAGTTCAATTTTATCCACTCTCCCTCCCCCTTCCGGGTGGGCGTCATCCCTCTGAGCTCCAGAAAGTGTCCCGAAGCGTCGTTTTTTAGTTTAAAGAAAACCGTACACGGTACATGAAAAATATGTACATACGAAATAATCCTTGACAAATTAACTATCGACCTCTAATATATTTAAAAGCGATATCACTTATAGTGTACTGTATAGTGCTGTGTAGTGGCGGTTAAGAATATCCACTACACCATATCTTCCCGTGGGTTTCGTAAGAGGCGACAATGGGAAACAGGCAGGAGATGGGCAACATACAACGCACGCACCCTAAGGACTGACGAGAAGATCGTGGAGCTGGAAGAAGAGATAGACAGGTTACGCTGGCATATTATAGGATTATCCGAGGTCCGAAGAGAGGGGGAGGACATGGTAATCCTTGAATCCGGTAACTTGTTCTATTACCGGGAGGGCGACCATCTGTCCCAAGGAGGTGTCAGATTTATTGTCCAGAAGTCTCGCGTTGCCATCGTTGTAAAGATTGGGAGTGTGACGATGATTTTGGTGGTTGCGAATCTTATACTCAGAGTCACCAAAAAGTATTCATTGAAGGTCATACAGGTTTACGCACCAACTTCGGCATATCCCGATGCGGAGGTGGAGGAAATGCAGGAAGATATATCCTAGAGCCATGCATTCCTCTAAAACCCATTATACGGTGTTAATGGGAGACCTCAATGCAAAACTAGGCACAAGAGAGAACGGTGAGCTGAAGGTAGGGAAATTCGGAATAGGGCAACGGAACCCCAGGGCCAGCAGCTGGCCGAGTTCGTGGATAAAGAGGGATTCTTTATGATGAGCTCTTTCTTCCAGAAGCGGCCCCACAGGAAGTGGACCTAATTGAACCCCGACGGATCAACAAAAAATAAGATTGACTTCATTATGGCGACCAGACGACGACTGTTCAGTGATGTCTCAGTGATCGCGAGGGTAAAACTGGCAGCGATCAGCGAATGGTTAGAAGCACACTGAACCTAAACGTTAAGTTGGAGAGGTCTCGTGTAATGAAGTCAACACTCCGTCCCCCTCGTGCTCTAGTCTAGAATCCCGAAACCTTTCAGCTCGAATTACAAAATCGTTTTCAGTGCCTAGAAGATTGCAATGTATTGGACGATATAAATGACAAGCTCGTGGAAACTGTCCATGCGGTTGGAGCTAAGATTTGCAAGACACGCCGCAGATGAACACAAAAACTCACCGATCACACTCTTAATCTCATGACTGTTAGACGGGAAATGAAGCTACAGTCTTCAGTAGATTTGACAGCATACAGAAAACTGAACAGACAGATCTCCAAATGCATGCGGCGGGACTTACGCAACTTCAATACAGCTCGTATTGAAGAAGCGATCGAGCGGAACCAAGGCTCCAAAGTCTTTGCCAGAGATCTGTCTGCCAGAAAGAGCCAACTGTCAAAGCTGAAGACAGAATGTGGCAGCATCGTTTCCGGGACACCTGAGATTTTGAGTGAGATTGAGAGATTCTATGGACAGCGTCATCGTTGGAGCCACACGCAAGTGTCAGTAACGATCCAAGAGTGCTTCTTATCCGACACTGTTCCGAAGATATCCCAGACGTCAGTCTGAGCGAGATTAGAATGTCTCTCCAGCCCCATAAAAAAGGCAAGGCCCCAGGCGAGTGTGGAATTACAGCGGAGCTTCTGAAAGCCGGTGGAAAACCGGTACTTGAAGTCCTTCAGAAGCTCTTTAATTCCGTCCTACATGGTGGCACTACTCTGGAGGCGTGGAGCAGCAGTGCGGTGGTTGTTCTTCAAGAAAGGCGACAACGCTCTCTTGAAGAACTACATACCGATTTCCCCCATGAGCCGTATCTACGTGCTGTTTTCGAGAGTCATTACGAATCATCTCGCACGCAGACTCGACGAGTTCCAGCCTCCCGAACAAGCCGGTTTCCGAAAAGGCTTTAGTACCATGGACCACATACACACCCTTCGGCAAATTGTACAGAAGACAGAAGAGTACACTCTGCCACTTTGCCTTGCGTATGTGGACTATGAGAAAGCCTTTGATTCCGTCGAAATTTGAGTGGTGCTACAGTCCCTTCAGCGGTGCCAAGTTGACTGTCAGTATATCGAAGTGCTGAAGTGTTTGTACAGTAGGGCTACGATGGCTATCCGAGTACAGAACCAGAGTACAGAGTAGTAATTTGGGTATATAATTTAGGCTTTCAGCTCATAGTATAGTCTGTTAAACCGAAGTAGAGTTTACTTTGTAAATACTTTTTTTTCAATTATGTATTCTATACTCAATCTTGTTTCGGTCATTTCAGTGCATAACTTTTAAATTGTCTTCTTTGCAGTCGGGTTTTTGATTTATTTATTTATTTATTTTATTTTAGACTTTTTAGTGTCCCGACTCACTCTTATGAATTAAATTTCATATGATAGCACGATGTCCGACACAAAAATGGCCCATTTTACGTTTTTACCATTTTTTCCAAAACTTTAAACAAATAGATAATTCCTAATTAAATTTAAACATATAACTTATATATATATATATTTGCAATCGCCTTTTAATATCCTTTATTTTGATATTCTACTCGATAGATTTGGTTACTTTTTTTATATTAACATATTACTGTTTTGCGCCAAAAATCCACCATTTTGTTTATTTTTTTCAAAAAGCTATCTAAGAACACTTGGGTTTTAAAGACAAATAAAACGATACCTTAATTGTCGAAATCCATCCGGCTGTTTGGGAGATACGAGGTAATAAAGAAATTTACAAACATAGAAGATACGCGCGAAAAACATAACCCTTCCTTGGCAGTCGGGTAATAAAAAGAGGTATAATGATTGTAAAATGATTGTTATTTAAAAAGAAGTATAATTTATTTTTTAACTCTTTCATTTTACGTTGCTATGCTACTTTTAACTTGCTAATAATGCTTTGTAACCGTACATATTAACATATGCCGATAGATAAAAGTACTCCATTTATTTTGCTAGTTTTTTAGCTAAAATACAATTAATTTTTCGCCGAAGGGACGAATCATTTAAATTTTAAAAGTAGCAAAGTAACGTGAAATTAAAGAGTTTGGAAATAAATTATACCTTTTTTTTTAAAGAAGATATTCTATTCTTTACTTTAGCTATACATATCTTGGCGATAAAGTGGGAAAGTTTCGAGAAAACTAAACTTTGAACAAAACAATCGATAAATGATAAAAAATGTTCATATATCGTGGCAGATTGCGCAGAAACTATAAGTGATATCGCTTTTGTATGCATAAGAGGTAATTGTGTGGTAGCAATTTAATCAAGAATTATTTCGTACCTGCACACTTTTCATGTACACTGTACAGTTTTATTTAAAAAAACTGGAAAAACCGCGCTTCGGGACACTTTCTGGAGCTCCGAGGGATGACGCCCACCCGGAAGGGGGAGGAAGACTGGATAAAATTTAACTTCGCTCTATAACGTACTTATGCCGATAGATAAAAGTATTCCATTAATTTTGCCAATTTTTCAGCTAAAATGATTGAATTATTATTATTATACTCATATGAAACGGTTTCTTCTAAAAATCAAGCTCGCAATTACAAGTCATGATTCAATCACTTAATGTGGCTAGTAAGCAGGTAGGATTAGAGATGAACCTCGCAAAAACTATGGTAATGACAAACAGCATGGAAAAGACAATATCAGTCGATAACGAAATATTGAAATATACGAACAAATATATATACTTAGGCAAACAAATTGGCTTCGATAAGGAGAGTAATTATTCAGAAATCGAGAGGCGTATTCAACTTACTTGGAATAAGTACTGGAGCCTAAAGGAAATTTTCAAAAGTAATATGTCAGTAAAAATTAAAACTAAAGCCATGTCGAACTGTCTTTTACCGTGCCTAACTTATGCTTGTCAGACTTGGAAATACACAGAAAAAATATAGAAAAAAGTTACCACGTGTCAACGGAGCCTAGAACGAAGCATGCTAAAAGTTAGGAAAATCCAAAAAATAAGACACTAAAATTAGAAGCATATCTAAAGCTACTGATGCTCTAAACTATGCCAAAAAACCAAAATGGAAGTGGGCGGGGCATGTAGCGAGACTGTCAGACGAGCGGTGGACCATAAGGGTGACACGGTGGAGAGGTCCAAGCGGAAAACGCTACAGAGGGAGACCGCTTACGAGATGGGCGGATGATATATGCAAAACGGTCGGCCCAAGCTGGATGCAAAAAGCCCAAGGATAGAGAAAATTGGGACTCTTCGGAGGAGGCCTTCACCTGAGGAAGGGTTCTTGCAGATTAAATATCTATCTTAATCTTAAGCTTAGTTTATTCATTTTGTTACGTATGCAAGAAATAAAAGGCTTTTTTATTTTTATTTGATTAGAAAACGGTTTCTTAATTTCTAAAATTTTGTCAAATTCTGCATTGTTGTTTAAAATTTGTCATTGAATACATTGGGATACATTTGGGATTGGATACCACTTTATAATTTCGAGATCATTCGTAAGTGGAAATAGCTTTCGGTTTTATTTGTTAAATAATTAACTCTTACGACACCCACGGAATGAAATAGAATATTGAATTTTCTTAATCACCCATACACGGTATATCTTTACAACTGTTCTCACTATATCCTGCTATCTAAAGTAACATCGCAATTATTTGTGAAATAATACAAAGGAAAATTATTTCCATAAAGTTTTTTTAATATTCATTAAAATAAAAAAGTAAAAGACACACAAACACGTCACAGGCCGCATTACCGAAAAAAGTGCTTTGCTAGTTAACCATCATCATGATATAGGTGATCAATGGTCATACAATAATTATTAAATGTCGATTGCCGTGTGGTGTAATTATGTGCCGTGGGTATCGTATGGAAATTCTAAAAAGTCCGCATTGCCTTTGATATTTGGCGGTATACCATATCGCGATGGAGCAGTTTTCAAATTTTTTGTGTTCTAGAGGGAATATTTTTATGCCTTTGCGATAGAACTCTGGAGATTTGGACTCTTCAATTTTTAGGATGGCATTTTGTACCACTTCCTGAGAACAAAACCTTTTTTTTTGCAGGAATTTTTTTTTTTTGGAAGAGGGGGCAGACGAACATGCGTCTCAGTTGATGGTAAGTGTCGACCGTCGCCCATGAACAACTGCAACACCAGGGAAATTACAGATGCCTAGCAGGCCATTTAAAAAGGAGTAATCTCGTTTCTTGAAAGGCCCTAAAAATCAGGTGAGAACAGTACAGTCCAAGTGAGGCCGAATGCAAACCTGTTAGTGGTGTGCCGACATGAAATACCGTCTCACTCTGCTGAGTATGCCAAGCTCTTTAGCCTTCTCATCCAAGTGACCACAAAAATGCACGTCATTCGACATGTCGACGTTGAGGATTCCGATACTCGCTAAGGCAACAAAGGGAGTGCCCTGAAACTGAGGAGATATAACCCAAGAATTCTTTTTAGCGGTAAATGCGCAAACTTGCAAACTTATGGGGATTGCTATATCAAAAGTAGTACACTGATTTAACGTCAATTTGCTTTTGAACGATAATAAAACGAAATGTCTTAACATTCTCACTGTACGGTTTGCAGACACAATAGTAAGACTATATCAATGACCTATATTTAGTGCACGGGACAGCAAAAGGGTTAAATTCACTACACCTAATGTTAAAAAGGTGAATACCAGTGTGCTTTTAAATGGGGAGGAGCTGGGCCTTCTTGAATCCACTGTTCTCGGTATTACAGTTGACGCGAAGCTACAATGAGGCCCTCATATATCTAAACTAGCTAGCAAACTTAGTTCTGCAGCATATGCTGTAAAAAAGATTAGATGCCACAACAGCTAGATTAGTTTATTTTAGTTATTTTCATAGCATAATGTCCTATGGAATCTTGGTAGGGGGTAATGCGACTGACATTGACACTTTCTTTGTTTTGCAAAAGAGAGCCATAAGAGCAATTTATTATTACCTAGGTCCAAAGGAAACCTTAGGAGAAAAATCTAAAGAAATAAATATATTAACTTTGGCCTCTCAATATTTACGAGAATTTAATGTATGTACACAAAAACAAAAATAGTTTTATTAAAAATTGTGATCTATATTCTGTAAATACTAGGACCAAACACAAGTTAGTTATACCAGTACCTGGAGTCGAGTACTCCAAATAATCAAGTAATTTCCTCATGGGGCAATGTATACGCTTTTACAACTAAGTCCATAACTCCTGAGAAAGAGGTGATCGCTACCATGCTGTTTCTAAATGTTTTCATAACAATTTTATAAAATATTATATTGTAAAATGTGCTTTTTTTTAAAAAAAAAAAGCACACTGGGTTTCTTGCTGGTTCTTCTCAGGACAGAGGTTTTTTTTGCGAACCAGTGGTAAGAGTAAAAATTACTTTCAATAAGTATTATGTACTGTAATCTATATTTAATAAAAATGATTATATTCTATTCTATTGAAAACTTGATTTAGTCGCCCCCAATTCGAGACTGTTCAACAAAGACTCGACTTCAGACACAAATTTGTTCCGGTAATATGAATATTATACATAGATCGACTAGAGCAATTTGCAAACAAAATTATTTTATGAAATTAATTTAAAAAAATTAATTCTAAGATGCACTGTATAATACACTTCCTTAATATAAAAGGAATAGTGATTAAACTTTTTAATTTAAGTTTTTAAAGCTTAAACAGACTTTTAGATATGTAATCGGCGATGCTCAATTAAATACATACAATTAGGTAATCAGGTTCTAAATATAGTTCTACAAGAAATGGAAAAAAACGTTTCTCCACGGCTGTCAATACGGATTTCCGTAGCTTGTTGACTCAACATAATTGGTCATAGTCTTCTATTGACACTTTATTTACTCAGTATGTCTCAGTTTTGTCAGCTCATTCGATGTGAAGGTGATTTGCTATGACTGATCGGAAATGACAATGGATTTGTTTTCACACTAAATAGATATAATGAGATATATCAAATCGGTGACATTTGTTTGATAAAAATTCGCAGTATTTATGACTATATGGTTTTAACTAATAGCAAGAGTAGCAAAGAACTCATAGAGTAATTTTGGATAATCATTGCGCTAAGCTAGAAAATCTTAAGACGGCATTGTCGTTGAAAATTGTCGACACGCTGAGTAGTAGCAATTGTTATTCACCATTATTAAAGTATCCAAGTTGAGTTAACATTTTTTTTTATAGGGTAAGGGTGACAAACGAGCACACAGTCCACCCGATGGTAAGCGGTTGCTGCGGCCCATAGACATCTACATCTATCCTCTATTACAAATCAAAATGTAGATGCGTTGTCACCCGTGAGGACTAAGATGGAATGCATCATTTCCAGTAAAAAGGGCTTCCGGCCACCCGCACTCACCAAGCGAAACGCAGAGGTAAACCTCTACTTCACGCTGGTATTCTGTGAGGTCGTGGTACCACCCCGGTTCGAGCCGGCCCATCCGTGCGACAGCAAAAGCTGCCGCGTGGCTCTACCACTGTTGTAACATGTATTATAAACTCATTTTCTTGCACTATAATTAACTTTACTGTAGGCGTTCGTATTTATTTCTATGTTTAGTAAATAACATAGTAAAAAAAACCGCTCGCAATTAGGAAATTTAAATATTCCTTGATAAAAGTTCGAGAAGTAATCTATACCTATAAATAAAACCGACGTGTCTATCTGTAATATCGAAGTAAGATAATGAAAGTAAGACATGAATAACCATTTTTGTCTCTTTGTCTAACTATCTGTCTGTGTATCTGTCTGTCTGTCTGTCTGGGCTAATTATCACATTGGTTAAACCGATTGTAATGAAACTTCACAAACATAGAGAGTAGTGTCAGGAGTAATCTAAGCTAAATTTTATCCGCAAAACTTGTATTTTTTTCTGAAATATGAAAAATCGATATAATAAATAACCTTTACTCAACTTCAGCTATGGAGAGGGCTATGCTCGGAGTTTCTCTGCGTGATAAACTCAGAAATGAGGATATCCGCAGTCGAACCAGAGTGACCGACATAGCCCAACGGATTAGTAAGCTGAAGTGGCAATGGACCGGCCATATAGCTCGAAGAACCGACAACCGATGGGGAAGAAAGGTTCTCGAGTGGCAGCCTCGTACCGGCAGGCGAAGTGTTGGGCGTCCCCCCACTAGATGGAGTGACGACCTGGTAAGATATGCAGGAAGTCGATGGATGCAGGTGGCTCAGGACCGTGCTTTGTGGCATTCTTTGGGGGAGGCCTATGTTCAGCAGTGGACTTGTGAAGGGCTGTAATGATGATGATGATGACTCAACTTCACATTAATAAATCCCGAAACCGGGCTGGGTCGCTTGTATTAAATAAAATGACAAAGTTATCACATCAATAGTTATTCATATTTCTGTTCATTGTTTTTTGAGGCAGAGTGTTTACTGTATATGTAGTGTAGCCCTCTTATCCCTGACTCTGATGCAATTTTGTTTTATCTTCTCTGAAACTTATTGCTCTATTTCGATGGTATTCAGAATTTAAGGCTTTGTCAGACAGGACGCGTATTTTAGCGCTGCGTAGTAGCGTTATAGCGTCCCGTTTTAACGTCGCGCGAGGCTTCGTTAAACAGAACGTTTTAGCGCGCGTTAGGGCGCTGACTCGATGACACGGCGTCGCCATTTCGCCATTCGCCAAAGCGTAGTGCAGATCGTTAGCAGTTTGAAGAGTTTGTTCGTTATGGAGATGTCGAGTGATTCAGATGTGGAAGAATTATTACTTTTATATGCTTTATCACGGTCACAGAGAAAAGGAGTATGGGTGCACGACATCAATCAAAAGAGAAAGGATTTAGGAGAATATCATCATTTGTGTCGTGAGCTTGCATCACATGAAGATCGTATTTTTACATACTTTCGTATGTCTCAAGATTTATTCGAAGAACTACATGAACTGCTCATCCCAAAAATAAGCAAATGTACCACAAACTGGAGGACGCCTATTTCTACAAGAGAAAGACTTGTAATCTGTCTAAGGTAAGAAATATTTATTTTTTTATATACATGTTCATTGCGTTATTATTATGAAAATCAATCAAAATCAGCTGAGTTGTAATCAGATGTCGATGCTCCTGAAATATCGATTTCGCGTAGTGGTTGACGTAGCTGCTCAGGCTGTTGCAGGTATGATGAAGTACTGTTAGATAAATCTATAACAGCGACTGGGGATGAATCTTCGGGCACAGAATTGGGTACTGCATAGCAGACGGAGTCTTCGGTATTAATAATGGAATAATGTGGTGAATTCAATATCTGGACGTTTTCTTGCAGTTCCTCTGTTTCTATGCTTGCAAATAACTTGGCTAGTTCTACTTTGGCTTTTATCTGTTTGTCTTTGGAAAAACTTTTAAATGTTTGGGCATAACTTTGGAATAGTTGATCTATGGCATCATACTCTTGTTTTTTTTTATTTTGAAGAAAATTTATAACTTTATCCATTTCGCTGTCAGTTTTTTTTATTTTCTTAGCTCGTGAACTATTTGTGTCATTTGTTTGGGGCGTCTCTAGCGGAGGTGTTTCTGGCAGGGGTGCGCTTTGTGTTCTTGGTGGAGGTGTCTGTGGTAGAGGCGTCTCTGGAGATTGAGGTTCTATAGCTGACGATGTTTCTGGTGTAGGTTCTCGAATATTTGAAGTTGTTTCTCGATCTGTCAGAGTTGAGTCAAGGAACTGTAACTGGGAAGCCCAAGGCCATTTTGTAAATTTTTTTGCAGCTTGTCCTGTAGTACCTGCAACCTCTTTTTTGTATCTCATATAATTGTCCCTCAAGCTCTTCCATTTTTTTTTAGCTACTTCACCTGTAAAATAAACATAAATTGTATTATTTTGTTTCAGGTACTTAGCTACGGGTGATTCACATCAGACCATAGCCTTCTCCTTCCGAGTAGGTCGTTCAACAGTCGGTGGTATTGTAAAAGAAGTCTGTACAGAAATCTGGAATACATTACAACCAGAATATATGCCATCGCCTACTGAAGAGACATGGAAACAATCAGAAAAGGGTTATAGGGAAACCTGGAACTTCCCGAATTGTGTCGGTAGTATTGACGGGAAACATGTCTCTATAAAGTGTCCCAAAAATAGTGGATCAGAATATTTTTGCTATAAGAAGTTTTTTTTCTGTAGTTCTTCTTGCTATAGTCGATCCATGTTACAAATTCACCGTCATAGATGTCGGTAGTTACGGGCGGCATAGTGATAGTGGTATATTCGAGAACTCAATATTTTATCGGCAATATATCCACGGAAAATCTCTGCTGCCAGATAAACCTCTTCCAGGCACCGAGGAGCCCGTACCTCATGTACTTATCGGCGACGAAGGTTTTGCTTTAAAAACATATTAGATGCGTCCATTCCCAAGAGCCTTAGCTACACAAGACGAAAAACGACTGCAGCATTCGAAACTCGTGAACAATTTGTGTCTTATTTTAATCAATAAACGATTTTTTTTACTTACCAGTTTCATTAATTACTTCTCCGATTTGTGCCCACAATTTTGCCTTCATTGATATATCTTTATACGAACTATCCTTCGTATTATATAAGCATGGATATTTTCTAACCAATTCTATCAAATTTTCGGTCATTATGCAGTATTTTATTATTATTTTACACCTATTCACTCCGACGCTAAAATAAAATTTGTAAAAAAATACAACACCCGACGTTAAAGCGTCCTAACGTCGCGACAGAGCGTTGCGTACTGCTAGCGTCGGCGCTCTGTTTGACGGTATTCTACGATGGTAGTACAACACATCTTACCGTCATAGCGCGGCGTCAAGTTAAAGCTCTGACGCGCGCTAAGTACGCGTCCTGTCTGACAAAGCCTTTATTCGCACAGATAATCTACGTGGTGTGTTTAGAGCATATGGATTGTCATATGTTTCGCTGTTTTAATTGATATAAAATCTAAGTTTTCAATGTGAACAAATCCAAAAGCACCACCTAATGTTGATGATATATTTTTGATTTTTGAGACTTGTGTGTACTAGTAAGATATGTGTCGTGCTAAATTAAAATATCAATTTTATATTCTCACTTCTGTTTATTGTTTTTCATCTCTATTCATATATTATAACATTTTTTTATCTCTATCTTTTAAAATTTTAAAAACTGTTAATTTTTAGATGTGCTTATTTTAAAACTAGCGACCCGCCTCGGCTTCGCCTGGGTAGGATATATGAATGTGGCGTTATTTAGATTTATCAAAAACAGTCTTCAAGCTTTTCGGATAAAATTTAGCATTGCTCTATCTGTTCTTGAAGTTTCATTACAATCGGTTCAACCATTCCGAAGATAAGCCCGGACGGACAAGACAAGACAAACTATTTTAAGATAAAAGGGATGGATATCTATACAAATAAATAAAATTGGAGTGTGTGTTTGTAATGTCAAAATTACAGTTTTTTACTAAATGCATATGAAAGTAAATACGGTACATATAACTAAAATACAATTTTTTAAATTTTTGTCTGTCTGTCTGTTTGTTCCGGGTAATCTCCAAAACGGCTGGACCGATTTTGACGGAGCCTTCACTGGCAGATAGCCGATTTTATAAGAAGTAACTTAGGCTGCTTTTATTTTAGAAAAAGAGTTCCGCGTAAAAACATAAAAATCCTAACACGCGAGCGAAGTGGCGGGGAACAGCTAGTATTTAATATATTATCTTTAATTAGACATTATAATATTAATATTATCTTTCTACATCTTCAGTATATTCTTGAAGAGAAATATCTTTTTTTTATATCAATGAAAGTAGCTAAAGACACATTAAAATACTGTTTATTGTTCACACTATGTGTACGTGTACGTGTCTGTGTCAAGTTTCACGGAAATCAAACCATTACTATCTTATATAAGTTATATAAAATTAAAAAAAGAACGCTTAAAAGTATATGACCAAATGAGTATTTCATTGAAAAAAAAAATTAACTATTAACTATAACTACACATGTTAAAGTTTCGAAACGCGCAAGCAACATGCGCTAAAAGCATTAATTTCGAAATCTAAATTCGTAAGCTATTTTTTATCGATAACATTTAACTATTAACAATCGAACATAAGTTATAAAGTTGCTCGATGTGTGCGATACAATTTGTAACAATTAGTGTCGTTCTGACAGACCGTCGACCCGACGCGACCGACATCCTGCGATACCGCGATTGCCGACCGCCTATCTAGTACACGAAACACGAAACACACTATACGATACGCATTTAACTCACTATATTATTAGTTTTGTTAATTGTGGCATATCAAACAACATTCAAGTTCTTCGCTTACTTCGATAATATTTTAATTAACTACGATAAAAAGGGCTACGGTTTATCCTCATTATGACTGTGTTTCAATTATAGCACACTTAAATACAAATACTGTGATAATACTTTAAGAGTTTTTATTAAGAATAGGTATTTTTATATGTACAGAAAAAAAAATAAAGTGTAGTCTATTTTAATTATATACCTACAGATAAAATGACAAGCGGTACGATAGGCAAATCTATTGAAGATAGCAGTCTTTCATGTCTACGCCAAAGGTTTCACTACTTTTATCAGCTGTTACAGGTAACGACCTGTACACGGAAGAAGAGAAGGTGGAAGAAAATGAACATTAATGTCTATTAATGTATCTGCCGCTAACTGAAAACTGAGAACCTCAGCATTTTTTTTACGTAGTAGGGCCATGCTGCAGCTTTATTACTAGTATAGTTGTGGCACGAATGGGTCTGCTCCACAGGAAGGACCACGCTCTCACATAACACCAGCGTAAAATAGCAGCTTAATGCTGCTGTGTTTCGTATGGTAAATGTAGAGAATCGTAGACCCTTTTTACTGGAAACGAGGTATTCTATCTTGCTTCTCACGGGAACAACTGACATTTTGATCGTCATCGAGGATATGTCTATGGGCCACTGCAATCACTTACCATTAGGTGGGCTGTGTTTTGTCACTCTTATCCTATAAGAAAACTTTCTTTTATGTAGTAGGTTTTACATTCATACCAGCCGAACCATCATTCGTTAAAAATGAATATTTTGGGTATATGCGTCTTGAATATTTTTTTTATAGGATAGGGTTACAAACGAGCACACAGTCCACCCGATGGTAAGTGGTTGCTGTGATCCATAGACATCTCCATTTATCCTCAATAAAAAATCAAAATGCAGATGCGTCGTCACCCGAGACGACTAAAATGGAATGAGGCATTCCATTAACAGTAAAATGGGTCTCCGGTTCTCTACACTCACTATACGAAATACAGCAGTGTCAAGCTGCAATTTTACGCTGGTATTCTGTGAGAGCGTGGTCCTTCCCCGGTCGAGCCGACCCATTCGTGCTACAACTATACTACTAATATAGCTGCAGCATGGCTCTACCACGTATGAAATTAACTAAAAAGATTATAATAGAGTCACTGAGACAGTGACTATTACAATCTAAATTATTTCTTTGTTTATGCCAATGGGCACATAAACGGTCTCATGTACTTACATAACTTGAAGTGAATTTAAGAATTGTTTAAACTTTCTATCTCTCTCTCTCTCTTTATTGAATAACAATAGAAAGAGGCTGTCTCTTTCTGTTATATATAGAGATAATTAATAACATATTTCTGCCGCCAAACAGCTGTGCCACTGTGGTGTTCCAGTCTGAAAAGTAAAGAGAGCCAATATAATTACAGACTAATCACTCAGAGGTGACTACGCATCTGTAGCTTTCTTTTGTTCTTAGAATTGATTGCAGGTGCAGGTTGCAGGTATTCATAGGATGCAGTAGCCACTTACCCTCAGGTGGACTGTGTCACTTCAGTTTCATAACAAAAGAAATAAGTTAATATTTAACTTCATTATCATCATTATTATTACACACTTCAGGAGTCCACTGCTGAAGATAGGCCTCCCCCAAAGAATGCCACAAGCACGATACTTGGCCACCTGCATCCACCAAAAACTATGTGAACTGATACCTATTTCTATCAAAATTTTCACTTTTGAACTAAGTACGTAAAAATAGAACTAACTTATAAGTCTATGTGATGAGCTAGATTAGGTAGACAAGTACCTAGGTAAAACAATAAATTAGGTTTTGAGAGTGTCACACAAAAGAAGATTTAATAAATTAAAATTAAATAATTTAAAATTTAAAATTTTGTACAACCGAATTCAATATAAATTATAAACTATTAGTCAGACCTTCATCAAATTTATATGGGACCACATGAGAAGCATCAAATATAAAAAAATCATCGAAATCGATTCACCTAGAAAAAAGTCATGAGTCACGAGGACACATAACGAAAAAAAAATAGAAAATAACACACAGTCGAATTGAATACCTCCTCTTGTTTGAAAGCGGTCGGACGTCTGGGTCTAGGCCCACGTCTCACTCGCACATGCTATAATTTGGTGGCAAATTTTTTAACATAGCCGCAGATCACACTAAACGATAAAGAAACCTATTAAATTAAATTATAATATTACTCGTATTAAACTCAGCTTAAGGAAGCAACTTATTTAAGCAACATATTAAAAATATATCTAGAATTTGTAATTACCTAGGCAGCTAGGTGTACTTGCCACATGGCGTGCAGCACTCAAGACAAAGATTAATTATTTAAATTAAACACCAAGAACTACTCGCAGCAGAAGGCGTTGCGCATTATATTTAAAAAAAAAGACAATATTTTAACCAATTTAGTGGTTATAGATTAAGTTAACATGTTACCGAGAGAAATACGTTTATAGGAAATTATCTTAGTGGATAACGTTTTTTTATATAAAAATACACAAACTAAGACCCAGAAGGTGCTTACTCAGATCGTTTAACAATAGGACTTTTTATATTTTATAGGTATTGCAGTAAAAGTAATGTTTTTAAAATATTAACAGGTATTATTTAACGTGTATTACTAATGTACCTAAAGCGTGGTCCCTTGATGATTCATAAAATACATGTAATAATGACCCAGACGGCGGTCTAGTCGCGATTAATACCATATGGTTTTTCTATTTAAAATATATCGTATGTGTTTATATTACAAAGATCGTTAATTCATCTTCTTAAAGCTGTTTCGATTGTTCTTATTTCTGTACCCCAATTTCTGTTGTTTATTAATTTAAGCTTTGTTTGCACAGATTATGTTTACAATGGTGGACTTAATGCCGCAAGGCATTCTCTGCCAGTCTGGCCTTAACATTAACAAGAGAGGGTGTGATGGGTGTAAAGCACATTTTCAACAGATACCTCTAGCTTATACATAATGAATAAGCAATTTAAAAATAAAAGCTGTAAAATCCTATCATAATCTGTGCGCAAGACCTACAAATCAAACCACTTTGACTACTTCTAAACCTTTTTAAGTTCACTGCCACGGTCGAGTATACTTTTATATTTTTACGTGATAGAGCCATGCTACAGCTATATCAGTAGTAGGTATAGTTGTATCACGAATGGGTCGGTACGACCGGGGAAGGACCACGCTGTCACAGAATAACAGCGTAAAATAGCAGCTTAACGCTGCTGTGTTTCGTATGGTAAGTGTAGAGAACCGGAGAGCCTTTTTACTGGAAACGAGTCATTACATCTTAGTCCTCACGGGTGACAACGCATCTGAATTTTGATTCGTAATCGAGAATAGATGTAGATGTCTATGGGCCGCAGTAACCACTTACCATCAGGTGGAATGTGTGCTCGTTTGTCACCATTATCCTATAAAAAAAAATACTCGTAGTTTTTCAAAAATGCGCCGATTGCCATATTATATTATTTAAAAGATGATTCGTGGTGGCATTTAAGAAAATCCTTTAATCTATTTAGTAACGTGTCATAAAAAGCGACTATGGGAAATTATCTTTTTCTTTTGTTAGACTTAAATTACCCACCCAGCAACGGACGGGATCGTCAAAGGTGCAAGGCGTCTGCTATTACGCTCGTAAATCTTGACAGTTAAGATGAATCCTCTTAATAATAGGGAGGTTCATGTCCAGCAATGTACTTTCACTTGCCGATGATGATAAGGAAGACTTAAGAAATGGTAAACGGTGATGAGGAAGAAAAGATGTGATTTTATAATAGAATACAATATATTTTAAAAAGAACACTTTGATTTTAAAAAGGCGTTTGATACGGTGGTTCATGATATTTTATTAAAAAAGTTGGCTCAAGTCGGATGTACTTCATATATGCTCCAGTTCTTCGTCAGCTACATGAAAAATCGACAACAGTACGTGGATTACCATGGGTATGAATCAGGACTATACTATACACGATCCGGTGTGAGCCAGGGCAGCAATTTGGGGCCTCTTGAATTTTTAATAATGATAAATGACTTACCAGAAGTCGTCAGAGATAGTACTTGTTTATTATTTGCAGATGACCTTAATGCTTCCAGCTAGGGTTACATCTGATTGTGAATGTCTACAGGAGGATATAAACAGAGTGGTGAAGTGGAGCCACGAAAATAAATTGTATTTTAATGTATCCAAATGTTCGGTGTTGTCTTTCACCCGTGCGCGTAAGCCGATGCACTTCGAATACAAGATGGAAGCGACACCGATGACCCGTGTGTCTCAGGTACGAGATCTCGGAATCCATCTCACCTCCGATCTAACGTTTCGCGAACATATTGTTAAAACTTGTTAAAAGGCGTATAGAAACCTGGGTTTTGTCCTGAGATAGTCAAGAGATATTAAAAATATTACCACACTGAAAGTACTATACGAAGCTCTAGTCAGGAGTCACTTGGAGTACGGTGCTGTTATATGGGCTCCGCATGAAGAAAAGTACAGCCTGATGCTAGAACGTGTCCAAAACAAATTTATGAGGCACATATACTTCAAACTGTATGGGGTATATCCGTTTTACCCTTTGAGGTACCCCACATTGTTCGTGCTCGGGATGGTCGGGTACAACCAGCTCAGAGTAAGACGGGAGTTTGTCCTGGCTACACAAGTAGTGAAGTTGCTTCGTGGCGCCACATGCAACCCAGGGTTGTTGCGCCACCTGCAGCTGTGCGCACCGGACCGGTACGTGTGGAGGCGACGCCGCCCGCCGCTGCTTGCGGTGCCCGTGGCCAGGACCAATTTGCTTAATAACTCACCTATAGTCCGATCAATCCTAGTAGTGAATAAAGTTCATGAGAGAATTGACATATTTTCGAGTAATCTGAGTGAACTCGCTAAGGTACTTTTATACATAGTTAGTTATGTAAGTTAGTTGTAATACATAGTATATTTAAGTAAATTAGTGACACTATCGTATTGGGTTTGTTTAGCCTGTAAGGATAGTTGTTAAGTGTGTGTGTGTAAATAAATAAATAAATAAATAAATAAATTTTCATTCGATATAGATTACATGTATCTAATTATTGTAGGATTTTAACAGTGGTAGAGCCACGCGGCAGCTTTTGCTGTCACACGGATGGGCCGGTTCGAACCGGGGTGGTACCACGACCTCACAGAAAACCAGCGTGAAGTAGAGGTTTACCTCTGCGTTTCGCTTGGTGAGTGCAGGTGGCCGGAGGCCCTTTTTACTGGAAATGAGGCATTCCATCTTAGCCTCACGGGTGACAACGCATCTACATTTTGATTTGTAATAGAGGATAGATGTAGATGTCTATGGGCCGCAGCAACCACTTACCATCAGGTGGACTGTGTGCTCGTTTGTCACCCTTATCCTATAAAAAAAAATATTATTGAAAGACCTTTTTTTTACTTTTACCGCTGGTTCAAAAAAGACCTATGTTCTGGGAAGAACTAGTAAGAAACCCAGCGGGAATTTTAAAAAAACTAAATTATACAATAAGAAAAGTTGTACAATATCTATAAAATTTCTTTTAGAAACAGCTTGAAAGCGAGATTTTGCATTTCTTTGCGTATTTTATCGCATCTACCAAGGGGAGTGCTCTGAGGAATTGTTCGGAAAATTCCAGCCGCTCAATTTTATCATCGCACATTGCGACAAAACTCGCAATACCATCCATACCATCTGGACGATTGGCGGTCCACCACTGTGCGATTTAGAAGAAGTTTTCTTCCTCTTACAACTTCCTTGTGGAATCGTTTACCACAATCAATTTTTCCGGACTGATACGACTTAGGGATTTTCCAGAAAAGAGCCCACTCATTTTTAAAAGGCCGGCAACGCATCTGCAATTCCCCTGGTGTTGCAGTTGTTCATGGGCGGCGGTAGTCACTTACCATCGGTTAAGCCACATGCTCGTTTGCTCCCTCTCCTATAAAAAAAGCATGACAGAACATGATTTTCTTATATAAGTGTATGAATGTAACTTGCAGTATGAAATTTATAGACTATTCGTTATAGCATTGACAAGATTTGAATTTTTTGGAACGTGGCACTGCCACTTACATGATTGTGATAATGATATGTTACTTTCCGGGCATATATTTTTTACGTAGTAGAGCAATGCTGCAGCTATATTATGGTTGTAGCACAATGGGTCGGCTGGACCGGCGAAGGACCACGCTTTCACAGAATACCAGCGTAAAATAAAAGCAGAATGCTGCTGTGTTCCGTATATTGAGTGTAGAGAACCGGAGACACTTTTTACTGGAAAAGAGGCATTTCATCGCAGTCCTCAGGCGTGATAACCCATCTGCAATGTGGTTATTAATAGAAGATAAAATTTAGATGGCTATAGGCGGCAGCATCCTATTACCAACAGGTGGAATGATGCTCATTTGTCACCCCCATTCTATAAAAAAATGTAGAGAAATAGGAGTATCTTCGGCTGAACTGATATATATACCTATACTAGCTGACCAGGTAGACGTTGTTATGCCCTTTTCGACGACCCTTCATATAAAAAAATCCTTAAATTCGCAATAAACAAATATTGAGTGTCACTTATCAGGACAAAAACTATCCTATCTCTCAAGTTGGACCAAACTGCACAGAGTGTGCAAAATTTCATTTCATTGAAATGTCAGTAGTTTAGGAGTTCATCGCGGACAAACAACGTGACACGTAATTTTTATATATAAACATATATCGAATAAATAAAATATACGATTTTTAGATGATTTGTTTTGCTACTCGTCAGGTGAATCTAAATTTTTAGTATATTACTTCTATTTTTAAACTTTATGAGCCGTGGAATAAAATGAGATGATGAATTCTTGTATGCTGTCAAAAAAAGTCAGATCCAGAATTCTGTCGACTGATTAATGAGAATTTTATATACTATAATAGCCTTTTGCGTCCTTGGAATGGCACCGTATGATATTTTATTTCTCTTAGGTCTCAAATTACAAAAGTCCCTTATAAGATAAAATAAAATATTTGTGAATCACTTTACATTGCCACGTCAAATGATCATTTATCAAACACGTCTTAAGCTGTGAAATTAATTTTTTGCTTACGTGTTTTTTCTTAGAAATAGAGGTCAATTTGAAAGAGATGTAGCGGTCAAGCTATAAATACTAGGAACTTAGTTTTTATACTAAAAACTTAAAACCTTGGAACTAAGCTATTGAGAATTCATATTGATAGTTGCCATCTTTTTTGTGTTGCAATATCATGGCTCTCATCTCCATACTCTCATTGCATCTACTAGATACATGAAAAATATAATACATTCACGCTCTCTGGAGTAAAGATATATCGTAAGGAAATGTTATTTTCGTTTTGAAATTGTGTTAGAAGTTTTCAACAAATACGGTAGTTATAATATGGTGATACAAATGAATTTATATATTACTAGCTGACCAGGCAGACGTTGTTCTGCCCTTTCCGAACGACCATTTGCTTTCCCAAAAAAAAAAAACTCCAATAAAAAAATTGAGGGTCACTTATCGGGATAAAAACTATCCTATCTCTCAAGTTGGACCAAACTGCACACAGTGTGCTAAATTTCATTGAAATCAGTTCAGTAGTTTAGGAGTTCATCGCGGACAAACAATGTGACACGTAATTTTTATATACCTAGTCAGGTCATAAGTATTGTCACACAGTAAAAACTTTTCTTTTAGAATGTTGGCCACAAAAAAGTTTATTGAATTCAAATTTCGAATTGTTCATGAAAATAAAACTGTATACTTTTTAGAATTTTACTCATTTTTAAATATGAAGTGGATGCTTAAAGAAGACCGTGTTGCAGTTATAGCGTTGCATCGTTGCGGTTACGCGCCAATTCAAATTTTTGACCTACTGAAAAATTGAATATAACCAAAAGATTCGTTTATCGTACCAGCAAACGATACAATGAAGACTCTAGTGTAGATAACAGGTGCAGTGATAAAAGCTGTGAAGGCGCGAATTTTAAGAAATCCCAAACGTAAGCAGAAACTGTTGGCCCTTCAGATGGGTTAAGCAGAACCACGATGAAAAGGGTGTTAAATGAAGACTTAGGGCTTCGGGCATATCGAAGAAAAACAGGATATCGTTTGAATGCTCGTCTAATGGACCTGAGACTGAAGAGATGCCGCGCTTTGTTGAAGCGGTAAGCGGGAAAAAAATATCGGGAAATTCTTTATTCGGATGAAAAAATTTTTACCGTAGAAGAGAGCTACAACAAACAAAATGATAAGGTATACGCACACAGTAGTGAAGAAGCGAGCAACCGTATTCCGCGTGTCCAACGAGGTCATTTTCCATCCTCGCTCATGGTATGGTTGGGAGTTTCTTATTGGGGCTTAACAGAGGTACATTTTTGTGAGAAAGGTGTAAAAACGAATGCAGTTGTGTATCAAAATACAGTCCCGACGAACCTTGTGGAACCTGTTTCTCATACCATGTTCAATAACAGGCACTGGGTATTCCAACAAGATTCGGCGCCAGCTCATAGAGCGAAGAGCACACAAGACTGGCTGGCGGCGCGTGAAATCGACTTCATCCGGCACGAAGACTGGCCCTCCTCCAGTCCAGATTTGAATCCGTTAGATTACAAGATATGGCAACACTTGGAGGAAAAGGCGTGCTCAAAGCCTCATCCCAATTTGGAGTTACTCAAGACATCCTTGATTAAGGCAGCCGCCGATATTGACATGGACCTCGTTCGTGCTGCGATAGACGACTGGCCGCGCAGATTGAAGGCCTGTATTCAAAATCACGGAGGTCATTTTGAGTAAACTTTAGTGTCATAAGAATCTATGTTTTGTTAAGTTCATTTTGGTATACAAACGGTTACATAATGAATAAACTTGTTTCAATTATTTTATATTAAACATGTGACAGAATTTATGACCTGACTAGGTATAAAGACTAGTGGTTAAATTGGACCGTTATTCATTTACTCGTATTAGATCCTAAACACAGATATCGAATAAATAAAATATAAAACAAATGCTTTTTTGTATGAAGGTCAACTAACGATATAATTTGTCCAAGCAATTTTGTATTTGAATTGGCAGTGTAAACGCAAATAATATATTTTTAATTTAATTTAATTTTCCTTGATCTATTGGTCGCCGTGCACCACGTTTTACAACGTGCCACACTGTAACTACATATAGTCGCCTCGACCGAGGAAAGAAGACGCTCTCACAGACTAATAGAGTAATATAACAGCTAAATACTTATTTATTTCGTGTGGTGAGTGTAGAGAGAACCAGAGACCCTTTTACTGGAAACGAAACATTTTATCTTGCTCTCAGGGTTGACAATGCATCTGCATTTTGATTTTTAATAGATAAGAGACATAGATGTCTGTGGGTCACAGAGTTCGAGTGGATTGACTGTGTGCTTGTTTGTCACCATTATTTTATTAAAAAACAAGCTCTTCCCCGCGACTTCGCCCGCGTGTAATTTAGAGTTTTAATTTTAGAGTTCTAATTATTTTATTTTAAATAATATCTGCCAGTAAAAGTCCCGTCAAAATTGGTCCAGCCGTTTCGGAGATTAGCCGGAACAAATAGACAGACAGACAGACAAACATTTTTAAATGGTATTTTTGTTTTAAGTATTGAGTGAAAAGCTGTTATTTTGTCATTAAAAACAGACACTTCCATTTTATTTATTTGTATAGATGTGAAGTTAGCTTCGGGGCAAGTGTAACTGTTTTTGTGGCATTCCTCGAGGAACATATGGAGGCGCTCTATACATATGATAATGATGATATTATGGTTAGTTGTTCTGGCTTCCACGAAGTTTACTTGTATAAATACGGTATTAAGTATAATAAATAGTCTTGAATCTCCATTGCAGGTTAGCACAGACAATTCAAGTTAAAAAGTCATCCAACAAATTATTTTTGCTACGTTAAATACGTTTTACATACATTTTCACACGGACAGAATAGAATAGAATAATTTTCAATTCAACATAGATCACATGTGTAATTCTTATTGAAAATCATTTTTTAGTTTACCACTGGTTCTAAAAAAACCTCTGTTCTGGTAAGAACCAACAAAAAACCCAGCGGGACGTTTTTTAAAGTAAATTATACATGAATGGTTGTACAAACTATTTACAAAATTTATTTTAGAAACAGCTTGGAAGCGACCACCTCATTTCCAGGGGTTATTATCAACCATGTATTCATTTATATTATAATAACCCTTTTGTACAGTTTTAGTTTAACAAAATATTTAAACTATGTAATAGAGAGAGCTTGTATATTTTCTGGGACTTTGTTGTAATAGGGTATACCTTGCTCCAAGAATGAATTACTGAGTCTGTGGAGTCGAGTACAACAAGACAAGACAAGGATTCATACCTGAAAAAAATAGTTACAAATATACAAAAAATACATATTTTTAAGTCGTGTAAGACAATTCCACTACCTACCCCATATCATCCTGTCAAGAATAGTAATTGCAAGTTTCACGTACATTTTTTTTCTTAAACTTTATTGACTAAAAACCGTTGCATATTAATATAAAATCCTTTTTTTGTATTAAGAAGTTGATGCTCGAATTAAATAAATAACAAACACACATACTTTTCAAATAGAAAGTATTACGACAAAGTTCATAGTTTAAAAAAAATAACAGTGGAAGATTTCAATCACCCAAAAAATTATACGAACAAATTCGGTTAGTCACCGCACGAGGTAACGGTACGTTGCATGTGGGTCAGGTACTCGGAAATTAGTGAACGCCGGGTTACCGTCTTACTCATCAGCAGCCATTGTGGTAAGTAAACATTGAAGCAAAGCTGAGGATTAACTAAAGCGAGAAGAGTGATGTCAGCTTACGCTCTTTTCCGAAAACTATTGGGAACAACGCGGAATTTCTTTGATTGTATGCATTTGTAAATTAATTTATGTCGTAGTTATTATGTCGTTTACGAGTGTCGCTGAGTTGTGGCATTAAATTCAAAGATGGAACAAGAACAGTAATATAATTCTATAGTGAACTATCACCAATGACATTTATTTATTTATTTAACCTGTATTCTACCTCATTCTATCGCAGGCTAAATCCTATAAATGAATATATTTGTCTCTTTTCAGCTTCTACCTCATTCTATCGCAAGCTAAATCCTATAAATGAATATATTTGTCTCCTTTCAGTGTCGCTTTCCGTTTCATCGAGTTTCAAATCATAAAGATTCTAAAGAAGTTTTCACATCAAAACTCTGACATGATATCTATACAAATAAATAAAATTGAAGTGTCTGTTTGTAATGTTAAAATAACAACTTTTTACTAAATGCATATGAATGTATACACGGGACTTATAACAAAAACACAATTTTTAAAATTTTTGTCTGTCTGTCTGTCTGTTTGTTCCGGCTAATCTCCGAAACGGCTAAGCCGATTTTGACGGGACTTTCACTGGCTGATAGCTCACGTTCTAAGGAGTAACTTAGGCTACTTATATTTGAGAAAAAGAATTAGGGTTCTGAGCAATATAATTAAAACCCTAAATTAAACGCGGGCGAAGTCGCGGGGAACAGCTAATTTGTAAATAATCGTTTTGTCGTAAGGTTTATTAATATTTTCAGAAATTTGTTTCATTTAGTACATTTTTATAAAATTGAAGTAACAAACGAACTGGCGCCACTTGCAACCAACTTTAACTATAATTATACATGCTCTCTTCCCTTCAGACAGGAATATAGACATTTCCTATGAAATTCCATACTTTATATTTTAGAGCGCATATTTTCGCGGGATTTTTTTTTGAGAAACAGATTATAATTTAAATCTAATACTAAGAATTATACAATATTTAACAAAAACCCTGTGGTTCCCGTTAAGTACGTTATCAGGATCATTATTCAAACGTATACAAATAACTTTTTTTTAATAACTCGAACAATAATATTTTTTATTTTATTTAAAAAATAATTGTATTCAAATTGTATGTGGCTTTATTAACTCTGCATTGTCTGGGGAGTAAGAAGATTGTCAAAAACCCCGCTTTAATTAGCTTTATCATGTCAGGTAATAAAACCACATAAAATTAAAAAATATTTTCTTTAATAAAATTTAAAAAAATTATTCTTCGAGTTTTTAAAAAAAAGTTATTTCTATAGGTTTGAATACTGATCCTGATAACGTACTTAACGGGAACCACAGGGTTTCTGTTACATGTTGTATACTACTTTTAGTAATAAACCGGATTATGCCTTAGGCATCAGTGGAGTGTATGCGTCGGGGCGAATGGTATAACGACAGGTATAGGGTACCGCCGTAAAGCACGGTCCTGTGCCACCTGCACCCATCGACTTCCTGCATCTTTTACCAGGTTATAACTCCATCTTGTTTCCACTTAGGCCACTAAAACGGAAGAGTGTGAGTTTTATGTGCACGCCAAACGTGGTAATATTCTCTCGTTTCTTCCAGAAGCTATTGTCTGCGCGGGAAATAAAGTGTCATAAGTGCCCACGCAAACCGAGTTACTTAACCTCATTGTCTCATGTAACTATACGATTGAAAAATCCAAAACGAAAATCATGTGGACATGAGTTTCAAATTTATTACTTTCAGCTGGCCTCAATCAAGACTCAGCAGACGCGACACTTAGCCGTACAGTGGTACTGGCGTAAGTGAATTCATCTTCCTAACTTGTTTCGGGGGTGTTATAATATTAGTTAGTAACTCTGTGTGCATTGCACAGCCTAGATTATTTACCACTTATATCTTTAACATAAACAACATAATATCTATTTTGAATTGAATGATAGTATAAATTCGCTGGCATAGAAAGTCTGCTTTATTATGTATTACATTCCACTAGCTGTTTGCATTAAGTACCAACTACATATATTATACTAATCTGTTATTATTCTTAATAAAAATATTTTTATCTGTAATTTTCTGAACAAAATTATCATTTTTAGAAATGGCGATGGCGAAACTTTTGATACAAGTAAAAGTAAATATCCAATTAATGACTTCGTTTTATATCATCAAAAACCACGCGATAGCTATCGCGCGCTATCGGTTCGCCATTCCTGTCATAGAACATTGCGGTACTTAAGAATTGCGTCTTGGCAGAAGGATATTTAAAAACTGTTACTTTTGCATCTGAAGACATGTAGGTACCATCGCAGCAAACAGGTAAACAATGTACCCAACTTTTAATTATATTTTAATATAAAAAAATGAGCCAATGCCAGACTCAATTTATAATATACACCTTGACATAACAGTGTGTTAACCACTATGGTTGTAGACCAAGAAACTAAAAAAAATAGTCCGCACAAAAACAATGCTATTGACCTACGACGGCATAATGATCTGGTATGTATACGGTGTGAACTTTTCAACTGAGCATGGTTAGTTTAATCAGAAACTATAGGAAAAGGTGAAAAATGTACAAAGTATTCTTGTGGACGATTTTGGTCAACACTTAATAACTGTACATATAAAATATAGCCGGATTCGACACATTTAGAGTCATAAAATCATATTCTAATTGTTGGTTCTAATTTAGAAAATTTTATCTCTTTGATTTGGCAGCAAGGTATTAATTTTTACTTGGCAACACGCACAGATACAGAAAAAGATATAATTCTTATCTTAGAAATAAGACAGATAAATATCAATATTGAAAAAAAATAAAGCATTAAAAATACATCACGTCACAATCAATGCGATAAGCAATCAAATCTCAATTGAAAGAGAACGGAACTTAGACCGCATTTTTGGCTTATATCAGCGCATAACGTTCTCGATAAGGTTCCACTAATCATACATTCAAAACGCCCATTCAAACTTTTGTTTTAATTTACGCACGCGCATTGGTACTTGTGAGTACTTAGAAATGATTTATCATCGATGACCATATTTTAAACAAGCGCATACGTAGTTAATAAAAGCCCTTTTACTTACCTACATACTTATTTTTCCTGTTTGTTACAATGTTGATATTTCCTTATTATAATAGTTTACCACGTTTAAAATAATTAAAATGAGAAATTATAATTTTTATCTTTAATAACGGTGATTTTCCCCAGAACACCTTTTTTTGTTTATACATGCAATCTAGCGTTAAATTGGGCTTATTAGGAGATCTGAACCCAACAGTGAGAAATAGATAGGCTATTACTTTACTTTTTTAGGGTTCTGTACCCAAAGGGAAACCAACGGGACCCTATTATTAAGCCTCTGGTATCCGTCCGTCCGTCCGCAGGCTGTATCTTATGATTCGTAATAGGTAGACACAATGATATTATAAAAAAATATCATTGGGTAGACAGTTGATATTTTCACAGAATGTGTATTTCTGCTGCCGCTATAACAACAAATAATAAAAATAAAAATAAATTAAACTGGGCTCCCCTACTAGAAACATGTTTTAGGGTGATACAGAACCCTTCATTCGTGAGTCCGACTCGCACTTGGCCGGTTATTACTTACTTAATGAGTGAAAAATTCTATTGGGGCGTCCAGGATATGGTAGAGTTAGGTAAAGTATTCTCGTTTTGGCTTCTGGCGGTTGTATCCTATGATGAGTTGCTACTTTTAAATATATATGTGAAGGATGAAGGCTGCCACGTATATCATACATATGTGAACAGGCGTTGTTTGTGTAGCTAGTCTACTTAAGTTTACTATACACTGCTCTCAATCTTAGAGGTGGTTTATTATGAATATTAAGATATTAGACGCACTATTGTAAAGATAACGCACACTGCTAGATTTTTTTAAAGAATAAGGTGACAAATGAGGATGCACTACACATGATGGTAAGTGGTTATTATGGGCCATTGACATTTACATCTATCATCGATTACGAATCAAAATGCAGATGCGTTGTCACCTGTGAGGACTAAGATGGAATGCCTCGTTTCCTGTAAAAAGTCTCCGGTACCCTATACTCGCCATACAAAACAACAGCAGTAAGTTGCTATTTTAAGCTACTATCACAGAATACCCGCTTTAACCAACCCATTTGTGCTACAACCATAATAAAGCTTCAGCATGGCTCTACCACGTATGACGTACGGGCGTAGATTATGAGAGATATAAAAAATTTGTTTGATTAATACTAAAATTCATTATAAATTTTTGTTTATTCAGAAGATTAATGAACACAATAAGTAAACACTTTTTTTATTTTTAATCAGTAAATTTTGTCTATACTCATTGAAATTTTAAACAATGCTTTCACACGGTGCGTCACATTATCGGTAATAGAAAAACAGACTGTATTACGTAAGGGATTCAATAATGAACGTGCTATCACGTGCTGTACATAAAATACCTCCGGCTTACTTTTGCATTGCTGAATGGGTGCCGCGGCTTGTAAACTCCGTGGTGAACTCCGATGAAAAATCAAGCAGCATTTCTGTTACATACTTAGTTAAAAAAAGAAACAAAGGAAGTCATAAGCACTGCCGATAGAAGTGAAAACTTAATGATATATGCGTATACATGTACACTGGTCGCTATACTGCGCTTCGCTAGTCTGGCGTGAGCCAGGTGGTCAACGGTGACGTGAACCCAAAGTTTTTCCCCTATCAAAAATCGATTAACGCGGCTAAAGAACTTTTCACTTCAATAACGAATTCAAACGCACCATTTTAATTTCGCCGTTCGTACCCTAACATTAGGCAACTGTCGATTGAATAATTTCCTTACATAAAACATGGTCCTTTTATTGTATAAACTAAAATTTTAAGAAGTCTTTAATTGTCAGTTGGCTCTACCATATAGGACATGTTGTTATTTGATTTGTTTACTTTTTTAATATCTCTTCTGAGAAAAAGTGGTTGATTTATAGATGAAAACTTAAAAAAAAGAAAGGTCTGTTTTTATTTATGCTTATCTCTTAAAAGCTTAATCTTGATTAATTTTATACGCGTACTAAATGAATACATTAAAATATATATTATGTGTTCTTGAAATTTCAGTATATCACGATTGTATTGTTTGCAAAAACTGGTTTATGATAAACTTTGATATATGTAATGTAATTTATGTTTACGTTGCCAGCTAAAGAAGTGTCGTTTAATTTTATTTCCCTA
This sequence comes from Parnassius mnemosyne, assembly GCA_963668995.1. Lineage (NCBI taxonomy): Eukaryota > Metazoa > Arthropoda > Insecta > Lepidoptera > Papilionidae > Parnassius > Parnassius mnemosyne. The sequence continues at coordinate 35,334,411 of CAVLGL010000013.1, read as the reverse complement.
TATTTATTCTTTAAGCAATAATTTATAGCAGAAAATAAATGTTTTATTGTTCGCAACCTTTACTATTTCGCAGTTACTGCTATGAAATAAACTAATAAATCAAGATATTGAAATGAAATTGTTTTGTAATTTATGTCGAAACCTGGCTTTTAAAATCAGTAAAAATGACGTACCTTAGCGACCAGCATAATGTAGAGTCCTCGATCACAACTGAAGACAACGTAATAACCTTAAAACAAGAGCACGTAGGGTACATAGGGCGGAGTTAATGCCATGTGACATATTACAGAAAATCTCTGTAGTTGATTCAGGGTGTTAAAGAAAAATGTTGGCAAGTGCAAAATATCTAAATGTATGATACAGAGCCAGGCTTGCAGCGCCTCATCCATATCCTAAGCCACTGCGTTACTAAGCTGTCAAGTAAGATATTAACAAAAACGGTTTATTTTAAATATTTACATATATTTTATTAATATTTATAAAAATACTAAGCCCTTCACGGGTTAGTACTTAATCCAGCTTAAAGTAGTTATATTTATTTATAATATTGTAATATTGTATTTAAATGGTAAAATACAAGGGAACCTACCGCCAATTTCAAACAAAATAGACTACAGATACGCTGCTACCCATGAGGACTGAGTTAAAATATCCCATAGCCCGTTGTTGTCCCGGCTTTCTGACTCAGGTTTTTCCCGTTTTGAAACATGAATATTACTTGGTCCTTGCTGCCACCAGGCAGATCAAAAAATACATACAGTCTCCTGACAAACCTCTTCCTTCCTTCATTACATCGAATAAGGGAGAAGAAACTAGTGAGTTTATTTGTATTTGCGTGTACACTTGGAGTACTATACAAGCGATAGCTTCTAAAATAACACAAGAAGTGTACGAGTATACAGGATTATTTTTCAAAGAGTAGCCAAATTTTAAACTTAAGTTCAAACATTTAAATAATTATATACCGTTGTTGCAGTTTTTGTAAATACGAATAAATTAGGCTTCTTCTTTTATTTGAAATTATCTCAAATTGAGTGTGATTTATGGCAAATAGGTTTTTGCCTACCGATCGATCGTTACGAATGTGTGCGTCCGCAGTAAAATTAGCTAAAATAATGCATTACCAAGCATTTTTAATTTAAAAAATAAAAAGGACAGAATGTTTGTGATTTTTTAAATTCATTTTTCTTCACCATTTGCCTATATCACTTATTCTAAACCTTTTCTGCAAAATTGCGCCGCTATTACAAAATAACCCTGTATACAATGCTGAAATTGAGCCAGTGCCTATACTTGCACTAATACTGGCGATAGAATTACAGTATAATTTAAAACTAAAAATTTTGTACAACCGACTTCAATATAAATTATTAATTATAACTCAAAACTATCGGTCAGAAATTGATCAAATTTGTATGGGACTACATGTGAAGCACCAGTTTTCAAATAAAAGAAGAATCATCGAAATCGGTTGACCCAGTAAAAGTTATGCGGTAACACACATTAAAAACATACAGTCGACTTGAGTACCGTCTCCTTTTTGAAGTCGGTAGAAAACGCTTCTAGATGTTAACTTACCATCTCTAATGTGGACATTATACGGAGATGGTATGTGGCTCTGATTACGATGGACTTGATAATACTGCGATATTCCATTGACTTATATATTAGTAGCGTATGATGTTCTCTCTGACTTGAAATATCATGCTCTATTGTGAAACATGAAATGTAATCCGGTCGTATCATATTCGTGTCTACAATACCCACGCTTTTGATGTGCTCAATATCAAAAAACGTGGGCATTGTAGACGTGATCCAAGTATGTTTATTTTTAACACCGGAAGAAAATTGAAGTAATATGTACTTACGGAAGACGCCTCTTGTACGTATAAATCTAATATTATACCAATGTTGCTGAATTAAACAATATTCAGATTCTGATTTAAATCTTTAGTAGAAAAATCTTTCTTTATCGTTATAAAATTAATAAGATATTTAATTTAAAATACGTATGAGTAGCTTTAACAGAACAAAACGTTTTAAGTGGTTTGTATATATACAGTAATCTATGGGTTTGTATCATCGATGGTCACGAAGAGCCTGACGTATTTGACGTCAAGATGTCATTGTTGACATTTAAATTAACTTTATTTTTCGTATTGGCTTCGTAGTTTTTAAGGGGTATATTACATACCATACATACCGCCGCCCATGAACAACTGCAACACCAGAGAGGGAATTGCAGATGCGTTGCCGGCCTTTTAAAAAGGAGTACGCTCTTTTCTTGAAGGCCCCTAAGTCGTATCGGTCCGGAAAAAAGCGGAAGGGAGCTTCGAAAGAAGCGCTTTGTGCCAAACCCGATCGAAGGCCTTCGCAATGTCCAAACTAACGGCCAACGCCTCCCCCTTGGACTCTACTGCCTCCGCCCATCTATGGGTAAGGTAGACCAGAAGATCACCAGCTGATCGACCCTGACGAAAACCGTATTGGCGGTCACTAATCAGCTGGTGATCCTCAAGGTACCGCATGAGCTGGCAGTTAATAATGGATTCCATTATTTTGGAGAACAAGGAGGTGATCGCGATAGGCGGCTATTGCGGCTTGGGCCAGTGAGTCGTCCTCCCTGTGCAGAAATGGTAGTGATGGCTTACAGAAAGTCCCTTGGACAGCCTTGGCGAGAGACCAGAATGCACGGGTTCCCGAAGGAAGGCGAACTAGTTTCTCGCCAATTCTGCCCATGTGCTGTGACTTTGCCTAGGCAATAACTCTTTTGAAGGACCTGGAGGCGAAGTTATACTTCTTTATAAGTGGGTTGGTGTTTACATCCCGAGTCGCCGAAGCCGCAGCCCAGGCTTGATAACACTCCTGCTTACTGCGAAATGCAGTCTTACAGGAGCGACCAAACCAAGGCTGAGATCTGCCTCCGATGGGTACCACAGATGATGGAATAAACAGTTCCATTCCCTGTAGCACAACATCAGTGACAGAGTCAGCAACAGTGTTGGGATCATCCGGCGAGAAGAAAACTTGGCCCCATGGGTATGATGCAAAGAAAGACCGCATTCCGTCCCAATCCGCCGACCTGTAATGCCGAACACGGCAGCAATCTGCAGAACGCAACCGCGAGGGGAGCGTGAGTGGCACCACACTCCGGATCAGACAATGGTCCGAAGAGCCGAGAGGGGCATCGACGAAAACCTGATATCCGTCCGGATGAGAGGTCAGCAGAAGGTCCAACAGGGAAGGTGTATGATCCTCCACATTATTAGGCTGTGGAGCAGACTGATGTCCGAAAATTCTTGTAAAAACGCTAACCTGAATTTCAAACACTGGTGAATGATGTCAGTGAGTCGGCTCTGCACTATTCAGCTTGCCAAGCGTGATGAAAATGGGAAAATATTCATAAACAAGTTTAAATATTTTATTGGAGAAAAAATGTACAAAAAGAGTTATTACAATATCAAAGAATACACAAATGAAATTAACCCCCGGGAATGAGGTGATCACCATGCTGGTTCTATTAAAATTCATTTAAAAATTGTATATAACAATTATTGTAAACTGAAATATGTTAAAAAAAACTCCCGCTGGGTTTCTTGCTAATTCTTCCCAGGATAGAGGTATTTTCCGAAACAGTGGTAAATAAAAAAATAACTTTCAATAAGTATTATGTAATAATCTATATTGAATAGAAATCATTCTATTCTATTCTATTCCATTCAATGGGATCTGCGTAGGCGAAGTAACTAGTTGTGTCAGACCATATGCCAAGGCAAAGTCATAAACAGATCTCCCCGCATGGTCGGTTAAACGTGAACTGAGCCATTCGGCGTGGTGGGCGTTAAAATCGCCAAGGATCACGATCTCTGCAGATGGGACCTGTTGTAGCAAGGAATCTGTAGCCATTTGAACGTGATCGATGAGTCGGTCTGTTTCGACATTACCGCTATGGGACCTATAGAGGCACCCGTAGACGCGCGGATGGTAGTCGCTGTCTACGCGTAGCCAAAGGATGGACAGGTCCGAACCTTCAAGACTGCCGAGGCGTCGAGAACAGATATCCTCTCTGACATACACGCAAACTCCAGCCCGAGGCACAAAGGACTGCTCCAATTTGTACCCCGGGTAGGAGAGATACGAAATATCAGCCGGAGAGGAAACCTGCGTCTCGGTCAGAAAGAGCAAGGCCGGCTTCGTCGTCTCGAGATGGTAGTAGACGGCGTTTAGTTTCGAGTGAAGTCCCCTGATGTTGCAGAAAGTCACGGATAGCGTGGCAGGGATCGCCTTGGTATTGTTGCTCAGTTTGCCCCGAACAGTTATGTTTTTGAACGGAATTTTGGGTATTTTTATTGTTTAAATAAAATTTAAAACTTGCTACTTTGCGTTTAACTACAGAGCGTTTAACAATGACTACAATTTCTCACAGTTTTTCATTTGACCTGCTACTTTTAAATAACACACTAACTGCATATAGTTATAATTATCATAATAATTTTAGCAGAATTGAAAAAAAAAATCACTTTTGTTTTGCAAATTTAATTTTACTTAGTCAAAAAATACTTGAATTAAAATTAAAAACTGTTTGGGCTTTCCGCGAAATTTTCCTATTTGTAGCGGTTTAAATTAAAAGAATTCAATTTAATCTACTCCTTTAAATGCTACTGCATGTGTTTTGTACATATATTTAATCACTGTGTTTGATTGTTGCGTCTGTTTGCTGAAAGGAAAATTTGAATTCATTTCAAATTGAATGGCGCGCTATTTGAAAAATTATGTATATGTTTATGATAGTGTTTAATCATTTTGCTTTGCGAAGAAGTAGGGCTGTCCCTTACGTTATTGTTTTGTTTAATTTGCAAGTTGACCTATGCGCATCGGTGATTAATTTGGTTGAATTGATTCTGTAGTTGAACATTGATGCTTTTGAAAAATTAGTTGAAATATGAGCATAGGACTACTTGTCTAACAGGCTAGCTAGTTTTGGAGATTATCAGATTGAAATCAGCTGCCGCACTATTTTAGTAAATGATAATATGGTAGGTGGCCTGGCTAGGCCTACTTGTTGAAAATTCATACTAGGGACCATTTGTGCGTTTCGTTCGGCTCTCCACAGACGACGTTCATGTGGAATTTGCGGGTGCGCTCTGCACTGAAGCAACTGCTGGCGCAAAATTTGTCTGGGCAGCTTCGTGTAGCGTCGCTGTTTGCAGAGCTAATCCGGTCGGATTGCGGAACTAATCATAGGGGCACAGATAGGGGTTTGAAGGAGGTCGTCGGACTTCTGTCCAGTACAGGACTTATTAAAGTGCTGCGATGCCCAGGAGGGGCATCCAGTGGAGGCTGACCCTCCGGTTTGCCACATTAGGGCTATCTTTTGAGGCGTTGGTTAGGGTTGCAAGATCTGATGGGTTGCCTAAGGTGGCCTAGTTTGGTTGTAGATTCGGTCTTGCAACTTGCAGTCTCGACCTTGTCCCGCTCACCGGTTTGCTCGTGGACCTAAATCCTTATATCCGGGACGGGGGTTTGTTCGCGCCAAATACTGGTTATCGGAATCGACGTCTAGGGGGCGTGCGGCTCTGGGCGATACCGGTTTGAAGTTCGGCCGAGTATGGCAAGTGGCGCGCGGGTCGCGAGCGAAAAGATAGTCGCCTGCCAGCTGTGCTTGTAACAGCACGCTGTCAATTTTGTCGGGAACTCAGAATAATTAGGCGCGGCCAGTATACGGTCTACTATTGTGACGCGCATTCCTGCTGAAGAGCTTCCCAGGGACTCATTGTGACTGACTCAGAATCTGCATAAGTGCATTCGGCAATATTAGCTAGTGCGGCCTCTGATATTCTAGAACTAACTGTTGCTCCGCGAAACGGTAGTGACCTTTGATCCAGAAACTCCGTGTGCGTTTTGTGCGTTAACCTTATACCCAGCGATAGTTAGTGGCTTCTGTAATTTAGTTAATCGTACGATAGAGTTAATTGACTGTCATCGTGACGAAAGAGGAAAGTGACTGTGGACAACCTCGGAAGGCCCCCTCAAGTTGGAGCGGTGTCGACGCTCGGGCTGCTGCCGACGGCCAAGGTCTAGGTTCAATCACCATCAGTCACACCCAAATACACATCACATCACTTTATTTTCCTTGCACCACACAACCACATGCGACCTGACCGACTCCGGAGGGACCAGTCGCCTTGGATATAGGTAAGTAAGCTACGTCCAAATTCCTCCCGGTCGACTGGCCGTATTATAGAACGCTCTCCCATATATTTTAGTGTAATTAGAGAGATTCCACGTGGCCACATTGAGGCCCGACCTACGTCTGCTCGGGAAGTCTTCAGCTCATGGGCCCCTGAGGATTTGACCCTTTAAGGGAGCAACCGTAGGCCGTAACAATTTGAATTGCACGAATGCGTCTGGAGAGCCAATCAGCGCGTTCAAACGATACGCACGAGCCAATCAGCGCGTCTTATACGTAATAACGGTCACCGCTAGACTTTCATACCGCTACTTATAGTTACCTTTATTTTAATACATTTTTATACCTGACAATCTAGTATTATGGCTAAGAAAGAGATACGCCGTTACTCTTTACCATTACCGTTACAGTTACAGCCTATTAAAGTCAACTGCTAAACATAGGCCTCCCGCCATATTTGTAGGGGATATTTACCATAGTTGCCACGCTTGGCAAGTGGATTGGCAATCGCAGTTTTTTTATTTTTAGTCGTTATTAGGAAGACGCTGATGCCGATCTCCTGATTGGTTTCCCTCTGTCGTCTCTTACGACACCCACGGGAATGATATGGGGTAGTATGTGTAATCTAATATATTCTTTGAACGTTTTGAACCAGCGATTTATATAATGTTTGTTTTAAAAATAATTAAAAATATTTAAGAAAAAAATTAAAAAAAAATCTCTTTCATTACAGATCCAGTCAAGAGTTACGGGCCTGATCAGGCCTAAATATCATAAAGCAACCCATGTGTGTTAATTACGTAGGCAATTTACGAGTTGCCTTTAAAAAATCCTTTAATTAAAAAGTATTAAAAAAGCACATACAAATATTTATTTACCATGCATAGTTATGTATTAATTTGAAGTATTGTTAAAATTAGGTTAAAATTAAAATTTTCATAGTAAATTTATCAAAAACTTCTCAAAAAGCTCTACATTTTACAGTAAACGAATAATTTATTTGAGAAATTCTAAACAATTACTGTTCTTAAGCTATTATTCTAAATACAAAGTAAGCAGTTCAGTTTCTTCGTTACAATATTTATCTGCAAGTACCTAAATGCTGAAAATTACTTCAGATGATGAATGCTCGCAGAGTGACAGGCCATGTGCGTTGACCTCCATAGCAATAAATGGCACTGTCGCCAAATACACACAGCTCTTAAGAGTTTGACGAAAGCGCTTATGTACAAGATACAAAATGCAAAACAGGAAGCTATCGGCATTATAGGCATCACTAATATCGCAACCAACACCCAAATTTGCTCATCAAGACCCAGTCTATGCAGTCTTGCTTTATTTTGGTTGCATACAAGTGGACATATTATACGTTTAAAATTGGTTATCGTTTATTGTTTAATCGAATGATCGCGCTTTTATCGTGTCTGATATTGAATCGCAAGTCGATGCTTAACCGAAGCTGTGAACTTTATTTAACACTCAAATTATTAGCTTTCGGCTGTAAATTTAATTTGTAACGGTGGATAAAATTCGACCGTAATCAATGAAATTTCGAAGTTTGTATATTAAGCAAGCTGTATTTTACTATAAACTATCAATATACATGTATTATCTATGTTTTCAATTGCATACTAATATCTTATGTATATCTTAATATCTAGCTAAAACTCAAAAACAGCTCGACCGATTTAGATGAAATTTTTTGTGTGTGTTTCAATTGGTCCCTAGATGGTTTAGATTTACATTTGGATCCTGTAGTAAGTGGTGCTGTTGTGCGAAGCCAAGGTGGATTGCTAGTATTATATAAAACTCAAATATCTAATATTCGTATACAAAATACAAAACAGTGTAAAATAAAGGCATTAATGTCTTAACATACACTTCATAGACTACTGAAAAAGCACGGAAGTATAGACAACACATTTCATTCAGTCATTCTGTGGTCAGTTATTATTTTGTTGACAATTTTGTCATTGGCAGTTTGAATGTAAATAATGAATATTTTATTTTATTTAATATATTTGTAACAAGTTTTATTTTTAAATTTTATCTTTTTGCTCTCCTTCTCCTTATAAACTTTAACTAAACGCCAATACTTAGCGCGCAATATGATTAAAAAAAGGTACAAAGCTTTCCTTTAACGTATCAACAATATACACACTTTTATCCGTGTTATACAAGTAGCTGCGTGTGATTTTTCTATTGCAGACGCTGGATAATATACTAAAAGTTTGGGCGCTTTTGTAAGCAATGGACTTTCATTTCGTATGCCAATTCGTGTACCTTAAAAAATACGGTTGACCCTACAGGCCATCCCTGCAACTTCCCGCTACTTTCAAATGCAAAGCGCTTTAAATTTCACCTGTTGTGACGTTTTTGAGCTCCAAGAACAGGTTGAGGATAGAATTGTTATACGCTTTGAGTCCTTCAAGTTAATTTGAAAAAAAAAAAACACTTTATCGAGATTTCTTTCGACAACGATATCTCTCGAACGTATCAACTGATTTCGATGCGGTTTGCAGCAATCGACGTCGTTTTTTAAGTAGAATAGCTAATTAAATCATAGAATTGATCAAAATAAGGGTGTCGAAGTAATACCAAAAAAAACATACATATTTAGAATATTAGAAAAACTCGAATTTTTCGTCAAGATATGATGAAAAACATCGAGATATGATGAAAACTCCATTTTCAAAAAGCGAAGTGAAAACAATAACTCATCATCATTGATTTTCATAGCAGGAAGTTAAAAAGAAGGATGTTCTCAAGTCCACTATATGTTTTCTTTTTTTTGTATTTTACGCGATATTTTCGCCTTATCCATGTTTCTTTTGAGATAATTAATAGAATTAAGCGTTACTTTGCGGAAATCCATTATATTAAAGTTGGTAAAAACTACCCCGCAGTGGTGCTGGGATTAGTGTTGACGAGCATAGTGCACGCAATTGAGGGAGGGCGGGAGGTGCTATTCATATTAGGTAAGACACACCATTTTATTTTATCTATGCAAGGTAATTTTTACCAACTTTAAAGTTTCTCTTTTCATTAAAGAGGTTATAAGAGTGGCCGCATTAAATTTCAAGAAGTCCACCACTAAGGTTGGAAAAATAAGTAATGTAACTGTTTACACAACAGTCTAATTGCTGCTTGTAATGTTCCTTAGCCTACTCAAAAAAGGCTTTTAAAGTCTGGGTCTTAACCTATTTAATACAATTTTACTTAGCACCAGTCGAAGACAAAACTATAAAAAAAATCATGTTCCTTTATAGGCAGAAGCAAGTTTTCTTTATTAAACTAAAGTTACACATACACACGAACTTACAGGACATCTGATGGTAAATGGCTACTGCTGTTCATGGATGCCCACTACCATCTTTTAATCAAAAAGGCTCAAGATGCGTTGGAAAAAATTGACTCTCTATACCCTACAAAACGGAAAATAGCAGTGTACGCACTGCTATTTGGGGGAAGAAATAGGTAAGAAAGTGTTACCTACTCAGTGGTAGAGCCATGCTGCAGTTTTATAGTAGGAATAGTTGTAGCACGAATGGGTCGGCTCGACCGGGGAAGGACCACGCTCTCACAGAATACTAGCGTAAAATGGCAGCTTAACGCTGCTGTGTTTCGTATCGTGAGTGTAGAGAACCGGAGACCATTTTTACTGGAAACGAGGCATTACATCTTAGTCATCACGGGTGACAACGCATCGGCATTTTGATTCGTAATCGAGAATAGATGTAGATGTCTATGTGCCGCAACAACCACTTACCATCAGGTGGACCGTGTGCTCGTTTGTCACCCTTATGCTATAAAAAAAAAGATGGACTAAACAGAAAAGGAACCGTCTAATACCATACCGTCGTACCATCTAATAAGACTACCAATTATTTTAATAAAGTAGGCATATTATTACGTATATGTATATGCAATTTAAAAATTTCTTGCCAAATTAATAATATTCACTTTAAATCCAAACCCTTTATTCACTTACGTTATATCCCTCTAGGGTACTACACAGCAAGCTCAGAGAAAATGAAAGCTCTCACAGATAATCAACTAAAAGTCATGAAAAGTTGGCTGCACCTATATAAACACAAACGAAACCAGAATATTTTTACGAGCTTTTGTTATATTAAGTCAGCGCACTGTCTGGCGTGCACACACTAGCCGTGGTAGCTCAGATGGTTAGCGCAATAAATTTCACAGTACGCGAGCAACCCGGGTTCGATCCCCGCCGGCACCAATGAAATTGTTAATTGCAATTTTAAGTGCTGATTTACCACGTGCTCGGCGGTTAAGGAAAACATCGTGTGGAAACCTGCATGTCTGAGAAATAAGAAAAAAAACATATTTTGAAGACATGTGAAGTCCGCCAACACGCATCGGGGCAGCGCGGCGGATACTTCTTTGCCCTAAAACCCTGTCAGAAATTAGAGGAGCCCTGTGCCCAACAGTGGGACATATATAGGCTGTAACTTTAACTTAACTTTTTAACTGTCTGGCGCATTTTCTTACCATCAGGCGTGATAGTACTTTGACACTGACTTATACTCGTAATGGGCACAAGATAAATTATTAAAAATAAATAAAGGCTGAAGTAAGAACAGTCTTCTTGTTATTCGCTATGATTCCTATGGAATAATTTATTTCGTCCGAATAACTTATATTAAAAGAAATCTCGAGTTAGGTTTATAAATGTCAAAAGCAGTAGCGCAATCATATTTACAGATTTTTTAATAAAAGTCATATTATTTCTGTCGCATTCCTTCTTCTTTTTTTAAAAAAAAATTTAAATTAAATTAAATTAAATTACAGATTTTTTAATAAAAGTCATATTATTTCTGTCGCATACCTTCATCAGATTTTTTTAGGTGCACGGCTCAGTGGCGTAGCTTAGGTGCGTATTGATTGGTTCACGAGAAAGGCTTAGGTATATTTTTTGTAAATTAGCAACATTACGACCCCATTTGTCGAGTAAATCGGAAAATCGTGATTCCAAAGAGGTTTCATAATATGAGCGACATAAATAGATAGAGCTATATGAAAATAATTTATTGTGGAGTTGTTACTAAAAAAGTAGCACATTAAGTGTTTTATTTGTCTTAAGATTCATCATCATCATCATCATCATTACAGCCCTTCACAAGTCCACTGCTGAACATAGGCCTCCCCCAAAGAATGCCACAAAGCACGGTCCTGAGCCACTTGCATCCATCGACTTCCTGCATGTCTTACCAGGTCGTCACTCCATCTCGTGGGGGGACGCCCTACACTTCGCCTACCGGTACGAGGCTGCCACTCGAGAACCTTTCTTCCCCATCGGTTGTCGGTTCTTCGAGCTATATGGCCGGCCCACTGCCACTTCAGCTTACTAATTCGTTGGGCTATGTCGGTTATTCTGGTTTTACTGCGGATATCCTCATTCCTAAGTTTATCACGCAGAGAAACTCCGAGCATAGCCCTCTCCATAGCTCGCTGAGCGACCTTGAGCTTCCTCATACGGCCAGCAGTGAAGGACCACGTCTCAGTTCCGTAAGTCATCACTGGCAACACGCACTGGTTGTACAATTTCGTTTTAAGGTTTTGAGGTATGTCTGACGAAAAGATGTGTCGTAGCTTCCCAAACGCTGCCCAGCCGAATTGAATCCGTCGATTGACCTCTCGGTCGAAGTTGGACTTACCTAGTCGGACTATTTGTCCCAGGTAAACATACTCGTCAACAACTTCGAGCTTAGTGCTCCCAACAACTACCGGCATAGGTGTGACATGGACATTAAACATAATCTTTGTTTTGTCCATGTTCATCTTAAGACCTATCCGTTGGGAAACACTATTGAGGTCATTGAGCATAGTGCTTAGGCCCTCCAGCGATTCTGCCATAAGGACTATATCGTCGGCAAATCGAAGGTGAGTGATGTACTCGCCATTGATGTTGATACCGTACCCTTTCCAGTTCAGAAGCTTGAAAACGTCTTCCAATGCAGCGGTGAAGAGTTTCGGGGATATGACGTCACCCTGTCTTACACCTCTCTGCAATTGGATAGGTTTCGTACTCTGGTTCTGTACTCGGATAGCCATCGTAGCCCTACTATACAAGCACTTCAACACTTCGATATACCGACAGTCAACTTGGCACCGCTGAAGGGACTGCAGCACCGGCCAAATTTCGACGGAATCAAAGGCTTTCTCATAGTCCACATACGCCAGACATAGTGGCAAATTGTACTCTTCGGACTTCTGTACAACTTGCCGAAGGGTATGTATGTGGTCTATGGTGCTAAAGCCCTTTCGGAAACCGGCTTGTTCGGGAGGCTGGAAGTCGTCAAGTCTGCGCGCGAGACGATTCGTAATGACTCTCGAAAACAGCACGTAGACGCGGCTCAGAAGGGAAATCGGTCTGTAGTTCTTCAAGAGAGCGTTGTCACCTTTCTTGAAGAACAAGACCACCGCACTTCTGCTCCACGCCTCCGGTGTAATGCCACCATGGAGGACGGAATTAAAGAGCTTCTGAAGGACTTCAAGTACCGGTCTTCCACCCGCTTTCAGAAGCTCCGCTGTAATTCCATCCTCGCCTGGGGCCTTACCGTTTTTAAGGTGCTGGAGAGCCATTCTAATCTCGCTCAGACTGACGTCCGGGATATCTTCGGAATAGTGTCGGATGAGACTCGCTCTTGGATCGTTACTCACACTTGCGTGTGGCTCCAACGATGACGTGTACAGCTGCCCATAGAACCTCTCAATCTCACTCAAAATCTCAGGTGTCCCGGAAACGATGCTGCCACATTCTGTCTTCAGCTTTGACAGTTGGCTCTTTCTGGCAGACAGATCTCTGGCAAAGACTTTGGAGCCTTGGTTCCGCTCGATCGCTTCTTCAATACGAGCTGTATTGAAGTTGCGTAAGTCCCGCCGCATGCATTTGGAGATCTGTCTGTTCAGATGCCTGTATGCTGTCAAGTCTGTTGAAGAATGTAGCTTCATCTCCCGTCTAACAGCCATGAGATTAAGAGTGTGATCGGAGAGTTTTTGTGTTCTTCTGCGGCGGGTCTTGCAGAACTTAGCTCCGACCGCATGGACAGTTTCCACGAGCTTGTCATTCATATCGTCCACTTCATTGCAGTCTTCTAGGCACTGAAAACGGTTTTGTAACTCGAGCTGAAAGGTTTCGGGACTTTGGATTAGAGCACGAGAGGGACGGAGCGTTGACTTCATTAGACGAGACCTCTCCAACTTAACGTTTAGGTTCAGTGTGCCTCTAACCATTCGGTGATCGCTACCAGTTTTCACCCTTGCGATCACGGAGACATCACTGAACAGTTGTCGTCTGGTCGTCATAATGAAGTCAATCTCATTTTTTGTCGAACCGTCGGGGCTCGACCAGGTCCACTTCCTGTGGGGCCGCTTCTGGAAGAAAGAGTTCATCATAAAGAGTCCCTCTTTCTCCATGAAGTCGGCCAGCTGCTGGCCCCTTGGGTTCTGTTGCCCTATTCCAAATTTCCCTACTTTCAGCTCACCGTTCTCTCTTGTGCCTAGTTTTGCATTGAAGTCTCCCATTAACACCGTATATTGGGTTTTGGAGGAATGCATGGCTCTAGAGATATCCTCATACATTTCCTCCACCTCCTGATCGGGGTGTGCCGAGGTTGGTGCGTAAACCTGTATGACCTTCAGCGAATACCGTTTGGTGATTCTGAGTATAAGGTACGCAACCCTCGTCGACACACTCCCGATCTTTACAACGTTGTTAACGAGAGACTTGTGGACGATAAATCCGACACCTCCTTGGGACAGATGGTCGCCCTCCCGGTGATAGAGCAAGTTGCCGGATTCGAGGATTACCGTGTCCTCCCCCTCTCTTCGGACTTCGGATAATCCTATAATATGCCAGCGCAACTTGTCTATCTCTTCTTCCAGCTCCAGGATCTTCTCGTCAGTCCTCAGGGTGCGTGCGTTGTACGTTGCCAGGTCGAGTCGTCTAAGGTGGCAACCGAACCTCCACCGGAGATTCTTAGCACCCCCTGCCCCGCCGTTACCATGGTCGCCACCGTAGCCAGGAATAGCGGGGCCGCCGGGGACTGGGGGCCGTCTGTTTGTTGCTTTAGTCATTGGGGGGTATTTGCCATAGTTGCCACGCTTGGCGAGCGGGTTGGCAACCGCAGTTTTTTTATTATAATTTTGGCTATTATCAGGAAGATGCTGCTGCCCATCTTCTGCCTGTTTCCCTTTGTTGCCTTTTACGACACCCACGGGAGGATATGGGGTAGTGGATATTCTTGACCGCCACTACACGGCAATCTTAAGATTATTTCAATATATTTAATAAAACATCAGTTTATGTGTGCTGTTTAAGTAACAAGGTAGGAATCCTTATTAGATCCATAATAATTTTATACATTGTCTTTTTTAGTCCTTTCTTTGTCTAGACCATTACTTTAGTTTAATAAGTGTTTTCTGTACGCAATAAATTGCCTTTAGGGTCCCCGACTGAGACAGTATACTCGAAATCGATGTGCAATTCTTGTGATAATCAAACGTTCAACTAAATGAGCAGACCGTTAGATAAAGTTACCATCACGCCTCCTAAATCACTACAGGTCATCCTAGGTACTTAATACTTATTGCTACCCGTGCGAAGCCGGGTGGGTCGCGACTTTATTAATAATTTTTAAAGTCTGCTTTCTTAGTTATAGGTCTCTTAAAATTGAGATATTTTTTAAAATTACCGCTTTCACTGACGTATTGACGCATTCATCAGAAAAGACAATAGAATAATTATTTTACTATATAATTTCATACATATAACATGGCGGGCGGCCTAGCTTAGCTCGGTGCTACAATTTTTCATGGATGGATGACACCTATCTGGATAAAATTGGAAAGTAAAACATTATCTAAATACAAAATTTCATCAGAATCCTTAAAGTTGTTTCTGAGAAACAAATCATATATATATTTTTTTATTTTTTTTAAATATAGACTTTTAGTATATTTGTAAGTTAGATTTATATACGCTTCCGTTAGTTGCGTTATATCGTGCGCAATTATTTGCTGTTCGCAATTACTCGTGAACGGTAACTTAATAATTTACAGGTAACTATCTCGTTTAAGTGTTAAAATTGTTGTAGAAAGTGGTCCAGAGCAAGTTCTATAGATTTTACAAACCTAGATCATTGCGAGCGCGATTACAAAATTTATTTTTTAAACAATGCATAAGCAGAATGGTAGGCAGAGATTACGAACTTCCCATTTGGCACGATCTTAGCAAGATTTTAATACACCTCTCTCGGTTCTTTCACATCCATATATTTCTGCATTTATGCTCGTCGGTTAAACGTACTCTTAATTTTGCCCATCTTAACTTTTCTTTATAGAATAATAGTAACAAACGAGTACACAGTTCACCTCATGGTAAGTGGATGCTGTGGCCCATGATATCTACATTTATCCTCGATTAAGAATCAACACGTAGATGAGTTGAACACTGAGGACTAAGATGGAATGCCTCCAATTCCAGTAAAAATGGTCTCCGGTTCTCTACACTCACCATACGAAATACAGCAGTATTGAGTTGCTATTTTACGATGGTGTTCTGTGAGAGCGTGGTCCTACCCCGATCGAGCCGATCCATTCGTGCTACAACCATAATGTAGCTGCAGCTTGGCTCTACCACGTTAATTTATCTTCAATATGTTTCCAATTCGGTCGATTGATAAACCACCGTCTAAGTTAAACCTTGGCTACTCTGACAGTCACTTCCGCAGCATAGATTAGATTTGTAACTATTTCCTTATACATTTTTTCTACGTGTCTAAACCACCGAAGCATTTCTTTCTCAACACTGTTTACAACATCTTTTTGCGAACCATATTTTTCTCTTACAATTTCTTAACCTAATTTATCGAAATTACTCTTAATATACTTCTTAATGACCGCATTTATACATATTTATTTTACTCCCATGATACTTTTGCAACACACAACTTTCACTACTAAACATTAAAGTCGAAAAATCTCTTATTAACTAGCCGCCACCCATGAACAACTACAACGCCAGGAGCAGAGTATTTTCAGTTTAACGGAATGTAGAACAGTGTATTCTATAATTCTATAACGACCATGTTTCAGTTACCGTGCGTACCTATATGTTGAGTGGTTATAGTTAAAAACTTTCCGTTTGGCTTCTATATTTATATAAAAAAATTCTTACGATCTGTTAAATAAAGTACGATGTACATATAAAAAATGCTACCCTTTTGGCACCTTAGATATATTAAAATGACAAAGAATGTTAACTTGATTTTTCATGAGTCGTTGATTATGAAAATTACAAATAAACATAATTTTTCGTAGTATAATCGATTACTAAAGACTCTTCGAACATCATAAACAATGCATCTTAAAGTTAAAGTTACAGCCTATATACACGTTCCACTGCTGGGCACAGGCTTCCTCTCATTTCTGAGAGGGTTTTAGGGCAAGGAAAAGTCTGCCGCGCTGCCCCAATGCGTGTTGGCAAACTTCGCATGTCTTCGAAATATATTTTTTTCTTATTTGTCAGATATGCAAGTTTCCTCATAATGTTTTCCTTCACCGCCGAGCACGTGGTAAATCAGCATTTAAAATTGCAATTAACAATTTCATTGGTGCCGGCGGGGATCGAACCCGGGTTTCTCGCGTACTGTGAAACTTACTGCGAGCGCTAACCATCTGAGCTACCACGGCTCTGCATCTATTATCGATTAATTCAATAAAATATAAGTATATGATTATATAAGACCACGAGGTGGTGTGTAGTGGCAGTGTAAGAATATTCACTACCCCATATACTGTGGCTGTCGTAAGAATCGACAGAGGGAAAGAAATTAAGAGATAGGCAGTAGCGACATTATAATAACAAATAAAAAATAAATAGATGCGGTTGTCAACCCGTCTGCCAAGCAGGGAAACTAAGGCAAGTTTTCTACTTAGGAGGCAATCCATGTGCAGGCCTATGTTTACTTTGATAGGTTCTCATGAATGAATAAATGAATGTGTGATGGTGACATAAGACAAACCATCACCCAATATCTTTCTGTGAATGTTGAAAGAGAACGACAGTAGAAAATTCCGGACAGGCAGCTAAATTCCATACCATAGCGCATACCTTATACATTCACACTATAAATAGGTTGATGGATTTAAGTAAATCACAAACACACAACATAGAGTTAAATCTTGTTAGTGGAACTTTACGTTGTACTATTCTCTCGGTAAAATGTATTTTCATTTTAATTATATTCATATAAATATGTTCGAGATAACTCAGTGGCTAAGCGCTGTAAATTTCACAGTACGCGAGTGACCCCAGGATCGATCCCGCCGACACCAATGAAATTGTTGATTGCAATTTTAACTGCTGATTTTTTTTATAAAACTGAAGTGACATACGAACTTACATTGAATGTGATGGTAAGTGGCTATTGCAGTCCATGGTCTCCTGCCGCCAGCTTCAAACAAACAACTACAGATCACCTCTAAGGACTGAGATGATGGAATGCATCTCAGCCTGTCATTATATTGGCTATACATCCCAGACCGGAACACAAAAGTGCAAGTAGTGATTTTTGGCGGCAGAAATAGATAAGAAGATTGTCTACCACCTAGATTTAATACTTGCTTAACGGTGAAGAAAAACATCGTGACGCAACATGCATGTCTGAGGAATTAAAACATTTTGAAGACATGTGAAGTCCGCCAACATGCACGATAGTTGTGGGACGCACAAGTTGCTACACAAACTTCGTACAAATGAGAAGATATGTGCGCAGCAGCGTGACGTATATAGACTGTAACTTCACCTTCCTTTTTTATGGGATAGGGTGACAAACGAGCACACAGTCCATCTGGTGGTAAGTGGTTGCAGTGGCACATAGACATCTATATCCATCCTCGTTTGCGAATCAAAATGCAGATGCGTTGTCACCCGTGAGGACTAAAATGGAATGCCTCTTTTCCAGTAAAACGGGTCTCCGGTTTTCTACACTCACCATACGAAACACAGCAGTGTTAAGCTGCTATTTGACGCTGATATTCTGCGAGAACGTGGTCCTTCCCCGGGTCGAGCCGACCCATTCGTGCTGCAACTATACTACTAATAAAGCTGCAGCATGGCTCTACCACGTATACTTTTATACTTATATACCTTTATGTTAATAATGAAGAAAGTTCGACCTGTTTAACTCTTGTTTTAATGTTTTTCTTACTTATTTCCTCCTTTTTCCG
This sequence comes from Parnassius mnemosyne, assembly GCA_963668995.1. NCBI lineage: Eukaryota > Metazoa > Arthropoda > Insecta > Lepidoptera > Papilionidae > Parnassius > Parnassius mnemosyne. Next base: position 35,315,963 of record CAVLGL010000013.1, on the reverse strand, counting down.
TTCATCACGAAGTTCATTTACTCACATTTGTTGGATTAAACACAAATCTTTACCGCTTCTTCTTTCTTCAAGAGTAGTACATACGAATGTTATTTTAATTACTCTACAACCGATAAACCAAATGCGGCATTTCATTAGCATCGTGTTAAGGAGCCTTTACCATAAGAATGTAATATATCAATGAAATATTGTGGATCGACCGGCAGCTCTACCCGTTTATCCAAACACAGCGAAATATTCTAAGCTGCCGCATTTGATCCGTACTTTATAAATACGATGATCCTTGGTGTTATTACAAGCTATACACTTTACTCTCTATGTATTTGTTAGTTCATTTTTTTATTTCCAACTAGTGTTTGTGCTATCGTTTTTTTTTTATCGAAATATATCTGTGTTTGAGGAAGTAAAAGTGAAGGTTTAGAGAAATACTGATTATGCGTAAGAAATTAAAATCATGGTGTGTTTAATGATTTATAGCCTCGGCTTCGCCTGGGTTAGTGTATACATTCTTTGCCTGTGTGGAATCTATTACTTTGGCGTTATTTAAACTTAAAATAATCATCAAAGACTATGATTTACTTCTTTTTATTTACTACCAGTTTTTAGATTTTACAAAAAAATTCTTTATTGTTTTTTTTTTCAGAAAAAATATAGCCTAAGTATATTATTGCTGGCATTGCTCTCTTTCTGTTCGTGAAGTCTCATTGCAATCGATTCGGCCATTTTGAAGATTAGCCCGGACAGACAGACAGACAAATATTTTATAAATGGTTATTCATGTCTCAATAGCATTCAAATAATCGCTTGAGCTTAAGATAAGCCAGTTACCTGTATATTACAGACATACATTTCAATTTTATTATATAGATAATGATATAAAAGGATCTTTCATCATACGTACAGCAAAGGAGTGGAATAAGTTGCCAGCATCTGTCTTTCCATCCGATTACAGTGTAGGTGTCTTCAAGGCAAGAGTGAATAGGCTTTTGTTAAGTCAGTGCGCTTCACCATCTTAGGCTACATCACCACTTACCATCAGGTGGGATCTTAGATAAGCGATGGATTAGTAGAATATAAATATATATATATATTATATATTATATATATATATATATATATATATAAAAGGAATCCAGAATTAAATCAAGCTTTCTTAGTTGATATATCAAATTTAATAATAATGTCCTCCATGCCGTATTTCAGTCATGACGGCTTATCTCAACGGAGACTAGCCATGCTCAAAAAATTACAAATATAGTGCACGAGTGTATGCGCAAGCAGAGGTGCACTCTCTATTTCTTTATTCATAGTCCGATAGGAAGACAATCCAACGCGATCGTAAAAGATCAGGCGCAGGACCAACGGCTTTGTGGGTAAAACGTCGCAAAATGAGATTTCTTCTCAGAAAAACTAATTATGATCCCAACTCGAGATTTAAGCCAAGTACTTCATATTCAGTAGTCGCGTTAACGACCACTAGACGAACGGGGAATTCCATGTATTTATATTCATTTTATTTTTATACCTAGAAGGATAAAATGATTGCAATTTAAATCATTTTGCGTCACTAATGCCCAAATCCTCAAACGCTGCTCAATTTTAAGATGCCGTTAAGTCTCGTGCTGTCTCTATCACTTTTAGTCAAAGTGACTGTGACAACACGAGACTTGACGTCATTTTAAAATTGATTAGCATTTGAATATTTGGCCATAAGTCTCTTATTTTCCTTCCATTTTCTACCGACTTCAAAAAGGAGCCGGTACTCAATTCGACTGTATGTTTTTATGTGTGTTACCTCATAACTTTTTATTGGGTGAACCGATTCCGATGATTCTTTTTTTATTTGAAAGCTGGTGCTTCACATGTGGTCCCATATATTTGATCAAGTTATGACTAACAGTTTTTGAGTTATTCTTAATAAATTATGTATATTGAAGAGGGTTGGACAAATTTTTTAATTTTAAATTATTTATATTTTGATGATAAGTGGTTACTGAAGCCTTTGGGCACCTACAAATAAATTCAAAGGAAAAAAAGCTGCAGTTGAGTCGACACCTAAACTCTAGTATGTCTGTCTAGGCCCTAGAGATAATATATCATAGTCTAAATAAGTATACAGAGAACGACTCCTAGGCAAAAAAGAAGGCCTACGTATGTATAGTAATATCATTAGAAATGCTACTCTCGACTTTCAACACGTGGAATTACACCTATCATACGAGTATATTGCCAGATCGAAATCACCCAAAAATATAGCAATGTTAAATATTTGAATAAGTTTGCTCCTAATACCACCAGTACAAGTAAATCTTATTTAGAAAATAACTTTGTCTAGAACGAAAACTTTAATGCAGTCTGGCAAGATTAAAGGTGAATGTTTTATAAAGTATTCATATGTTTGGGTATGAACGTACAATACAGAATTTGATATTATTCTTTATGACTTTTTAAAGATATTTTTGGAATGAAAAGACTGCAATGTCTAGAGCTCTAGAGGCCACAACCACAAAGATAGCTGAACTTATGTTTCTGGTTTCTGTGTTTATATCCTACACTGGGGACTGTTATTTGAAATGTGCCCGTACACTGTGACAGTAAAGTTGCATCCTATTTACATAGTTAGAAAAAGGAAATAAAAGATTTGAAGGTTATAAGATTTGACGGCGTTGGATTGGATTTTTTGACGGGATTATTTGCTGTTACCAAAGGAGTGTATTAATAATTGTCTTATTTTTTTACAGATTATAACTATAAGTGAAAAGCGAACACACAGTTCACCCCATGGCAAGTTGATGCTATAGTTCATGGTCATGTACATCTATCCTCGATTAAGAATCGAAATGCAGGTTTTTTTGTCGCCCCTGAGGACTTAGATGGAATACCTCGTTTCCAATAAAAAGAGTCTTACGGTTCTCTACTCACACCATAGAAAACACAGTAGCATTAATCTACAGTTTCTAGCTGGTATTGTGTGAGAGCGTGGTCTTTCCCCGTTCGAGCCATTCTATTCGTGCTATAACCATAATATAGGTGAAGCGTGGTTCTACCACAAAAAAAAATTTCTACCTTTATCGACAAACATTCGACAGCATAAAAATATTAAAAAATAAGTTGAGTTGGTTATGTTACTTCAAGTTTATAGTGAGCCTCTAGAGAAAGTTTTAACTAAAATAAAAATAAATTGAGTTTCAGTTGCCTAAAAGTCTCACCAACTCGAAAATACACTACAAAATAATATGCGCGCTGTTAATCCCGAAGCTCAAGTTGATACTGGACGTCTAGACAGTGCTCTAGGGAATACTTGATCGAGTTCTATTCTTTTGAGAAAATAAACTCGACTCAAGCTAGGTTTTATTTACATTAAATGTACTTCCTCCCATCTCATCATCATCATCATCATTACAGCGCTTCACAAGTCCACTGCTGAACATAGGCCTTTCCCAAGGAATGCCACAAAGCACGGTCCTGGGCCATTTGCATCCATCGACTTTTTGCATGTCTTACCAGGTCGTCACTCCATCTAGTGGGGGGAAGCCCTACACTTCGTCCGCCGGTAAGAGGCTGCCACTCGAGGACATTTTTTCCCCATCGGTTGTCGGTTTTTCGAGCTATATGGCCGGCCCATTGCCACTTCAGCTTACTAATCCGTTGGGCTATGTCGGTAACTCTGGTTCTACTGCGGATAGCCTCCTTTCTAAGTTTTAACGCAGAGAAACCCCGAGCATAGCCCTCTCCATAGCTCGCTTAGCGACCTTGAGCTTTCTCATACGGCCAGCAGTGAAAGACCACGTTTCATTCCATAGGTCATCACTGGCAACACGCTCTGGTTGTACAGTCTAGTTTTTAAGTTTGACGTATGTCTGACGAGAAGATATGCCGTAATTTTTCGTCGATTGACCTCTCGGTCGAAGTTGGACTAGGTAAGTCGGACTATTTGCCCCAGGTAAACATACTCGTCAACAACTTCGAGCTTAGTGCTCCCAACAACTACCGGCATAGGTGTGACTTGGACGTTACATATGACTTTTGTTTTGTCCATGTTCATCTTAAGACCTATCCGTTGGGAGACACTATTGAGGTTATTGAGCAAACGCTGGAGGGCCTAAGCACTATGCTCCTCTAACTATGGTCCTCCAGAGATTCTGCCATAAGGACTGTATCATCGGCAAATCGAAGGTGAGTGAGTGCGTTCTTCCCATCTATAAAAAATTACCTTCAAAACAAATAACTTGAACAGAAAGGATACACATCACTCAAACGAGATGTATGAAGCCCTTTACTGGGGACCTTTTGTTTACTTTAGTTTTTTCAATGGCTGTTAATTTTATTTCCGAACTTATATTGCCAACTAATAAGTTCCCCTCAACAGACTACACAGAAGCTTCATGCACTGAACAAAGACTATATTAAAGCAAAAGAAATTTTAATGAAACGAAATTGTACGCACTTCATTGTGTCGACAATAACCCACAAAGCGCCATACGCACATATTTAGAACCCGGTATACAGTAGACGCACTCACACACAGGCAACGCATGCACTAAAGTTCACTCCTGTAGTCTGTAGTTGGTTACGTTCACCCGAAGTTTAGTATAGAGTCGCGCGGGTTCGCGAACGACGCGTATTTGGCGTCCCGCTCATGGACGCTATTTATTATCATCTTACGAAACGTTTTGATCTGAATTCTAAGCAGACTGTGATTTTAATTAAAAAAAAAATATTTAAAAAAATACACAACGACTTCGACATTAAGTTTGCACAGATTATCATTTTTCTTCAATTAATTATAATCCCGTATCGTGTGAATTCTGAAAAGTAGAATAGAACAGTGCTTTCAGTGCTAGATGTGATGTCTGCTGTCCCCCTCAGTTGTGTTGGATGAAAGGGAAAGTAAGCTCCGCCCGCGTAAGGGAGCTTTGTTTTGTTTTCGTGGGCTTCTTTACTATAAAGTAGAGCGAATTAAGAAATGTAAGTTTGGTTTAAATTCGTATGCATGACTATTAATGTAAACAATATAACTATTGTTGTTATTTCTATATATTGTTGTGTCTACAGGTTAAAAGTTCTGTTTTTAAACACGTAAAACTTTATTTCACGTGTTAATTTATCTGTACAACTCTGTTGGTCATGTGGCGGCTGTGATTATATTGGTCTTCGTTTATAAATAGTCACACTTAGTCCACACTTGTACTTAACTTGCGGCAACTATTATCCTACTATTGCCTACCAGTAATTCACTTTCTGTACTAAAAGTGTATTTCATTTAAAACCCAAAAAATATTTAAGGCAAACCTTTTGAGGAAGTATAGATTAGATCATTTAATAACTTTAGTTTTAATGTTAAACAGTTCTTTGTGTGTTTATCATCGTTTAAAATTATAAAAAGCAAACCTGTAGATACGAGTATGTATGTATGAGCACATAGTGGCGGCTTAAAAAAATCTGTCACCCTATTTCGCCATGTGGGTATCGCAAGAGGCAACTATGAGAAATACCGGAAAGTCATTACCTCCGTTGGGTGGCGTTTACCATTACGTTTAAGCCAGCAGTAAAAAATCCAGACTGGGTCTAAGGAGGAATAGGATTACAGGTGAATCCGCCTGAGAAGAGGAGCCATTATGTCAAATCGTGCTGATGAAGAATGTGAAGAAGATTTGTGCACTCGACTATAATAAGTGCATCATTTTTCTCATTTTATTAACGCGATAAGTTTTCTTATAGAATAAAGTTGATAAACGAGCACACAGTCCACCTGTTGGTAAGTGGATACTGTAGCCATAGAAATCTACATTTATCCTCAGTTAATAATCAAAATGTAGATGCGTTGTCACCCATGAGGACTAAGATGGAATACCTGATTTCCAGTAAAAAGGGTCTCCGGTTCTCTACACTGACCATACATGCTGCAGCTATAGTTGTAGTACAGTTGTATATTAGTAGTATAGTTGTATATTAGTAGTAGTAGTGTAGTATATTAGTAGTATAGTTGTAGCACGAATGGGTCGGCTCGACCGGGGAAGGACCACGCTCTCACAGAATACCAGCTTAAAAGAATCTGTCACTCCCATGTCTGTTTAAAAAAAAAATTTTTATAGGATAGAATGACAAACGAGCACACAGTCCACCTGATGGTAAGTGGCTCTACCACGTAAAACTATGATGATATACAAAAATCTCTGTTGAAAATTATGCCTATATTTTAATCAGTACGTAACGGTCAACATGGACTCCTATTAAAGGATACTTTCTGTATCTTTATAATATTCATTATACGTGGTAGAGCCATATTGCAGCTATATTATAGTTGTAGCATGAATGGGTCGGCTTAACCGGGGAAGGTTCACGCTTTCCTAGAATACCAGCCTAAAATAGCAACTTAGTGTGGTGAGTGTAGAGAACCTGAGACTCTATTAATAGAAATGATGCATTTCATTTTATTCCTTAGGAATGACAACACATCTGCATTTTGATTCTTTACCAAGTGCAGATGTAGACTGTCTATGAGCCATAGTATCCACTTACCATTAGGTAGACTGTGTGCTCGTTTGCCACACAGTGGTCAGAGCCTCATTCCTTTGCACCGTGCACATGTGAGGGTGGTATATACTCAGGGCTAAGCGCTCGCTATTAATTTCACAGTACGCAAGCAACCTGGTTTATTCCCCGCGTATTGCGTGCTCGGAGGAGAAATAAAACATGATAAGAATACCCGAATACCTGAAGAATAAAATATTTCAAAGGCACGTGACAACCGCCAACACGAACTGATACTTCATAACTCTTTCACTAATTAGAGGAGGCCTATGCCTAGCAGTAGGACGTATATGGGTCGTAACTTTACTTTTCAGTTTTATAGTGTATATCAAGAGCCACAAGAACTTTATAGCATGATTAGTTGTTGTTTGATGACTATGGTCTTATACCGTCGCGGGTTCCGGGTTCGAATTATAACAATATAATATATAAAATTAAAAATGCGCGGTAATGCATCATTATTTTAACTGATTGCCTACTATCGGTCTGCAAAAACTTTGTGATTTGAATTGCACACAGAGGAGCGTACGTACGCACTGTTGTTGTCCATGATTTCTGAGAGGGTTCTAGGGACAAGGAAATGTCCGCCGCGCTGCCCCAATACGTGTAGGCGAACTTCACGTGTTTTCGAAATATTTTTTTTCTTATTTCTGTGTGTAAGACAAACGAGCACACAGACTACCTGACGGTAAGTGGATAGACATCTACATTTATCTCCAGTTAACAATTAAAATTCAAATGCGTTGTCACCCCTGAGAACTTAGGTGGAATGCCTAGTTTTTAGTGAAAAGGGTCTCCAGTTCTCTACACTCACTATATGAAACAAAGCAGCATGAAGCTGCTATTTTACGCTGGTAATCTGTAAGAGCATGGGCCTTCCCCATGGTCGTTCCCATTCGTGTTACAACCATAATGTAGTAGCAGCGTGACTCTACCACATTTTATTAATCAATTTCATCACTCGATCTTTAAATAATAAAAGTTGACCTTACGTATATCCAAGCATATTTTAGGTTTACAGGTAAAAAATATTATATTATGTTATGTTAATTGAACTCTAATAATTAATTAATAACATTAGAATTTAAAAAACTTAACTAACACGCATTGGTTCAAATATGGTTGCATACTTACCATACATACATACGCACATATATACAGGTGTAGCTAATACAAAGCGTTTAAAAATAATAACTTTCCAAAAAAAAAAACAACTTGTTTAGCTTTCATAACAATGTATTGGAAATGTAATATCTACGTGACTTTATTACAAATAAATATTTATGTGAATGGTCGTCGTTATCTGGGAAACATAATTTAATACTTACACCTACAATCACTGTTCTTGACGTCCGATATCAATTATTTATCCGCGTCCTTAGAATGTTGTTAATATATATCCTGTTTCCATAAAAAATAATTATTTTACCGTATGAAATAAAAATAATAATCTTTGTAATGTGTTATAAGAGATGTGAAGTGCCGATACACGGCGCGAGTTAGTATTTTCTGCCGACTTCCAAAAAGGAGACGGTACTCAATTCGAGTGTATGTTTTTTTTATGCGTGTTACCTCATAACTTTGTACTAGGGGAACCGATTTCGATGATTCTTTTTTTATATGAAAGCTGATAGTTCTCGTGTGGTCCCATATGAATTTGATCAAGGTCAGACCAATGGTCATTGAGTTATTCTTGAATAACTTATATTGAAGTCGCTTATATTGAAGTCGGCTGTACAAAATTTTTAATTTTAAATTATCAAAAATGCTATCTGTTTCCTACCGCTCGCACCGTATCACTGTAACGTGCGATAGAGAGAGTTGCATATCTTGGAAGTAATGGCCTACATTTCCTTTTTGAAATAATGTTTCGGGCGATAACGTTTACACCCCCCTAAACCTTTATGAAATGGGACAATTGTTGTCACGTTAGATTCAGTACACCTTAATTTAGGTACGCAGGTTTTCCTTTTAACCATTCAATTTACTTTAATTTAAAGAAAAAACGCTCGAGGAAGTTTTTAAGTCAAAATATAGATATTTGTATGCTAATAATTTATATCGCACGCGGTATTTCTTTTAAATAAAAACCAACAGACGTAGTTTTTCATTATATCTACAAAATTTCCAAAAATTATGAAAATTAGACTATGTTTACGGGAGGTGGGAGGGGAATGTTAAAATTTACTGCTTCACAATCCTCTTAACATATTTTGATATCTTTTCCACGGAATTCTGCAAAAGTAGGTCAACAACAAGTGTACATTGTCAACAACATTGGTGTACCATAAACTGTGATATTGACACGCCCACGAAAAAAACAATCCCCGCTTGTGTATTCTATATCGGATATATTTTTGAAACATTTTTTTTTTGTTACAGAAAATCGTTTCGATATCTTGTGTATACAAGAATATCATAAGTGTAGGACAAACAGGCTTGCCACCCACGTATCTCGATAACGCAGCATCCCGTCCACAGAGAAATTAATCTGGCACACGGTAACAGGAAACATGCCGATAAAGTGCTGGGCGTTGTAGATGCGAAGACTGCAACGATAACGGCTCATCGCTGCTGCTCTGATATGTTAAGATGACCATTTCCTTCGGCTAGTAAAGGAGGTCGTAATCCAACGAATTACAGCAGCATTTTAGATATGTAGCAGCCGAAAAAAAACAATAATTAAACTGTTAACTGGAGTTAAAAATTCCACCAAGGTTGTTCCGTTTTAAACATGGAAGACATTAGTAAAACTAAGCCAAATAGGGACTCAAAAGGGAATGCACAATTATATTTAGAAGTAAAATATAGAAAAATGCCGAGTGATTTTTATTCTAAGAATAAAAACCATGCGAATGAAGTTGATAGATTTAGAAAACAAAATAGAGAAAGATGCGAATATCAAAACGAGTCCGAAATTCGAAACGACTTTTCGAAAGCATGCGGATTACATAAGAAAGAAGACGAATACGGAAAAGGATCGATTATCAGAACGCGGATAAGGGCCGGCGTGTATAACTATACAAGACGAGCCGAGAATTTAAAATTTAAATTCGCGCGGGACTCACGGTATTGGACGGTGAAGTTTGAGAGGACAATGAGTGTATACGTGCGTGTAACCATTCTCATGGGATTATTGTTGATGTTGCTGACGGCGAGCAGTGCGGCGCCGGTACGGTCTCGACCAGCAAGAAGTGCACATCACTCGAAATCTGTGGTAAGTCTTTTAAACCATTTTAACGATTATACTATTTTTAGCTCCCGATGAAAATAGAGGAATGTTATATGTTTGTAGTGTGTATCTTGTGTGTTTGTTTGTGGCATCATAGCTCCTGAACGGACGAACCGATTTTGATTTAGTTTTTTTTTTTCTTTTGATAGGTGTCTTAATCGAGAGTGTTTTTAGATCTTTTTTTTTCGGGGTTATTTTAATTTTAAATTATTTAATTATGTACTTTAAGCTTAATTATTATGATATATACTTTTAGCTAAATTCGATCAAGTTACTTTGAATTAATAACCACAATTTTAGGAAAATATATGTCATCAGTGTTAGCACAAAAGGAGTCCCTGTATAATCTTCTCAGATCTATTTTACAAAGACATCGAATGCAAGGGTTGAATAAGTGTTGCAATTTTCAATCGTAATGAAAGTCACAATATATAATAAAATTTCAAAATCTATTTGAAATTTTTACAAATTAAATTTCCGACTAGACGATCCGCAAAGCAGTAGCTTTACAAACTTCATAATCTTATTATTAATTAAGGACAAAAGTTACAATGAAAGTAACTTCTTTTGTATTCGCATTAAACGGACAGGCACCTTATGGTGTGCTTGGCATATTAAATAACAACTATATTCCAAGCCGGCATATAAAAAACTTTTGTCTCGTCTGTCCTTCGCCGGAAACAGAACGCGAATTTTGACGCCATTGTCTAGTTTATCTGGAACCACATTTATAAATGTACATATACGAATGTGTAGTGTTCTGCATTTTATATAAAGTTTAAAATGGTTAAAAATTTGTAAAGCTACTAGGTTGATTTAATATGGGTTATGTGGACACAATAAATAATAGTATATGTGGGGTTGTAGACGAAGTAATTCTACATAATTTATGAATATGTGCGTTTATCGTTAATAATTTACGCGTATTTGTGATAAGCGAGACGTTAATAACTCACGATGATGACCGAATGTATAAAATGTGTATGTTTATAACCGACAACGACCGTAATTCAAATATTGAATGAGTTCATTTTATTAAGGGCTTATTTGATTACCCCTAAAAAGAGACTCCTATCCGCTGACTGATTATGGGCCTTTTTAAGGCGTATTTCCAGAGTGCGAGTAATATGGGGACACAAAGCTGGCGTGTCGTATTAGATTACTGGCAGTGACAGACGGACAGACGGTTAGCGAGGAGATTAATGGGCTAAGTGACGAGTGGGAGGCATTCCTTCCATGAGCCGGGAAGACATTTATGTCCATTCATTTCGTGGACAATTCGTAACTGTGAAAAATCAGACAAATTTCGAGAAGTGGATTTCGGCATTCTTTGTGACATAGACATCCGGATACTAGCAATTTATTATTACAAATTATCCTTTAAACTCAAGAAACATTTTAGTGTTATTTTAAATAATTATTTAATAGACCATGCTACACTCAGTCTCCAAATTATAAATCGTATCGATCAATAAATCAATAAAATTATAAATTCAAGAGTAAATCAATACAATTTTGCATAACAATTTAATATAATATTAATATTGTTTTAAAGTAATTGAATTTCAATTTGAGTATTTTTAAAATAAAAACGTAGGTATTATTACATTTATATTTCAAATAGTGCTTGTCAGTTGGAGCATTCTTGGAACAACATATGTTCAACACTGAACTTCAAGGTCGTTGATGTGTAATTTATTCAAAAATGAATTTCTTGTAAAACTGTATATATATTAATTACTAGCTGTGCCCGCGGCGTAGCTCGCGAATATAGGTTTTACTTAAAGAATTTGACGTTTAGGGTAAGAGAATATTAACCGATTTATATCATTACTCTATGAATAAGTGGTAACAAAATAAATCGATATTCTCAAAGTTCTAAGTCGTTTATGATAGAGCTTCTGTGTAAACGACGATAGAAGTAGACTTAGCCAGGGCGTACAGAAAAAGGTTACGGGGACTACTAACGCGAGAAAAAGCAATATAGAGCTGGCCATGTGCAAAACAATCAGTACTGACGCGTAAAGTTTGACCTGGCGCTTTATTTACGATCGTCGCATAACACACGCTGAGTGGGAAACACACTTAAAATAGGGATGTTAGATGATCATCGATGTTAAAAATTAAAACTTCGATGCTTTAACATCGATGTTGACATATGTCAAGCATCGAAACATCGACGTCAATGAACCCATAATCGATAATTGGGAACTTGCAAACAATGCGAACTCGCGAAATCAATATCAACTAAATCTTGCATCTGCTCTGAAGATTAAAAATTTTGAATAATTCAGAATTTCTGAACGCATCGTTAATCTAAAAAAATGTCAGTATGGTGAGTCAAACTTAATTGTCGAGTGTCTCCTGTAATGTCACAATGGTCACTGCTTTCGCTTTATTTTGTAGTGTCGTTGTCGGTTGTCGCATAATAACTATTCTACGTAAATTGATATTCAAGTTAATTGTTACTTTTCCCTTGCTGTGTATACCCACATAATTTTAAAACAATGTGTAACTATCTACACATATACAAAAACCATCGACAATGGTCAACATCGATGTTTTGAGTGGCCTAAACATCGAACATCGATGTTGAGCTAGCGATGCCAACATCGATGTTATTATCCCTATCTTAAAACTGAAGCCTGAGCCGTGGTAGCTCAGATGGTTAGCGCTCGCTGTAAGCTTCACAGTACTCGAGCAACCCGGGTTCGATCCCCGCCGGCACCAATGAAATTGTCAATTGCAATTTTAAGTGCTGATTTACCACGTGCTCGGCGGTGAAGGAAAAAATCGTGAGGAAACCTGCATGTTTGAGAAATAAAAAATAATATTTCGATGACATGTGAAGTTCGCCAACACGTATTGGGGCAGCGCGGTGGACATTTCCTTGCCCTAAAACCCTCTCAGAAATGAGAGGAGCCTTTTGTCCCCAACAGTGGGACGTAAATAGGCTGCAACTTTACTTTACTTAAAACTGAAAAAAAAGTTATTTGGTATTAGAGTGATTCTGGCTATAAAACAATATCACCATCACGACATTTATTGCAATTTTGCTACTTCTAGTTTTAGTCGAGTTTTGTTGAATAATTAAATATTTCAATACCTCTGTATATATACCTTACAGGCTTGCAGCTTCGTCGGGCTCATGGACATAAATTATTACAGTGAGTCTCAATACGATTCACTTGCGAAAAATCTTAACACCGCAATTCAGAAAAGGTTGTAATTTGTACAACGCCATCTATTACGTTCTTTGTGAGAAAACATCCTTTTTTAATTTAAGGAAAACATATTTTTACTGTGTTTTAAGTACTATAATAGAACGATACGAAATATATTATAATAGAATGTTTTTTTTACACACGAATCTTTTTATTACTATTTTTGGGATTTTGTGGCGCCATTAAACAAATTCGAACCTACATTTCAAAATAATAATCATGACTTTCGATAGAATTAACCAATTTCAATAAAACAAAGATTAAATGAACTTGATAATACGCTTTATGATTTTCTTAAGGATTTCATTGAAAAAAAAAAGATGTTTACTCAAACCGTCATGTGTCCATAAACAAACAGACAGACCGTCAGATAGTACAATTCTAAAAATTATAAAAATGTACTTATTTAATGATTTACAGTCCCAATAATGATTTTAGTCGCAAATTAATATACTATACAATATTCAGAAACAGACATAACATGTTATTACCATTTTTATTATATGTATAGATTTAAGAGAGATGGCGCTGTTAACATCAATTCTAAAAATAAGAGATTCATTCACACGATTGATACAATAAAAAACATAAAAGAACTTATAAATCAGTGCCTGCATAGTAAGCAAAAAAGAAAGTTTGATCCTCGCCGAAAAATGAAATTGTTAATAGCTCTTAAAATTTGATTTACCACATAGAGTACTCGGCGGTAAAAAAATAAAAAACAAATGAGATTGTCAACACGCAGTAGGGCAGCGTGTCATTAATATAAAGGTTAGAAGCAAATATGAAACTCAACTACAGGAATAAATTTTAACCTGCCTTTTTGTATCACATTTATGCCACACCACCATCTATCGAAGAAATGGGTTAACTATTGTGCTTCAGATTTAGTTAATAAGGTTAATATATTTTTGTATAATATATTTAATACGTTCTTTAATACTTTTGTTTACTGCGTTTTAGATATACATAATTATATCATTATTTTACATAATTTAACTATGATTTATGATATGATATTAGTTTAAAATGCACTTGATGACTCAAACAAAGCCACCGTTGAGCAAATTCGTACCTATACTTCCCTACCCATACTTCAGAATATTTATCATAACTTTTGATGGAATGAACTGATTTTAATGAAATAAAGACTAAATGTAACCCGAAGATACACTTTATAATTTCCTTAATAATTCTTATGATATAAATTAGTACTTTATACGTGATACGTTAACAAACAAACAGACAGACAGACAGACAGACAGACAGACAGAAAATTCTAAAAATGGTAGAAATGTATTTAATTACTTATTTTTAGTACCCCTCAATCACTTTTATTACAAAAATATAAAATGTACAGACATCTGCTATTTACAGTTTTATTATATGTATAGATGAGCCATAAATCTGCTCTTGTAGGTTACGAAAGAATGACTTTAGCGTAAAGCGATTGCAAAGAAGATTAAATAATATAATTGAAATTAGAAATTGAAAAGTATAAATAAATGAATAAAATGGGAGTCGCAACGAATGTAATAACATCGAACACGGCGATCGCGGTGGCGTGGCGGGCGGCTTCCTGCGTGCAACTAGGTCGTGTTTATGTTGTACTTATGTTATGTTGCTGTATGAATGATAACTGGACCAACGCTGCGTTACATTTGGCAACACACTCATACGAAATGACTAAATAACTAAATACTATTAAGATACCTACATATAACGAAAATTGTTATTATGTTGAGATTCTAAATTCTTGCTAAATAGGTATCCTAATTTTTTTATTTTGATGAAATGTATAATGCTGAACGACAGATTTTGTAACGCATACTTTTTTCTTGTTCTGTAATAGAATTTGTACCACATATTAAGGCAACTAAACCATTTATTTTCATGTTAGTGTACTATTTGTATATCAATAAAAAGATTTTAATAAATATACATAATATAATCGTAAACTATACGCAGTTATGTTTTTAGAAGTTGCCATATGTAAAATAACAAACATCGAAATGATAATTAATTATTTAGAAATAGTAATAACACTATATAATATAATTAAACACCTATATTATACCTAAGCATGCATAATTGTTTAAAAAAAAATTGCATAAAACCATAATGGGTGATTTAATTGTAGGAATGATTTTCGTTATGAATATTTTTTTGTTCATATGGCAATTATTTATTAACAGGTAAGGAAAGGTTTCCCGTGTAGTGACGGGTAAAAATACCCACTACGCCATATCTTTCCGTGGGTGTCGTAAGAGGCGACATAGGGAAACTGAGACAGAAGATGGGCGCAGCATCTTTCTTGTGGGATGGGAAGATGGGAACAGCAAATTACAATAAAAAAACTGCGGTTGCCAACCCGCCCGCCAAGCGTGGTAACTATGGCAATATAACCCCCATGATAAAAGTAACAAAAAGACTGCCCCGCTATTCCTGGCAACGTTGGTGACTATCGTAACGGCGGGGCAGGGGGTGCTAAGAATCTCTGTGGAGGTTCGGTTGCCACCTAAGACGACTCGACCTAGAAACATATAACGCACGCACCTTGATGACTGACGAGAAGATCCTGGAGCTGGAATAAGAGATAGACAAGTTGCGCTGGGATATTTTAGGATTATATGAGGTCCGAAGAGAGGGGGAGGATACGGTAATCCTCGAATACAGCAACTTGCCAAGCAAATCACCGAGAGGGCGACCATCATATCCCAAGGAGGTGTCGGATTTATTGTCCACAAGTCTCTCGTTACCAACGTTGTAAAGATTAAGAGTGTGACGATGAGGGTTGCGAACCTTATACTCAGAATCATAAAACAGTATTCGTTGAAGGTCATACAGGTTTACACACCAACCTCGGCACATCCCGATGCGGAGGTGGAGAAAATGTACGAGGACATCTCTAAAGCCATATATTCCTCCAAAACCCACTATACGGTGTTAATGGGAGACTTCAACGCAAAACTAGGCACAAGAGCGACCGGCGAGCTGAGGGTAGGGAAATTTGAAAAAACAGGGCGACGGAACCCAAGGGGTCTAGCAGCTGGCTGATTTCATGGAGAAAGAGGGACTGTTTTTGATGAACTATTTTTTCCAGAAGCGGCCCCACAGGAATTGAATCTGGTCAAGCCCCGACGGTTCGACAAAAAATGAGATTGACTCCATTATGACGACTAGACGGCAACTGTTCAGTGATATCTCAGTGATCGCGAGGATGAAAACTGGTAGCGATCACCGAATGGTTAGAGACACTAATCAAATCAACTCTAATCTAATGAAATCAACGCTCCGTCCCCCTCGTGCTCTGATCCAAAGTTCCGAAACCTTTCAGCTCGAGTTACAAAACACAGTGCCTAGAAGATTGCAATGCAGGGGACAATATGAATAACAAGCTCGTGGAAATTGACCGGAGTTAATTTTTGTAAGATCCGCCGCAAAAGAACACAAAAACTTTCCGATAACACTTAATCTCATGGCTGTTAGACGGGAAATGAAACTGCAGTTTTCAGTAGATTTGATAGCATACAGGCAACTGAACAGACAGATCTCCAAAAGCATGCGGCGGGACTTACGCATTTTTAATACTGCTCATATTGAAGAAACGATCGAGCGGAACCAGGGCTCCAAAATCTTTACCAGAGATCTGTTTGCCAGAAAGAGCCAACTGTCGAAGCTGAAGACCAAATGTGGCAGCAACGTTTCCGGGACACCTGAGATTTTGAGTGAGATTGAGAGGTTCTATGTCCAGCTTTACACATCATCATTGGAGCCACACGCAAATGTGTATAACGATCCAAGAGCAAGTCTTATCCGACACTACTCCGATGAAATCCCGGACGTCAGTCTGAGCGAGATTAGAATGGCTCTCCAGCACCTTAAAAATGGCAATGGGCGAGGATGGAATTACAGTAGAGCTTCTGATAGCGTGTGGGAAACCGGTACATGAAGTACTTCAGAAGCTCTTCAATTTCGTCTTCTATGGTGGAACTACTCTGGAGGTATGAAGCAGAAATGCGGTGGTCTTGTTCTTCAAGAAAGGCAACAACGCTCTCTTGAAGAACAACAGACCGATTTCCCTTCTGAGTCACGTCCACGTGCTGTTTTCGAGAGCTATTACGAATCGTCTCGCACACCGACTCGACGACATCCAGCCTCCCGAACAATCCGGTTTCGGAAAAGGCTTTAGCACCATAGACCACATACATACCCTTCGGCAAATTGTACAGAAGACCGAGGAGTACAATATGTGACTAAGTCTTGCGTATGTGGAATATGAGAAAGCTTTTGATTCCGTCGAAATTTGTTAAATTAGTTAAGTTAAATTCTTAACTTAATTAGAACAAGAAATAATAGAATATGTAAAAAGATAAGATTAAACAATTTCTTTTAGGAATGCATATTATCTTTAACTTCCATTTTGTTCGGTATAGTCCTTATCGTTCTTAAGTGATATATTATCAGAGACGGCTTAAAAGGTGACTCTAACTATAAATATTGTACAGTGTAGCAAAGATAGTGCTCTTAGATAGAAGGTTCAGTCAGGTGTAACTTTAAAAACATCTTTTCTTTGTCCTTGCTGTATTTATAAGTCGCGTAGGAGGTGAAAGCGTCGCCTGTCCTTTAGATTTATCCTCATTGAATTCTTTCCTGTATATTGGGTGGAACTGGTAACAAATCAGTTGCCGAACCATTGTTATTGTTAGCTTACGAAATCTTATATTTATTCTTACTATAAGTTTTAAAGTAGTAAATAATCCATGTACGGTATATACTTCATTCACTTTTTTAAGTCGGATATTGAACAGGATATATTGTCAATAATTGTGAGAGATTGAATAAAACTACTTTTACGGATTTTTTCGCGTTTAATTAACTTATTTATCTTATTTTTATTAATTGCCGACGTTTCGGGTGCTTTACAGCACCCGTGGTCACGGGGGACTGAGGTGATTGACGTCCCGATGTCAGAGTTAACCAGGAGTACCCTCAGCTTTTTTAATTATTAGTTTTGGTCCGATCTACGTAGAATGAACTTATTGTGTCTTGAAGTCTTGCAGTGGTATGCTTGGGTGTAGTTTTCATTTTATTAATTACAGGATCCCAAGCAGGTGGTAGTACCCAGCCTCCCTCTCTATTGAAATTGAATGGTTTTTAATTTCAATAGCCTCACGTATCATCCTTTGCAGGAATCGATGTTCCTTCGCGAGAATTTGTGTTTATCAAATCTAATGTAACGGCGGGTGCCTTGTAGGATATGATACGATAGGATATGATGTGATATGGAAGTCTGCAGTTTGTAATGTGTAGTGTTCGCGTAAATATTTAACAGTGGTAGAGCCACGCGGCGGCTTTTGCTGTCGCACGGATGGGCCGGCTCGAACCGGGGTGGTACCATGACCTCACAGAATACCAACGTGAAGTAGAGGTTTACCTCTGCGTTTCGCTTGATGAGTGCACCTGCACTCGGCCACCTGGCCGGAGGCCCTTTTTACTGGAAATGAGGCATTCTATCTTAGTCCTCACGGGTGACAACGCATCTGCATTTTGATTCGCAAACGAGGATAGATGTAGATGTCTATGGGCCGCAGCAACCACTTACCATCAGGTGGACTGTGTGCTCGTTTGTCACCCTTATCTTATAAAAAAAAAAATATAAGAAATCATTAATTTAGAGATATTAGTTTCTTTAATAAAAGAAGATACTGATATTATTATCGTATATTTGTAATAACTCAAAATGGAATTGCAATCACTTCTTTTAAATACAGACCTAGTTTTAGGAACCGGTGGCGTTTCTCGACTTTTATAGTGCTTAAGATCTATTAATGTTATATTTAATATACATATAAAAGTATAACAATGATGGCCTAAGTCTATCTCACATAAATATGACGCTTATACACGTACTAAGGAAACATTGACAGTGACTTTTAGGAACCTTACATTGTAAACAGTAGAATGGGAATAACATCTGTTTTAGTGATCGTAGGATTGAAAAAAAAAGTTTGAACAGGCGCCAACAATTACTACACACGCTAAAAAACTTCACTTTTAAATAAATTAAATAAATCAAATAGTCACAATTTTAGATTACTTGATGTGTTACCTGTTATAAAAATTTATTGCGAGATATTCCTTTCGACCTTGTTTACTATCACAGGAGAAAATAAAAAATATAATATTATGTATGTTTATATTCTGCATTAATCACCTTTTTTAACTTTAGAAAAAGAAGAACATAATTCTTTCTACAGCTTTTACTGGCGAAATTTTTATTAAAAATATTCGCTGTGTAGTAGTGGTGGTAAACTTTGTTGATGTTCCTGTTAAAAACAACATTTCAAGCATTCGTTATCATTATCGCCTAAATACAAACAAATAAAACACTCGTCTTGAATTTTATCACATTTGCTAATCTTTAAAGAATTATTATTATTATGTAACAATAAGCTGTTGGATTTTGCGTATTTATTAATTTTACATCCACTAAGTTAAGTGAAGACATTTATTAAAATATTCAATATTCATCACTTTATGTTACAGTGTAACTTTTACACATGTAGATAAGCAAATAATAATTAAAATAGTGTTAAAGTTATATTTTTTCTTTTTAATAATAAATAATGTGCTTAATATATGCAACACTTTTTATTAACATTATCATAAATTGTAAAATTATTCAATGTGTTAATTTGGGTGAATAATGAAATTAAAATGTTCAATAATTCAAAAAAGCTTTTCGCCCAACGTGGGGCTCGAACCCACGACCCTGAGATTAAGAGTCTCATGCTCTACCGACTGAGCTAGCCGGGCTGATGTGTACTTGTTTTAATTTTCTATACAGGTATTGCGTTCCTCTGAGTACAAAGTGTATCAATGGTTTTGTAATTTTATCATTGCTTAATTCCCATGGTTGTCTTTTATAACAAACATCATTAAATATTAGATTTAACTAAAAACTCATTCAATATTATCATCACTAGTCCACCGCTGAACATAGACCCCCCCCCCCCCCAAGAAATGCCACAAAGCACAGTCCAGAGCATTCATCTACTTCCTGCATCTTTTACTATACGGTCACTCCATCTAGTGGGAGGTCGCCCTACTTCACTTACCGATACGCGGCTGCCACTCAAGAACCTTTCTTCCTACAAAAAGCTCGTTGTTTCTGTTTTTATTCATAATATTATCTATTTTGTAATGTATAATCTACACGGCGGAACGCTGTTAACGCGTGTCATAACCGCAATAAGCGAAATTTTTCAAACACGTGTTACCTTGTTTTAATGAAAATTTCACAACGATAAATCTCTTAATAACTGTGATTATTACTTTAAAGTCTTTCACTGTTTTAAAATGCGCAAACCTTTACCTTACAAAAGTCACGTAATAATTTTGCTTTAAATGTCAACAATGTTAACTATTTTTTGCAATAGAGGCTAAAATTGTACTCTTAATGGAATTAGCGGGTCGTCGTCATTGACCTAAATTATCATCGTCATGCGTGTCAGTATCCAACCTACAGTGGCGACGCTTTGATCTCGCTGTTGGATGAGGTTTTGTATTGCTATTATTTCGAATAGACCCACTCTTACGCCTGTAAGGTAATATGATGTAAGCAAGATTCTGACGAGTGCTTTACACGTCCAACAGATAGAGAGAGAGAGAGAGAGAGAGAGAGTATGTACTTAAAGGTCGCGTTCAGCAAAGCAGCAAGAACTGACTATTCTTGACATTATTATCACTTGTAATCACAGTAGCATAATGATGTGATTACTATGAACTTAGAAGAAGAAAGGCTTAAATTCGAATATCGAATCACCGACGTATATTCCTTGAAGGCAATATGCTTTTTTTATTTCTATAAAGGGGGTGTTTGCTGGGTTATCTTATTTCTATTATAATATAAGGGGGTGACAAGTGAAAGTCTCCGGTTCTTTACACTCACCATACGAAACACAGCAGCGTCGAGCTGCTATTTCATGCTGGTATTCTGTAAGAGCGTGATCCTGCCCTGATCGAGCCGAAGCATTCATGCTACATCCATAATATAGCTGCAGCGTGGCCACGTATAAAACTTTTACATTTATTATATTTCTATAATATTCAAAATAATTGTATAAACACTTTTGAAACGAAACACATATTTTGACAGAAATGTTCAAAAAAGTTGCTCTTAAAGAGATTTACGTATACAAACATAAGAAAGATTTATCTCACTCATATCTGCCACGATTTGTTAAAAGTTGTTCTTTCACCTGTAAGAAGCTACAATTTTCCCTGTCATTTCCCTTAGTCGGTCTTTACGACACCCACGGGAGTAAGTAAGAAGGATTGTCCTACGCCTACTCTACACAGCAACATTACGCGACACCATTAGAAGAGAAAAAAGCATTAAAAGCCTTTAAAATCACATATAATTTTTCAAATATAATCAAACTACAACAACAACCATTGATGAATAAAAATTGTGTAAAGAAATGCTGTGGAAAACATTTTACTCCTTTTTACTACGTCCTTTCAATTATTAATATTTTGGTATTTGTGTAACTAAACTGACAGTTGACAAGAGAGCTAAGTTTAATTAATATAAATAAATTTACAGACAGTAAAATAATTAGTGTAACATGTTTGGATTAGAGAACATTCTATATTTATGGTTAAAATTAAAGTACAAAGAAAAGAAATGAGTAAGAAACAAGACACTAGGTAGAAAGCAAAACAAATTATTGAAGTAGAAAAAAATGTTGCCATGTGCTATTTCAATTCATTTTTGTTGTAAAATAAAGCTGAATTTCACAAACAAACCCGTGGAGTATGTTTTTAAAAATAGTTGAATGGAACTCTACTAAACATAGAGGCACACAATTCATCGTGACGCTTGTGTGATAAGATCGGAAGTAATCTATGATGCATTTTTGGTAACAAGGAGAAAATCACAAATTAATACGAAAATCAAAACTGTTTTTACATGAATTATTTAATGAAATAAATTGTCTCCCGCTGAGATAACAGTCTTTGAATTACCAGTACTTACCAGTGTTTATTAATAAAAACAGACATTAGATATAATTATTATATTTATAATAAAAATTGTGTACTTGTTCTACTTTTAACGAAAAATTGCGTACTGTATGTAATAAAAGCTTCTACAGACATTAAGTGGATACAAGTATCCACTAGAATACACTACCTCATATTATCAGTAAACAGGAGATGTCAGCAGCATCTTCCTGATAAAAGCTCAAAATAATAAATAACTGCGGTTGCTAACCTGCGAGACAAGCGTGTGTGACTCACCTGATGGTAAGTGACTGCCGCCGCTCATGAATAACTGCAACACCAGGGGAATTGCAGATGCATTGCTGGCCTTTTACCTAAACAAGTTTTTACCTAATCATTTTAACGCAACACGTGGCATTTAAATAAGTTCCCGAATAGGGTGTTGACCCTCGTAATATACAATCGTTTTCATAACATGACGTTTTTATATTTAACGAAATTAATTATGACCTAAAAGTAGCGTCGTAATTAATATACGTTAGTCAACTTCTGCAGATTGCAGACGGCGATAACATGCTTATCCATACGATTCCATGAAATTCACGTTCAACTTTGTACATTCATACTTGTTTATAATATTGTAAAGGCATAATGAAAAAAACTTTATAAATATGTCCACTAATGCTTAGCCTGTGTAATTATTAACGACTTCAAAGTTCTGATGTTTTAAATAATATACTCTTTCGACGCATTCGACGTTCAAAATTATATACACGAATTTACTTACAATATATACATTATACAATATTCATCCAATTATCAATGTAATAAAAAGTAAATCCGACTTCAAAAATCCAACACCGAAAATATTAATTCTTATAGTTTACTAATGTAATATTATAATTATTCGAAGAAAGTGCAGAATACGTGGTCTCATCAACTTTGTTATACTTTAAATAGATAGCATTGCCAAGCAGTACAAATCACTCGATGATGTTTTCTGTAGGGCAAATCCCATTAATTATCAGGTAACCTATAAGTAAAAATAGATGTTAACACTTCCTTTTTTTTATAGGATAGGGTGACAAACGAGCACACAGTCCACCTGATGGTAAGTGGTTACTGTGACCCATAGACATCTACATCTATCCTCTCAACTCAAGATGCAACTCAAGATGCATCTATCCTCTCAACTCAACCTAACTCAAGATGCAGATGCGTTGTCACCCGTGAGGAATAAGATGGAATGCCTCTTTGCCAGTAAAAAGGCCCTCTGGTTCTCTACACTCACCATACGAAATAATCAATCGAATCAAAACAATCAATCAAAACCATCCTTGTGTTAGGAATCAAAAACCAATATTAATAGGTAATTAACTCCAGTCACAGGTACCTTGTGTTTATATCGAAGATGGAAAGCAGTGATTTCATATTCTTACATTCGTTATATTACGATGCTATAATGTGAGCAAATGACGAATTTGGTTACTAGCAGAAAGCATTTTGTTAAGTCAATGCCTACTTTCCTGTGTGATCCATAAACTTTGATATTTTTTAAATTAAGATAAGCGATCGATATGGCCTACACACGTATTAAGTATCGTATACATTGCATATATGGTATTAATATGTTTTTTTATTGTAGGATAGGGTGACAAACGAGCACACAGTCCACCTGATGGTAAGTGGTTGCTGCGGCCCATAGACATCTACATCTATACTCGTTTGCGAATCACAATGCAGATGCGTTGTCACCCGTGAGGACTAAGATGGAATGCCTCTTTTCCAGTAAAAAGGGTCTTCGGTTCTCTACACTCTTTTACGCTGGTATTCTGTGAGAGCGTGGTCCTACTCCGGTCGAGCCGACCCATTCGTGCTACAATTATACTACTAATATAGCTGCAGTATGGCTCTACCACGTAAAAAAACGTTAAAAAATGTTAATACCACGTAAAAAATATTATGCCAACGTTTGTTGTTTTGCTAATCCAAAACTAATTATAAATTACGATGCTGCTACAAAAATTTTGGTATGATCATAAAGAACGGCGCACAAAAATTTTGTAAATTCTTATTGTACTGTTCAGTTTATTAGCGACCAGTCTTCACCGTACGTTCGGACCGGAAACTGTCTTATGGTTTAAATATAGAACTGCAGACAGAGATGCATTTAAAAGCGCATTGTATGCATGAGTTTGACCCATTCTTACTAATATCTTTGTTTGAAGACTAAAAACCTTTAATAATCAATGCAAACTAAAATGAAAAGAAGTTGATAAAGTGTGGGTGTAATAGGAGAATTATTTTAAAAGGCGCTTATACACTGGACTGCGTTATGTTTTAGGTATTTTAAATGTGTTCTAGATAACGTAAATTTCATTCAATCTGATGTTAAAATCTGTTCAAAGTATTTTATTAATACATCAAAAGTTTAGTTACATTCTACTAAAGGTCCACCGCTGAACATCGACCTACCACATAAATTACTTCATAGGGTATAACATACTTGCCCGGCTTGGCAGGCAATTTGACAAGTGCAATTGTTTATTTTTAGTTCTTATTAGGAAGACGCTGCTGCTCACCTCCTGGTTTGTTTGTCTTCGATCCCTCTTACAACACCTTTACGACATAGAGTAGTTCTTAAATCTCCACTAAAAAAAAATTAAGATGTCAATCGTCTAGGTACCAAATAGAAAACAATTGAGGTCATGTACAAGGACAACAGAGATACGGTGTGAATATAAAACAAGTACCGTATAATCGACAGACTATCTACGTTGTTATAAGTAATAACTGAAAGACAATTTTATACTTGAGAATAATAGCACGCCTGCTTTAGAATCAGTATTCACCTATGAATGCCCATTGGGTGGACGTGAGGTCCGGAGAGCATTCGGTTCGATATTCCGGTGAGTCATACTTCGTATCCGTTCGAAGTTGTAGACATGGCTGGTAATCACCTTTACGACGTTACTGTAACAGTTGCGTCAAGGAGATTAAATTAGTTGATAAAAATCCAAATAAAGACTCTTTCTAGGGTACATATTACATAATATTCATTATCTAAATTTGTATTCATAATGCCGGCAGTGGGTCACCTACATTTAAAATATTTTCTACTGAACTTATTATGTGGTATGGGCGTTGCACTTTTAGTTTTGGCACTATTTTTCTTCAATTTTATACGATATCACGTAAACGCTAATAATTATAATAAGTTTATAAAAAATCCCTTTCATATAAAATTGCTGTTTTCTTTAATACTGATAGATTGAAATTTGACTTGCACTTGCAATTGCATTGCATTTTTACCTCTTAGATGTTTTGGTTACTCGGCGTTAATAATTTTTTTTAATATGATTTGTGTTTGGTTATGTTAGGTTAGCATGCTTATATGAAATATATAACCATGAAAAAAATTCGCTTTAAATTGCAGTATGAGTCCATCGTGACATTAATACTGTATGTGTATGGATCAAGTACCGCAAATTATAGCACGGCGCGTTTTTTGTTTGATCGCTTCCGTTCTGAACTTGTTGACTTCTACATAAAGCCCCATGTAAGACCGGAGACTGAAGTCAATAATGACGAATTTAAACTTAAAGTGGAAGTTAATCTTATATAAATATATCTATACGTAATTTAATTTTCTGTCCATCAACAGATAGTCTGGAAGGGATCGCTTTTAGCTATAAGGTTGCCCAATCCGCAACTCATATTACATATATAAGACGCATATTCTTGTTATTTGTATTTTTATTTAGTGTACAAATAAACTTGTTCATATTATTTTATTATATTTGGAGATTTATCAATCCACGCTATAGTAAGCTACAAATATAAAACACAGCTGAATATATGTGATCAATTTACATGGACTTAATCTTTATATATAAAAATTACGTGTCACGTTGTTTGTCCACGATGAACTCCTAAACTACTGAACTGATTGCAATGAAATTTTGCACACTGTGTGCAGTTTGGTCCAACTTGAGAGATAGGATAGTTTTTATCCTGATAAGTGACCCTCAATATTTCTTATTACGAATTTAATAATGTTTATAGGACACAGGGTCGTCGAAGAGGGCATAACAACGTCTGCCTGGTCAGCTAGTAATATATAAAATAAAGGAGAGTAGATTACGTATGGAGTTATTGAAGGATTTGCGCCAACTTGTGTCCAAGCTTCACTTAATTTCTTGAATAGGTAAATGTGTTGAATATTTCTCTATAATATTTATTATTTTTTAATATTTATTATTCTATAATTAAATACATATTAAAAGAAGACCAATTTGTGTTTTGACTTTGATAGATGATTATTAATTCTGGGCAGTAAGATCACGATTGGAAACATACCGGAACAAGTTAAAAGATCATCAACTATGTGTCATCTCAACTAGGTGGATTGATAACAGGTTGGTGTAAAGAGGTGTAAAAATTTAAAAGAATCATATGAAAGAAAAAAAACATTTTGTCTTAAGTAAATAGGACATATTAGACCTCCAAATCCTAATGTCAATAATATGTCAGTATTCTTCTATATAGGGTTATTTTGTAATAACCAGCCATATTTACAGATAAGATTCAGAATAAGTAATATAGGCAAATGGTGAAAATTAATTAAAAAAGACTCTCAAACATTCTATTCATCTTATCTTTTAAATTCATAATGCGTGGTAATGTATTATTTTCACCGATTGTCATTCATAAATATCTAACGCCTACTATTTTACTACGCACGCACACATTCGTAAGGGTCGATCGGTCAGCAAAAACGTTATAAATTAAAGCGCACACAGAAGAAGATTACTAATCACATTCAGCTTAGGATAATTTACATAGTTAAAAGTAGAAACATTATTTACTTGTATTTTCAAAAACTGTAACAACGGTATATCATTATTCTTATATTTTTACTTAACTTTAAAATTTGGCTACTTTTTGGAATATAAGCCTCTATAATAAGCTACTAACTGGCAAGACTATAATATGTAAAATGTATGATATAAAAGGAAAATAATGCTCCTTTGAGACTCTTTAGATGTAATTACACTAAATTTATTAAAACGTTGACCCATACAAATTGATACTAAATGTCTACCCTAAATAGCAGTTTTTGGGACCAACTACAAAATCAACGACTAAATCGCGTGTAAGTTTAAACGAAACTCATTAGGAGTTAACTAATTCAACCTCGAAAAGCTCTATCTCTTCAGAGTTAATTGATATAATTTAGTTAAACCATAGAATACAGCATTTGCATAGGTAACTTTTATTTAGATGGCATGGATTCTCCGATAGTTCTGTTTTCATAAATAATGCTTCACAATGGAATACAAACAATAGATAACATGGTAAGCTGTGGTCAGCTGTACTATGAAAGTACAGCTTGCCATACCTCGAATTAAATTTATAAAAAAGAAAAACAAAGAACATGTGTCTTTAAGGCATTCTACTATTAATATGAGCTAATGGCTCTAGCCTAAGGTATGAAATAATATCTAATAGTCCCTGCTAATTCAAATTTATTTGTTTCATTTATTTATATTTTGTATATTTAGAAAGTAAGATAAATTTAAAAGATTTTCGAAACTAAGCCTTACTATTAAGGCAGTAAAATATTTTTTTGCATAAATGTCGTATCAGTAGATCTTCAAAACAGTTCTTTCATTATTTATTTAAGCACATTACACAGTTGACTTCTTAACAGTAGAGCCCAAGGAATTAAATATAGATAATATTTAGTGTATCTCTGAACATATTTATATCATATATATTTGGAAAGTAAGAAAAATTTTAAAGATATTAGTTGTCATAGCAAATCTTTTATTATTAGTCTATGGGCATACCACGGCTCAGCCTATCTTAAAAAGGGATGACGTGTTTTTATTTTTTATAAAAGTCCCTTTGCACGTCCTCGCATAAAATTGTAATCACGATGGTATCAGTTTAGGTTTTGTGATATTTTTATAAGTTTTTGTCACAAATGTGTCGGGCATTCTCTTCGTGCTATGTCACAGTCGTCAGGTTTCTTTAACTCTGTACGTTCACCGCAGCAGTCAACGACATTACGACGATATCTCACAATCTATTATAGGCTACATTATGTGCGTAAAAAAGGTCAGAACCGCATAACCAGTTTTAGAATTAATGCTTGCTCTATGTAGTAGGTCTGTATCCTTGTTATAGTGGCCGGGCACCCTTAAAAGTGCAAACAGCATTCTCGTTAACAGTCGTTTTATATGGTCAAGTTTATTTCTCGGTAGCGTTTGTCTTTAAGCAATCGTATTTCATAATTTTACGTTTCCTCATCAATATTTATGGTATGGAATAAATATAAGTCGTTCATACCAAACAAATGACGTTTGCAGGAAAACATACTGTGACATTTGAAAACGGTTATAAAAGAACGAACTATTTAAATTTATCTATTTTGCTAATATTATAGATTTATTTTATACAATGAGGATGACAAACTAGCACACGGTCTACCTAATGGTAAATGGATGTTGTGGCCCATAGATACTCGTATATACGTACATCTATCCTCGATTGATGAATCAAAATGCAGATGCATTATTATCCCTGAGGGTCTCCAGTTCTCTGCTCTTACGATATGAAATACAGCAACATTAAGCTGCAATTTTATGCTCGTATTCCGTGAGATCGTGGTTCTACACCTGTTAAATCGACTTACTCGTTCTGAAACCATAATATAGCTGCAGCATGGCTCTGGCACGTTAAGATGTTTATTTAAGTTTTTGAAGTTATACTTCTTTTGGTGCGTTTGGGAAAAATGATAAGAGTGAATTTTTACGGTACGCGCGCACACCGACAGCTAAAAAAGACACCATGCATGAAGTTGTTACGATGCGCGTGTACACTGTCACCTAAAACCCGAACACTTCAGTGGGTAAGATTCCTCTCAAGTTTTTTTTGTTTTGTTTCGCTAAAGAAGTATAACTTCCTACGTGTGTACATATTATGTACACACACACCCTTTTTTTATTTGCTTTCTTCTCTTTGTCACCTCGTAAACAGTCCACAGCCGGAAATATATACTACTAGCTGGCCAGGCAGACGTTGTTCTGCCCTTTCCGACGGCCCTTCCCGTGAATAAATCCTTAAATTCGCAATAAATAAATATTGAAGGTCACTTGTCGGGATAAAAAGTATGCTATCTCTCAAGTTCAACCAAACTGAACACAGTGTGAAAAATTTCATTGAAATCAGTTCAATAGTTTAGGAGTTCATCGCAGACAAACAATGTGACACGTCATTTTTATATATAAAGATATTATCTACAAATTTATATTTACTAGATATCCAGCAAAATAATTTAATGAACATGAAAATAAAAGAAAGAAAACCTACCGATATAGCTACAATCTTTTTCATATTGTTAACTATTCTTAAAAATAGTTGAAATCGGTCGAATTTTGAAGGATGAAACAGTGGAATAGGGGATGACGATTTCGTAAATTTTTCATAGATATAATCCGTCCGAGTGTCGTTGTCTCCCTAGATACTTCGGGCACTGCTCAACAGCAAGGAATCGTTAAAAACTTATTCTTCAAGTTTAAGCTGTTGGAACAACTTTTTACAAATTTTATTGAGCTTATTTTTCTACTTATTTTTATATATTATTTCCAATGTTTTGAGCACCCATGGTCACGGGGGAATAGAAGTATTTCTAGACCAGATGTCATAATTAATGCCCCCTGCGTTCAGATTTTAATTATTTATTTTCGATCAGATCTTCGCAGAATGAACTAACAGTGTCTTGAAGTCTTGAGGATCCGAAACAGAATGTAACGCCCAGCCATATTCTCTATTCTCTTTTATTGGTTTAGCGGGATATACTCGTAAATCTAAGAACAAGAAAATTGTAATACATATTTTAAGTGAATCCGTCCGCACCGAAACAAAAAAACACTTTGTCTTCGTCTACGTTGGAGTAAGTTTGTCAGTCGATCTACACCACAGCTTTTCCCTTACTGTGTTTTGTTTTTGTTATACCAGTCAACAAGCCACTATTTCTTATTAGATACTATAAGGTAGCAATTTTTTAGCAATTTATGTGACCCGTCCAGTTCTTTTTGGTTTCCGTTGTCTCGTACAAAGAATCTTCATAAAGTCATTCATTCCGTTTTTTCTAACGCGTTACAATTACAACATCGAATAATTTAGCGTTTCTGACCGTATTAAATATTAATAATGAAATTGCCATATATTTTTGCTCTACCGTTACGGGTATAGAAAAATACATACAAAATACTACCGTGTACTGACGGTGTACAAATTTACTACCCCATATAGACCCGTAAGTGTAGTAAGAGGCGAGAGCGGGAAACTGAAATAGGAGATGGGCAGTAGCATCTAAATGAAAATTACTCAAAGTAATGGAAAATATGGTAACCAACCCGCCCGCCAAACGTGACAAATATCCCCCTTATGAGTTAATCTATGGAAGAGACTTATGTTCAGCAGTGGACTTTTGGTTAAGAAACAGAAACAGAAACCTTTTTATTCAATATAGATTATAAACAATACTTATTGAAAGTCACTCATTTGTTTAATTACCATTGGTTCGAAAAATAAAACCTCTGTCCTGGGAAGAACCAGCAAGAAACCCAGCGGGACTTTCTTTTAAATAACAGCTTACAATCATGTATCATACACTAATTAACAACACAACAAATTAGAAATAGCTTGGTAGCGATCACCTCATTTCCAGGGGTCATTATCATCCATAAATTCTTTAATATTATAATAATTATACAAACTTAGTTTAATAAAGTTATTGAACTTTGAGCAGGTCAAATTTTGTATATTTTCTGGAATTTTGTTGTAAAAGCGTATTATAGTGATGCGCGATTTGTAATGATGATGATGTTGATTGCAAAAATAATTGAGCTATACGGGGCATTTAAAAATACTTTAGACTCACATTATATACCTAAGAGTTTTCTGTTTTGACTTATCATTAGATAGGCCTAGTAAAATAATCAAGAGATTTTACGTAAGGAAAATTTTTAATCTGTGATTTGGACTATGTTAAGATACTAACTGGCTCGGGAAAGGTTTTTCTGCACTTTCCGTTGGATTTATGCTTATGCGATAAACTTATAAATAAGCTTGGCTATATTGTCAGGAACAATGATCAATCTCACCACACCCAAACTAGAAAACCAATTATTTGTTTCTAATATTGGCACCGCCGCTATTTTGCACTTATACCTCATAATTACAACTCTATAACTCATAACATGTTTTAACCACCTGGCCCTACAGCCATAATAGTTTTTTGTAGAATAAGGGTTACAAGCGAACGTACCTTCACCTGATGATAAGTGGATGATGTGGCCCATAGACATCTACATCTATCCTCGATCAAGAATCAAAATTCAGACACGTTATCTCCCCTGAGGACTAAGATAGAATGCGAGTATTAAGGGTGTCCAATTCTCGATACATACCATACGAAACAGCAGCATTAAGCAGTTATTTTACTCTAGTATTCTGTGAGAGCGTGCTCTTTCTTCCGACCGCCGACCCGTTCGTGCTACTACTATAATATAGCTCTGCCACGTATAAGTAGTTATATAAAGTTACTCGTAATTTATGTAAAGTTATACATTTTTATAATTACCGAGCGTGCACCAAGTTTAACAACGTTGTTAACGCCAGGAGCACGCGACTTGACTTGTAAGTTCACCCGTGACGGGACACATTTTGCATAATTTATTATAAGGAACGTTGTTATCTCAGTTGTTGCTTACTTTACAAAGTCTCTACTGTTTTAATCAAGTTCAACTTGTCTAAATGGTTAATGGATGCACTCTATATGCATAGTGTGCTGTTCGTACTAATTAATTGTATAGCTAATGTCTGTATTAGAATGATGAGTATTATACTTTGCTTTGACACGTCAAAGATTATACCACCATTGCCATTACAGCTTATAAACAGTCCACTGCCGTACATAGGCCTTCCACAGAGTTCGCCTCAAGCGAGTAGGGGCTAGTTCTCTCGCTTAGCAAGCGAGTTGACAACCGCAGAGATGTTTTCAGCGCAACTACACGGTCATCAACAATTATAATAACTCTATCATTAGCGATATCTGGCCCTATAATTGTGTAGAGATCGTGATGTATCTCTAAAATATTGATCAATGTTACTGATTTCATTTACCTACATTGCTTTTGTAAGGTTTAAAGCTCAGTTCAGACTCCGTTTTACTATTCTGCTATATAGTGAATCAGCTTCACAAGCAAGCTATCCAATACTTTATAATGTTAATAATAATAATAAAAAATCTTTATTCACAAGACAGCCTACAATTACAATAATATGCATGAATTCGTACTCAAGATTTCTGTAGGTGTTTGTGATATATGGCTATTTTTTACAACAACGAATTAAACTTCTACCTCCCGTACTAGTTAGAAACTGTATGACGGCAAAGTAGTTTATAGTATAGAATAGTGTGAACGTGTCCATAAAAATGAATACTGCGGGTAGTTGTAAGAATATTCACTACTCCATATTGTCCAGTTGGTTTCGTAAGAAGCGAAAGAGGCTTCCTATTTACACAAAATAAAAGCTAAAAACGCAACTATGGCAAATACAAAAGTAATTATAGTTTCAACTTGATTAGATTGCTTTAAGCTAAAGTTGTCTCAGCGTTGTCGTGGCGGTATAAAAATTTCTCTGCTAACAGCTGAATAAAAATAAAATACGCTTGCCAAGCGTAACCTCATAGCATTGCCTCTATTAGGAAGTCTATGGGGGAAGGCATGTCCAAAAGTGGATTTGATAGACTGTGAAAGTTACGGTGACGGTTACTGACTTCAGTGAGTGATTTAGCTGTCAGTAAACTAGACTCATTAGTCCTAAGGTTTAATACTGCCTACGTTATATTATTATTCCTTCAATCCTACTGCACCAGCGTCACGCAATAGTACACACGTAACGTTGAGCAGGTACTACATTTTGCGACAATGGTCATAGAGAAGGAAAATGTGCTTAGAACTCTATTCCGGGTTCCGTCTCTACCGTGCCGTACTTTTCCTATTAAACTGAAACATGAGTTCATAGCAAAGACACATTCGTACTTTCCCATGCTTGATTCTGGCCCAAAAATTGAACTTGGATTGGATCGAATCTTTTGTAGCTCATCTCTCATATGTATATAATAATAAATAAAATAAAAATAAAAATAGTTTATTCAGTAAATGATCATACATTAATTATAACCGGGGACGGGGTCTCCTTTTAAGTATAAAAACTTGTGTTAGGAGACTCCGCTCTTCCATAGCACTTACATTAACTACTTGCATGACCTTTATACATAATAATTGACTATATAAATTAAGATAATAAAAGTAATTACATTCACGCCAAAGGTGCGTTTATACGCAACGCGTGCGTGCGTGCGTGTGTGTGTGTGTGTGTGTGTGTGTGTGTGTGTGTGTGTGTGTGTGTGCGCGTGTGCGCGCGCGTGTGTGTGTGTGTGTGTGTGTGTGTTACAATTAAATTACATTATTTTATGATGCTTAAAAGAGCCTCAGTATCATCATAGCTCTTATGATGTAGTATATAGATCGTAACACCTGAGAACTTGATCTCGGCTCTAATCTGGTGCCGAAATCAAGTTCTCTGGTATTATACTCGGGTGGTGCTCGGGTGAGCACTTAACGAGGGCACTGTCTGAGTTGTTAAGCTACTTTAAGAGGACGTTCGTTGAAACTACAATGACCAACCAGAATCTACGTCACTGCATTATCAGTTTTAACCAACAGGATAATGAGACACACCGTGACGTATGGGAGAAGTTTACGGAAATCCTGTAGAGAGTAAATACCACACTATAATAGAGGTTATAATACAGCTTATAAAATAATGATTCATCATTAGCAAAGTCCACTCTCAACATAGACCTCCTGAATAAATTAACTTAAAGAGAGAGAATATTTGTCATAGTTACCACACTTGACCCTTGTCACCACTTATACTTGAAACTCTAAATCATATTTATTTGAAATTTGGTATTGAGGGTGCGCTTGCGATTCTCCGGCGTTGCCACGACCCGAATAAGGCAGATTAAATTCTGGCAATGTTGTTCCCTGTTATTTGTTTTCTCCTAATTTTATAGAATGAGCTAGTTTGATAAATGCGACATCACTCAAATTATTTATTTATTTGCTTAAAGCGTTTTAATGAAAATTTACCCTAAATAAAACGCGGGTTGAAATATTAACCCGCGTTTATAAATATTCATTAACATGTAAAGTGTGTCAACAAGCTCTAATGGTATTGCGATTTAACATTTACAGTAACAGATTCTCAATGATGTTTTGCTAAGAAGTAGGAAGTTTCAATATTGTACTTACTTTAGATTATGACTTTATCTTTAGTATAAGGAATAGAATTCGACGCCATAGTGAC
The DNA here is from genome assembly GCA_963668995.1 of Parnassius mnemosyne. Classification (NCBI taxonomy): domain Eukaryota; kingdom Metazoa; phylum Arthropoda; class Insecta; order Lepidoptera; family Papilionidae; genus Parnassius; species Parnassius mnemosyne. The sequence continues at coordinate 35,281,511 of CAVLGL010000013.1, read as the reverse complement.
AAGAAACTTGGAGAATGTTATCTAGTTAGTAATAATGTAAAGTTACAGTTCCCGTACTTCCTACTACCGGTCACGGGCCTCCTTTGTTAATCAGGGAGTGATGGAGCTACATTTAGTCCGAGGCGCTGTTAGTGCATTTTGGACTAATCATTTTAAATTTAAAACATTCAGACTTCCGCACAAAAGTTTTACTCTACCACCGAGCACGTGGTAAATTAGTGTTTTAAACACTTTCATTATTGCAATTAACAATTTCATTAATTCCGGTGGAAATTGAACTCGGGTTACATGAAATTTATTGCGAGTGTTTATCCTTAAAACAACTGCAAATCTTTTAAAATAAGAGACTATTATTTTTTCATACATAATAGTTTACGACTTATATCAGTTGAAATACTTAAAGCTCACAATTTCTAAATCCCAACACTAGCGATTTGTACTGGCGCGTTCAAAATTATTAAACCTAGCGCTAAGTTTAGAGCGAGGGTGTGAAGGACCTACCTGTGCCGTCTCGACTGGACTATAAATAAATGTAACGGGCCCACTCTCACTCTCCAGAGGGCGTGACCTGCGGAACAGCTGATGCGTTGCAAATTAGAGCGATACGGTATCGATGCTGTTAACATGCTTATACAAATTATTTTGATACGAAACGTTGTTCGGGTCTGTATTATTTGTTTATTTACATTAAAAATAAACTGTTTATCATTAACGCTAATTAATATAATTAGCGTAAATTTTAAGATTATAACTTGTTACTTTATTAAAAATTTAATTTCAAACGATAGATTAGTGAATTTTATATTAATTTCGAAAAGCGTAATACAATGATATTTTATTTACGCTAATGCTAATTCTACATAATGAGTTTTAAAAAGAAATAAGATTTTTACTTTAAATTTATTTGACACATTTAATAGATTTTTTATTCAGATAAATTTAATGGATAACGAGAGACAGATAGACAGAAAGAGAGAGAGGGAGAGACTTTTTGTCCATATTCCCTATGCCGGGCAAGTGGATTAGATAGCTCAGAGTTCAAACTACCACATTGATAATACTGTTCGAAAAAGAGTTTCTCGTTTACAAGTGTCATACGGCAGCTGTATTTTGGCAGTAGCCCGATGAGTCGACGCGACCGGGGAAGGACTACCTTTAACAGCGAACAATATAAGTATGCAATAGTAGCATAATATTGCTGTGTTTCTAATGGTGAGTATCCTGAGCCATAAACCATTTTTATTGGTAACGAGGTTTTCCATCTTTTACCTCATGGGTGACAAAGCATCTGCAATTTGTCTTGTTCAAAACATTTTGATTCTTAATCGATGATTGAATCCCTTACGAACGTCTTAAGAGAAAATATATGTTTCAAGTCATTATACATGTATAAAAGGTAAATGCTCTTATTTTTTACCCGACTGTCCCGAAAAGAGGGTAATGGTTTTCGAGATTATGTATGTATATATCTATAAGATATATATATAGCATGTTCTGTAGCGGAAACAGAAACAGAAACTTTTTTATTCAATATAGATTATAAATAATACTTATTGAAAGTCACTCTTTGATTTAATTACCACTGGTTCGAAAAAAAACCTCTGCCCTGGGTAGAAGTCCTTTTATTAAATAACAGCTTACAATCATGTATGTTACACACAAAACAAATTAGAAATAGCTTGGTAGCGATCAACTCATTCCCAGGGGCTATTATCATCCATATATATATATAATGCCTAAACAACTTGATAGAATTCGTTAGATTCGTGTTAGTATATAAGTGACATAGGGTATAAAAATATTCTTATTACTGTTTTAACCTTCAGGCTTGTTTACATTAAATCCTAAAATTATTATAGATTTGCTTTTTTTAACACTCATTATTTTAAAAAAATCAGATAAATTTCTTTTATAACTGTATCAAGTATACAAGGCACTTTCAGAAAAAATGCGCATGTGCTTTCTTACTTATGACTGCCATATTATGATTGGCTCCTGGGCCATAGCGTCCACTTAACATTAGGCTGTAAGCCCAATTATAAATTTTTATTAAAATACCGTTATTTTTCAGTCGCCGTAACCTTTTGTCAAGCATAAACGTGGTAGAGCCATGCTTAGACGTGGTAGAGCCATGTAAACGTGGTAGAGCCACGCTCGGCCGGGGAAGGACAGCAACTTAATGCTGCTGTGTTTTGTATGGTGAGTGTAGAGAACCGGAGACCCATTTTACTGGAATATAGGCATTCAATCTCAGTCCTCAGGGGTGACAACGCATCTGCATTTTGATTCTTAATTAATGATAAATGTAGATTTCTATGGGCCACAGCATCCATTTACCATCAGGTGGACTATGTGCTCATTTGTCACCCTTATTCTATATACAAAAAACACTTTTATACTAATTAGCATCATCGCCTGCTTCGTTAGTTTAGTGGACGGTCCCAGGTTCGAATCCCAGGTTGGGCTTAAGTCAGTTATTTAGTTTTCCTGTCGAAAAATCCGCAGAGAGTAGCCCGGAGTCAGGTAGTTAGCGGTGTTTCATCCCCGTGCCTCGGAAAGCATGTAACGCTTTTAGTCCAGCGCCTGATCGTTCTTCGTTCGTGACGGATTACCATCCTATCGGACTGTGAGTGAGGGATTAGAGAGTGCACCTGTGCTTGGGCACACACTCGTGCACTATAATCATGTATGAAGGCTGTCGTGATAGATATGCAGTCTAAATAACATTAATTAACAGAATGCACCGTTTTCATAACAAAATATTTTATAATATATTTTTATATTATTAAAAGAAGGATAGACTTCTTCCTTGCACTTATTTTTGGATTTGTTTAACCTGTCAGAATTCAAACAACAAAAAAGTAATAATAACACACCAATTCCTACATTTTGTTTTGTTTTATTTTGAATTGATCCAATCAAAATATTCTTCATAAGCAAATAGATAGTCAAGACTAAAAAAAGAAGTTTATTATTTTCATTTAAAAAAAAAGAAATCACGAATGGTACTCGTAACATTAGCACCGACAAAATGTTTGTAAAGGTCGAAGCTACCCCAACTTCGTTTTAATGGATAAACCCACCCTGGATTTCCAAAACTAAGGGAGACGGAAATACCCCGCTGTTAATTTATCAAAATATCGTATTCCTAACACCCCATCAGAAGAATAAATGTGTTATAGTAGAAGAGTCATATTGTGTTTGAGGACTAATATTTGAATAGATTCAAAAGCTTTTTTGCATCCGGCTCCGATAAAGTACATTTGCATAGGGCACAGGATGAGCTTAGTGATATTGCATATAAGCTTGGCAACTTTAATAATAATAATAATAGTCATTTATTTCAGGCTTTTTTACACCCATTTATATACCCAAATATCAATAAATATTACATGTTAGAAACAAAATGAAATTATAATTATAAGGATACAATAAATAAGATAGAGAAAAGACAATTCAACTGTAATCATAGGTTAATACTAAAAATACTAAAATTGCCCCCAATAGGGAGTTCGCTCTATCTATTTACAACTATAGCAAATATCCTAAATATCCTCCTTCATTTCTATCTATGAGGAGGCCTGTGTTCAGCAGTAGGCTTAATAGGCTGAAATGAATGAACAAAATGAATATTGTGTGTTGTAGTGCGGTTGTGTTAATACTTTTGCACTGGAAAAGCTAATCACCACTCTGTGAAATTTGGAATTGACATATCCGGACCAATCAATTTGTCACTAGGATCGCGTTTGTTATTTATGAATTTTATATTTAAGATATGTACATATGGTATCATATGGTGTTGTACATTTTCTATAAAATGTACAACACCATATGAAACGTATTATTTCAAACAATATATTGTCATTTTATTCCCCAAAAAACACGGCCAACAAAACGAACTCAGAAAGTGTACTAAGAATAAAGATATATTCGCCTTCATATATATATAATTACCTTACACTAGTAGTAATAAAATTAGTAATACTATAATTTTTTCCTATATTATAGACTGTACATCAGCATTATTCAATGGATGGCTCACAATGTACACCATGGCGGGAAGCACAATCGATTGACGAGGTCATCGACACAGGAACTGACCTTTGAGCGGCTCAGCTGATCGTACACTGTTTAATTTTGATGATAACACCAACGAAAGTTATATTATGCATTAATAATAAAAATAATAGAAAATATTTTAAATAATGTATGTTATTATAATGTCATATCATAATCATAAACACTCCCGCCTGTAACCCAGAGTGGTAGGCAGAGACTATGGACTTCCATTTTTCGCGATTGTACACCTCTCTATCGCCTCCTTTACATCCATATTACTTAAGCATACATGCTCGTCGTTTAACGGTACTCTTAATTTGGCCCATCTTCAATATATGACTAATTTGGTCGATAAACTTCCGTCGCGGGTGTCCTCTAGATTTAAATTTACTTTGTCACTCTTTTCTCATTCATTCTTTCTATATGATATATGTGAGAAGGACCACTTTGGTATGGTGAGTTAGATAACCTGAAACCCTTTTGAGCCAACTTCAAAAAAAGGTGAAGATCTCAATTCGAGTAGTTTCTTTTTTTTGTATGTATGTTACTCGATATCTTTATCAATTTTGGACCGAATTTATTGACTCTTTTTTATCAAATAGTTATACTTGAGGGTTTATTGTTATAAATTTGAAGAAAAAATCCGCCCCAGAGTGTGGAAGTTTTTATTGTAACTGAGGCTATTGTGCGGAATTAAGTAATTTCCGCACAGTAGCCTCAGAAGTCAGGACTTCCATACTTTAATATATCATGTCTTAGCACTGACTTTTGAGGCTAGTTACATGTATGCGGAAATTATTATTATTTTAATTCTTCGAATTCGGGATTTCCTGTTAATTAAAAGGATATTTTTATTGGTAAGGAGGTATCCCGCCTTTGCCCTCATGGGTTACAACGTATCTGCAATTTGTCTTCGCAAACGCAAACGCAAAGAAAACGCAACGCATCTGTCTGATAAATGTAGACGTCTATAGGACGCAGCTTCAACTTACCATCAGGTGGACTGTGTACTCGTATTTCACCCTTATACTATAAAAAAAATAAAAAAATATATGTACTTTGTTCAATACAGTTCAATTTGGCAAATATACAATACAAAATTACATAGAGAATCAAATTTTTTGCATGGTTTTTTCTTCTTTCACTCTATATTTTCTTATGTACTTATTAATCAGATAACGTTAGGTGTTAGTGTCATGGTTATATTGCAAACCACTATGCGTCTTTGCATCTGTGAAGAGTTTTGCTCATTCCTAATAGGTAGCATTTAAAAAGACTTCTAAACATTAAAAAAATATTACGATTACAGTAATATTTCACTCATAACCGCTTAGGCACAATGTTTATAACGTTTAACAGTACGTATGATACAATCACTATGTTTATAACGTTTAACAGTACGTATGTGTTTGGTAATATAATCAGATGTTCAAATATTATTATTTACTTCGCGGCATATTTTTTAAGTTTGTAAGAAAAAACAACAAAGCAAAGGATAACTGTAAATATGCGCATGCTTTCGCATTATTTTTGTTTCGTCTTTAAAAATGTGCCAGGTTGTTGTCAAGTTAATTTCTCCCAGTACCAGTGTTTTGAAATACTGGCAAAATGTTATTTAGCATTACATTCGTTTAATAGAGTGTTTTGTGCTCCTGACAGCGTGGAAAGGCAGCTAATGTGACCAATTCATCAGCTGGGAGGGGTCTAAAGAATCAAACACAGCTCTTTGGCCTGTAGCCAGTGACGCGTAAAATAACCTATTACGACTCTTTTGTTGTCAACGGTTTTGTTTATTTGCTTCACTCACTGTTCTGTGGCACTGCTTACGTATGCTTTTTTATCTTTAAGGCTAGATTGGACAAAATATAAAATTTCAGACACGATTTTTACGCGCGAGAATTTATATGTGTTGAAATAGCATATTCTCGGAAGAAATACTCAATTTAATTCTTTATTGAAGTTTTTTTTAAATACTTTATATAATTGGCGAATTCTATTCTTTATGTCCTAATAATAAGCAATGAAGTGTCAAATTTAGTAACTTTTTGTCCATCGAATGTCGCACGCTTACTTCGTGCTAGACAGATGTCCATGCAACGATAAAAGCCTTTTAACGTAGAAATTACTCGCCATAAGTAAGGCCTTGTATAATACATGCTATCACAAAGATCGAAATTAAACAACGTTTCTTTAAATAAATCGACTTTATTGCATTTTAAATTATTTTTAAGTGTCTCTGTATTTTAAATAATAAATGTTACAAGGAATTCAAATATAATTTATTTAGAATTTTGACCGAATAAGATAAAATGTAGGAGAATATATTATCATAGTTACGGAGCCCAATTTGAGGAAAGAAAATATTTTAAATGTCCCCAAACAAAAAATGCAATGGATGCAAATTGAATTAATTATGAGGTTTCATAAACCACTTTTAGTAATTCAGCTTTCTCATTTTAATCCTCATTAACCCTTATACATTTAGTACTGAATTTTTCTTCACAAAATTGTATTTAACGTTTTAAGATCTATTTAAAATTAAAGAAAAATTTACGAAAATATCTCTCACCGAACGCATATTTCTATAAATATTATAACAAACGCTGGAGTATTTTAACAGTTGAAAATATAAAATATTATATTTTCTGTGGAAACTTGTCTTAAGTGACCAACACTTACTTGGTCATTTTATAAAACAACCAATCTAGCGAGATTATTTTTAAACATAAAGCTAAACAGTTATTTAACAAATTATTCTACAACCGGCATGGTAGCGATCACGTCATTATTAATATGTATATAATATCATAGAGATAGGTAGGTAGATAATATTATTATATATATGTTGGATCATAGAGGACCTAGGATTCCAAAAATGTACCTCTATTTTTTAACTTTCATTTCTGATTGTTATGTTATGATATTTTTATCATATTTTAACTTGTAATTTTTAGACTTAACTAGACTTTTGTTTATTACTGATTCAATAGATGGAACATCAGATAGGAAAATTTTATTGCAAATATGTACAATTTGTAAATTGTTAACCTGTGATTCATTTTACATAAACGTTTAAAACCTGTTTTACTAAATGTAGGGCGTTGAAAGCTCAACCGATTCTCGTGTTATGAAACTTAAATATCATCAAAGACATGTTGGTAATTCACCATTTTTCTTTACATGTCTTTTACACCGGTCTTAATTTAACTAGCGTTTTAATCTTTTCAAAATTTTACTTTGAAAATAAGGTACTTATTTATTTTGATATATTGAAAACGGACCAAATTAAGAGTACCGACGAGCATGTATGCGCAGGTATATGGATGTGGAGGAAGCGAGAGAGATGTGTCAGGATCGTGCAAAATGGAAGTCCATAGTCTCTGCCTACCCCTCTAGGTGACAGGCGTGAGTGTTTATGTATTATGTATACATACATTAAATTTTTTGAAAAGAATTACTAGCGTAAGTCTATTTATTAGAAAATAATGTTCTACCAATGAAATGGTTAATTGCAATTTTTAGTGCTGATTTACCACGTGATTGGCGGTGAAGGAAAACTCGTGAGAAAATTTGCATGACTGAGAAAAAAGAAAAAAATATTTTGAAGATATGTGAAGTTCGCCAACACGCATTGACGCAGCGCAGCGAACATTTCCTTGCCCTAACGCCTTCTCAGAAATGTGAGGAAGACAGACCTCCTCTCACTTCGGAGCGTGCCCAGCAGTGCGACGTATATAGAGTGTAACTTTAAGTTTAACTTTAATGTTTTATATATCTTTGTCTGTGGTAAACGATGATGACGATAATGATTTTGTTTGGCTAATGTCAGCATAGTGCTACTTTCCCGCATTAACTAGAGGAAGTTTGATAAGTAGGGTAACTTACGACTTTAGAGCTTGGCTTATCGTACCAGTAGACACTACCAATAGATAGGTTGAAACTCTAACCAAACAAGTTAATCTGTGTTTCATAATGCGATTACATCAACTTACATTGAGTTTTAAGTGTTAGTGAAGAACACATTGGCAGCTACTCATAATGCCATAATTCTATGCTGTATTGCTTATATAACACTAATCTCATAATAATTAGTTTGGATCCAGTTTCAGAAACACGTGTAATATATGAGGCGAATATACTTCCTTTATTATGCAGTTGTCAACTGCAGCTAGGCACTGGCTGTAGATTGTGAGTAATTGTATTCAAAATAAAAGAAGAGGTAACTAAGTAACGCTACTGTTTCGTATGTTGCGAAAACGAAAATAAAAAAATAAAAAATAAAAATATTCTCAGGGTTGGTCACTCACTTATTATCGTTTTGAACTTTTTTTAAGGTTTATTTCTCATTTATTCATTTTTAGTATTACAGTCTGTCAAAACTCTACTGTTGAACATCTCCAAGTTGTCGCGGCGTAAGTGAATTCACTAGCCGCTACTGTTTCGTATGTTGCGAAAACGAAAATAAAAAAATAAAAAATAAAAATATTCTCAGGGTTGGTCACTCACTTATTATCGTTTTGAACTTTTTTTAAGGTTTATTTCTCATTTATTCATTTTTAGTATTACAGTCTGTCAAAACTCTACTGTTGAACATCTCCAAGTTGTCGCGGCGTAAGTGAATTCACTAGCCCATATCATCCCATAGGTGTCGTAAGACGAAAAAAGGGGAAACTGAAACTGAAACAGTATTTTCCTGACTACAATTCAGAAAAATAAAAAACTACGATTGTCAAACCCGCCTGCCAAGTGTGGTATATATATATATATATATATATATATATATATATATATATATATATATATATATATATATATATATATATATATATATATATATATATATATAATATAATATCCCTCCTATAAGGCAATCTATGGGGAGGCATATGTTCAGTAGCGGGCTTTGGTAGGCTGTATGGATGATGATGATATTTGAGCATAGTAACGAATAAAATATTTTTATAATTATCAATAATCGATATCGAGCATCTAACTCTCATGGTGCTTAAAGACTGTTAAAACCAAATACTATGCTACTTTATTGAGGTTTAAAAAAGTGTAAAAAAGAGGTTGAATATACAACTTGTGTGTTAAGGCGGCTCCGTGGCATAGTGGCTTAGCAAGGAGCTGGAGGCTGCGGGTTCGAATTCCGTTCGGAAGAATTATTTGTAGGCCATAAAAATCCGTTCGGGTTCCACACGGAACAAGTATTTTTATGGCCTACAAATAATTGTTCCTTGTGCAATTTATGTATGTAAGCTTTCGATACAGGAGAATATCCTAGTGTGGCGGTAACGTTTAAAAAAAGTGTAAAAAAGAGGTTGAATATTAACAGCTTGCATGTACACAGAATGGTGTATACAGGCGGACTTAATACATAATGCATTCTCTACCAGTCAACCTAAAAGTGGTACAGAGCTAAAAACAAAAATGGTTTAAAATTCAACTTCGCATCTTTGACCATAGCCTATAAAGATTGATATCGAAAAGCATAAAAGTCGTTATTAATTCTATGTAATCACAATAACATTATTTTTCTTTAAATGTACACGTTCTGCTTTTATTTTCAGTAAATGTAATGCGTAACACATTTATATATTTATACAGGTTTATTTTGTAATATACGGACAAATTTGTAGAGAGGGTTCAGAATCCTACTTACTATAATATTATAAATGTGAAAGTTTGTGAATATATATGGATGTTTGTTACTCTTTCACGCAAAAATTACTCAATAGATTTTAATAAAACTTTACAATAATATAGCTCATACATCAGAATAACACATAAGCTATAATTCATTAAAATATTGTATAAATTGGCCAAAATATAACGATAAATATTAAGTAAGTCTGAAAAAATATGTCATCTGAAAGCTATTTTGGCGTGAACACGCATCACGCAAAAACCTGTGAACCGATTTGGATGGGAATTTCACTAGCAGTAGCTGATGTGATAACTGATAGGCTACTTTTCCTAACTATGATTCCGCGTAAAAAAATTCCACTTGGGCGAAGTCGCGGGGAACAGCTAGTAATAGTAATCTAAGCGAATGGTGAAGAAAAGTTAATTTAAAAAATTCTCAAACATTGTGTCTTTTTATGTATTAAATTCAGAATGCGTGGTAATGCATTATTTCAAATGGTTGTCATTCATAAATATCTAACGCCTACTGTTTACTACGCACGCACACATTCGTAATGGTCGATCAGCCGGCAAAAACGTTGTGTGTAATATCGCACACAGAGGATCGCGGGTACGTGTAGTTGTTGCCCATAAATCACAATCAATTTGAGATAATTTAGAAAAAAAGTAGGAGCCTTATTTACTCGTGTTTTCAAAACCTACACTAACGGTATATCATTATATATATATTTGAACTGAAGTATACAATTGGGCTACTCTTTGAAATATAACCTTGTATATTCTTGTTTTTATAATCATAGTAGGGGTATGCGCGCAACCACAGTTCGAGTCAAGTTTACGCTGGCATCTGATGTTAATTGCAATTTCTAATGTTAATTTACCATGTGATCAATGCTAAAGGAAAACATTCTGAGACCCACATATCTGAAAACTGGGTCGGCTAGACCGGGGTGGGACCATATTCTCACAGAACGCCAGCGTAAAATAGCAGCTTAATGCTGCTATTTAGTATGGTAAGTATAGAGAGCCGGCCATCCCCATTACTGGAATCGAGGCATTCCACCTTAGTACTCAGGGGATAAATGTAAAATATGTCTATGGACCACAGCATCCACTTACCATCAGGTGGACTACATCGTTTGTCACTCTTGTTCTATAAAAAAAATGCGACGTAGTAAGAAATCCTCCCGAAAATTAGACGATACTAATGCCCTACGAGGACGTATTGCAACTGTAGCTATCCTTTTTCACATAAAATTGTAGTAAAATTGTTTATTTAACCTCTTAGTATGGCTTTAAATAAATTGGGTCCAATCGTATTATTAGTGATCTCTTACTATTGGTCTCTAATTCAATACACTGACCTTATAATCATTCATTTATTGCTTCATTAGCTACTTGATCGGTTGACGACCTAGTTATTTGATTCCAAATGCCTTCCAACTAACTACACACATCTTAACCAAATAAACATAACTCTTAGCACCAAGGGAGTGTGTTTATTGATATTACTCCGCCTAGATACATTGTTCTTACAGTTGAATACATTATGTCTGTCGTTCAATTTACTTTTTACGAGCGTAGCCTTTATTGGAATAAATGAAGAATATTCTTATTAGGTCTTCTTGTAATGGAGAAAGTTCAAATTAATGACTTATTACATCAAAGCAGTTATTTAATATTTTTCCCTTTTGTAAAATTATACAAAAGCGAAACGTAACATCGTAAACGTTATGAAAAAACACAGAATGTGATGAAGCAATAGAATTTCATAATGGTATAATGTACAATCCAGCATTGCATTACGTTAGAGTGTAGTTGAACTGAGAAAACTTTCACAGACTCGACTAGCGTTAAAATCTAGACTCTAGGCTCTAAGCCTAGAGTCTGTGTTATTAAAATAACGCGAACTGAAGACAACCTGATCATCGAAAGAATGAAGACCAAATGAATGATTAAAAGCTGAAGGCATGCGAAGTTACATCTGACATCAGTACGTCAAACTTCTCAATCTTCCTGCGACCTTGGGTGCTGCAACGCAAGCACGTCGATACCTTAAAATATTTAAAAATAAACGCAATAAAATCCATTACATTAAATTTATAATAGTTAACAAAAAGATTTAAGTAGGTAGTCGGTTTCTTGAAATAACTATTTCAGTAATACCTCCTGTATTGTTATTATATTAACAATATTAAATTCATTTTTGATGTCATTTAAAAAATATTAAAGTATGTACTTTTAAGTTTATATTGCTAACAACAGGCTTTTATTAGTATAGTATATTTATCACTTCGATTGTGCCCAAGTTTTAATTTGTCGGCTTTAATGAAGTTAATAGTTAATACGTTTCAATAAAGTCATCTGTTTCAATCGAGGTTTTTTGGTGGCATTAAAGTGGCAAACGAAAAGGTTCTCGAGTGGCAGTCTCGTACCAGTAGGCGGAGGGAAGACCGTGCTTTGCGGCATTCTCTGGGGGAGGTCTAGTTTCGGCAGTGAATTTATGAAGGGGTGTAATAATAATAATAATGATGATGATAATAGTGGCAGACCACGTAACAGTCTGCCTCATAGTATTATGCTCCAGTACCGCATGGGTGCAAGCAAACAAATTCAGACAAAGATCGCTACAAATGCGTTGTCACTCTTGATTACTAAGATCGCATAGTATTATGTAACCTGTAATTAAATACAGAAGCAGTAACAAATGTAGTTACTTAATAAATTTCTATAAAAAATATTTTAAATTAAAGCCTTTTAGAAAACCTACTTTCTATTTTAGATATAATGACGGTACTGAAAAGCAAATGCAAGCCTAATTATTAAGTTAATTCGCCTATCCACAGTGCAGCAGCACAGTAGTTAAAACGTAGTTAGTTAACTGTAGGCGACTCTGCAGTGTATTGTATTATTATTATAAAGGAAAGATGATGTCCAATACGATTAGAACTACTGAAGAAATTTTCGAATTTTTTAACAATTTATCAACTGCACAAGACTCATATAAGTGCAACGATGTCACTCGCTCAACGTCTACACGCGTCCCATGTTCTGGTGCATCTTGGACTCGGAAACTATCACAAATACAAATAGTTGCTTTATGAAACTCTTAAAACTATATTTTTTTCAAAAAATCGGCTAGGAATTAATACATTTAGTTACCTGACTAAAATTTTTGACGCAATAATTTTATATATATATATATAGGTTCAAATCTATTTTTGTCATTAAAATCGTAGAGCCGAGGCATCACGGGATTAGCAACCCAAGTTATGTCACCGCAAGCATCAATAAAATTATTAATCTGAATTTTCGTACAGATTTCAGAGAACGACTCAGCTTAGGAAAAACGTAAAGAAATCAGCATGTCAGGAAATAAAATAAAAATCACGGACACGTGAAGTACAACAATACATTAAACAGCATGGAGGACACGTCCCTGTCTCAAAACTCCTCTTAGACTTGAAGGAGGCATGTGCTTAACAGTGAGAAATTTATAGGCTACTACATTTCCTTATTTTCAAAACGCTTTTTGTATTTACGTATGTATAATACACTTGATGTGTATGTACTCGTATAAATGTATGTTTGAATTTAATGGCGTTTATAATTCAGTTTTTACTTACTTCCGGACGTCTGAATAATGGGAAATTTCGTAAGGACAGACAATTTAACATTTATTTCATAAGTATGATCTATTATTTACACTAGGATTATTCCATCTCTTGCTCCATCATAGCTTGTTCGAATTTTTATTAAATATCTTTACACCTATTATTTAATTAGAACCAGGGCATGAAATATTTTTATACGCAACATATATTTATATATATGAAAACTTAGAAAAGTAATTTCTGATATAACATAACAATTATAAAATAAAATGTAATAGTTTTTTAAATTTAATCATGATATTCTATGAACATACGTCGTCATTATAACACAAATATTCAATGGTGAGTTTATAGATGGGATAGGCCATTGTATTATCATTAATTGTCATCCCAATAGTCACACAATAGTTGATAACGTTCAGTCGTCCAGCAAAATCAATCGGCCATTGGGACAGTGATGCCATGTCGGGTGAATGCCTTGTTTATTAGACTAACTTTACGAGATTTAATCGATCTCCATTAAAATTAGTTTTAGTTCGTCCTTATTTATGTTTTTTAATATTTATTGACGATACTATTTCTGTGAAGCATTGAACTGCTGACCGGATGAGGAAGCTCAAGGTCGCTCTGCGAGCTATGGAGAGGGCTATGCTCGGAGTTTCTCTACGTGATAAACTTAGAAATGAGGATATCCGCAGTAGAACCAGAGTGACTGACATAGCCCAACGGATTAGTAAGCTGAAGTGGCAATGGCGGCCATATAGCTCGAAGAACCGACAGCCGATGGGGAAAAAAGGTTCTCGAGTGGCGGCCTCGTACCGGTGAACGAAGTTTAGGGCGTCCCCCACTAGATGGAGTAACGACCTGATAAGATATGCAGGAAGGCGACGGATGCAGGTGGCTCAGGACCGTGCTTTGTGGCATTCCTTGGGGGAGGCCTATGTTCAGCAGTGGAGTTGTGAAGGGCTGTAATGATGATGACTATTTTTGTGTATTGTAATTATTTCTCACCATGATTGTTTAATTAAATTATGGAGTGACGCGTTACAGAAAACTGAGTTGCATTGATAGCTTTGCACAAAGTGGCAGGGAGACATTCATAAAATGTTTGAAGAGGTAGACTTCAGCAGTATGTTTGTGTGTCACAATATCAACACGCACAACAACAATTGTCGAACAACATACAATACCGAAGCGATCCTGTGCTGTTAGGACCATACGTGTGGACGTTGTCAAAGCTAGAATTCAACTAAACTACGCACGCGATGGTTATTGTTTATAAAAAAATAAACAATACGAAAAGACATTACAACAAGCTCCAAAAGGGAATCTCAAGTTCTTCAATTCAATCAAAATGTTCATCATCCTGCATCAACGTGGGTTAGGTGAAAGTTTGTCTTACCAAGGTGCTACGAAGCTTCATTTTTGTGAAAGAGGAATAAAGACTTCGGTCAAAGTTTATCAAGAGACTGTCTTTACATATGCCTGGACATAGTCAGCTTAAAGTGATAATTCAACGTTGATTCTCTCATCTTTGTAACTAGCATTAGCTAAATTGCTCATAGAGACAATGCATAAATCCATATATTTAGGCTAAATAGATTAAGGTCTTCAAAGTCAAGGGCGACTACATTGTATAAAATTATTTTTTTATTAATTGCTAATAAACTTCCATAATATTAATTAATTTATAATTATTACACTGTTTCTTTAAAAAAACATGGGTGCAGTTCACACGCAGTAGAATTAAAACTCGAAAACTAAACTTCAAGAGAATGAAACGAATGCAAAATATAAGGCATAGGCTAAATGTAGGCTTTATGTAATTAAAATATTAATAAATTTATTATAAACACTGCATACAATATTCTATAGATGTACATATTTGTCCCTTTTTAGTGTCGCCTTTTCGTTTCATAGAGTTTCAAATCAAAACGGTTCTAAAGATGTGTTCACTTTAAAAATATTTTTAATTTATACCAGAACTACTACTACCAGCCACACTAGGTACAACGGTCGTAGAAAATCCGGTAAACGTTTATTTATCTTTGCTTTTCGGATAACACTTTCGTTCTCGTTCCTCTTAAGCATTGTAATTTGGTTCAAATCGCCTGGCATTAAAAGAACACATAAAACTCCTTTTAAGTCGAATTGCGTACAATTTACTAGCGTCGTAAACGTCCAAAAACAAAACAGAAGCACAATCGCAATAAAGACTTAAATGTTTGTTATGTTTACAAACATATCAATCGAATAAGATCCGAGAATAATAAGGTATTTTTCAATACATTTCACGGTATTTAATTTATTCATCCCGCTTCGAAGATCCCTGAAGTGATTCTTCGTTCGCAACATTCTTTAGTACAAATGTGCAGCATTTTACTTCAAGAATATGCATTTATAAACATTAGCTTCAAATAGTTTTCTATTGAACGCGTTTGAATTTGAATTTAAATAAGTTTCCGTCGGATTTCTATCGACTTGTCTGTACGTTTGGATACATATCAGAATGTTCTTTGTTGGCTGACTGAAGCTGCTGAATTCTATATATATGCAATAAATTTTTAAACATTACGTCGTTACAACATAAAACTTTAAAATAATCCCGACAAACTATTTAAACTAAAGAAATGTCCGAAAGGTCTTGTGGGTGGATAGGTGGCTGGTGGTGGGATTAACGATTTTATAGGTGGCAAAACCTTTGATACCTATCGTAAATCCGCCTGCCAACAGTGGTGCATACGGTAAAATCCTCGGTGTTATGACTGCAACATAAATGGTCGACTCATACCGAGGAAGGATCACGCTCGCACAGAATATCAACTGAAAATAACAGCATTTTACTGCTGTTTTGCCGTATGGCGAGTGACAACAAACAAAAACCCTTTTCCCAAAAGTGGGTTATACAGGTAACAAGACATGCCATCTTGATCCGTAAGGATGACACATCTAATTAAGGATCGATGTATGTAGATGTCTATGGACCAAAGCCTTCACATAGCATCAACAGATATTGTGTTGCTTGTCACTCTTAATTTTGAATTTACAATAGTTAAGGTCTGCTTTATAGTTTTTTTTTTTATAGAATTAGGGTGATAAATGAGCACACAGTCCACCTGATGGTAAGTGGTTGCAGTGACCCTACATACGTGTGACGTCTACATATATCCTCAATTAAGAATCAAAATGCAGATGCGTTATCACCCGTGAGGACTAAGATGGGATGCCTTTTTTCCAGTAAAAGGGGTCTCCGGTTCTCTACACTCACCATACGAAACACAGCAGTGTTGAACTGCTATTTTACTCTGGTATTCTGTGAGAGTGTGGTCCTTCCCCGGTCGAGCCGACCCATTCGTGCTACAACTATACCAGTAATATAGCTGCAGCATGGCTCTACCACGTATAAAATAGTGTTAGTTTTAAGATTATAAAAAAAATGTACTTATTTTTTTGTGTTTGACGTAAATCATTTTTAAATATATAGATTTATATTGCACTATCACATCAATTGAAAAGTAAAAAGCTTATTCGTTTTAAGAATAATCTTTGATGCAATGTAAATGTTGGAATAAATATTATAATGTTAGCATATCCACCCATACCGTCCCGTGGGTGTCGTAAATGGCGACTGAGGAAAACAAACAAGGTAAGAAAAATATAATGTTTGACAGTGCGAAATTGTATAACGCTTTACCTAAAAATATAAAAGAATCAAAAACATTGACTCTCTTTAAAAAAACTATTGAAACACCATATTTTGGAAAATTAACCACAAAAAAAATACAGATTGAAATTAAATGTAAATTAGTTTGTAGGCACCCTTATTTCTGTTTTTGGTTGCATTTTAGTTGTTCGGTTATTACAATTTGTGTGCGATGCTCAAACCTATGTTTATTGTTCTTTTAATTTGTTTACGTTTTACCCACAACTATACTTAATATTCTGTATGCTCGTAATGGATTCCTTTATTATTGTTTGAAAATTGTTAAATTACTCGCGAGCGATTTCTAATCTTTTGAGAAATAAATAATATCTTAAATCTAAAACAAACCGTGAGGATACTTGTCTTTCTAATGACGACTAGAATTTAAAAACTTCGATTAACAACCCGCCTGCCTAGCGTAGCAACAATGGCAAATATCCACCTTATGAGGAAATTTATGAAGGGGCCTATGTTCAACAGTGGACTTTGATAGACTGTTATGATGAATGAAACATAATCCGCCAAAATACTAGCATCTAATATCTCATAACTAATATAAAAATGTATATGATAACAGTTAATATAACATAATATCCTTAGACATTGATTCAAATAAATTCAGACCAATAAAAAGTCGAATAAAATACCATTTGTAAGTATTGTACAGACATGTGTTAATAGACACGAGTTGCTTATTTATCTGCGTCCAGTGATACTAAACACGTGTGTTTTATGACAGAAACCTGGCGCTTGCAGTTAGTTAGCGTTAACGCATCATGGAAACAACGTCGAAGAAACGATACTTTAAACCACTGTTTTGACACCATGTGTTTTATTACATGGACACTGTACATGGTAACATGCTACGTACCGTTTCGATCATTCACACAGCATCAATATCTTAACGTGTAATCGAACTTAGAAACACTCTAAACGATAACGTTTATGACTAGATAAAACAATCAATGCAATAAATTCTAACGTTTAAAATATACAAAACATATTCTTTTAATTGCTATACACTTTATATAGAATAAGGGTGACATACGAGCACACAGTCCACCTGATGTTAAGTGGATGCACTGGCCCATAGACAACTTCTGTTCAACTGCACCTGTGAGGATAAGATGGAATGCCTCGTTTCCAGTGAATAGGGTCTCCGATTCTCTACACTCACCATACGATATACAGAACCATTAAGTTGCTATTTTACGCCCATATACTGTGAGAGAGTGGCCCTACCTTGGTCGAACCAACTCATTAGTACTACAACCATAATTATAGTTACAGCGTTGCTCTACCACGCCTTGGTTTTTTAGTTTTATATTAACAAAACTTATTGTCCGCGAAAAAGACTAAAGAATATTTTAACAATTGAAATGTACTGAAATGACTCACGAGATAGTGAAATGGTTAAATTTACTAAATAATCGCTATGTTTAACAAGAGGATTGACCATTGCAGTACCAGACCTTGTAACTTAATATGACAGTCTATTAAAATTTCATTGCTGAATGCTGGGGGATGTTTGCTATAGTCGTCACGCTTGGCAAACGGGTTGGCAACCGCAGTTTTGTATTTTTACACAGCTGTTATTAGAAAGATGCTACTGATCATCTCCTGGTTCAGCTTCCCTCTGTCGCCTCTTACGACACCCATGGGATGATATGGGGTGGTCTTACCTTTTACTGGTCGTTGTAACTTACACCTTGCTAACCGTGAATTCACTGTAGTAAGCTGTAAGATTTTCTCAACATTCCTAAATTTATGCCCATAGGGAAAAAAAAGGACTATAGATTAATTTTTTTACTAGATTTGCAACAAACTTAAACGAATAATTTAAAATTGAAAATTTTGTACAACCGACGTCAATATATTGGATATTTCAAAAACTATTGGTCAGACCCTGATTTAATTTATCTGGGACCACATTATAAGCACCAGCTTTCAAATAAAAAAAATCGGTTCACGTAAAACAAAGTTATGAGGTAACACATAAAAAAACATACAGTCGAATTGAGTACCTCCTCCTTTTTGAAGTCGGTTGAAAAGACTGCAGATTCGTTTTGACTCCTAACGACTTTTTTGGTTGTAAAACCTGTCATTCTAATGGGTCTGCTTCTTAAACAGTTACTAGAAAAATAGTATACTAGAAAAAAGAAAAATATAGCCTACCACCTAGTGATGATTACAATCTTAACTTTATATGTAAGTGTATAGATACTTTTGTACTGTTAATACTGTTACAGATACTGTTATGATCCTTAATCAAAAACAGAAGTCTACAGGTCACAGGCTGACAGGTAGTATTCAATATAACTTTAATATCACATAGAATATAATTAACATATTGTGTTGCAGTTGTTCGGCGGCGGTTTTATCATAAAAAAATATGAAATTTATTTTGTTACTTATCACACACATTTTAAGTCCGCGGCTGACAAATGATATCTTAAGTTTACTGCTTCTCATCATCTATCAGTTTGTGGGATCTGGGTTCAGTTCGGGTGGAATTTCCGCCATCAGCAGTTGTCAAATTTTTGTCTGTTGTACATTTAGGAAGGTCGACGGAAAGTAAGGTTGACAATTGGAGAAAGAGTTCGCATATTCCCTCTCATACCTTAGTACAGTTTTCAATATACGAGTATTTTAAATTCTATAAATTATTGAAACATAATTAACCTGAAACAAATCTATACAAATAAATGAAGTTGTTGACGAGTATGTTTACCTGGGACAAATAGTCCGACTAGGTAAGTCCAACTTCGACCGAGAGGTCAATCGACGGATTCAACTCGGCTGGGCAGCGTTCGGGAAGCTACGACACATCTTCTCGTCAGACATACCTCAAAACCTGAAAACGAAATTGTACAACCAGTGCGTGTTGCCAGTGATGACTTATGGAACTGAGACGTGGTCCTTCACTGCTGGCCGTATGAGGAAGCTCAAGGTCGCTCAGCGAGCTATGGAGAGGGCTATGCTCGGAGTTTCTCTGCGTGATAAACTTAGGAATGAGGATATCCGCAGTAGAACCAGAGTAACCGACATAGCCCAACGGATTAGTAAGCTGAAGTGGCAGTGGGCCGGCCATATAGCTCGAAGAACCGACAACCGATGGGGAAGAAAGGTTCTCGAGTGGCAGCCTCGTACCGGTAGGCGAAGTGTAGGGCGTCCCCCCACGAGATGGAGTGACGACCTGGTAAGACATGCAGGAAGTCGATGGATGCAGGTGGCTCAGGACCGTGCTTTGTGGCATTCTTTGGGGGAGGCCTATGTTCAGCAGTGGACTTGTGAAGGGCTGTAATGATTGAATGATGATGAAATGAAATTGGAGTGTCTATTTGTAACTTATCTTCACGCACAATCCCTGACGGGGTAGCCAGAGAGAACAGATCGCCAAGTGTCACGATCCTTACATACCTCTTTCGCTTCTTTCAGATTCATTATCTTCTTCATACATGCACGTCTAGGTATCCGAGTACTCTTGACCCTACCCTCTTCGAGCAAGTTACTCACATGGTCTTCGAAAGTTAGTCTCGGTCTACCTCGACACCTTTTAATATTAACTTTCGCGCTATATATTTTCTTCACCATTCGGTCTTCACTCATTCGCTCAACGTGCCCAAACCACCGAAGCACGCCCTTATCAATTTTTGTGATAAGGTCATCATTCAAACCTGCCATATTGCGAATCTCTTCGTTTCGTTTTCGGTCGGCCATGGTAACGCCGCACATTTTACGAAGA
Source organism: Parnassius mnemosyne (assembly GCA_963668995.1). Lineage (NCBI taxonomy): Eukaryota > Metazoa > Arthropoda > Insecta > Lepidoptera > Papilionidae > Parnassius > Parnassius mnemosyne. The sequence goes on along the minus strand of CAVLGL010000013.1, from coordinate 35,260,744 downwards.
GATCGCATTTCCACTGCATTTCTATTGTCTATTAGTAATGTCAAAATAACGGCTTTTCACTAAATTCATATTAAAGTATACACGGTATTTATAACAAAAACACAATTTTAAAAAAAATTCTGTCTGTCTGTCTGTTTGTTCCGGCTAATCTCTGAAACGGCTGGACCGATTTTGATGGGACTTTCACTGGCAGATAGCTGATGTTATAAGGAGTAACTTATGCTACTTTTATTTAGGAAAAAAATTAGGGTTTGGCGCAAAAAAAATTAAAAACCTAACTTACACGCGGGTGAGGTCGCGGGAAACAGCTAGTAACAAAATAAATAAATACAATATCTTCAAATATCACTGACATTTTACTCATAACATGTTGCTCGTTAAACTCATGCTCCAATGCACTGTATGCAAACTATATTTGTATCAATCAACTACTGCACTCCCGTTCTAATTGAAACCACAGGATGTAACTCATAACGTCCATTAACAAACCTTTCGCTTCTATTAAAGAAGCAATGATAAATCTTAAGCCGATTTATAAAGGTTCAAATTACAATAAATTTAAAACTATCGATGTGAGTTTGTTTTAAATACAAAATCTATTAAACAGTGAAATCGATAATATAATTATGCTTCTAGTTATATAATTGTGTTATATAATAGTCATTGCATCAAATATGACTACTGTATGGCTAATTAAAGTATCCGATTGCTGGTTTCGATTCGCAGTGGTTGCACTCACTGATTCAATATTTTAGTTATCATAATATTATTATCATCCTCAAATTAAGCGTTATTAATTACACAAAGAATTTTTTGATTTCGTAACCTACTTACTAACTTTAATTCTACCAATTAAAAGTAGTTTAAAAAACACAGTGTGTTATGGTTACCGTACAATGGAGGCGCAGATTATCAAATCTATTATTCTCATTTCGTCCCGTGGTCGGACTATACTAGTCGTAAGAGGCGACTATAGGGAATGCAGAAAAGTCGTATGACTGACTACCAATCGACTTGGTATAACCTCGTTTACGTCAAACATAAAATACGTGGTAGAGCCATGCTGCAGCTATATTATGGTTGTAGCACGAATGGGTCGGCTCGACCGGGGAAGGACCACGCTCTCACAGAATACCAGCGTAAAATAGCAGCTTAATGTTGCTGTGTTTCGTATGGTGAGTGTAGAGAACCGGAGACCCATTTTACTGGAAAAGAGGAATTCGATCTTAGTCCTCACGGCTGACAACGCATCTGCATTTTAATTCGCAAACGAATATAGATGTAGATGTCTATGGGCCACAGCAACCGCTTACCATCAGGTTGACTGTGTGCTCGTTTGTCACCCTTATTCCGTAAAAAAAATGTGTGTACTGCAGTGACTACAGTAGCCACTTATTATAAGGAACACTGTAAATTATTTTGTTGCTTCAATTCAATAAAAAACGGCTAACATTCCTGATTAACACAAAGCATCTATTTAGTGTATGTAAATACTATTAAGTGGTAAAGTAAACAATATGGAATACATTAATTAAATACTTTATTACATTGTAAAGAAACAAAACATTGTTGCATAAACTGTCATAAGGTCATTAATCCCTATTGGGAGGGTTGTACTCGGAGTTTCTTTGCGTGATAGAATTTAAAGAAAGGATATCCTTAGTAGAACCAGAACCAGGATCAGTAAGATTAAGTGACAATGGGCTGGTTGTATATATAATCATTTCTTATATATATTAAATCCGATAAAATCCGTAAAACTAATTTTATTTTAATGGCTGAATATAGCTCGATAATCCGACAACCGATGGGAAAGAAAGGTTCTCTATTAGCAGCCACAAGTAAAGAGCCTCCTTGTTTTTGGCTGGCAACACACATACAATTACACTAGTGTTGCAGTCGTTCATGGGCAGCGATACTCACCATCAGGTGAGCCACATATAGAAGAGGAGGCTCGTTTACTCCCTTTTCTATTAAAAAAGGAATAGAGTAGGCTCAGCAGAGTATATTTTTTCCATTCAGAAAGGAATTGTGTAGGACTGTAATGCTGATTGTAATGATCTATGTAATAATATTTGCTATGCGTTTTGGTTTAATTTCATTCAAAAGTAATATAAATATTTATATTTTTAACTCTTCTTAGATAACATTTTTTTTTAGAATTTAGTCAACATTTCTGTTCTAGACTAAAAGAATATTAAAATTTCTGTTAAAGTTAAGTTATACATTTTTAAAGTTGAATTAAGTTAATGTCGAAAATAAATCCCTATTATTGTTGATGTTATACATAAACAAATATAAAGCTTATATTGTAATAGTAATATTAACAAAAGCACCTTGGAGAAATATCGTCGCTGACAATCACCTATGCGCTGATAATCAACCGCACTTAAAATATAAACCCTATTATTGCCTAGCGTCTAGTCTAGACGTATAATGAGAAAATGAAACAAACAAAAACTTGTTGTGTAGGATTAAATTAAAAATAACTTATTGACTCTCGTAACGACTTTTGCGATTATACAGTACATTTATATTTATTTACATTAATCACCAAGGTAATAAATAATCCCCAACGTATTTTGTAACAAAATGGCGGCTACATACGAGAGTACAAAATGAAGTAATCTGAGGTCCTACTACTGAGCACAGGACTCGGACTTCAACTCGAATAAGGTATTAGAGCAAGGAAAAGTCGTGCTGTTCAAATGCGTTGTTTAAAATTACTGAGATATGTAAGGTTTTCCTTAACCAAGCATGTGACAAATTACAGTCGTTCAAGCAGGAATCAAACTTGAGTTGATCGCTTGAGATGAAATTTGGTGCGGGGATCCCCGGAGTAACCACAACTCAAAAATAAATTATCTTCTTTATCAGCTAAGAGTTTATTGCTAAATATGGACCTCGCCCAAAGTGAAAAGAAATTGCTACAAGCGATCGCAGCGATTGGATCGAAATATCAGACGCATCGCGATCGCGCCTATGATAGTTGTATTTATACTTCTTATGTGGTTTATACGAGATGGTATGACACGATATATGATATAAACCGCCGTTTGTCGGGGATCTTTCTGATATTTTCTATAATCGTCTCTTATAATACCTTCGGGTAGGTGTGATAGGTCCACTTATACCGGTTTCGTACGACCCATTATTTATTCTGTGGTATGTCTAAGATGTTAATATAGCAAGTGAGGGTAATATGGTCATCCGTTTAATATGGTTATGGTTCTTATAACTCAAAAACTAAAGCCTTGTTTGCATGAAAGCTCTGTGAGACGATAGCTTTTCATCAGTCAATCTAATAATAAAGGTTCAAAAGGGCGCTGCTTTATCGACTCCATTTTGACAGTTGACATTATAGTACATATTTTAGTCGATTTTAGTATTGTGTAGTGTAATTAGTTTTCTTTGGGTTGATTTTTCATAATATTTCTAATTATTGCCAAAGCTTGTTTCCTATTTTTTCTTAGTATATTAGTTATAGTATACGACATTGTGTTTTTGTCTCTGTCCTCCTCCTAGTTTTGGTTTTATAGGGCGGCAAAGCTTAAGGTGACCATATTACCATCACGTATCTTATGACTTTTTAAATTATTTATAGGGTAGTTTTGAAAGTGACAGTAATGCAAGTTAATCGATAAATTATTTAGAGCTTAAGATTTCATCTTAATTAGTTATTTGTTCCAATTATACATTACTCGCAAACGACTCTAACTTGTCTAAATAAATACGTCTTTTGTAGTCACATTCGCCAAAGAAATATTCGGATCCTATTTCCATATGGAATTTTTTATACACATGTTTTATAAATAATACTAAACTTTTCAATAAAAATTAAATGTAACGTAGAATCATCAATGTATGTTAAAACTAATTTCACAGATTTTATAGCGTTAAACTTTACTCTATTTTTAAGTTTCATAACCAGCTTTTCCTTTAACCCTGTATGATATAACAAATTCAATTAGTAGTGTTAACGTTAATAGTTAATATATATATATATATATATATATATATATATATATATATATATATATATATATATATATATATCGGCCATATAGCTCGAAGAACCGACAACCGATGGGGAAGAAAGGTTCTCGAGTGGCAGCCTCGTACCGGTAGGCGAAGTGTAGGGCGTCCCCCCACGAGATGGAGTGACGACCTGGTAAGACATGCTGGAAGTCGATGGATGCAGGTGGCTCAGGACCGTGCTTTGTGGCATTCTTTGGGGGAGGCCTATGTTCAGCAGTGGACTTGTGAAGGGCTGTAATGATGATGATGATATATATATATATATATATATATATATATATATATATATATATATATATATATCATGTTAATATTAAAGCTAAATGTAAATGAACATCCTGGGTGGTCACTCAAGATGACACTCGAGGAGCATTGATCAAACTACGCACTATTTACTGCCACTTAAACTAAAACCGTATGCATTATTGTTAATCAACAAATATAAAACTCTCGGTATGTTTCCCTTTTCAATTTAAAATATTATATCTGATAGGTGTGATTCACTTGTCAAAAATTCTTTGGCTTATCCGTTGCAAGAAGAGTTTGCCCTATTTCACTCTGGCCATGTTGCACCTTTTACACACTTTTTGCATACATGGATTTTTTTTTTTTTTATAGGAGAGGGGGCAAACGAGCATGCGGCTCACCTGATGGTAAGTGACTACCGCCGCCCATGAACAACCGCAACACCAGGGGAATTGCAGATGCGTTGCCGGCCTTTTAAAAAGGAGTAGGCTCTTTTCTTGAAGGTCCCTAAGTCGTATCGGTCCGGAAAAATCCCTGGTGGTAAACTATTCCACAAGGAAGTTGTGCGAGGAAGAAAACATCTTCTAAATCGCACAGTGGTGGACCGCCAATCATCCAGATGGTGTGGATGGTATCGGGAGTTCTGCCGCGATGTGCGTTCGTGAAATTTGGCGGCTGGGATTAATCCGAACAATTCCTCAGAGCACTCCCCATGGTAGATGCGAAAGAAAATGCAAAGAGATGCAACATCTCTTCGCAGTGCCAATGAATCGAGCCGATCGGAAAGGGCTCGGTCGTCGACGATTCGATCCGCTCTGCGCTGGATGCGGTCAAGTGGAAGGAGCTGGCACTGGGGAGCCCCTGCCCAGAGATGGGAACAGTATTCCATGTGAGGCCGAACCTGCGCCTTGTAAAGTTGCAGGCGGTGTGCCGGCATGAAATACTGTCCCGCTCTGCTGAGCACGCCAAGCTTTTTAGAGGCCAATTTGGCCTTCTCTTCCAAGTGACCACGAAACTGCACGTCACTCGATATGTCGACTCCGAGGATACCGATACTGGCTGAGGCAAGAAGGGGAGTGCCTTGAAACTGAGGAGATACGACAAAGGGGTTCTTTTTAGCGGTAAACGCGCAAACTTGTGTCTTCTGAGGATTAAACTGGACTAGATTTAGTCGCCCCCAATCCGAGACTTTGTCCAGCAAAGACTCGACTTCAGACACAAGTTTGTTCCGGTACTCGGCGACGTTTTCCCGAGAAATATTGGCCCGGCCGGTGTATAGAGCATCACCAGTGCTGTCATCCGCATAGCAATGAATGTTACCAGTTAGCAACATATCATATAAAAGGCGAATAAGAAGAAGTCTAAAGAACATACAATTAAAGTAGCCAGTATGCTACGAAATCATTTCCGAACGAAATGAAAATGCTACCTTAATAGCGAGATAAACTTTGTGACAACCTTTACTATCACTTTTAGTTGTATATAAAGTACTCTGTGAGGAGCACATAACTTTAAAAGGTATTGTAGCTCGGTGTAAGACTTTATAGGATCCATTCATCCTCCATTACACGAGGGATGATGCTTGTATATTCAAGACGAGTTATATTTGAAAAAGAATTTAGGGAATTTTATAGTTAGTCAAATTTATAGCCAAGAAGCTCTATTATAAAATCTATACATAAAAATAAAACTGAAGCGCCTCTCTGTTTTATCGAAACATCTGCCTTTTATCAATCTCAGGGTCTCAGGGGGTTATTATCGTAATACATGTCATATAAGATATGAGCAACCGTTTTTTTAAGTATTTGTCTGTCTGTCTGTTCGTCCGGGCTAATCATCGGAAAGGCTAAATGGATTGTAATGAAACTTGAGGAACTTACATAGAGTAATGTCAGAAGTTATCTAGGCTATATTTTATCTGAAAACTTATTTTTGTTAATCTAAACATTGATAAAATAAATGGGGTTTGATCTTATCTTAAATCTAAATTGAGCCAGATTAATAGACCCTAACCAAGCGAAGCCGGGGCGGTCGCTAGTTTGAAAATAAATACACGTTTTCCACTGACGTCGATTATCTTTTTATTTTAGTGTAGGTTATTTTACTCTCTGCACACGCGTGCAGAGAGAACAAATTTTCCAAAAAGAATTCGATAAGCTTTTGTTGAATTTAAAAAGTTTTCATTTAGTCTTTTGTTTTATTTGAAAATATCAAATTATTTCTATAGGTAAAAACTGGAAACTGTAGGTGTGGAAGATAGTCTGACCGTCTGAGTCTGGCTAGAATTGAACACATTGAGCGAGAATATATTACTCGAGTAAATGTAGAGAAATCGAGACAGATTTACAGATTTTGTGTAAAACTATTCGCTAAGGAACGAGAGAAAATCGTTGATTTTTCGAACGTGAGCACTTTGGATTTTATGTACCCGTTTTATTAGAGCTTCCCGAGGTGAACAAACGTAGATTGCTTCTTAGCGACTACTTATAAATGTTTGAAGATGTACACTAAAGATTACCTAACGATTTCTTCTTACGAGTCTGTAAAGATGGTAAGCGCTGAAATTGCTAGAATGCACTTTAAAAAATAATTTTAACAATATAATATGTGGTTTCAAAATGAAATGACTCCATCGTAAATTATGGTACTCTTGATGAAAATAAGTCCAAAACTGTTCTAGATGTACTGAACTGTAGAACTGTCCCTTTGTTTAGCTAATACTATAAACGACCTTTCATCAAATCATTGCGAGATTGAATACGAGAGGTGGCTGCGTATTTAATTTCAGCATTTTTTAGATAGTCTTAACCAACTTTACCCAATTGTGAGGATTTTACTGAATATTTCAAAAAGCGAAAACTACAAATATAGTACGTGAGGATAATATGGGCACCCGGTTAATATAAACATTTTCTTAAAACTCAAAAACTACAGTATTATATGTTTCTGTGATATGATAGCTCTTTATCAGATAATCAAATGATAAAGGGTCAAGAGGGCGCTGCTTTATCGATGACATTTATACAGTTGACATTATAGTAAAATATTTTGTTCGATTTTAGTATGGTGGTTAAAAACTTGACCATATTTTTTTATTATTATATTTATAATAATTTAATTTTATGTGGTTTTATTACCTCTTACTGACACTAGCCGATGCTAAAGCTAAGTAAAGCGGGGTCTTTGACGATCCTCTTATTCCCCAGACAATGCAGATGTAATAAAACCACATACAATTTGCATACAATTATTTTTTTAAATAAAATAAAAAAATATTGTTCTAGTTTTTTTAAAAAAAGTTATTTCTATACTTTTAAATAATGAACGTACTTAACGGGAACCACAGGGGTTTTGTTACATATATATAGGTATAGGCTGTACACATCACCTGGTTTATGTTTTTTACGCTATCTCTCCATTAATTTGCTTTTTGGCAAGAATTAAGATTACAACGTAACATTGGCCACAAAGATGTTTTATAGGTCCAGATACCGTGTTGCTAACACACCGCAACGTTCATAATGAAGACAGTCTTTGATTCATGTGTGCGTGAGTACCACGTGACGCGCATATCTTACGCACCATGGCTGCATTAATGTGCGTGACTTCGGTAATAACAGTGCGAATCGATTACCCAAAAAATGTGGGAGATTTTATATTTCATTCCTATTGACGTACCTATTGATTCTAAGAGTATAAAATGTGTGTGCGTGGCGTGTGCATTTGTGTGTGTGTGTGTGTGTGTATGGGGATATGGTTGCTTATGTGTGTTTTATGTAGGTACGAACATCACACTAAAATATTGAAGATATGTAAAAAAAACCTATAATTAATGTAACAGTTAAAATAAATAAAAAAGCACTATAGATATTTATGTATGTAACATATATTTATAATCTATTATTACTAAATATATACAGAGTACTACACTTTTGTACTGTAGAACACAAAATATTGACACTTTTTACGAAGACATTAAATTATTTTTCAATCCTAAGTAAAATGACGAAAAAAAGTAAGTTTGGTTAAGCGTAAACTTCAGCCAAGAGATAGCAATATGTTTATTTTTTTTAAATTGCTCCGTTCCGTTGCTGCGTGAAGGAAGGACAAAAACAAATAAACAAAAAAATCATACTTTCACATTTATAATATTATATTAGTATGAATTGTCAAGAAAGATAGATAAACTTTTAAAACCGGTTCACAATCGGCTTTTTGAGGGTGGAACTATACCGGTTACACTATAACGGTTCTGAGTGACCAAAAAGGATAGAAGCACAGGAAAGTGCAATTTCATGCTGCCAGATGTAGTTCAACCCTAACCCTTAAAACGGTTTAACTCTGTAGGTTGGGTAAAATCTGTAAAATTAGACTGTTTAAAACCCCTATACAGATAACCTTTGTGGTTGATCATGACATTAAAAAATGGTAAAAACATTTCATAGACTAGGCAACACTCGAATATTATTGCGCAGTATTATTACTTGCATTGACATTTAGCTTTCGTATTCTTTTACAAAGAAATACACCATAAAATTGTATAGTTACTTATGAAAAGTGATGTTCTTATCCTTATCTTTTTTCCAAGAGTAATTTTTAAATGATTTCACAGCACAAACAGTCATTTTGCGAAATTAAAAACACCGGTGCGTGACGTATGTTCACAGCGAACGTCGCTGGCGTAATGGCGGAACGATCGAACGAATACGCCAATATTGGTGCCTTTGAAATGGAAGCGTTTTAGTTGCCCGTACACGGTATCTGGACCTATAAAATATCTTTGATTGGCCACTAAAACGACGACGATATTATTTGATTTGATTTTGCTTCTCCACCTCTCGATATGCAGTTTGACTTAGTATGAAATTTTATGAAACCACAAACAGTTACAAAAGTATAAAAATTTAAGCCATGTTATAATAGAAACAGAAACAGAAACAGAAACTTTTTTATTCAATATAGATTATAAATAATACTTATTTAAAGTCACTCTTTTGTTTGATTAGCACTGGTTCGGAAAAAACCTCTGTCCTGGGAAGAACCAGCAAGAAACCCAGCGGGACTTTTTTTAAAATAACAGCTTACAATCATGATGTTACACAAATTAACAACACAACAAATTAGAAATAGCTTGGTAGCGATCACCTCATTTCCAGGGGTTATTATCATCCATAAATTCCTTAATATTATAATAACCCTTTTTATACAAACTTAGTTTAATAAAGTTTTTGAACTTTGAACAGGTCAAACTTTGTATATTTTCTGGAATTTTGATGTAAAAGCGTATACATCGCCCCAAGAATGAATTACTGACTCGATGGAGTCGAGTAACTGGTACTACTAGCTTGTGTCTGTTCCTAATGAATCCAGAATGAATATCACTTATTTTTATAAAACTACTTTTATTTTTGTGTACGTACATTACATTTTCATAAATGTATTGAGAGGCCAAAGTTAATATATTAATTTCCTTAAATTTTTGTCGCAGCGACTCTTTAGGCTTTAAATCATAAATTGCTCTTATGGCCCTCTTCTGCAAAACAAATATAATTTCAGTGTCAGCTGCGTATCCCCATAGCAAAATACCATACGACATTATGCTATGGAAGTAGCTGAAGTAAACTAGTCTAGCTGTTTCAACACTGGTTAGACTTCTAATCTTTTTTACAGCATATGCTGCAGAAATAAGTCTGCTTGCTAGTTTTGATATATGGGGGCTCCATTGAAGCTTCGCGTCTAGTGTGATTCCAAGAAAAATGGTGGTATCTACAAGACTCAGTTTCTACCCATTAAAAATTACATTAGTATTTAATTGTTTGACATTTGGAGTCACGAATTTCATACATTTTGTTTTAGTGCTATTTAAATGCAAATTATTAACATCGAACCAATTTACTAATTTAGATATAGCATTATTTACTTCGTCATATTTTAGTAACTGTCGACTTAATTTGAAAATTAAAGAAGTGTCATCTGCAAATAATACTATATCATGGTTATCCCCTACTATGTAAGGTAAGTCATTAATGTATACCAGAAACAGAAAGGGGCCGAGAATTGAGCCTTGAGGCACGCCCATTTGTACCATCGATCCGGAAGAGCTCATATGGTTAATGACAACTTTTTTCGTTCTCTTACTTAAATATGAAATAATTAATTTAAGGGCATCACTTCTTACACCGTAGTGTTGAAGTTTCCTGATTAATGTTTCATGGTGAACACAATCGAAGGCCTTGGATAGGTCACAAAATATACCTAAAGCATCCTGTGAATTCTCCCATGCATTAAAGATATATTTAATCAGCTCAACACCGGCATCAGTTGTCGAGCGACCCCTTGTGAAACCAAATTGATTTTTATGAAGTAAATTATTTATATTAAAAAAATTTAACATTTGATCAAGAACAATTTTTTCAAAAATCTTACTAAGTGTTGGTAGTACAGAAATAGGTCTAAAATTGGCGGGGTCTAATGTACTACCAGATTTAAATAAAGGTATTACTTTTAATTAAAGATCTTCGCGGGTTTCAACCTAACGAAACATATTCTATGAAGATTTAATTTATGTTTGAATCCTATCGCTTACGTATAATTATTATAAAGAAAAAAATTGTCATCACCACCAATTCATAAAAGTCCATTGCTGGACTTGAGCCTTTCCAGGAAGAGTGGATTTGCATTTATCACCACTCTTGGCAGGCGGGTTGGCGATCACATCACCAGATGTCTACTCTCTCGTATTTTGAACGCCGCTCTCCGTCACCGGTCTGCGTATTTTACGTCTGGCATAAACGAATTGGTTATACCGCTTTTTACCGATTTTCTGGTATTTCCTGTAGTCGACTCTTACGACACCTGCGGTATAAAATAAGATGTTGAGGTATTCTAACGCCACATGACAAAGAAAAAGATTCGCTTATAATTTACTCACACAAAAATTTTCTCATTAAAGAGTTTTTTTTTATCTTTTAACCTTATATAGTAATGGGTACAGTTAAAATTCTTCATGAGTATTCTTTCGAGTAGTATTACTTGGTTACTGCGCTCGGGATTTAGACATGTAAAATTAAAGAAGTGATTGCTTACGAAGTCCATATCTTATATATTTATTTATTTTTAATAAAAGTAAAAAAAGAAGTTAAAGTTACAGCCTATATACGTCCCACTGCTGGACACAGGCCTCCTTTTTTCTGCTATATCGTGGGGGCAGTATACATACATAAATTTCACAAGGACAAACATCTAGACCCGGCACAATTATTTGTAGGCCATATAAATACTTGTTCCGTGCGGGATTCGAACCCGCGGCCCTTGGTGCTGCAACTTATTGCTAAGCCACTGCTCCACAGAGCCGTCTTTCTGAGAGAGTGTATTTATTAATATTTATTTTTACAATACAAATGAAATTTCTGTTTACAAATTATATAATAAATTAAGATAGGTATCTTAGGCGGTTCCAAATGCTGTAGTTCTGATTCTTGCTGATTGTTTTCTAAGATATTTTCATCGCACGTGTCAGGCGCCCGCCGTGCCCTGTGTCAAACAAAATTTAAATCTAAGTTTCAATCAACGATTGAACGTTGCAATTTGACCCATATAGTGCAGTTGTTAGAAGTTTGATTAGTGAAGAACAGCTTGCGGACAATATGGCAGTGATTAAATGTGTTTACTGTAGGATGCAGGCCAGACACCACATTGACTGCAGTTGGTGACGTGGCCGGACATAGCTATTGTTCTCGCCTATAGCGATTAATTATGTATTAATTTATTCCTTCAAAACCGCTTCGTCCGTTCTCAAGTCATTCCTTTTCCTGTTAATTTCAATAATTTCAACTCAACTCCGACTATGAATGCGATATTAATAACTTACTTTGATAAAAATTATTCCCGATAACAAATGTATGAATGCAATATTTCCAATTGAATGGTTTCTTAATTTAAATACTACTATCTATGTCTTGATTCATAGATTTTCTTACTCTCTTTAACAACCCCCAGGGGACCATGTGTGACCATTGATGAATTGCGAGTCTTTTTTTTTTAAACTGTTGTAAGTGGCCAGTGCAGCGTATGGACACATGCAACCTGATTTGCAGACAACTTCACACGAAGAAAATAAAGTGGAATCCATTACAGCTTCTAATTACACTGGCTCTATATACCCTTATACCCTTCAGAATGGAACACGACACACTGCTATCAGACGCACTCCAAGCCAGAAAAGAGTCATTCCACCTAAAAATATTATGACGTATTTGTTTATTAGTAATAGGCTCGCGGAATTGTATTTTCCTTGTGTTTGTCAAAACAGAAATCACATGCAATTAAACAATAATACAAATTGCGTCAGTGAATACGTATTAAACCATACCATGCATTTTTCATAGCCCGTCATTTACATTGGCGCCTCGTAATCATTAAGTGCAACAATGAACACATAAAATTAAGAAAATAATGAAAATATATTCGCCATAAACATTTTTGGAGCAATTGTACGCTGGAATTCCTGTGACAGATGTGCTAACTTTTGTGACATGAATGTAATGGATACGGAAAATATTTTATTATAAATGAAATTTTTAATGTTTATGGGATTTAAGAGAATCCACCACCATACACAACTCTATAGGTATTATAAGAGACGACAGAGATAAACTAAAACACAAGACGGGTAGCACCATCTTCGTGATGGCGGCTCAAAATAATAAAAAACTTGCACAGGCAACAGGCAAATTGGCGAGTTCAGAGCTAGTTAGACCCGCTGGTAAAGCTGTGTTCCATTATCAGTTGTAGATTAAGGATACGGCATGTTTGACAGAATTTTCCGCCGTTTGTTGCAATATGCCAATTAGCAGGATGCACCGCATGCAGATAACGTTGGCATTTGGAGACAAGTCACTTACAATCAGGTGAGGCGTACGCTTGTTTGCCCAATCTTCTATTTAAAACCCTGAATGAAATGTAGTGTTTGATTGCCATAAGCTGCAAAAATTATTAATTAACATCATCATCATCATCATCATCATATTTAGCCCACTGCTAGACGTGGGCCTCTCCCTTTGTGGGGACGATTTACCTTAATTAATCGTCACACTTGACAGGCGGTCAATCCGCATCACACTATATCAGAGGGAACTTTTCATTACATTAGATACTTGATGCATACTTCCATGCTGGCCCTTATGCGATAACTTTACAAGTAAGATTGACATTTTCAACCCGTGGAGTATTATGATATCTAGTAAATGGTATGTCATCATATCTTCACAATGTTGCACTGGTTCTCGGGAAGACTGTTTATTAAAAGTTTCACAAATTCTAAAACAATCATTTTTGTAAGTAATAAAAACGCAACACCTTACGGAAGCAATAAATTATTTATGGTTAACATGTGTGGAAAACGGGGCTAAACACTTCTGGAAAAAGATTGATTCACTGGATCCAATTTATAAATGTTTTCTGATATTTTTACTTGGTAGAGCCATGCTGTAGCTATATTAGTAACATAGTTGTAGCACCAATAGATCGGCTCGACCGGGGAAGAACCACACTCTCACAGAATACGAGATTAAAATATCAGCTCAACGCTGCTGTGTTTCGTATGGTGAGTGTAGAGAACCGGCGACCCATTTTACTGGAAACGAGGCATTTTATATTAGTCCTCACGGGTGACAACGTATCTGCATTTCGATTCGCAATCGATGATAGATGTAGATGTCTATGAGCCACAGCAATCACTTTCCATCAGGTGGACTGTGTGCAGCAAATAATTTCGCAAATATACATTACTGATTTTATAAATAGCTTTCAAGCTGGAACTATGTATTTAAGTTATTTTGCTGTGTAGTGGCGGCGTAAGATGTTCCACTACATCATATCATCCCATGAATATCATGTACTTATAGTAAGAAGAAACATAGAAAATGAAAGTGGAATTTAGCAGCAGCGTCTTTCTGATGAAACTTAAAATAGTAAAGTACAACGGTTACCAACCTGCGACCCCAACTTGGCAACTATGGAGAACTCCCGCCAATGACACATCTAGAGGCAAAACTTAAAATTTGCAGTAGACTTTTGATAGGCTATTAATGAATACGTTAATTAATATTGGTTTTTTGATAATAATATTACAATGTATATTTATTAAAGTATCTATAACATAAAAAGAACATACCTAAGTATTAGTATTAACATGGACCGGACAACATGGAAGTGCTATAAAAGTATAAATAAAGACTACAAGAACTCCTTCATTGAGCTTCGTATAGTTTCCCAGAAACTTGACCTTTTTGATATAGTGATAATATTAACTTGGTGCTTTATCGCCATATTGAGCAACAAGCAATAAGTATTCATTACATATAGAATTTTATGAGATATAAAACAAACATGTTACTATCATCATCATTACAGTCCTTTAGAAGTCCACTGGTGTAAATAATCCCCCACGCGCTACAAAATATGATCCTAAGCCATCTACATCCATCGACTTCCTGTACACCTGTCTAGGTCGGTACTTTATTTAGTGGGGTCCCGCCCTATACTCCAATTACCGGTACAAGGTTGCTACTCTAGAAACTTTCTTTCCCATTTGGTTGTTGGTTTTTTGAGTTATATGGCCAGTTTATTGCCACTTCAGTTTACTGGTCTGTAAGGATATGTCGGTTATAACAAATTATTTTAAAATTGTATATAAATAAAATGTGTATAGTACAGACACTTGAGCATGAGTTTACTATGTATCGAATTTATGAAAAAAAACATGCTGTTTAAATTTTCATACAATTTTAGTCGTTGGCGATACAAACACGTTAGTGTCAAAAACTTTTGCTAAGGACATAGATCTAAAGTTTTGTTTGAGTGTGATCTATAGGCTCGTTGAAAAGTAGCAGAGAAATCTTGATGAAATAGTTACGCTTCATTGCTTACACCGTTGTGCATGATTACATTCTGGTATTTTTCCTTGGTTGACTAGAAAGTAAATGATATGGCCGGTAGCCTTACCACTTAGATTCTAGTCTACCTAGATAAAGGTAGTCTGTGTAGATAGCATGCTATGGTGCCAAGGATGATAGATGCGCTTTTAACTATTTCTGCCACCAAGCAACTGTTGCTGGTTTAAAAGTTCAAAAGAATGGGTTTATTATAAACTAATTTGCTTAATTCCGCGTTCTTTACGCGCCAGTATATAACACAACAACAGCCAGTATATAATTTTAAAAATAAATAAATAAAATAATTGAAAATGTAGACTTGTAAGTCGTAGGTGCTTTTAAGCAGCAATATCAAATCACTGACAGGTGGAATTTTAGCTCGTGTATCAATCCAATATTATAAAATTATAAACTTGCCATATTTATTTTCACAACAATACCAATTTTATTATGATTTTTAAAATATATTATATAAGCAATAGGTATATATATATATATTGAACAATACAAACAATGAAATATAAAAACTTCATATAATATATTAATAACAGTCTCACTTTAATGGTCCTGTATTTTAAATATTAAAAACTTGTTAAAAGTCTTCCTTCGAAGATAGTTTATAAACTTTACTATCATTTAATTCAATAACCGTTAAACTTACCGCTATTTTATAGTCTCCTATAAAAGTATAATTAAATAACATGGCAGAAAATTTTAGCGCCGCGCTAAATTAAAAAATATATATAATTACGTCAATAAAGTAATAACTTTATTTTATTACGCTATGAACTGAATCTTTCATAATATTTTAAAATGTATGAACTGTTTATTATTCTTTGAAATGTGTTCCAAATGGTTTCATACATATTTGGCAACTAAACTGCCTTTTTCGAATAGCTTATATATGTAATTGAGAGGATTTAGTGTAATAGCCATGTGACCGTCTATGAATCCTTCCTTATTACCGGTACTACCTCGTTTATGTAGTGGTCGTAAGTGCGACTTTTGACCATGTGATCCTGCGTTCACATCCAGGTTCAGACCGAAGCGAATTCTCTGTTCTCTCTCAGGTTATATCGGATTGTCGACACATCGGACTATGAGAGTGAGGGAATAGAGAGTGTACCTGTTAAATGAAACTAACTTTTACGGATTCTATCGCGTTTAATTTAACTTTTTAATTCCCTACGTTTCGGGTGCTTTTCAGCATCCATGGTCTCGGGGGGGGGGGGACTGAGGTGTTTGACCTTACCTTCCTACTAACTAATACCGACAGTTTTCAGTTTTTGAATAATATATTCAAAAACAGAAGGTAGCTGGGCTTACTATGACATCGGGAGTCGGGACGTCAAACACATTTGTCTCCCCCCGTGACCATGGGTGCTGTAAAGCACCTGAAATGTCGGGAATTAAAAAGTTAAATTAAATGCGATAGAATCCGTAAAAATTAGTTTTTTTTTAATGTGTAGTGTTCGCGTAAATATAAGAAATAATTGTGAGTAGGTACACCTGTGTTTGCGAACACACTCGTGCATTACAATCCTGTCCTGTGTAGATGACTACTCTCGGTGGAAACTGACAATTATTGTTAACGGAATTTGGTCTGCAGGACTTAATAGTTATTATTAAAACCTATGATACTCATGTCCAAAAGTGTATTTTACGAGCTGATAAAAAAGAGTAGGTAGTATGACATGTGTGTCATAAATTGTTCAATATACCGTTCAGTTTTATGCCGCCAAACAGCAGTGCTTGCGTGCACTGTGCGTTCCAGTCTAAATGAGAGCCAGTACAATTAGACGTTGTGAGGTATTCTTTAATAGACCCGGACTATGACGGAAGATTCCTTATCACCTCTAAAGATGATAAGGCAACTTTAGTCACATTTATTTGAAGTTGGCGACAGGTATCCATGGGCTTTAACCGAGAACTGGCATTGGACTGACCGCTTACTATGAAAGAAACGAGCACCCAACATTTGAGCTACCACCACTCTTATATAAGGTAACAATTGGAAATATTTATTACCTCCCCTTGAACACGGGTAGTTCGCATACTTTCAAATTTACGGCGAGCGATTTCAACATTTATTAAATTGAAACTTTTTATGAACTTCTGACTCGGTGCATTGTACCCTCATACGAGAATGAAAGCGATTATATTTATTGAGCATTTTTGAAATTGCCTATATTTCTTTAACGTGCGGTATGCCAATTTGTCAAATGGACTGACGTTAATCGAGGTCTGCTTTATATATTGCCGCAGAAAATGAACGTTGTCTGTGTAGTGTGCAATATGAAATACAAATTTATATCCACTATTCGTTGTACTTTTGCTACAGTTTATTTTATCTAAGCAAACTGTACGTACATAAGGGAGGAGCCACCGATCATTTTAAACAAGGAGGAGAATGCCTCCGAGGGATTAATGTATTTATTTTTATATCGAAAGAGATTATACTTTCAAAGGGTTCCACATAAATTTCAACAATATCTCATTTGGTCCAGTGGGTGTAGTATGAGGCGACTGTGTTAGAGACCAGAAAGAACGCTATCTATCGGCACACATGATTCTCCAACAAGAGACGATATGCCATATCGTCTGTACGAGTATCTAATGTAAAAATTAGCGTCACAAGTAGGTGCGACACATTTTATACTGTGATTGACATTGTAATTGAAAATTATTTTTACTATGCCTTTTCTTCTTCTTATTCTTCTAGTGCTTCTCCGACTAGCGAAGGTTGGCGTCAGGTTAGTGAACTCCGCTCTATTCTTCGCGAGGTGAAACAGTTCGGCGGCACTCGCGATTCCTGTCCACTCTCGGATGTTACATAGCCATGACTTTTTTCTGCGACCGACGCCTCTTTTTCCGGTAACTTTCCCATCACAATGAGTTTTAGGAATCCGTACCTCTCCTCTGCTCTATGCATTTTACAGGATGAAAAAAAAACAAAAGATGTTC
Source organism: Parnassius mnemosyne (assembly GCA_963668995.1). Taxonomy (NCBI): domain Eukaryota; kingdom Metazoa; phylum Arthropoda; class Insecta; order Lepidoptera; family Papilionidae; genus Parnassius; species Parnassius mnemosyne. Next base: position 35,242,562 of record CAVLGL010000013.1, on the reverse strand, counting down.
TACTGATAATTGACCTCAGCTTATATTTCTTTTAACTAGCTGTTCCCCGCGATTTCGCCCGCGTGTAATTTAGGGTTTATTCTTAATATTTTTGCGCGGAACCATAATTATTATTCTAAAACTAAAGTAGCCTATGTTACTCCTTATAATATCAGCTATCTGCCAGTGAATGTCCCGTCAAAATAGGTTCTTAACAGTGGTAGAGCCACGCGGCAGCTTTTGCTGTCGCATGGATGGGCCGGCTCGAACCGGGGTAGTACCACGACCTCACAGAAAACCAGCGTGAAGTAGAGGTTTACCTCTGCGTTTCGCTTGGTGAGTGCAGGTGGCCGGAGGCCCTTTTTACTGGAAATGAGGCATTCCATCTTAGTCCTCACGGGTGACAACGCATCTACATTTTGATTTGTATCAGAGGATAGATGTAGATGTCTATGGGCCGCAGCATCCACTTACCATCAGGTGGACTGTGTGCTCGTTTGTCACCCTTATCCTATAAAAAAAAAAAAAGGTCCAGCCATTGCGGAGATTAGCCGGAACAGACAGACAGAGAGACAAAAATTTTAAAAATTGTGTTTTTGTTATATGTACCGTTACTTTCATATGCAATTAGTAAAAAGATGTTGTTTTGATATTACAAACAGACACATTAATTTAATTTATTTGTATGCATGTATAGATACACAGTTTTTTGGCGTCAGTAAATATGTGAAAAGTATTTGGTTACAATGGCCCATACATATTACCAGGTTATAGTAAACCATCCTAGTAAGTTAATGTAAACCATACCCAATGAAATTTATTTAAAACGAAACTAACAAATTGTTGGGAAGTGAATAAAGTAGTCCATGGACAGAGCAAACAAAGATGGCTACAGATGAGTTGTCACCTTACAGATTATACTTACACATTACAAATGGAATGCCTTGTTTCTTCTGAATAGCGTCTCCGGTTCTCTTTACTCACCATATGAAACACGCTAGTATTCAGTATACCAGCGTAAGTATGGTATATTGAATATCATACTTACACTGCCATTAGCTTCCTGGAAGTTCGCACAGCTTGATATACAGCTGTGCGAACTTCCAGGAAGCTATGAGCACACGAGTGTGAATTTTTTCACTTTCATAATCTTTGTAACGGTAGTAATCGTATTAATAAATATATAGAACGCTTGATTTTAATTATTAACAATCTACCGCAAGATAACAGATGTCCTTGTGTCGATAGAGATACAAAGTGTTCCGTCGTATGACTTAATAAAGGATTTATTGTCAAAATATGCAGCCCAGGTGTTAGTTAACGGTAGTAATAACCTAAATGTAGTGCAACAAAACTATTTTTATTACGTTTGTTGCCTGATGACGTTATCTTTAATCGATACATATAAATAAAATTTGAAATTCGAATATATTCGAAATAATCACCTTTTACTTGATAACAAATCAAAATAATCAAAATATCAATCAAGAGGAAACTATGGCATACATTCCCCCTATGAGATAATCTATAGATAAGACCTATGTTCAGTAGTGAACTTTTGATAGGCTGTAATGAATGAATGAATGAATGAATGAAAGAATAAATGAATGAAAGAATGAATATCTTGAGCGAACAGAGGGAAAAACGTTTAATACGTTTATAATCGATTTATTGGTAGTTTTGATTCGAGAAAAGCGGAGGCAGACAGCTGTCGTGCCGAAGTTATTATACTATCGTAGCCGTGTAGCTGTGTCATCTGTGTACATTCTGTGAAGCAAACCTCAAAAATATTTCAAAGGGGTACTTGGTTACATGTTTACAAGTTATGAAGTTTTGGATTATGGAGCCTAAGGGGATTTTCTTATGCCACTAAGACATTAATAACTATTTATGAAATGTGTGTCTATCTGTCTGTCCGGGCTATTCTTCGGAATGGCTGAACAGATTATAATGACACTTTACGAAAAGATATAGAGTCAATGCCAGAAGTGATCTAGGATATATTTTATTGGAGATACTTATATGAAATCGACAATGTTATAAAATAAATGATCGTTGATGATAATCTCAAATCTATATGATGACATAAACGACATAAATAGTTACCATACAGGCGAAGCCGGGGCGGGTTACTAGTTTATTAACAAAATTGAAGTAACAAACGAACTTTCAATCCCCCTAATGCTTCTGTAGTCCATGGACACCTGCAGCCAAATCCAAACAAAGAAGATTTCAGATCTGAGGATTAACATAGAATGCCTCGCAGGCTGTGTATTATACGGGCTCACTATACCCTTCACACCGAAACATAGAAGTGTGTCTATTTGGCGGCAATGATTCGTGAGAGGGTGTTGCCTACTCAGACGGACTTGAGGACAGAAACAGGTCCTATCCCTACATGTGAACAAACATGAAAACAGAACAAATAAAACTTGGAGAAACAACGTATTTGTGCACCGCAATATAACACGTATCGACTACAATTATACAACTAAAATACTTATTTTTACACTTATACGAGTATACGTGGTAGAGTCATGCTGCAGCTATATTAGTAGTATAGTTGTAGCACGAATGGATCGGCTCGACCGGTGAAGGACCACGCTCTCATAGTATACCAGTGTAAAATAGCAACTTAACGCTGCTGTGTTTCGTATGGTGAGTGTAGAGAACCGGAGAGCCTTTTTACTGGAAAAGAGGCATTCCATCTTAGTACTCACGGGTGACAACGCATCTGCATCTTGATTGTTTATTGAGGACAGATGTAGATGTCTATGGCTCAAAAACTTCTTGAGCTTGATAAAGAAATGTGTGCTCATTGCATCATACATTCTTACACTTGTTACCCAGAATAGTATGAAGAAACTACGGTTTTCTATTTGTCACGATCCTGAGATACCCCTCTCGCTTCTTTCACATCTACGCAAACATACCGCTGGTTGAGAGTACTCTTAGTTTGGCCCATCTTTAATGTTTAATAGTTAGGGTTTTTTGGTATTCCCTTGCTAGCTTTGCCACTCATTTCTGCGGTATACTTTGTCACTCTTTCCTAATTCATTATTTTTACGTTTTCAAACCACAGAAGCAGAACATATTAATTCTGGTTAAAATATCATGCACCATCACGTCGTATTAGTTGCAGGATTTAGGACTTAGAGACATTCATGAAACGAGCTTACCCCTTTTTTAAAGGCCGGCAACGCATCTGCCTTCCCCTGCTGTTGCAGTTGTTCATGGGCGACGGTCGACAGTTATCATCAGATAAGCCGCATGCTCGTTTGCCCCCATTTCTCTAAAAAAAGAAATTATTAAAAAACATCTCTTTCCTTCGTAATAGTTTTATCTGAAACGGTCTTAATAATTTCCTGAAACACGCCTTAACCTAATTATAAATCAAACATGAAGTTGCGAAAATGTAGGGAAATATGGCGACGCATTAGCTGAATAAGTTTAGTTAAAATCAGCATAATTAATGCGGCAGCACGTGTCATAGGGAATAAATTCATTAAGGCTTATTAGGATGGAGATTTCATCGTACATCACTTTAAACTGACAGCTGCTTTGAAAATATTCCTTTTGTATAAATTGAGGTTAAAGTGTAAAGCGCTTGGGTGCGGTGTTACGTTGAGAAAATATAAGGATATGTGACACTGGCGCAAAGAAATTTCATTAGAACCGTTGCTTTTCGTAACGTGATTTCCATATCAAAAGAATGGAAATAGATCGTTCGGTTCCCTGGGGAGAGCGAGTGAGTCGATGCAGAGTGGTGTCGTCGGTTTGCGAAAATGATAGGCGCCGGGAAGACGCTGAGTCATGACCTCGTTAATAAGAGGACGCGTACAGCATTTCCTTGGGATAACCTTGTCTGATTTGGCAAAATGCACCTATTAACAATACGCTTAAGTTTTAAAGTCCGCAAATTACGACTCTCAATTTTAGTCAATTACATCGCTCGATGTATTCTTGCTCTTAAATCAAAATAAGTTAATAAATTATCTTTAAGTAAATATCCTTGAATGAAACAGACCTTGCATAAAAGTGTATTTTTTTTTTTGAACCGAATACTTCAGTAAATTAAAATTCTTCTGTTTGTTCAATTATTTTGTTTAAAAGCACTATTTCGCGAGCATCATTAGCAACATTGGTTAGACATGGTCATAATTTTCGTTCTATATTATAATGTTTTCAATAATATATATTATTAAAAACTATAATATATATTTGAAAACAATTGTACATATATTTAAATTATTGCTTTCAAATACTCTGAAAGCATCAATCAATAATTTAATAAATCTTAATTTAGTAAAACTCGTTGACCAGAATTTATACGGTTAGTTTATCTTAACACAACATGAAATGTTACAGACGCTTGGAATGTGTACAGTTTAAGAGGTGATTAATTTTCACTGCAATTCAGGATTTACTAATGTTTGTTTATTTTCAATTTTTTTAAATAATGTTACCCATTAAAAGTACAAGAGAACTGTTTTTCAAAACCACCTTATTTTACGACATGTCGTCCTACATATCAATTGGATTTACTGTTGACATAATTATTACTGCTATTAATTTGCTGGGAAACCAAAATTTATTGTCGTAATGTACAGGCACGTTTTGATTAACAAGTTAAGGACCTTCTACGCTGCTTTTCAAATATGCATCACTGCATGGGATGTCCTCACTCAAGCGTTGCCTTTAAGTCACTGAACTTTGCGTTAACCCGAATTGGCTTGTCTGTCTGTCTGCTGTGTTCACAATAATTAATCACGCTTCTTGCTTACAGCTAAGGGACGTTAATAATATCCAAGAACTACCTACTACAATTTATTACAGTCCTCTGACAGTAACCGCTAGCTTAACAATAGTGTAAACATAAACTTTATTAAAAGTTTTATAAATTTATATGGCGAAAAATTAAATGTTCTCATTTTAAATACATTCCGTAAAAGTCTACTATTCGACAAGGGTGTTTCACTCTCCCTTTGTTTTTTATAATTATAATTAGGGTGACAAATTAGCACACAGTCAGTCAGTTAGTAGATATTTCTGGGCCACCGCATCCTCTTACCATCAGGTAAGTGGATGCGGTGGCCTAGAAATATCTACATATATCTTCGAGCTTAGAACTTTAATTTAGGATAGATGTAGATGTTCATGGGCCACAGCATCCACTTACCATCAGGTGGGCTGTGTGCTCACTTGTCACCCTTATTCTATAAAAAAATCATAGAAATGTAACGATCATATTTTAGTATATTTATTTGATCAAACGATTAATTTTTGTATTAAGCAAGAAAGCTCACTGTGAATTGACATTCACTTGGGCTTAGGTAGTGAATTGGGGAACGGGGTGATTTTGGGTAGTGGCTTGGGAATCAACTACGCAAATCATCCCGTTCGTGTCGTAAGAGGTGACAAAGGAAAATGAAACAGATAGGCTGCAGTGACAAAAAAGTATAAATAAAAACCACTGCGGGTTTTTTTTTATAGGATAGGGGGAAAAACGAGTACACAGTCCACGTGATGGTAAGTGGTTACTGTGACTCATAGACTTCTACATCTATCCTTAATAAATAATCAAAATGCAGATACGTTATCACTCGTGAGGACTAAGATGGAATGAATCTTTACCAATAAAAAGGGTCTATATATACTAAGAGCTGTGATAGCTCAGATGGTTAGCGCTCGCTGTATGCTTCTCAGTACCCGAGCAACCCGGGTTCGATCCCCGCCGGCACCAATGAAATTGTTAATTGCAATTTTTAGTGCTAAATTACCACGTGCTCGGCGGTGAAAAATGAACCTCTAATACCTCTACGTATTATAGTAATGTGTAAATGAGTGAATTACAAATATTTCTCAACATTAAAAAAATATTTTTGCTAACATTCTTTACTTAAATAAATGAGAAGAGTTAAATTTTAAAAATAAACCTACAAAGAGAAAGTGTATTGACCTAAACATATATAGTCTGTACTGATAAACACCTGTTAGAGCTTTTTCGCTGAAAGTCTTCTGGTTCCGAATGACCTTGCTAACGCCATCTCAGTTTGGCGACCTCGCACCATATGATCGCCGATTTTGCACGCCCGGTCATTGACTCAAAAGTTTGTATAATAAATTCGAGCATGCGGAATGACTCTGCGACCCAATTTGCGCGTATTGTGAATGGAATGTACGATGAAGCTAACTTAGGCTTGGGAACACATAGTATCACAATGAAAATATTTCATAAAAATTTTACAAAGTACTTTTTGTGTTCTCCTTCCCTTAAAAAGGCGATGCCCGCATATAGCATTTTATCCTATATTGTACAGGCGTTTTGCATACATATTTTTTTATAAAACTAAAATGATAAACGTACTTCGATAAATCTGATGGTAAGTGGCTACTGCTGCATCACTTGCAACCAACTTTAAATAAAGAAGGTTACAAATGCGTGAGGTGCAGACCTCTGAGGACAACGATGAAACGCCTAATAACCTGTAATTATACTGAGCCTCTAAATTCCTCATACCGGAACACTACAGTACAAACACTGCTATTTGGCGATAGATATAGGTAAAACTCAAATGGACAGATGACAGCAAGGGACACCTACCAACTACTAAGATTGCACACGCACCTGAAATTGCAAATGGATATCCACCAGACCCGTAACAATTATTTGTAGGACCTACAAACACTTGTTTCGTGTGGAATCTGAAGTTGGAGCCAATGCGCTAGCCAGCCAGTGCGAGACGATTTCTATTAACAAGTACAACATTTGTTTCAATTGGGTTTTATTTGTTACATTATGGTACCGTATAGAATTCAGCGTTCAATAAATAATGTAGCGAAATCAATTTTTCAGTGTTTCAAAACCCAGCAGTGGGACGCTTTTAGTTGTTACGTTTCTTTGCTGTTTTAGGGATAGGAAAGAAAAATTATTCCTTTTTTTTAATTAAAATTTTTGCTTGTAAACCGTACTTTTTAAATCGTCCGCAGTTTCAAAATTAAGTTCATCTGATCGGAGAAAAAACGTTGAAAGTAATTCCGTATCTATGATCGTCTTCGACAGCTCAAATTAAGTTCTTTAACGTGATTTATTTGCTTCTCAAAGCTTTTTTTTATATAGGATAGGGTGACAAACGAGCACACAGTCCACCTGATGGTAAGTGGTTACTGTGACCCATAGATACCTATATCTATCCTCGATAAAGACTCAAGATGCAGATGCGTTGTCACCCGTGAGGACTAGGATGGAATGCCTCTTTTCCAGTAAAAAGTGTCTCCGGTTCTCTACACTCACCATACGAAACACAGCAGCGTTGAGCTGCTATTTTACGCAGGTTTTTTGTGAGAGCGTGGTCCTTCCCCAGTCGAGCCGACCCATTCGTGCTAAAACTATACTACTAATATAGCTGCAGCATAGCTCTACCACGTAAGCTTGCCAAGAAAACCCTAAATAACCTAGCCCACATAAGCAGAACCCGTCCGCAAGTAGAAGGCGTGCATTCGATCATATTAGGTGGTACCTGAGGCGACAGAGAGAAATAAAACTAAAGATGCCAGCTCGTCTGTCAAGCGTGGTAACTATGTCAAATCTTTAGGATATGAGGCAATTTATGGGGAAGGCCTGTGTACAGCAGCAGCTGATAGGTTGTAATGAATAACGAAACATTTTAGTCCATATAATTTATATACATACTACTATACATTAATGAATTTGTCAGACAAAGGTATAATTTCTTAAACAATATCAATGGCAGTGACCTATGTTTAGTCTCACCAACTCAACTCTCGTTACGAGACGCTGAAACCTAGACGAAGGTTAGTTCAATGACTCCCGGTAAATACAAATAAATTACAGACCCAATCTGAAGAATTTAAGTTAAATTTTGGTAAAATTTAAATATATGTATATTACCAGTCACTCTATAAAACCAAAATGTTAGCCTTTCCAAGATCAAACTTAACACAACTTAAAAATATTTCTTTGAAACATTTTTTTTACTTTTCTTCCATACAGATATTTTCTTTTACCACAGAACAAGTGATAAATCAGCACTGAAAATTGCATTTAACAAATTCATACCGGCGACTTTCTAACCAGATTTTCTTACGTGCTGTAAAATTTGAAGCAAGTGCCTAGTCCCTGACTTACCAAGGCTCACGTGTTTACGTAAATAAAAATTACTGATCCTCCTTCCAAGTGTGTCGTATATTGCAAATCTTTCCTGCTATAGTAGAGACTAATCGCTAAACGTTCTAAGTTTTTTGGAATCAATAATAATGAAGCATCCCAAATGACAAGTCCATTAGCTATTTAAAAAACCTAATATCCGCATTACTACCTAATGAAATATTAACTAATAAAATATTTACGCATAAACAAATAAAATTCCACTCTAATAAAACTCCTCTAAAATTGCTCTTCAATCATTCTGTCAATGAACACTTCGCCTCACCTACTTTGTATGAATATCGTCGGCTATAGTAAAGAAAGTGTATTCGAGCCGCTAATGCACGTTGCAACATAGGCCGCTGAAAAGCACGCATTCTTACTAAAGCCAATTGTTAGAGTACCTTGGAATTTATTTATGATACACATAAAGGCGCTCTTTTGTATAATATTACGATTTCACCTTAAATTAAGTGAACTTGTGTAAGCAAAGTGTTTAGTAGTTACAATTGCTGCCTTAACGTGTTAAACAAAACATCAGTTATAAAAAAAAGTTTGTTGTTGCCACAAATGGGTAGTACTGAACCTGAATGTTTTTTTATAGAATAAGGGTGACAAGTGAACATACAGTCCACCTGATGGTAACCACTTACTTTACACTACTACTTACTACTTGCTGCGGCCCATAGACAACTACATCTATCCTAGATTAAGAATCAAAATGTAGATGCGTTGTCACCTCTGAGGACTAAGAGGAATGCCTCGTGTTCAGTAAAAAGGGTTTCCGGTTCTTTACATTTACCATATAAAACAAAGCATTATTTTACTGTTTCACGCTGGTGTTCTAAGAGAGCGTGGTCCTACTCTTAAATGACCCATTCTCGCAGCGTGCCAGTTTTCCGTGCTCCAAAATTGTCTATTAAATAAGAGGAACCTGGGCCAGGTAGCAGGTATTGCTTACTGATAGTTGCTTTTACAGTATTTTTGACCTATCTGCGTCCATTGACCTATGATTATTGCATGCTTGTATCAAGTCACGATTTTACTATATTTTTACAGTGTTATTCAAGTTTGAATTCATTCATTTATTTGTGAATACAGTGAGTTATTCATATAATGTGCAATGAAAAGATGAGTTTGAGAAATTGTGTTTACATTATTCATTTATTCTCGTTTTTAAGCGACTTCGTAAAGGAGGGCTACTCAATTCGACTGTATTTTAAGTTATATGTGTGTTACCTCATAACTGTTTTCTAGGTGAACCGATTTCGATGATTCTTTTTTTATTTGAAGGCTGGTGCTTTTCAAGTGGTTCCATATAAATTTGACCAGTAGTTTTTGATTTATCCTTAATATTTTATATCGCAGTCATTGTAATTTTTTTTTTAATTTTAAGACGTACTCGTAAGATACGATACAGCGTTCACAAAGTGACTATACAATGCGGGTGGTCCATTCCCTAACTGCCGGTACCTTATTTGGGTACTCCCGATAAAGTAAACTATTCACGCCGTGACGAGCTCCTTTCCCGCTCAGAGTTCGTGACTCTTCCCTATAACAGCGTGCGTGTGAAACGCTTTCGAACGTTTAGTTTTTAATTAACCTCTTAAGGTGTGGTTTTTGACGATCCGGTGTACATAACAGTGTTAAAAATCAGAATACAAGGATTTTCTAAAGTGTTCTTATTAATACGGAGTTCGATACAAACCTCTCGTTTACCTTTCACATTACAGCAGACTTCATCACAGGCCCACAAAGAGTCTAATAGACGTAGATTTCTCTTTCTCACAGCTTATAGTTAAAAGTTAAAGTTAAAGCTACAGCCTATATACGTCCACTGCTGGGCACAGGCCTCCTCTCATTTCTGAGAGGGTTTTAGGGCAAGGTAAGGTCCGCCGCGCTGCCCCAATGCGTATATCTCAGTCATGAGGTTTCCTCACGATGTTTCCCTACACCGACGAGCACGTGGTAAATCATTTCAAACAAAGAGACTTAGGTGGAAGGCCAATAGTCTATAATTATACTGGGGCTATCTATACTCTCTATACTGGAACACAGGTAAGAGGTACCTACTCAGACGGACTCCTTAGCAGAAAAAAAAGTTTTACCACCTAATATTATATCTCTTATTGTGCTCTTATTGTAACTTATCAATATAAAAAAACCTGATAAGTGCGAGTCGGAATCGCCCATGAAGGGTTCCGTACCATCGTACAAGATTTAATACTATGTAGGTAGAAAAACACGTTTCTAGTAGGTGAGCCCCTTTAATTTTTTATATATTTTTATTATTTCTTGTTATAGCGGCAACAGAAATACACATTCTGTAAAAATTTTAACTATCTACCTATTAAGGATCATGAGATACAGTCCGCTGACAGATAGACCAACGGACAGACGGATGGACGGACGGACGGACGGATGGACGGATAGTGGAGCGGTCCCGTTGGTTACCCTTTGAATACGGAACCCTAAAAAGAAGATAAGTCGTCAATTGCGGACAAAACGGCAAATTAAAAGTAACGCTCCATTTTAAGGTTTTCAAAAAATACTTTTTTTTATGTTTCTATTTATGTTCCATCGGTTTTCATAACAATGTTTTTATACATATACCAACATACAAACTTAATAACCATAATTTTGTAATCCTAGTTTGTCCAACAAGCGTTTAGAAATGTAGCGTGCAATACTAATTTAATGCGGTCTATTGTGTTCAAAACTCGTAAATCAACACGGAACGCTCATGAAATATTACTCATTTAGCTGTTGTACATTCTGCACTTGGTGTTACCGAGTCGGGTTTCCATAATAGCTAGTACGGGATTCAGTTCCGATGAAGTTGTATCAGTGGAGTGACCATCACTGGTTATGGTAGTAAATGTGTTTATTTATAATATGTATTTATATAGAATATGTTCGCCATATACTGTGGGAAACAGATATAATTAAATGTGAGCTACGACCGTGATAGTAATGACTTGAATAGCCGCTACTGTTTTTTTCTTCTTTATTATGATATTTAATATCGTTTATTAAATGACTAGTGTTTGTGTATGTACAGAGGAAACATAGTGCAAACATGGAGCTTTGTTATAATGACTGATTTATTTTCTATGATTCATAGAAAGCAAACAGCCGTAAGTCTTCCGTGTTCTATTTCTGTTCTAAATTTTATAAGTGAAATAATTTAAAGTGATTCTTTAGCAGTACAGATTTTTATGTAGATTTTTAAGTTACTATTTTATTCAAATACCTAATCCCAATCATTGATATATAATTACTACTAATTATTAATTTAGCAGTACAGATTTTTATGTAGATTTTTAAGTTACTATTTTATTCAAATACCTAATCCCAATCATTGATATATAATTACTACTAATTATTAATTTAGCAGTACAGATTTTTATGTAGATTTTTAAGTTACTATTTTATTCAAATACCTAATCCCAATCATTGATATATAATTACTACTAATTATTAATTTAGCAGTACAGATTTTTATGTAGATTTTTAAGTTACTATTTTATTCAAATACCTAATCCCAATCATTGATATATAATTACTACTAATTATTAATTTAGCAGTACAGATTTTTATGTAGATTTTTAAGTTACTATTTTATTCAAATACCTAATACCAATCATTGATATATAATTACTACTAATTATATCAGCGCGCTGTAAGAATATCCACTAACCCATATCGTCTCGAGTGTGTCGTTAGAGGCGACAGAGGGAAAATGAAACAGGAGATGGGCAGCAAAATCTTCCTGGTAACAACTCAAAATAATAAAAAACTGCGGTTGCCAACACGCTTGCCAAGCATGACAACAATGGCAAAATCCTACCCAAAGGCAATCTATGAGGGAGGCCTATGTTCAGCCGTGGAGTTTTATAGGCTGTAATGGATAGATGAATAGATGAAACCCTTAATAAAACGTTAAATATTCCGTGTAGTGACGAAGTAAGATCCCATATCATCCTATGGGTGTCGTAAGAGACGACAGAATAAAATGCAATAGGCGATAGGCAGCAGCATCTTCCTGATATCGACTTAATAGTATTAATAAAAACTTGCAAAGCGTGGCAACCATGGCAAATATCCCCCTATGAGGCCTAGGGTAGGCCTATGTTTAGCAGTGGACTTACGATGGGCTACAGTGTGCGTAATGTATATATATAAAGTTAAATACTCGAACAGTTACAATGCGATCTTTTTTTTATAGGATCGAGTGACAAACGAGCACACAGTCCACCTGATGGTAAGTGGTTGCTGTGGCCCATAGACATCTACACCTATCCTCGTTTGGGAATCAAAATGCAGATGCGTTGTCACTCGTGAGGACTAAGGTGGAATGCCTCGTTTCCAGTAAAAAGGATCTCCGGTTCTCTATACTCACCATACGAAACACAGCAGCGTTATGCTGCAATTTTACCCTGGTATTTTGTGAGAGCGTGGTCCTTCCCCGGTCGAGCCGACCCATTCGTGCTACAACTATACTATTAATAGCTGCAGCATGGCTCTACCACGTATAATATCTTCTTACAGAAACCATATTAATAACCGTACTTGCAGAAAATTTTAAGTGACCCTAATGCATTCATTTATGTTATATGTAATAGAGTGACAAAGTAGCTAGCAATTCATATGATAATAAGTGACTGCAGCCCATGGCCTCGCAACATTTTTCAAAGAAAGTAGGCCATTAATGTATTGTCAGTTGTCTTCCCTAAAGAACTAAACTGAGATGAAGTTCTTTACAGTACTGTCTCTCTAACCATTCTGAACGGAGCCCAGCAGTGGATTGCTGTTCGGCAGCAGGTGCTAATAACCTAGTGTGACTCATAGGCTAAGTATATCCATCTATCACATGATAAAATTGAGTTGAGTTTTATCGTAATTCTCTGCAGTCAATATAATCGCAATTGATGATACTGCAACCAATTAATGAGCAAGACCTTGCTTTAATTTTACTGATCACCTTCGATCAATCTTCCATACTGCAATCAGATGTTCAGACAGTGACATACCGATTTCATTGCATTAAAAATTCATTTATCGTTTTGTTGCATATTGTTTTACAGTTCCCTCCACGTCGCCGTCGCACCATAGAGTTGTTACAGGAATGTCATTGTTCAAAGCTGGTGTAGTTACCATTTAGGGCGTTACTGTATTGGTCAAATTTGTCATTGTGAATTACTTTTTATTTAAGGTGGAAAATGGACATATGTTTTCCCCAATTATCAACTTCACTTGCACACGACGCTCTCTGCAACGACGACGGAAATGCAATAAAAATCGCAGAACACTAATTTCTCAGATTCTTGATATCGAGTATGAAGCGGCGCATTATTACCTTGCCTGCCACGTGGGGTGAGTGTAGGCAAATCTTCCTTCATACATTGTAGTTAGTTTCTTAAAAAGGATCAACAAAGGTTTTTGAGGAAACCGAACTCTTAATGAAAAGTAAACCCCGACTTCAAAGTACAAAATGAAATGATTAAAATAATTTCTACATAATTACTTTTGAATTTGGCGCCTTATTTCTTCGATACACTATATCTTGGAACCTACTTATATTTAGTTGTTTTTTTTTTTTGAGTGGATTAAGCAATATCACTATCTTACGATAACTACTTAGAATGTCATCTTAATAGTTACAATAACAACATCATTCCCTATTTTTTTTAATGCGACCCCTCTTGATGTGTAGCTTACTTAGTAAAATATTTTTTTTTTTATAAAAATAGGGTGACAAACGAGCACACAGTCCACTTGATGGTAAGTGGTTGCTGGTTGTTGAGGCCCATATACACCTACATCTATCATCGTTTGCGAATCAAAATGCAGATGCGTTCTCAGCCTTGAGGACTAAGATGGAATGCCTCTTTTCCAGTAAAAAGGGTCTTCGGTTCTCTACACTCACCATACGAAACACAGCGTTAAGCTGCTATTTTACGTCGGTATTCTGTGAGAGCGTGGTCCTTCCCCGGTCGAGCCAACCCATAAGTGCTACAACTATACTATAAATATACCTGCAGCTTGACTATAACATTTAAAAATATTTATTAAATATTTAAATCGGTCCATAAACATAGAAATTATAGAATATAGAACCACCACCTTTATTGAACTTGGTTAAAAATTAAGAGCATTATAATATAAAAACATGGTGTCCTTCTTTAAAATTGAAATTAAACCTTGGCATATTAAATGAACTAATATATGCCATGGTTTAATTTCAACCTCAGTCGAATTGAGTACCTCCTCCTTTTTGAAGTCGGTAGAAAAATTAACTAATGTGTCATATTACTTTCTACGAGTGTGTAGAATTAAAGCATTCAAAAAAATTCATACTCTGTCATATTTTTAACCTACTTCAATTAAAGGTACTCAATCCGACTGTATTTTTAATGTGTTACCTCAGATTTTTTTCTAGGTGAACCGTTATTGATGATTCCTTTTCTTTCTGATACTTCTCATGTGGTCTCATAAAAATTTGATCAAGATCTGACCAGTAGTTTTTGAGTTATCCTTTATAATGCATGTTTAATTGACTTCGACTACATTTTATTTATATTGAAGTTGGTTGTACATTTTTTTTTAATTTTACCACTTGTTATTTAACGTTACCCTCATTGGTTTTGAACACAATGACATCTTTAAACAGTTAGAGTCGTAATTATGCAGGATGCATCATTGTACCGTAAGCTTTAACACACGACAACAGAGGCACACATTTCCTTCGTCCTTACCCTTATATGCCTACAATTCCCAATGCAATAATCAAAATTAATTCCGGTCTTAGTGTTTTTTAGTCCTCAAGGATGACAACACAATTACATTTTAAGGATAGATATAGGGGTCTATGGATCACAATATTCACTTACCATCAGGTAAACTGTGTGTTAGTTTGTGACAGTTATTGTATAAAAAAATCTGAAAGTATGTAAGTTGATAATATGCTTTACTGCGGTAGCATGTGCAAAAGTAGATATTAATTATACATTAGTAAAATCGTCAAAAATACATTACCAAGTTTATTTGGACAAAATTGACAATTTTTTTATTATTTTATAATTTAATAGAAACATTTTGCATCTCTTGAACGAACTTCACATAATTTTTCTCACGCGCAGTAACTTTCATAATTTGTATGCGCATTGTGTTCATAGTGCATTAAAGTGGCAAGTTCGTGCTTGGCTTTCCGAGGTTTGCTTCCCAACAAGCAATTATACTAAAGTTGTGAGAGTTTAAATCTTACGTTTACAAAGCTTTGAAGTCTACGTCTATTTTAATGTTTCATAGACTTAGAATATACTGTCGTAAGTATATTCTAAGTCTATGGTTGTTTTTATACTTTACAAATCAGTAACATTATCGTTTTGACGCTGCCAAAGTTAATGAGGTTATGGGTTATTATCTGTAAATTAAAACAAACATATACATATCATATACCATATAAATAAATCAAAAAGAATTTGAAACAGAACAAACGAAATAAAATAATTTCCACATAATAACTTCTGAAGTCAGCCTTGAGATATATTTTATCGAAGAATGAATTCGGTAGTTAAAATGTGGTTAGTTTTTTAGACTTTGATGTCTGGTTTGTTTTTTAAAATAGTTTTTATTTTTATTTTACCCCACTGAGTGGAAAAAGGAACATCACAAGTTCAAAGTAACAACTAGAATTTCGTCTTAATAGTTACCATTAAAAACTTCATTTCCTATTTTCCATAATTAGGGTTGAAATTATTTCTTAAAATTTTTACGAGAATCCACTCCTGAAGTTTATTTTATTTAATAAAAGAAGAAACGGTTCAGCCGTTTCCGATAAATATGTGAGCATACGCAAAAAACACACACATCGAATATCTTTCAAACACTTTTCGTTTTGGAAATCAGTTAATTAATTTTTTTTATCTTAATCAGCTTTGGATTTGAGGCTTTTGGATTCAGACTAGTAGATTAGTACCTACTTATTACCAAGATATTAAATAAAACTAATTTTACAAATTTATCGTATTTAATTTTATCCCCGACGTGTCAAGAGTTGTCACGGAGGTGGTGGACCACAATCGCGGAAATATAAAAAATCATTCTGGTTTAAAAAAAGAAAAGATATAAATATAGAAACGTTGATTAAAAATTGGTAGAGTAATTTATTTATTGTTTCATTCGTAGCGTTAGCGCATTAAGATTAATTGTAGAGTATAGACGAAATATCTCCCGAACAGAGCATATAATAATAAAACAAAAAAACTAGAGCAGATGCACGACTATTATAACAACTGCGTATTTAACAATGGTGTGTTATACTGATTTTGTCAACAGTTACTATTTATACAGTAATGTTCCGCACATATTGTAAACAAAACGATGAAGCATGTTTTATTACGAATTTACCTGGTTGTTATCACTGTGTAACTGCAAACTTGGGCTTTAATTAATTTTCAAATAGCCTCAAAAATGTTACATTTAATCCCAATTGAATGATTCGGTATTTCTTAACTGAAATATATTATTAAAATTAAAAAAAAAAAGTAAGAAGGCTTTATTTAAGTTTTCTTACATTTTAATCCTTATCAACCAATGAAAATGGATAAGCAGCGATCGCATCGACTTGATGTTTAGAATGCTCGTCATTCACGAAGCGCCCTCACTCACTGGAAACGCGATTGTAATCTGATTCCAATTAACATTGCCTCCAACACAATTCACAATCAACACGCTGTTATAAATAAAAATAAACATCCAAAGCGTCGAGAAAAATAATTCGAAAGGATCAGCTCCGATGTGAACAAGAAATAAACACATATGCACATTTGAATAAAATTGTGATTGCACCTGTCTTATGCGAACGACGTTTTAAAAAGAGCGAATACAAGAAATTAATTTATTAAAGAAACAAAACAAAAAATATAAAAAAATTACAGAATTAGTAATTATTACCTATTTATTTTTAAGCACACTATATTATATATTTGTGGTACTCAGTTCAGTAACGTAATAATGTTCACACATATTTTTCTAAAACGTTTAGATGAACTGTCTGATAATTTAGAGTCATTAAATATTTTCACATTTTGGAGCAACAAGTCGTAAAACTAAGGTAGTAATAGTAAATGTAAGGTATCGTCCCGTGGATGTCATGAGAGGCGACAGAGAGGAAACTAAAACAGGAGATGGGCAAGAAGATCCTGTTAATAATAGCTCAAAATATTAAAAAACTGCGATTGCCAACCCGCCTACAAAGCGTGGCAACTATGGCAAAATCCAGCGGAGATTTTGCAATGATGAGGCAGTCTATAGAAGAGGCCTATAATATACAACAGTGGACTTAATGGATGGATGGAAGTCGTATAATCTACTATTAATTAACAAACTACTCTAACTAATAATTACATAGTCATCGCCTGAGTACTACTTCAAGAATTATTTTTTAGGGTTCCGTAGTTAAAGCAACAAGAAACCCTTATAGTTTTGCCATGTTCGACTGTCCGTTCTTCCGCGATTTTACTGAAAGACCCTAGGTGCTACAAAGCTGTAATTTGGCATAGTTATAGTTATTAATCACGCCTTCAAAGTTGTGAAATAAAATCTTAAAAAACATTTTTATTTTGGGAACCTCCCATACGAGTATATGTGTTTTTTATCCGTCTATTCCATCGTGTGCGATGTCGTTGGATAGGTCTTTCAAAAATACAGGGGTATGGAATTACATTTTCTTTAATTCAGGCAAAATATTTAGCTTTAAATGGTACTTCTTTTTAGAGTCATGTGTCCCCTATCCCCCCACCCCCGTATCAACTAAAAGGCTGTTTTTGAATATGTGAAAAGTATGCACGACAGTAGTATATATAATTAAGTTAAAAGGAAAACTACCACAACTAAATAGCCTTATCAAGTTAACAAGTATTAGTAGGCCAAGTTATAAAGTGCACTTGAATTAGTAATAATATCGTCATAATTCCATAGAAAATGACATAAAACTAGCTGCATCATAACTTTGTAACATTTTTGAAGAAAACGACTTAATATACATCCTAATATAGCTATCTAATATAGCTTGACGTTTTTCTTTGCGGGTCAGTTAGAAAAGACCGATCGCTAAGAGAGCGATCCTGACATACAACTTTCGCTTATTTTCTACCGACTACAAAAATGAGGAGGTACTCAATTCGACTGTATGTTCTATTTTTTGTGTGTTACCTCATAACTTTTTTCTGCGTGGACCGATTTCGATGATTCTTTTTTTATTTGAAAGCTGATGCTTCTTATGTGGTTCCATATAAATTTGATCAAGGTCTGACTCATAGTTTTTGAGTTATTCTAAATAATTTATACTGAAGTCGGTTGTACAAAATTTTTAATTTTTAATTATTTAGTTAGTACTTATTGCAGGCCTACAGTTTACCCTCAGGATAGTAAAGGGCAGTGGTGATTTATGGGAAGGTTTGGAATGGTCATGTATATCTAAGGGTTGCACTGGCGGGAACTAATAGATGGATTGGGAACTAGACCATTTTTGTAAGTACTCGGCATGTGAATGATTTGATGCAAAATTTATTAATATTTTATCTTATACCACTCCTTATAAGTCTGTTTTAAAAATAAGGCCTTCAGTTACCGTCTTCCTATTTGGTCCCATTTTTAGTCTTTAGAACAATCAAGCCACGAAGGACCCTCCTAAGTTCACGTATTGTGACGGGCAACTACGGAACCCTACCCCTACATTGTGCGTGGCTCAACACGCATTTGTCCGGTTTTTATTTAAGCTATTATAGGCTACTGCTTGACTTACTACCCACCTGATGGTATCTAAGCGTTGATGCAACCGAAGATAGCAAGACTTAACTTACCAAAAAGCCTACTCACTCGTTCGATATTATTACAACGTCCTTTTACGTACCTTGGAGTTCGTCTGAGTAATATTATCTATTTATGAATAGAATGCAGTGCATTCACTGTTCCGGTTTGAAGTCCTCAGTTAGACTTCAAGGATGACAACATATCTATAGCCATCCTTGTTATAGATTAGTTACATGTGCTGTTGTTATATGCTGCATGCAAGGCAACAGTAAATGGGCACTGTTAATGTGCCATCCGGGACTAGTTAGCAAGTTCTGACTCTTAGTTAATGCAGTAATTAAACTTTAAAGAGTAAAAACAGATTAAAAAAATTGCAGTGTAGAATAATTTGCACATAATTTAATAGCTTCTGAAGTTGGTGTTATACAAAGTGTCTTCTTTATTAAATTATATGGAAATTATTTCATTCCCTCTAATTTCCACATATTTTTTTTTTACTTTTAAGTTGATTTTTACTTTGTTAAGTTGAATTATTTGACTCTTGTGAATAAACTAGAATACAGTTGAATGAGGGCATCCATGACTTTTTGTGCCACCAGGGCGGCGCCACTAGAAAGTGAGGCATAATATTTGACAGATTTCATAGCGGGGAAGTTAATTTGGTCGGAAAATGTAAAAGTTATTGTGTCTTTCTGTACTATTAGGTATATTTTAAATTAATAACATTAAAAATAAATAAACCAAACCACAGATATTCATAAAAGTAGAAAAATTAAAACAATGGTAAAAATCTGCAAAAAATTAAGGAGCAAACCACTGACGCATTGTTATGTGTATTAATATAATACTCTAGAAACTGATAAACTTTTATTAAAAAACAACTTCTCAATTAAATGACATTGTGTCTTCGATCATTGTTGATCGCGGCATTGTGTAACAAAAAACTTTACCTCAGTGTCAACTAGCGACATCTGATGAGTATACACAAGCATGCTACGTATACATATACTCCAAGATTTTAGTATATTCCTCCCTTCTTGAAGCCAGTTAAAATTTTTGTAAGAAGTGCTTACAGGTGGAATGTGATCCTATTGATGATCCTATTTGGGTCACATTTTTAATATTCTTCATAAATCAGAAAATATAATTATATAAACTTATTTATACCTTTTACATATTAAATAATATGCTGGTTACATATAACTACAGGACAACGCTAAAAATATGATCAGTTTTGTCGACGTCTCAGTAACTTATTAAATCTTTAAGCCTTGTCGATCACTTACACGTATAAGATTTAAATTATGTCTAGACTGCATGCGAATTAATATTCAGTGAATGGAAGGGCTAATTTTATTCTTAAGAAAATCATTCAGCTATAAAATTAAAAACGACTTCTTTTTATTAAATAGATACTGCGTTTAAAGATTTTTATCCATAAAATTTTAATCGTTTCTATAATATAAGAGACTAGCGATTTTTTAACTGTCAAATAAAATTGCACCATTTATCTGGATGTACAGGGTGACATTATATCCCCGAAACTCTTCAGCGCTGCATTGGAAGACGTTTTCAAGCTACTGGACTGGTATTAACATCGATGGCGAGTACATCACTTACCTTCGATTTGCCGACGATATAGTCCTTATGGCAGAACTTAAGTGCTAATTTTTTTTGTGTGTGACAAACGAGAACACAGTCCACCTAATGGTAAATGGTTGCTGTAGACATATACATCTATCCTCAATAAAGAATCAAACGGCAGATGCGTTGTCACCCGTGAGGACTAAGATGGAATGCCTCTTTTCCAGTAAAAAGGGTCTCCGGTTCTCTACACTCACTATACGAAATACAGCAGTGATAAGCTGCTATTTTGCACTGGTATTCTCTGAGAACGTGGTCCTTCCCCGGTCGAGCCGACCCATTCGTGCTGCAACTGTACTACTTATATAGCTGAAACATGGCTCTACCAGGTATCGTATAAAACGCTATACTCAATGACCTCAATAGTGCCTCCCAACGTATAGGTCTTAAAATGAACATGGACAAAACAAAGAGCATGTGTAACTTCCATGTCACACCTAGGCCGGTAGTTGTTGGAAGCTAACTTAATACCATAACACTTGCTTAACACATGTTATTTAATTAGCGAGATGCTAAGTCAGATTACACTCAAACACGTTTAATGAATTAGTTGTGTTCTCAAATCATTTCAACAAAATAAATTTAGACATGATCCTATTTACTCAAATTGATAACCATATTTATGACAAATAAGCTGCATTCGTTTCCTTATGCAACAATATGTTTCGAAGAAAACGTTTCCATTCTGTTTACACCTCCAAAGAGCAGCCTCTCTGTGCGGATGTTTCGACGTCATCACCGAAACAAATGTATTGTCTCGGCCGAAGTAATTTCGTGTGTCACTCAAATTTGAATTTCAAATGCGGGTCGCTTAGGCCATCCGAAATTCGGGCGCAGATTAGTGTATTGTTGAACCTTAGCTCATCCGTTTGTAAAGGATGTTTTTTGTGCTGCGGAAGCTTATTATATTTTGGATTTCAAATTAAATATGTGCGTTCACCTTGTGACAGTTACATTAGAAAATATTTTTCCGTAATAATTTTACATAGAATTGGTAACCGTACTTCTAAGGTTGATTGTGTTACATTCATTCAAAATGTAGTCTAATTGCTAACCTCCTTCTTATTTTAATATTTATAGTATTTAATTTTAATTGACACATAAACTTTACTGGTTTTTCTCAACACTCATGTATAAATCTCTCTTTTTTCTTTCTTTACCGATCCGTAAAAGTCGACTGTTAGACGCAAACTTATCCACCTGAGTAATAAAAAATAAAAACCAAATCTATACATATAATAAAACTGTAAATAACAGATGTCTGTACATTTTATATTTTTGTAATAAAAGTGATTGAGGGGTACTAAAAATAAGTAATTAAATACATTTCTACCATTTTTAGAATTTTCTGTCTGTCTGTCTGTCTGTCTGTCTGTCTGTTTGTTTGTTAACGTATCACGTTTAAAGTACTAATTTATATCATAAGAATAGTTAAGGAAATTCTAAAGTGTACCTTCGGGTTACATTTAGTCTTTATTTCATTAAAATCGGTTCATTCCATCAAAAGTTATGATAAATATTCTGAAGTATGGCTACGAAGTATAGGTACGAATTTGTTTAATGGTGGCGTTTGTTGAGTCATCAAGTACATTTTAAACTAATATCATATTATAAATCATAACATAATTAAATGATGTAAAATAATGTTCTATAATGATGAAATTATATCTAAAACGCAGTAAACAAAAGTATTGTATAAAGAACGTAATAAATATATTAAAAAATATATTAACCTTATTATCTAAATCTAAAGTACAATAGTTAACCCATTTCATCGATAGATGGTGGTGTTGCACAAATGTCATGCAAGAAGGCAGGTTGTGGTTTTTTTTCTGTAAATGACTTTTCATATTTGCTGTTAATCTTTACTCGCTGCCCTACTGTGTATTGACAATGTCATTTATTCTTTACCGCCGAGTACTTTACATGGTAAATCAAATTTTAAAAGAGCTATTAACAATTTCGTTGGTTTCGGCGAGGATCAAACTTTCTTTCTTGCTTACGATGTAGGCCTGATTTATAAGTTCTTTTAAGTTTTTTTATTGTATCAATCGCGTCAATTAATCTCTTTTATTTTTAGAATTGATTTTAACAGCGCCATCTATCCTTATATCTCTATACATGCGGTAATCACATGCTGTGTCTGATTCTGTACATTGTATAGTATATTAATTTGTGACTAAAATCATTATGGAGACTGAAACTCATTAAATAAGTACATTTTTATAATTTTTAGAATTGTCTGTCTGTCTGTTTGTTTATGAACGCATCACGTCTTAAGTAAACATCTTTTTTTCAAAGAAATTGTTTAGAAAATCATAAAGCGTATCTTCCAGTTCATTTAATCTTTGTTTTATTAAAATTGGTTAATTCTATCGAAAGTTTTGATTATTATTTTGAAATGTAGGTTTGATTTGTTTAAAGGCGCCATAAAACCTCAGAAATAGTAATAAAATGATTCCTTTTTATAAAAAATCGTTTTATTATAATATATTTATACTTTAAACACAGTAAACAAAAAATATGTTTTCCTTAAATTAAAAAAGGATGTCTTCCACGAAGAACGTAATAGATGGCGTTGTACGTTAACGAGTCCATTCAAGCTGAAAGAGCCGTGTAGGGTGTAAGCTAACAGCACAAACATCATCAAAAACAGATATCAGAAAAAAGATACGTACGCCCAAGCTAAATGTAGCAAAATTGCAACAAAAACAATATGTCATGATGTTGTTTTATACCAAGAATCCACCTTATATCAAATAACTTTCCTTTCAGTTCTAAGCGTGTTCTGTTCCCACTTCCCATTCCCAGTCAGCGTGTGTTATGCGATGACCGATGACCGTAAATAAAGCGCAAGGTCAAACTTCACGCGTTGCAGGAGTGGACCTCAGTACTGACTGTTTTGCACATGGCCAACGCTATGTTGCTTTTTCCCGCGTTAGTAGCTCCCGTAACATTTTTCTGTACGCCCCGGCTGTCTACTTCTAACGTCGTTTACACAGAAGTTCTATCACAAACGACTCAGAACTTTGAGCATAACGATTTATTTTGGTGCCACTTATTCATACAGTAATGATATAAATCTTTTAATATTCTCTTACCTAAACGTCAAATTCTTTAAGTAAAACCTATTTACGCGAGCTACGCCGCGGGCACAGCTAGTGAATAATAAGATAATTGTTTTGGTTTGGTATCGGCGTCACTTAAAATGAAATTAGCACTCCGCCTATCTTTCTTTGTGGGTCTGAAATATAATGCTGTAGTTAAGTTTATTATCGAACTTAATGGTAAGATGTAACATTCATAGAGGTCATCTTTTTCCTTAGGTTTATTGCATTCAAAACATGTGCATTTTAAGTAGCTCATACAAAAGGATTGTTTATCATTATGTGGGTCCTTTATAGTCTGTTGGTGAACAAAGACCTCCCTTCACAGTTATGGGGTGATTATATACCACGCTCCACAGGCTGATTGACGAGCGCCGTTTCGAACAGAGAAACATCTTGCTGCCCTACACTCTGTGTGATCCCCTTTGTTTATGATAATTATGAGTACCATTAGAAATATTTTGAGGGTTGTTTGATAACTACGAGTTCAATAGCACACGATAACGCAGTAAACTAATGGTTTAGAGCATGCACTGTGAAACTACAAAATTATACTGGTAAAGAAGTATTCCATCTTTGTCGTAAGGCGTCACAACGCATCCGCATTATTTGTCTATGAAACATAGCATCCAATTACCTCAGGTATTCGTTCGCTTGTTTGTAAAATTGCTAGTGTATGTGTTACAGTGCCGACAGTCGTGTTTTGTATAAAACACTACGTACAAAGTGCCTGACACGGCAGCTAACGGATTTTTAATCCGTCCGTCGTCTTTTAAAACGCTCTGTGCTTTTGCTGCGGTTCTTTGTGGGGATCATGAAATTTTTCTGGCAACTCCTCAATCGACCTTTTAAACAACTCTGATATGATCAAAAGGTTCTTTGATAACGATTTTACACCTTATACATACGTATAACATCGCGTCTTATACTAAAAAAGTTCATTGTATCAGAATACTAGGAATGCAGCGCAGGCAATTGGTTGAATATTGAATCTGTGGAAACATTTGTGTAAAATTCACAAATTTTCCGCGTCTCTAAGACTGCCTTCGGGTATATTGCCAATCCTATTATTTACATCGGATCCATAGTCAATTGTGTAACTCTATTGGGAATCGTGATTGGCTTCGTTTTATGATTTTAATGTTTGATTTCTATTTATTCTGTAAATGTATCATTATCGATTAATAATCCGATGTATTTTTATTCATATTTATTCATTCGTCATAATCATTATATAGGTTATAAAATGTATCCATAATTTAAAAAAAAATTACGCAGTTTCATTAATAGAATAATGGTGACAAACGAGCACACAGTACACCTAATGGTAAGTGGATACTCTGACCCATTTACATTTATCCTCGATTAAGAAACCATATATGCGTTGTCATCCCTGAGGACCAAGATGAAATGCCTCGTATCCATTAAAAAGGAACTCCAGTTCTCTACACTCGCCATACGAGCGTGGTCCTTCCACGGTGGAGGCGACCAAATCGTGCGACAACCATAACATAGCTGCATCATGGTTCTACCACGTACAATTTCACTGAATGAAAGTAAGAATCCCCCTGTCCGTACTGGTTTACATAATGATTTCTTATATTTACGCGAACACTACACATTGAATAAAACTACTTTTACGGATTTTATCGCGTTTAATTAACTTATTTATCTTATTTATATTAATTCCCGTCGTTTCGGGTGCTTTACAGCACCCGTAGTCACGGGGGACTGAGGTGATTGACGTCCCGATGTCTGAGTTAGCCCAGAGTACCTTCAGCTTTTTTAATTATTAATTTTGGTCCGATCTACGCAGAATGAACTTACTGTGTCTTGAAGTCTTGCAGTGGTGTCCTTGAGTTTAGTTTTAATTTTATTAATTACAGGATCCCAAGCAGGTGGTAGTACCCAGCCTCCCTCTCTATTGAAATTAGTATGTTTTTTTTAATTTCAATAGCCTCACTTATCATCCTTGGTAGAAATCGATGTTCTTTCGCGAGAATTTGTGGTTTATTCAATCTAATGTAATGGCGGGGCCGTCTAGGATATGATCACACACTGAAGACTTCCCGGAAAGTTGGTGCTTCACGTCAGCTATGTGTTCTTTTACGCGGGTTTTCATTGATCGTTTTGTTTGCCCTATATATGAGGGAGCACATTCACAATCAAGCTTGTATACTCCTGCATCTTGTAGAGGAATATTGCATTTGACGGATGGTAAGAACTGACTTATCTTTTTCGGCGGCATGTAGAATGTTCTTATAGAAGCTCGCTTCAAGATGTAGCCAATCTTGTCTGTAACACCTCTGACATATGGTAGTACAGCAGGCACACGCTTGACTGTGGTCGGCTTCACTCGGTCACTGTGACGTAGGCGCGGAACCCGAAGCTTGTTGTCGTGCAGAACCTGCTTGACGTGCTGAAGCTCGGCGGCCAGGTGTTTGCTGTCACAGATCCCTCGTTCTCTCTGTAACAAAGATTTGCCCACGGTAGCTGAAAATGATGGTGGGATTCATCGTTTAAATATCGGTTTGTATGGGTCTTTTTTCTATACACAGTGTGACCTACAGTGTTATTAAGATTTCGAATGACTAACACATCTATGAAAGATAAAGAATTATTTGACTCTAACTCCATAGTAAATTGAATTTTAGAATTTATGGAATTACGTAGGAAATTAATAAAAATAAGATAAATAAGTTAATTAAACGCGAAAAAATCCGTAAATGTAGTTTTATTCAATAAGAATGCCCCATTAAGTTTTTTTTAATATTCAATTTTTTATTATTTATACTTTATTAATTTGTTCCCCTCAAATTAATTATAATATAACATCTTTTCAATATAAATGAAGCTCTAATTTGTTCTTTCTAGAAACAGTACACAGTACCTCTACTTTGTTACGACTTATTCCAATTTATCAAGGAAAGCGACTTTATTTGTCATGGGCTGTTGATGATGTGCAGTGAATGTGTGTCTAGCTTAACGTGTAGAACGTGATTTAACCGCTGAAATAAGCGTTCACAGCGCGTCTATTCCAAATACCAAATAGATTCCGCGTTTCTATTGTTAAATGGAACTAGGAAGCGCTTTTAACTGAAACAACAGGCGCCGGACTCCCACGCATCTCGCAAGTCGTTAGCTTGTTAACGCTCACCGAACAGATGTTCTCATAACTGATGAGTATTGACCCATTAACCGTTATTAGCAAGTTCTATGCAAAAATTAAACGTGCTTGACTCATCTGCAATAATCCTATATAATTTATTTATGTTCTTGCCACATATGTTACGGGTGTTTCTTTTATTTAACACTAGATTTTACCCGCGACTTCATCTGCGTAGAATTTAAATAAATCTGCAGTCGTATGAGTGGACTTGAGCAAGTTGAAGTATCGAAAAACCAATTTAAATTCAGTATGACATCAGAGACCTATTTGTTAAACGTAAATGATATTTTTTTTAATGAATTGATAAAATTTGTTTATTTATGATTTTATATGTTTTAGTCTTTTTTGTATTTTGATTAGAAAATTTCATTTGTATATGTGCTATTTATGTAAATTTGCATGCTATTTACAATCACGTAGCAAAACATGTCGTGCTTTAAGAATTATACCATCCTTATCTGTCCATGTTTCATGCAAATATATCTAATAAAAATAATAATAATAACCTCCCGCCCTCTTTTAATAGCGTCACTTGAGAGAGAGGGGCGAAACTGCTCTTGAAACTAAATAAGACACAGTTTTTTACGCGGATATATTTTAACATCTTTCAAATTTCGTTGTTAATAAATATTTTTTCAACCGACTCCAAAAAGGAGGAGGTTTACAATTCGTCTGAATCGTTGTTTTTTTATGTATGTTCACCGAGTTCTCGAAGACGCCTGTACCGATTTGGAAAATACTTTTTTGTTTCAAAGGGTATACTTTTCAGATGGTACCATTTAAATTTTATGGAAATCGGTTGAGCGGTTACTAAGCGGTGACTATTACTACTAACGACTAACTTTTCTTTCTCTCGCGATTTAACAAATAATAATTTCTCTAAAATGACGGCTCCGTGGCGCAGTGGCTTAGCAATGGGTTGCTACGCTGGGAGCCGCGGGTTCGAATCCCGCACGGAACAAGTATTTGTATGGCCTACAAATAATTGTTCCGGGTCTGAATGTTTGTCCTTGTGCAATTTGTGTTTGTAAACTGCCTCCACGATAGTGGAGAAAATCCTAGTGTGAGGGTAACGTTTTTTAAAAAAGAAAATAATATATATTTCTCCATTACCAACCAATAATCAACCCGTCTGGTAAAGTCATTAATATCCATATTAATATGCTTATCGGCGCCCAAAGTTTGCATGTGAAGGGACGAAGTCCCCCAGTACGTCGGTTGATTAGCTTGCAATGACAGCCACGACGCGTGGGGCTGTCGTGATGATGAACACGTCATGAATATGTTAATGGTTCGATGCAACGTAATGAGGGCGGCCATTCAATCGTGACAATAACACGTCGCTGTTATGTTGGTAATAAAATACGTGAATTTTAGAAGTATAATTGAATTTGTTAAATAATAGACATATTTATTTATTTTATTTTATACAAACCTTTGAATAAAAATTACTATATGAATAAATAATAATTATTATGTACTTATATAGTATTTTTTGTTAAAAATATTTAGTATTCTTAACTCGCGTCAGCCTTCTCTGACGGCTACAGCTTGGACTTGTAAAAGAAAAACAAATTTTGCATTACTTAGTTGATGTTAGCCTTCTAGAATCCTGTCACCACTTAACGTCAGTCGGGATATTGTTCAAACGTCGGCGTATCAAGAGTCAAAATTACTTTACTTATAAAAATAATAATAATGAGTCGAGGAAAAATTAAAGGAACACTATCGTTTTTTCTCTGAATTGCTGCACAAAACCCGAGTGAGGGTGAGAGAAGAGAAGCATCATGACAGCCTAATGCAACCAAGTTGGGGCGATCAGTCACAGATAACATTTCATAAGAATTAAATGTAAACATAAATCTAAAATATTTAATACGACAGAAATCAATACTGCCCAGTAAGATTCCATGTACATACATATTTTTTATTTGGGACAACACATGAAATTTAGGAATTACACCATACCTTCGTTATTTGGCAGTCTTTCTAAGCCACTTATAAGGAATTAAGTGTGTTTGTGGTCGGTTTAAGCGATCGGTTTACAATTTCTGAATAGGTGTAATATATTGATATAGTTGTAAGCTTTACTACCATTTGAGGAATAAGGGTCGTGAAAACATCTAGAAATTATTTCATATACTTGTTGTTATGGTACATTGAGTGACACTACTGTACGCTCTTTTTATTTAATGGTAATAAGATATGCGACAAACAAGTCATCAACGTGATTATCATCATCATCATCATTACAGCCCTTCACAAGTCAACTGCTAAACATAGGCCTCAACGAAGGAATGCCAATACGCACGGTCCTGAACCACGGTGGCTATGTCTATTGCATTATTTAAATCTATGTCTTGTGTAGCAATTTTGTTTGTAATCCTGAGACGTCAGTTTAAAGTACAGTAATTTTACTAGATCACAATTTTCTTGTCATCGTCACGGCCATCATCATTACAGCCATTCACAAGTCGTCAATGTTTATTCTATTATTAAGTAATTATTATATATTAATGTTTCGTTGCAGAATAACTGTAACTGTGCTCATAACTACATACTCAGGTTAACTTCTGCATAGCAGTCCTATTAGGCTCAGAAAGGCTAGAACCCAGAGCCGTAAAGCCAGTTTAAAAAAAAAGCAGTCCTATCAGTATGGATATAGATGTTTGTAAAAACAATTATATGCTCGTTTAATCCTAGTTTTTAATTTTCTAATGATAGTTATTGTAAGTTCATATTTAAGAAAAACTGTTTCTTTTTTCTCTTAATTTTTTTTTCTTGCTACTTGTAATCAATTTCTATCTCAAATGATACCCCAAATTCTGCTTAACGTAAAATGTTTCTCTGTTAAAAATAATTTATACTAGAAATACATAAAGTTAATTAGCTGCCTATAACTTTCCTGACTATATATGTATGTACGTGCCATGCCATGTAGCGGCGGCGTAGGAGTATCCACTACCATAAATCATATCGCGGGTGTCGAAAAAGGCATGAAAGGGACATGAAACAGGATATGGGCAGCAGCGTCTTCCTGACGACTACTTAAAATAATAAAAAACTGCTGTTGCCAACTCGCCTGCTGGTAGAGCCATACTGCAGCTATGTTAGTAGTATAGTTGTAGCACGAATGGGTCGGCTTGACCGGGGAAGGACCATGCTCTCACAGAATACCAGCGTAAAATAACAGCTTAACACTGCTGTGTTTCGTATGGTAAGTGTAGAGAACCGGAGACCCTTTTACTGAAAAAGAGGCATTCCATCTTAGTCCTCACAGGTGACAACGCATTTTGATTCGCAAACGAGGATAAATGTAGATGTCTATGGGCCACAACAACCACTTTACCATCAGTTGGACTGTGTGCTCGTTTGTCACCCTACCCTATAAAAAAATTAAAAATAAACGGGGCAACTTTTTTCGCCTTGCGAAAGGCCATTACCCAGCATCAGACTGCCGCTTGGTAGTAATGAAAAAATCTTCTGTTGGTTTTTATTTCATTTGGTACATTTGAATGGTTTGTCGCCATCAGTTGTCCGCCAGAATTTCAAAATTTGCAATACGTTTAATCTCATTCCATAAAGTTAAAATAAAGAAGAAAGAAAAAACTTTTATTTGACCAACATACAAATTTTTAGTACAAATTAAAAATTGGTTATAAGGCTGTTGTGTGATATCAAAAAGGATCCCGCCTCAGTGATAATCTGTGAGGAACAATAGCACTGGTTTCCAGTCGGGACTTAATTAACTCACGAAAAACATTAATTTTTTTTATAGGATTAGGGTGACAAACGAGCACACAGTCCACCTGATGGTAAGTGGTTGCTGTGGCCCATAGACATCTACATCTATCCCCTATTACAAATCAAAACGCAGATGCGCCGTCACCCGTGAGGACTAAGATGGAATGCCTCACCTCCAGTAAAAAAGGCCTCCGGCCACCTGCACTCACCAAGCGAAACGCAGAGGTAAGCCGCTACTTCACGCTGGTTTTCTGTGAGGTCGCGGTACCACCCCGGTTCAAGCCGGCCCATCCGTGCGACAGCAAGAGCTGCCGCGTGGCTCTACCACTGCTTTTAAATTGATGTAAAAAAGCACTTAAACTAATAAAAAAAATTAAAATCATTATTATAATAGACCCCGAAACTAAATTGTAATACGTCTAGGTTGTATGACCAAAATCTTTGCGTTGCAATTATTTCAATAAGATCAATAAAAAAAAATACAATTCATAAAACCATCGTCTGATTTACTATAATTAAAAGGAAGTAGTTCAAGCTAATGGTTGTGGTTCGTCAATTAATTAAAGGATAAATAGGTAGGATCACGCGAAGCCAGCAGTGATTCAGGTGCGGTACTGTGTCCTACATTCCATCTCATTTGTAGCCACTTCAGACGCAACGACCGTCTGACAGATCGGCTACGATCACCAATTGTATTTAGTCAGGACACGCAAAACTGTAATTAATTACTTTTCCGTTGACTTACTCACTTCTTGAACTTACCAAACAAGCTTAAGTTTATCATTTAAAGGAATGTATAATAATCTCGTTAAAAAATAATGTTTTCCTTGTTATTGTAGCGTATTTAGAACCTATCATGTATATACTATGTGTAGATTTATCCAACTAACAGCCGGGTTATATTTTATATCAATAAATTTTGGTCATCAGATGCGGTTTTAAAAACGAAGTCTGTAGCTATAAGCAACTTAATCCTTATATATGCAATAGAAAAAGAAAATACATATTGCATAATTTATTAGCTAATCAATAGTTTTAAATAAACAATAAAAAGAACGAGGAAGGATAATGTTCATGGCCGTTCTTGAATCCAATGTTCTTTAAAAAAATCAAATTGAAGTCCTCATATTAATTTTTATAAAGTAAAAGGCCGTCTCCGTTCCTTTACTGGGTACAGGCCCTACATTAATTTTTCAGGATAGGAAGAGTCCGCCGTTCTGTCCCAATGTATCAGCGGACTACACATGACCTTAAAATATTTTAATCTTTTCAAATTTTGAATGTCCTCACGATAGTATCATCACCACTGAGTACGTAGTGAATCAGCGCATAAATCGCAATTAACAATATTATTGATGTCGGTGGTGATCGAACACAGGCTGCTCGCGTACTTTAAAATTTATAGCGAGTCCCTAGTCGCAGTACCACCACAGTTCATCGAGTCGTATCAGAACGTATTTAGTTTATATTTTAAAAGGTATATTAAACGCAAGTGCAATTCCTCTGGTGATTCAGTTGATCATAAGCGACGGTATTCACTTACCATCAGATGAGCCGCATGCAAAACTTAAGTTGCATGTTAGAAAAATCCCTCGGTGTCCAATAATATCCTCTTGGCCAGTTTTCGATCCCAGCTTCAACATGATAAAATCGTGAACTATCAACTTCATCAATCAGTAGATCTGGATGGATTGTTCTTCATCTGTCCTCTCCCGTTGTAGAGGACTGCCTTAATCGTCTTGCTTTGTACGCAAATTAATATTCCAGAATCAGACTCCGACTGGGATTCAAACCTGAGACCAACGGCGTTGTAACTAAGTATTAAAACCACTAGGCTAGAGATGGCCACACTCACATTAATTGTCAGAGAAAAAAAATGTGTGTTTTTTTTGGTGACAGTGATAGCAGCATTAGAGAAGTCTGGATTTGGATGAACTTGGACTCTTTTCTCCATCGATTGTCGGTTCTTTGAGCTATATGGCCGGCCGATTGCCACTTTAGCTTACTGACCCGATGGTCTATATATAGTCATTCTAGTTCTAGTAAGTCCATCACGCATAGAAACCCGGGCAAAGCCTTCCATAGCTCACTAAGCAACCTAGAGTTTCCTCATACGGCCTGCAGTGACGTACTACGCTGCAGATACATATGTAATCACTGGCAGTACGCACTGGTTGTACAACCATGTTTTCATGATTTGAAGTATACGTGACGAGAAAATAGGTCGTAATCTTTCGAACGCTGCCCCGCCGAGTTGGATACGTTGCGTCGTTGACGTACAACCAACAACTACCGGCATAGGTGTGATGTGACACGGATGTTACACGTGACCTTTGTTCTGTCCATGTTCATTTTATTCTATTGGGAGGCACTATTAAGGTTATTTAGAATAATGCTAAGGCCCTCCAGCAATTCTACAATAATAACTATATAATCGGAAAATCGAAGGTGAGTGATAAACTCGGCATTGCAAGTAACCTTTATTGCTGTTGTTTTTTTTTTGTATAGGATAATGGTGACAAACGAGCACACAGTCCACCCGATGGCAAGTGGCTGTTGCGGCCCATAGACATCTACATCTATCCTCTGTTACAAATCAAAATGTAGATGCGTTGTCACCCGTGAGGACCAAGATGGAATGCCTCATTTCCAGTAAAAAGGGCCTCCGGCCACCTGCACTCACCAAGCGAAACGCAGAGGTAAACCTCTACTTCACGCTGGTTTTCTGTGAGGTCGTGGTACTACCCCGGTTCGAGCCGGCCCATTCGTGCGACAGCAAAAGCTGCCGCGTGGCTCTACCACTGTTGTGTTTCGTATGGTGAGTTAGAGAACCGGAGACCTTATTCGTCTTTGACATCAGACATCATCAGGAATGAGATGAGAGATTTTTTAGGATAAAAAAAGATGAACTTTGATTATTACAGCATATACGAGACTACTTATTAGGAATTTATAAGCTATTTTAAATACTGGGTGTGAGGAAGAATGGAGATTTAGAGAGTTTTTACTCTTTTTAAATAAATTACTAAATTGGCGATATATTGCAAACGAAGAGTACCTAATCTTTACTTAACTTCGATATGGAGAGAGATATGTATGTGAAAGAAGCGAGAGATGTGTGTAAGGATCGAACCAAATGGAAGCTCGTAGCCTAACCCTCTGGGTGACAGACGTGAGTTTATGCTATGTTATGCCAACCTCACCTCTATGCTGTTCGTCGAGTGATTGCTGAGATACAGGTATAATTCCTAGTTCAGCAATCAGAGACTTCACATATTCACTGTATAATTATCAATAAAGCTTATTATTATTATTATTATTATTATGATCTGCCTTTTCATTCTTAATCAAGGATTAATGTAGATATCTATAAGCCACAGCGTCCACTTACCATCAGGTGGACTGTGTGCTCGTTTGTCACCCTAATACTATAAAAAAGTCCAGTAACTTGAAACGAAAAAGAATCCAAAAAAATGTTCAGTTATTATTTTCATTACTATATTACAGTGAAAAGTGAGATGTGAATAAATTTACGATAAACATATACAAGCAGAATGGATTTCAATTAAAATTGTTTCGACTCCATCGATACGTGCGGTATTAACAGAGTGCTGGTATTAACCTAATTCTGTAATGTTTTATGAGTTCATTAATCTCGCAGGCATAATTCAAGCCCTGTAGCAAATTAAAATCTAAAGTTTTGACATTTTCGTTTCAACATTTATTTTCTTTTAATATTATTTTCAACTTCGAATTCGAATCGGTACCTTAATATTTTTACATGGTAGAGACGCGCAGGGTACAAGCCCTGCCACGTAGGGGCGGCATAAGAGAATCTATATCATACGGTAGTTATCCAAAGGATCAACAGATAAGAACTGAAACAGGAGGACTGCAGAATCTTCCTGATAACATCTTGAAATAAGCCTGACAACTAACTATATAAAAAAAAAATGATAGAGTTGTGCGCGCATCACGGAAAAACTACTGGATAGATTTCAATTAGGTTTTTTAAGTTTTAATTGTTAGACACTTGGCCCTTATCTAAAAATAATTATGGCGATACCTTCATTTAATATAAAGTTATTAAAGTTTTAAGAAACAACGATTTTAATATGGGGTTTTTCACACGGTATAACGTATAGTTATACGTCGCTTGCTCTCGCGTTAGTAACTCAGATAATTTATATATTTTAGCTACAAACGGAGCAACTAATAACATTTTTTACGTAGAAATTTTATCTTTTTTATGTTTTTGCCTTCGCACATATGAAAACTTTGTTAATATATTAAGCAACGCGGACGAAGTCACGAGTATCAGCTAGTTTTTTATTTCATTTTTTTTTTAAACGTTACCTCCACACTACGATTTTCTCCTGTATCAGGGAGACAGTTTACAAATATAAATTGTACAAGAATAAAACATCCAGTCCCGAACAATTACCGGTGGTCATACAAATACTTGTTCAGTGCGGAATTGGAACCCGCGATCGCCAGCGCAATAACTCCTTGCTAAGCCACTGTGCCACGGAGCCGTCAAGTTGTTCGTCACGTCAGTTGTTAATATTCGTATGAGACATTATATGGGAAAGGCCTATGTTTGTCTAGGCCGTGATGATGATGATGATGAAGTGAATGATGAGTTGAAACAAAAACACTGTTACATATTAGTATTCAATACGAAAAAGACTCTTTATACGAGAAGTAAGGATCTCGAGCGATAGCCGCATAACGGTTAGGTTGATTCCCTCTCGCAACACGTATAATGTTGTGTCACGTCTAACATTTTATCTTTGTCAAAAGCCGATACGACACAGGAGAAATAGCTATCTCAGTATGATTTGTAAACTTCAAAACTATTAACACTACTATCGTATTATATATGTATTAACAAATATCAGAAAAATTATATTTTAGAAAAATAATATTTCAGAAAAAAATTTTTAATATTAATACTTTGTTTAATAATTTTTGATTTTTATTAAAATTGGAGTACAAATAATATCGGAAATTCCTGTTATACCTTTATTTACGAAAAAATAGCACATCATAATATATATCGACTTATTACAAAAATATAAACAGATAAAATAATATGGGTTCATGGGTAGAGAATGCCAATAATAATTTAGTTCACCATTTGTAACCATTCTTAAAGAGAATGCAAATGCAAATAAAATTGAAAAAATAAATAAGTAAATAGAGCGAAACGCGAAACACTAAATGGTTTCAGGTCTCTTCAAGGCAAGCGTTGAAAGTTAACGGAATCTTGCAAAGGTGTATAAAAGCCAAGTTAACAGCGAATAGGCGGTGTTGCTTAACAGACTCTTTGTTATAGAGACAAAGTTGAGACACCCGTGTAATAAACTTCAGCATTCACGCAACGGCAAATATAGATTTATGTACGAGTACAAAGACTAGTCATTCTAGCGGTAATCGAAAAACTTCTCTTCTAAGAATTTAATTTCATTCCATCTCATTCGTTTTGTAATTATGTATTTCAGTGCTTTTTTACATCAATGTCCGGTTGTTCGTGAATCAATTAAGGTCCCGACTGAAAGCCATCTTCTTAATAATTCTTAATAACTGGCTTTACGGCTCTGGGTTCTAGCCCTTCTGAGCCTGAAGTTACAATGTATAATTATCCTTCATAGTACACTGCTTCACAATATGTTGATGCGTCACATTGTGCAGCCCTTGGGAGATGTTGACGGAAATTTGAGTCAGCAGACAGCTGACAGTTGGCGAGGGTATCTCAAGGCGCCTATACAGACAGGCACCTTATCTTGAGAATCACATCACCATCGGAGCACTTGTTTCACCGTTTCCACTAATAGGTCACATGCGTAGACATTTAATACACAAAATCGCACCACTTTTATCTATCAAAATCCACTTCAAACCATGATTTAAACAATAATATAGGAGCAGCAATACGTCGCCGGTCAAGTTCCCGGTCAAAAACCTCCGACTGAAAGCCCCCCACAGATTATCACTGAGGCGGGATCCATTTTGACATTTATAATTTGTACGACTTTCTATGTTCCTCCAAGTTGTGAATTGGTCTAATAATTTTTTTTCTTTATTTCTTTCTTTATTTCTGTCTTTCTTTCTTTCTTTTCGTCCCATGGATGGCTTCTGATAGATGTAACCAGGTAGTTTAGTAGAAATAAGCGTACAGACAGCGGGAAGCGTCTTTGTTTTATACTATGTAGAGACAAGAGAGGAATAAGCGTACAGACGGCGGGAAGCGTCTTTGTTTTATACTATGTCCTTGTGTATGTGACTGAACTTATCCTAAACGGCTGGACCGATTTTGATTTAATTTTGTGTGATTAAGTTGATTAGAGAATAGTTTAGATTCACAATTGGATCCGGTAGGCGGCGTTGTTTTCGAAATTCATAAATCAACCGTACGAAACCGGGGCGGATCGCTAGTTTACGTCATTAAATAGACGAGACGTTAAATATCCAGACCGAAGACAGGAAGCGACATCAAAGGTGTGAGAGATCTGGTACTACGACCATCATTCCGTCTGCCAAGCGTGAGGACCAAAGCAAATCCTTTAGTTCTACAACGGGAGAGGCCGATAAAGAAAGGAGGATGTATGGATTGTAGCCAGCTGCATTCGTCTCCGCACGTTACTCCCTACCAACAAACGAAAGAGACGTTCGAGAATATTTGAACTGCTTACTAACCGAGCGGGATGATTGTGGGCTTTTCGCTCAAGGTATATATTTATGAGCTTTGATTGCCTGCCTCGTTTGTCTTGTGATCGTAAACGCGGGTGCTAATCACATTAAATCCCGGGTTGAGCTAAAAATTAGTTATTAGGTTATTATTTCAATAATTTTACAGTAGCAGCCAGGAGTCAGCATGTTATATTGTTTAAAGCCGTTATTCCTGTGTCTTATCTCTCTGGTCGTATCGAATTACTCTCCTATCGGACAATAAGAGGGAGAAAAAAGAGAATGTACCCGAGTTTGCGCTTACACTCGGGCACTATAATCGTATCCTGCACAGGTCTGGTTTTAGACAAGATCGAAACAGGTCTCAATTTGGACTGCCAGCCCTGAATTTGGTGTAAAGTACATTATTATTCCTTCTTGATAAATACAAAAATAAAAATGCTTATATGTGTATGTATGTATAAATGTATATGTATAGTTATTAGTAAATTACAAAAAAGTTGATGAAGGAGAAAATAAGAACAAACAGTTAAACATTGGATCACCAGATTCTCTCTATTACCTTTACCATAACACTATTTGTCACTTCTTACTTGAGCCATCACTATCCTTGTCGTAATTTCTAAAGATAAAAATAATGATGTTGGCAAGAAATTGATTATGTCACATATTATGCTCTTTTTATAATCTTGATTTATGATTGTGAAAATAAGTAATGTTGCTTTTAAAATGATTAAATATCATAAATTACACGTATATTCCAATAAAATTACACAGAACGATATGTAACAAGCAAATCATTCGAAAAAATGATTCATTGATAATATCTATCTCACAACTCATCTTGTCATTCCGTCACTCATAATCCTATAATACTATGTAAATTAAGCTAGTGAGTACACGTATGTACATGTTACCTATAAATTGCTTCTCAATGTCAATGAAACAATGTCCGCCGATTTAGCCACGAGCACGCGGATTATGTAAAATAGTCGTGGACCCTTCATTAGTGCACTGATAGCCTTAATTACACAGATTTTGGTTAGTCCTTTGGGGCGACCACCGTAACAACAAAATATAACAAATAACGAATTTAACATTAACCTTATATGTTACGTAATGTTCAAAGAGTTCAATATAGAATCAGTGAGTTTTTGCTAACATTTTGTTCCCTATTGCAGTGTGAATTTATTTCAAATTAAAATATATAAATTTAATTTGCAAAATGTAGATATTATTGTTATAATTTAATTAAACTCGATGAAGGCAGCTTAAAATAATACGTCACCTCATTTGCTTCGGTGAGTGTCGTAAAAGGTTTCATAGAAAATGCCAAAGATCTTAAAGCATCCGATAGATGGCGGTGTGACCATTTAGCGTACGCCAGACGTAAAATACTCAGGCCGATTACGGGAAACAGCATCACAGGTGCGAGTTGTCTGGTACTGAGATCGGCAATCCACCTGCCAATTTTGATTAAGGCATATCCTTCCTTTTTTATAGGATAAGGGTGACAAACGAGCACACAGTCCACCTGATGGTAAGTAGTTGCTGTGGCCCATAGACATCTACATCTGTCCTAGATTACAAATCAAAATGCAGATGTGCTGTCACCCGTGAGGACTAAGATGGAATGAATCGTTTTCAGTAGAAAGGGTCTCCGGTTCTCTATACTCACCACACGAAACACAGCAGCGTTAAGCTGCTATTTTACGCTGGTATTCTGTGAGAGTGTGGTCCGTTCGCGGTCGAGCCGACCCATTCGTGCTATAAATATACTACTAATATAGCTGCAGCATGGCTCTACCACGTAAAAAAGGAGAAGCCTTCCTAAAACAGGAGGGACCCATGTTCACCTACGGGCTACGAGTTGTAGATGGTGATGTTGACAATATTGAATTTTTATTTAAATGAGTTTGTACGAATAATTCTTTTTTTGTATAATCTTTATTTTTTATTTTTGATATAATACAGATATAAACAAAATTCAATAAATTATTTTGTTACTTTCATATGTTTTGTTTTGGAATACGGAGCACGAATGGAAACGAAAGCTTTATTACCTCCAACTTCTTATCACGCCAAAATTTTTCCTCATACAGTAATTGGTACAATCATTACCAGAAACAATTATAATATAATGTTACATATACGCTGAGTAAACGATAAAACTAAAGGAAAACAACAATAAATCGAATGTCAAAAAATATAATGTACTTGGGTTCTTAATGGGTCATTTAAAATACTAATCATATTAATTTATATTTGCGCAATGCGCTTGTCATAAGCATGATTTTACCTAATATTCATACCGAATATTTTCTCTCATTGTCGTTACTAATCTTTAATCCTATTTTCATAGATTTTGAAGGTTGGTAGCTTATATAGAAACTGTCAGTAAGTCGAAATAAAAAAGAAATTAATTTTAGGCATATTTAAAGTTCCTATAAATTTCAATATCTACAACCGGTCCCTAATGCGGGAACAGAGCCTACAAAGCTCTAGGGCAGGGGTCGGCAACCTTTTGACTCGGAAGAGTCAAAAATTACAATTTACAAAATTTCAAAGCTTTTAAAGAGCCATAAACACGACTCGGAATTTTCATTTGTTAGTTAGCTTCCTACTTTACTTTTAATTATATTCATGCAAGAGAACGCTTGCATGAATATCGTCGATCCGAAGATAGTTAGCACTCCAAACGCCAACTTCTTCACCTCACTGTTGCAAGCTAGAAGACTATTCCATGCGACGAATATAAGTGTCTCAACTCACGACATTTCTTTTAAAGCTTTTTTTTATAGGATAAGGGTGACAAACGAGCACACAGTCCACCTGATGGTAAGTGGTTGCTGCGGCCTATAGACATCTACATATATCCTGTATTAAAAATCAAAATGCAGATGCGTTGTTACCCGTGAGGACTAAGATGGAATGCCTCATAGAAATGAAGTAAAAAGGGTCTCCGGTTCTCTACACTCACCATACGAAACACAACAGAGTTAAGCTGCTATTTTACGTTGGTATTCTGTGAGAGCGTACTCCTTCCCGGTCGAGCCGACCCATTCGTGCTACAAATATACTACTAATATAGCTGCAGCATGGCTGTACCACGTATAAGCTGTTAATTTTTGTTGCGTTACGTACATACATTTCTGGACCTCCAACTCTTTCAACTTGCTTTTCAACTCTGTAAATTTTCAACTCCACAAAGCTTTACTTTTTAAATAGATCAATTGCATTTCTATAGATCCAGTATCAACTCCAAATGGCTCAGTGTGGATCGATTTTTAAATGTTTTTTTTTATAAAATAAATAATATTTGCGTATGAAACTAAAGTGCCGCAGCTTCACATCCAAAGAGCCGCATGTGGCTCGCGAGTCGCAGGTTGCCGACCCCTGCTCTAGGGTCATTATTTTATTTAAAAGTAATAATTCCATTTTACATCATAATATTTGAATGGAGTTTTTTTTTAAAAGAATGTTACCCCACACTAGGATTTTCTCCTGTATCGTGTCGGCAGTTTACAAACATAAATTGCACGAGGACAAATATCCAGACCCAGAACAATTATTTGTAGACCATACAAATACTTGTTCCGTGCGGGATTCGAACCCGCGGCCCCCAGTGCGACAACTCATTGCTAAGCCGCTGTGTCAGGGACCGTCAAATTATTATATTTCATAGTTATTCAATAATTCATATTAGTTATATTGTAACTGTGTAGTGGCATATCGTCCCGTGACGGTGATAAGAGGCGAGATTTCGAAAAAATCAGGAGATGGGCGTCAGTGTCTTCTTAAAAACAACTTAAAAATTTAAATAAAAATCTACGGTTGCCAACCCGCCTACGAAACGAGGCGACTATATCAAATTCGCTCCTATGAGGCAATCTGTGGTTGAAACCCATGTTCATGGCTTTGATGGTCTATAACAGAATATATAAGAATTTTATTTCAATTCGTCTCCAAGTAATCGTCAATTTTATAATAGCCCTTTATTGCCAAAGTGTAAATTATATTATAATAGTATATTACATAATATTATAAGTAATATTATGGATACACACGTCAAAATAAATTTAGTAAGAGGTGAATATTTTTCGCATTAAAATATTCTGTAGAATTGGCGGCGTCCGGTTGCGACAAAAAGATGTCGCTGCGGTTATCTTCCATGATATATTTAGTTAAATTAGATTTACTTTATAGAATAAGAGTGATAAACGAGCAAACAGGCCACCTGATGGTCAGTGGAAGACATTTGTCTATAGTTCACAACATTCACTTCTCAAATCTATCCTCGATTAAAAATCAAAATGCACATGCGTTGTCACCATAAGATGGAATGCCTTGTTTCCAGTAAAAAAGACAATCCGGTTCTCTACATTTCCCGAACGAAACACAGCAACATTAAGCTGCCAACTAACGCTGGTATTCTATGAAAACGTAGACCTTCCCCGGCCGAATCGCCCCATTCATACTAAAACCATATTATACTTTCTATTAGTGAGGACCTTTAATTGGCTTACTGTAGTTATTAGTATTATCTATCATAATTATAATAGCTGTTGGTCTTCCAAATAAAATAAAATAAAAATAAAATAGCTGCAGCGTAGCTCTACCACGTTTTAAAACGTACTTATGTAGAATTAAATATATTTCGCTACTTTTCGCCAGAACAGCTTCTAAACTTATATACGTAAAATGCAAATCTGATAAAACGTGGGTCGCTACCATATTTAAATTGACGATGCAAAGTACAACGTCATAACTTTGAATGCATAGAGGCGTGCTAAGAAGCTTACTGTTGACCTTGGCTGGTTAAAACCATTTTTTCCGGACTTAAGGAAAGGCGCACAGTAGCCAGCCTATAAGTATTCTACTGGATGCTTTTCGAGAATATGCTTAGTAATTGTATCGCTCTTGTCACTATCTCACAACAAATGCTCGCTCGTAAACACCATTGTAAATTATTTGTTCAATTAAAACTTTGTAAAGACAATAAAATTTGGATAAATATTTCATGTATTAAACAACTTTTTCTTTTTCTTCCAGAGAAGTTACCTTGAGAATTTTGGTTACCTAAAGAAAGGTCAGCCTGAAGTTGGAAACCTTTTGATGGGCGACGTTGCACAATCATACGAAGACGAATTTAGGATTGCCATCAAGACCCTACAGGTTAGTTTGTTAACCGATAACTCATTCGCTATAAAACAACAAGCGTAATATTTGCCTAGAACAGAATAACACCTTAGGTGAATTATTACCTTTATATCAATTCCATATTGGAATGAAGTATGAAATAATATACAGAGTATGTCAATCACCCAGTTTTAAAATTGTATGAAACTAAGACCATTTTCAATATAAACTAAAACAGGAGATGAGCAGCAACATCTGCCATTGCCTACCCTCCTGCCAAGCTTGGCAACTATGGCAAAATCTCCCTTATGAATCAATTTATTTATAGAATATCAGGGAGACCTATTTTCAGCAGTGGACTGCCATAGGCTGTAATGGATGGATAGATGGAAAACTGAAAATATAGTAAGAAAACTTACATATCTGAGAAATGAATAACATAATTTTTCCAAGACACGGCAAATCTACTTTTAGGCACTTGTCACCGCCGGCGAGTAAGCGATTAGCCATCAACTATTTTCTCGCTCAAGAAACGAACAAAAGATATAGATTCCGTGTCAGTAAAAGAGACACGTATATTAATCGTTGATCGCTGGCCGTTCACACTGCCGTGCCGGCGAGAACTCGCTCTCCACTATTTTGTCGTAGCGACTACAACACTCCCTCAGCGATACTCGCTTGGCAGTCAGAACACACACCGTGAGATGAACCAATGGTCATTTCTTTAGTAGTGTGGATCTGAGTGCACGCATTGTTATGAATTTAGAACAATCAGCAACTATCATTGTTGTCTAGTTCAAAGAACGATGATAATGTATTTTATGATAGCA
The DNA here is from genome assembly GCA_963668995.1 of Parnassius mnemosyne. Lineage (NCBI taxonomy): Eukaryota > Metazoa > Arthropoda > Insecta > Lepidoptera > Papilionidae > Parnassius > Parnassius mnemosyne. Next base: position 35,199,275 of record CAVLGL010000013.1, on the reverse strand, counting down.
TTTGTGTAATCTATGTTAGTGTGGGAGCGGCAATTCTGAAAACTTGCTCGGTCGCACGAGCCACGCGTTCAGCGAGAGGCACGAGTATCGTCCGCTGCACTCGCTCACTCTCATTATAGCCCAGCGAGACACCTATAGGAACTACTCACTCGCTTCTCGCTGCTCGCCAACTCGTTTCTAGTTTCTAGCTCTACTCGCTTCTTGCTCATCGCCGACGGTGAGACAAGTGCCTTAAACATTAAGGCAGCGCAGTTGTCTCCTGTCTCCTTAAAATCTCTATCAGAAACTAAATAAGGTTGTGGCCTCTAGTAGGGGTTTTACTTTAATTTATAAATAATATATTATCGTACACTATCACTTAATTAATATTACAGTAAAACTAAAACATACCGCATAATCTAGTGAAAATACTAGGTCACAGTCATGATATTATTGTAATTCTATTGTCATTAGTTCTTACGTCTGCAAAATTTCAGATTATTCAGACGTCTGGAAGTGGATAACTATATAATTCCATTATATTCATGAATACATACATACGCACACATTCAGGTTAAGCTTATTAAAGCGTGTTAACTTTTGTTCAAAAACTTTATTTTAAGCCACATAAAATAAAAATTATTCTATACTTAGTAGTCATATTATTATCACAATAATATTAATATGTTAAAATAAAACTCGGTAATATCCGCAAAATTACTGCGTATTATTTGTGGAACTCTCTAGAAAAGTTTAGTATTTAACCTGTTTTATATATAATTTTTTCAATTCAATTGATCAATAACATTTTCTTTATAATTTTTCTTTTTTCTTACAAGGAATTTGGAGGTATCCCTGTTACGGGTGAAATCGACGAAGCAACAAAAGAACTAATCAAGAAAAAACGCTGCGGACGCCCAGACAGGGAAGAAGGCGACTTTGAAAATGGCCGAAGAAAGAAGAGGTTTGCGGTACAGGGCGAAAAGTGGAAATACACCAATTTAACATGGAGGTACGCACAATCTCTATTTTTTCTTAATCATTAAGTACATTTCAGGCTATCAAAATGCTGCTACTGAACAAAGGCCTCCACCATAGATTAACTTCATTGAGGATTTTGCCATAGTTGCCACGCGTGGCAGCTACGGCGTGCAACCGCAGTGTTTATTAGTTTTGGTTGTTGTCTGGAAGATCTTCTGTTTCATTATTAGCTGTGCAAAAAAAGGAGGAGGTTAACAATTCGACTGTGTTGTTTTTTTGTATTTATTGTGAAGCGATATCTTTGTCAATAATTGTGAACCGATTTTAATGATTCCTTTTTATTAAATGGTTTATACTTCGGGGGTGGTCCCGTACTATTTTGAAGAAGAAAATCCCTATGGTATCAAAATACTGAATGAGTTTTTTAAGGAATTATTTAGACGACATTAATATTGTGATATTCCTAAATCCACTTAAAGACGTAATATTTTTCTCATGTGGCCTCTTACGACAATCATGCATATCTACATATAAATAAAATTATATCTACATATAAATAAGTATAGCCATTCAGCGGGGAAACGCAGCCAGCGTTCTTGGCACGATACCGCGGGGAGTAGGACTATTTGATAATTAAGTTTCTAGTTTTAGTTTTTTTTTTAATTTTATTATCATAGTTTTTAATATTGTAGATAAAATTAAATATTATGTAAAATAAAATTGAAGTTTCTATTTGTAATATCCAAATACCTAGCTAGCTTTCTATTAAGCTCATGTGTATTTGTATGCTTATAAAAACTCATTTTAAAAATGTTTGTATATCTGTCCGTCCGCCTGCCTTGATTAATCTTCGGAATGGGATGAAACTTCCCGAAAAAAGCAATGCAGTATTCTTTTAGGCTATATTTTATCAAAAATCATGCAGAATGTTTGGAAGAGAATCCACTATCCCATAATATAATTAGCGATAGAGGAACAAGTGGCGTAAGACGCGACAAAGCGAAACTGAAAAATGAAATCGTCAGCAGCATTTTACTGACAACAACTCAATAATATTTTAAAAACTGCGGTTGCCAATTCGCTTATAAAGCATGACAACTATGAGAATATCCCTCCTATGAGGCTTTCTATGCGAAAGACTTATGTTCAGCTGTGGACTTGTGATATGCTGCTATGATGATGATTATGATATTTTTAATACCTATTAATTATAAATTCAAGTTATTTCAAAATTGTCATTAAAATAATATACATGCTCTTAAAATATATTGGATGCAGGTCCTATTAATATAATCAATAAATTATTAACAGATTTGAATAATATCAGACTTGTTAAGAGTGCCATCTAGCAACTATTTAGAAAAATAATTCCACATCACAAATAGAAGCAAATGTAAACTGCTTTGTAATGATGCCATCTATCGGTCGTTAACTAAACTAGATTCTTGCGCCTACATCAACTTCACATTACATTTCGCTATTGAACACAAGATGGCGCTTAAAGTACCATAATAAAAACTATCCTAATAATCTAAAATTAATTAACTTCTTACTTTTAAATTTATTTAGATTTGTTCAGTCACGTGAACCAATATTACAATATTTGTGTTACTTACATAATTTAACTATCTTCTATATAACTTTACACGTGTATAATGTATCCAAAAAACCGAACATTATTTGTTACATTATATTATATCATGGCTTTGACTTTCCTCAAACGCAATATTTTATACGTAATAATCAATATTTACTTTATCACCACATAAAATTCACGACAAATAATACTTAAATCACGGCTCTCGTAAAAGTTATGACGCTTTCCGCGTGGCTTAATTAAAAGAATATGTCCATCTGACGCCAAAGGGATCCTTTTTGTGTCTATTTTTATTTACTTATAAACTTATAATATGTATCAGAATAGATGCAAACTTCATTTAAAACAAAAATAACTTGTATAGGAGGTTCTTAAAACCTTGCGAAGTCTAGACGTGAACAAAGCTAGTGGACCTGATGGTATACCAGCTATAGTTCTAAAGGTCTGTGCACCTGCGTTATCTCCTGTGTTGACACGCTTGTTCCGCCTCTCATTCAGGACTGGAATAGTGCCCAAATCTTGGAAGCTGGCCAATGTGCCGTCTGTGCCTAAAAAGGTAGCCGTACCGACCCTGCCAACTATCGGCCAATTTCAATTACCTTCATACTCTGTAAGATTATGGAGCGTATATTGAACGCCCACCTCGTGACATACCTAGAGCAGAATGATCTCCTCAGTGAATGCCAGTACAGGTTTCACCAAAATCTAGTATATGCCACTCACATATGGGGCGAAGCCCTCGAGAACAGTGGTTAAGCACTTTCTGTTTCCATCGATGTCTCGAAGACCTTTGACAGGGTTTGGCACACTAGTCTATTGGGCAAGCTTTCAGCGTACGGCTTATCGCCTGGCCTGATTGACTGGGTGAAAGATTTTCTGAGTGAACGGTCTCTCCGGGTCGTCATCGATGGCTGCTCATCCGATCCTGTGGCGACTAACGCTGGTGTGTTCCTCAGGTGTCCGTTCTCTACGCAACTCTCTTCACACTGCATACAAATGATCTGCTGATTCCCGGTATATGCAGACTACAGCACAGTTGTAGAGAGATACCAAAGAAGTGCCCGGGCCAGTCGGGATCAAATCCAGTCCGAAAGAGAAGCTATGGTTGACCGTGTGAATTTCACACTACAGGCAGTCTCCAAATGGGGCGATGCCAATCTCGTGAGATTGAACGCCTCCAAAACACAAGCGTGTCTTTTCACCGCTAAGAGGAGCCCGCTCACCTTGCCTCCTACTTTCCGGAATGTATCCTTGACCGCCTTCAGTTGTTAGGGGTTTAATTTTCTCCAAACCTCAACTATTTCTTTATAGGATTAGGATGACTAACGAGCATACAGTCCTCCTTTGTTTTGTAAGTGGTTGCTGTTAGCCCATAGACATCTACATCTATCCTCGATTACAAATCAAAATGCAGATGCATCGTCACCCGTGAGGACTAAGATGGAATACCTCAGTTCCAGTAATAAGGGTCTCCGGTTATCTACACTCACCATACGAAGCACAGCAGCGTTAAGTTGGTATTTTACGCTGGTATTCTGTGAGAGCGTGGTCCTTCCCCGGTCGAGCCGACCCATTCGTGCTACAACTATACCACTAATATAGCTGCAGCATGACTCTATCACGTCACAGACGTATAGGCGGTTCATTAAGTCCAGAGCCAAAGCAGCCGCAAGGAAACTTTGTGTCCTTGCAAGGGTGCGGCGGTACTGAAGTACGGCGTGAACGCCGGGGCAGCTTCTTACCTTATATAAAGCGCAAATCCGGTCGTGCACGAAGTAGTGCTGTCACATATGGACTGGGGCTGCAAAATGCCACCTGGCAGAGTTGGACTCAGTGGTGACCTTGATTTTGTTGAAACCAATCTTGTCAGCCTCAAGTACAGGCGCTGAATAGCCAGCCTCTCGGTATTCTATAGGATTCATTTCGGTGAGTGTACGCAGGAATTATACGCTTAGATTCCTCCCTCTCCTTTCCACCATCGGTCAACCAGACGGTCGGCGGGTGTTCACCCCTTTGTTGTCGATATTCCATGCATTAGAACCAAATGGTTTGCTTCGTCTTTTGTAATGCGTCAGCAAAGGAGTGGAATAATTTGCCGGTGTCTATCTTCCGTCCAAATACCGAATAGGCTTTTGTTACGCTAAGACAGTGTGATTTACCATCTAAGGCTGCATTACCACTTACCACCAGGTGAGATTGTGGTCAAGCG